>JABWDB010000079.1:0-600000 GCA_019614645.1 Stratiolaelaps scimitus
ACCTTACCCATCAGCTGTGAATGTCTACCCAGTTTAATATGACTAACCATCCCGTTTTCGGGGCACCGCCGAGTTTGGGGTCAGGTGCGCCCGTCTTCGTCTCTAACAATGAATAAACCAGACAGAATTGTGTCTCCCGTCGAGGAGTAAATACGTACGTCACAGTATCTTGCTTGCCGTAGGTACTCGGCCACTAGCCTACTCGGCGCTATACGATCGCCCCCGGAGAAATGAGTCTAGGTTACTTATACGTTTACAAGCGTCTCTCTACCGCCTAGCGTATACCCCACTACACCACACCGGGTGTCCGGAAGGGATGACCGACTAGACCACTCTGCTTCTCCACATCTGCTGTTATAGCAATGGGACGTTTTCGGAAATGGACGAGGACTTTTATTATATCGGGGAGCAAACTGGGACCTTGGTGGAGGATGTCATTTAAGGCAGCGTCGTTTTTCCCACGAGCGCCGGCATCTTTCACCACTCGGACTTTAAGATCCTTTGGTGCTGCTGCTATCTTCGAAACTGCTAGAATAGGCAAGTAGTAAGCCAGTTTACCGTCTCTACGTGGCGCAGCTGGTTCAGAATAACCTGCCTGGATTGAATTAGCAACTTGCTTATCGATTGCTGCTAGCAGGTTTTTGTCTTTTTTCGCAGTCTTCAACAACCAGCGTAAGTGTGCGAAAGTGCTATGTTTGCATTGTCGCCTAGACCTGAAATGTCTGGCTTAAATGGCAACGAGACAACGTATCTGCCACTGGCTTCTTGTTGCACTGACTCCCTGAAAAATTGTTTGAGCTAAGCGCTCAATTGCGAGTCTGCTGCTTTATCGGGTTCCTCTATGCCAAGATGTTCGACGTTCCACAGGAATTTTATATCTTTTAGGGAGTCGTCGACATCTGACCCCGAACGTTCGAAGACAATTGGATTGTCTGTGTCTGGAATAGTTGATTCGTCAGAATCGGAAAGTGCGATTGCACCAATGAAGGCGTTGGATTTTACTGTGCTTGCGATACGCTGATCTGAGAGCATCTAACGTTCAATACGCACAACACAGAGTGAGCTGTCACTGTTTCGACCGCTTTGTCCGCGCCGTAAAAGAACCACCCGAATTTCATACAGGTGGCGACAAGGTCGCCGAACATTCGCACCTCATTCGGTGTGACACGGGGCAGGGCATCAGTGCCTAATAATATCTCCACTGACCCGGAGACTTGCTCATCTAAGTGGTCAGCGATGGGAGATAACCCGTGAGTACATGAAACTTTAGGAAGGACCCCTTTAGTAATCTCTGACAAACCCAAACCACTGAAAGTAATTCGGTTCTGAGGAGCGAAATGGCTTCTCAACTTGAGATCGTAGATGCCACATTCCTGCAATTTGGACACTTGTCCGCCAATCGTGCAAGTTACCAGTGCTTGCGATTCATTAGGACTGGCGCCCAGGGTTTTCAACAAGCGATTGGACACAAATGTGCGCTGTGATCCCGGCGGAGTATCTTGGAGTATGCGGCATAAGAGACTGCTGTTGTTAGCGGAGATCCACACATAGCCTGTCATGAGCACCTGTGTGTTGTGCGCGTTCGTGTGTGTCGGTGTAGATACACTCGTCGAAGGGGCCTGAAGGTTTAGCGAGCAAGCGTTATTGTATATTTTGGCACTATTTAATTTTGGACACATAACTGGATAATGCTTCCCTCGGCACTCACTACAATTAATCCTTGAATTTCTACACCTATCCGCCGTATGATTGTATTGTAAGCATCTGAAGCACACCTTTTGAGAAGCTAGTATACGGCTACCCTCAGATAATTCCATATATTGTTCGCATTTCTTGCTGTCGTGTGCTCCTTCGCAGAACAAACATAGCTTTTTTTTTATGGGGGGTTTCGGGAACGCGTAATGCACATGCGTGACAGAACAGCCTCTTGTCACCTAGTGTGAGACTTTTAAACTCACTAAAACCCGTTTCCCCCCCCCATCCCTAGTTGGTTTGGAACGGCGTAAGCAATACTTCAAACCAACGGGTGTTGAAGCTCTAATCTCCCGTCATCCCACCTTCCAGGGGTGCTATCAGTGGCTGTCTCTCCCCTTATCTCTCCCCTTTGTGATCCGGGTACCGAGTTGTGGCTCTCTTCCCCGTGGTCAGCGCCGAAGCGCGCCCGTCGAACCTTTTCGAGCTCCTCCTTGGCCCATCATGATGTCCCCAAACCAGCCGGTGACCTCTTCCCACGTGTCGCAGGAAGTCATCATATGACTCACCATCTGCCCAATCGTCGTGCCTCTTATCGCAGTAGGGCGCCTGCTCCTTGGTTCCGCCACCGCTGTGCATTCGAGAAGGGTGTGTTCGACCCCGTCGGTTCTGCCGCTGTCGCAGAAAACGCATGTATCCATGTGCGCTTTGCCGATCTTGACCACATAGGTCTGGAACTGGCCATGCCCGGTCAGTATCTGCGCTGTTTAGTAGGTCATCTCCCCACCCGGCCGGTCGTACCAATCTCGCAACACAGGGATAAGCTCCTTGGTCCATCGACCTTTCCCGTTGTCGGGCAGTCTACTCCACTCATTCTGCCACTTTTACAGTGTTGTCCTGCGAGCCTGCGACGATGACTTGCAAGTGACGGGCTATGATCACCGCCCCGGTACGCCGCAAGAAAAAATGCGTCAGGAAGATCACGAGAAACGAGCCTCCTAATACTTCTGACACCATATAATAAACCAACCTGTTTGCCAAGTAACTCTGAGTGAATACACTGTCGTTTTTGCCGACTACTCGTTGACGATTTTGAGGAACTGAGCAGGACAGGCGGTTTAGCGGACAAGTTCAAGAGGAGAAACCCCGCAGGGCGGTCTTGAAAGGGAAACCTGATCTCTTGAAGTGTGTGTGTTCTCCTGATATTCTCTCTATTTAAACAAAGAGGGACTTGCTTGCTAAT
The DNA here is from genome assembly GCA_019614645.1 of Stratiolaelaps scimitus. Lineage (NCBI taxonomy): Eukaryota > Metazoa > Arthropoda > Arachnida > Mesostigmata > Laelapidae > Stratiolaelaps > Stratiolaelaps scimitus. The sequence continues at coordinate 2,936 of JABWDB010000079.1, forward strand.
AGGGGGCGCTACCTGTCCTGAAGTTCACTTATTTATTTGAATCATAAACGATATATAATATAATTTAATGTCCATCAATAAATAACAATAATCGATATATATATATATGTATGAAGAGGGCCAATAAATACTTAATTCACACAATTTTCATTTTTATATAACAACGACAACAACAATACATAAAATGGCGGCAAATTCAAAAATAAACAAAGTTAATATCGTCGGCGAACTCCGTTCGTCATAGGGGGTCATTTCGTGATAATTGAAATTGTGTCAAGCATTTGTATGTCTTTTTTATTTGCAAAAAAACAAAAACCTAACACAAAAAATTTCATTCTTTTCGTCATTTTCTCACATTTTCGTCTCGGTTTTAGGTGTTCCTATACCTAAAGTCGACCGTTTTCGAGATAATCTCGATTATGCGTTTAGATGCTCGAAAACACTGCACTGTCTGTCTATCCGTGTGTCCGCTCATACAACTGCGAAAGCCAGAAGAGAGTCACGGCGTCGGCAACTGCGGGGGACGCCGCTGGGGGCGCGACTGGACGAGCAGAGAAAGAGGCGACTCTTGCCGCGTGGCAGGCTGAGTGGACGGCAATTCGTAACGGCCAGCCAGGAGCAAAAGTGCGGGGTCTCATCCCAGACATCAAGAAGTGGCTAGATCGTCCGGGGGGCGTCATGGACTTCTTCCTGACTCAGGTCGTTACCGGGCATGGAGACTTCCAGGCCGACCTGGACGACTTTAATGTAGTTCCCCAGTCGGGGAGCTGCATTCACTGTACTCTAGGCGTCAGAGATGATACTCACCACATACTACTCGTCTGTCCGGCGCTGGAACAAGCCAGAGCAACAACCCTGGAGAGTGTGGTGACCGATGGGAGCGAAACGACAGTGCCATGAGACTAAATCCTCCTGTCATACCTCGTTCTAGCATGAAAGACTTCATGGATTTCATTTGTGAGACGATCATCGGCTGGGAGATCGGCGCCGCAACGGCAAGGGAAGTTCTGGAAGAGAAGGGACGGCTGGCCCGAGCACGTCTGAGACGGTTCATCGCGGCAGATAACACCGACGGCGAACCAGCCCGAGGGCAAGAACAAGCTGGCCCTGAACAGACCGGGGACCCTACAGCGGGCAACCCCGTCCAACCAGCATTGTAAGACGTAATCACACTCCTGCTGTTCCATAGTGCTATTAAACGAAGAGCTGGGCAGCCTTGGAGTTTATGGGGGAGGTCTGGGGGTTTCTTTTAGTAAACCCCTGGGTTTAGCCATGGTGGTCACCACCATAGGGGGACTTAAGCCCTCCTGGTAGGGGGTCAGGTTCTGGACAACGAACCTACCCGAGCCCTGCACAGCCGATGACAGCTTAGAAACGGAACTGCTTGTCAGTCTCCCTGTCATCGATGCGCGCGTAAAATGCATTCCACCTCCTCCACAAAAAAAAAAAAAAAGACGCCTTTATATGCAAGCTTAGCCCCAACGAAAGTCGACAGTGGGCTAAACCTTCCCCTAGATCCCAAAAGCACCGGTCACAAAGAGCCTGCAAGTGACCTCATCAAAGGCTTCCCGCTTGAGGAATTGATTCTGCTTGTAAAGGCTACTCCATTTCTGTACGACAGGAACGATCCACTCAACCGACAGACGAAACTGAAGGAGACCAGGTGGGCTGAAATAGGCAAACATTTCGGTATCGATAGCTCTCAAGCGGCGCAGAAATGGATTAATGCCCGCGATCGGTACAAAAGACTTCTTAACAGAATAGCCCAAGAGCTGCAAAGAGGCGGGCCCTGGCGTCCCACTTGGAAGCTGTACGATCTCCTTAATACCATGCTGTTTCCAAATTATGCTCGGGAATTTGATCTCGCTTCCTCCATTATACCCTGCTCGTCAACAGTCACCCGGAATGCCCAGAGGTCCAATCCGCCCTGAAAAGAAAAGAAAAGCGGAAAACGTCCCGAAGAAAGGACAACGCGGCTCTTTTGTCAGTAAGGAAGCCGTCATTGCTGGCGTAGACCCTGTAGAGGAACTAATGAACTACCTCCAGCTGACCGCGTCAAACTTGAATGCCGCTCACCTGTAGCAGTTCACGAGTCTAGTCGCTCAGACGTTTTATGAATTCGAGTCTGAATTCTTGACGAAACTACATAGCACACAAGTCTAGAGAGTCAAACATCGCCGTCAAGTGGGCCTTCTGTGTACCCAGTATTTTCGCACTGAAAGCCATCGAAGAAAGGACGATCTCGTTCTTGTATTGCTAAGAAAACTCTCTGCGATTATTTATTAACATTGTATATTATTTATATTATTATATTGACGTTTGTTATTGTTGTGAAATCAATAAAGCTTTTTTTACACCAAGAAAACATTACCAGATGGCAATTTCATTTTAGCTAATTTCGAAGGTGATCTTCCTTTCCTAGCTAATAGTTTTAATGACCTTTTTTTAGCCGACTCTCATAGAACTGCATATCGCGCGCAGGACTAGAGTTGGCCGCAGCCCGGAGGACAAGGCCAACTCTAGTTTTTATAATTTATAAAGCGGCGAAGGGGAAATGCTCTTCGCATGAGTGGACACCACCACGATGTATAAGACAACCCTTTGGATTGTCTCATACATCGTGGTATGACAACGAGGATTGTCTCATACGTCGTGGTATGACAATATTTGTTACTGCCTCGGGTTGTCTTGGTCCTGTCCTGTTCAGGATCTTTAAGAAAATTTAAAACCATGCTTCTTTGTAAAATGCGCGCGATTTCCGATTTTAAACTGTTTTCTTCATTGAGGTTGAAAATATTCTTTTCTCATCTTCACTATGTTGGCGGCCTCGGCCCATCGTACTTTTCGCTGACAGAGTCTCTAGAGAATATGTAGGAGAACGATCTTAGAACTCAGTTGCGCTTCAACTGTCGTCCCCCTCGACAAACACTAAGTGGACGCGTATCATTTGGACGCACCTCAAAACGACAATTTCCGATATCATATGTCGACATCTGAGTTAGATAGCCAAATAAGCGTAGGATGTTCGTGAAATGTGATATATTTGAATGATTGAAAACGAAACTGCAGTGCTACTTACGGTTGAGAAAAAAAACCTTCAACATGGGGCTATCTTCTTCACGTGGTGTATACATGATATTTAGCCAACAGAAGCAAAGAAGGCGGTTCCGTCTTTACGTTATATTGTATATACATATTATGTACAAGAAACAGCAGGTACTTGTGTAGCTTATGAGGTCTGGATCTGCGCCCAAATTATCATGAAGGTACCTTGTATTGTTAAGAAAACTCTGTGTTATTATTTATTAATATTGTATATTATTATTATTATTATTATTATTATATTGACATATTCGTTTGTTGTCGTTGCCAAATCGATAACGCTTTTTTGCACCAAAAAAACATTACTAGATGGCAATATAATTTTAGATAATTTCAAAGATAATTCGTTGCCACTTCGTTGTCATCTAACGAATGTGTGGACGAAATTGACAATGGGAGCTGAGACGATCTCTTGTCAATCAGACACTTAAAAAAAGAGAGCTTAAACTATAATATGTCAGCGTTAGACTATAGATAATAATCAGGTCTGAAACGCGTCAGGAGTTAGCGGCGAACATTTCCGCTCTATTCTCACATGTGGACATACCCCATTTATTATGAAGGTAAGCCATGTCCCGAATCAACCTCAGCTTCGCAGGTCTCCGGGCTCCCCAGCCCGCGACACCGGAAGTGTGCCCAATACAACGCGCCTACGTTGCTCGACGCGATTATATAGACGACAGCATTACTAGTGCGGGGTCCAGCAGGGGGACCCGCTGGGCCCAGCCCTCTTCTGCCTGGCCCTCCGGCCCCTCGCGGTGTCCCTCCAGTCACGTCTGCGGCTGTGGTACATGGACGACGGAACGTTGGCGGGTGATCCGGCGACCGTCGCCTCCGACGTTCAGCGAGTACTCAACTACGAGGGGCGCAGCGGCCTTGCCCTCAACCCCACGAAGTGCGAGATCTTCTCTTTGGACGCGCAGCCCGACCTCCAGCGGTTGCTCCCAGGATGCCGTCTCACCCAGAGGTTGTCCCTCGAGCTCGTCGGCTCCCCTCTTATGGACGAGGCAATCCGGCCGCTATTGGACCGTTGCCTCGAGAGGACGGCCGTGATGCTCGACCGACTGCCCCTGTTATCGGCTCACCAGGGGCTGTTCCTCCTCCGGTCCTGTTTCTCGGCGGCACGCATGCAGCACTTGCTTAGGACATGCCCGGCCGGCACTGAGGCTTCAGCCCTTCACGAGTATGACGAGTTGGTGTTGGACGCCCTGACCACGATCCTGAACCTCCAGCTTCCGCCGGAAGCGGCGTCGCAGGCTACCCTTCCGGTCCGCTTCGGTGGCCTCGGCATCCTCAGTGTACGCCGCTTGGCTGACGTTTGCTACGCCGCGTCGCTTACGGCGGTTGCCGACATGGTTGCTACAGTCCTCCCCCCCGAAGCGCTCGCCCACTTCTCCGCTTCCCGGGAGGCTGCCCTCGACCAGACGGGCGTCCGCGCTCGGGTCCCTCCGGACAAACAGAGCAAGCAGCGGGTATGGTCCGATGCCCTGCACCAGGAGCTGCGGGACTCCCTCCTGGCCTCTGCGCCACACGTTGCTGACCAAGCTCGCCTCCGGGCTGTCGACAGGCCTGGTGCGGGGGCGTGGCTCCACGCGCTGCCCTCCTCGTCCCTCGGTACGGCTCTCGACGATCGCTCCCTCCGCTTCTGTGTGGGCCTTCGCCTCGGGGCCCCTGTCGTTGCGGCCCACAGCTGCGAGCGTTGCGGGGACCCCGTCGCCACGAATGGCCATCACGGTCTCTCGTGCGAACGCAGCGCCGGTCGCCATCCGCGACACACGATGCTTAATGACACGCTCGTGAGGGCCCTCCACTCCGCCGGTATCCCTTGCACAAGGGAGCCACAGGGCCTCGACACCTCTGACGGGCGCCGCCCTGACGGCCTCACCCTTATCCCCTTCCATCGAGGCCAGCACCTGGTTTGGGACGGCACTGTGGTTGACACCCTAGCACCTTCTTATGTCAACCACTGTGCAACCATCCCCGGTTACGCAGTAGCGCGTGCGGAGCGGGCAAAGCTGAGGAAGTACGCCGCACTCCAAGCAACGCACCTGTTTTCCCCCCTTGCCTTTGAGACCCTGGGCGGGCACGGCTCTCTCACTGCGAACTTCCTCGAGGGGGTCTACCACAGGTTGATCCGCGCCACCGGGGACAAGCGCGCTGGCTCTTTCCTCCTGCAGCGCCTGTCCCTCGCTGTGCAGAGAGGCAATGCCATCGCCTTCCTCGGGACGTTGTCGTCCTCACCCCCCCCCCCCCACCCCCATAATCCCTAGAAATTCCGACCTATTGTAACGTTTAATATATTATAATAAATATAGTTTTTGTCAGCGTTACTTCTCAACAGTTTGGCTTCAGCCGACGTCTCAAAGGATATCCATATTTGGCAAATGAACACCTGCAGGGTTTCGATTCAGAATTTCGCGCCATATCGATTGAGTCCATAAAAACAATCTCTAACACAGTCCTCCGCATACGCAGAGTTTTGTTTATTTTAAACAATCTAAAACTTTTGAACCATCAAAACATCATAGTCTTTGATATATATGAGCGAATAAATATGCCAGCAATACAGCAGCCATGAGTTACACAAGCTTTCAAAAAGGGAATGGAAATAAAGTTAATCTATGATGAAATATTAAAAAATCATATTTTTTGGTAGAGTATAATAAGAATGCACAGTACTACCAACATACTACATACATTTTTTCCTATTTACGGTGTTCACCTAGGTGCACCTTACGATTTTGGGGAGAGAGAAATACAAATGTATTATATAAATGAAATTAATTTCTAATCACCACAAAGTCACTGTGAAACAGAAAATCATTTCTTTCACAAGGGCGCAGAGGCAAAGCTAATATTTGATACATTGGAGTACCAGCCTAAAGTATTGTCCCCGGATTTTTTTTTCGTTCCCGATATTTAATCTTCTAGTAATTCAATTCAGTTTAAATCGTGGTTTTATAGTCAGAAATGCAATTTCACAATGCTTAAGTCATAATGTCGTTAATATATATATATATATACGAACAATTGAATTTTTGATAATGGCGAAGGCGCCATCGCAAACAAAAATCCATTAGTTGTTTGTAGCGAGATATTTCGCCACCAACTTCACTGACGCACCAAGAGGAACGGTGATTCTCGCGACAAGAACACTTTTAAGCCCCCCTACCGGGATCTACAATATTCGTAGATATTACGTATATACACGAATTAATATTCTCCGAGGCGTGCTTCTCACTACAAGGTACGCCTATGAGGTACTGCAACGAACAGCCAGGCCCGCCACCCAAAGTAAACGTGGTAAGAGGGAATATGTGAAGCAGAGACGAGTGCGAACGCTGCTGACATGTCTATTCAACGGGCAGAGCCAGCTTGCGGGGCAGGCCGGGCTAAACGCCAACGCTGGGTTGGTCGTTATCAATGAAAACATAGACACAGAGAACACTCGAAATTGCATACACAGAACGAAACAAGCCACCACCGCTCTCCGGGGCTCCTCCTGTTTCAGAGAAGAGTAAAGTTTCACAAATTTGTGCAAGACCACCTAACGAAAAACCTAACCCAAGAAGAGCTATTTCAGCTGGAGCATCTCTCATCGTCAATAGATGCCGCTCGATAGATGTATATACAGCAATGGGAATTAAACTAATGGCTTAAAACGGCCATATTACTGACCGCTATTTCTTCGATGTGGTACGGCACAACAGTGTGTGTTCTAGTTCGACGTGTTGGTTCGACGTCTTGTGATACAGCGAAACGAGATTCGCAAACATTGCACCATGTCACGTTCAGTGAACCAACGCGTTGGCGTGCTCCATGCTAGCAGTGCTGTTCCGTGAACCCAAATCATCAACATTTGTGTAGAAAGAAAACGCACTCATGAAGAATCGTTTTATTTGCGCTCAGAGCCAATAGCAATGTGGTGCAGTGCTCTCCTGCTAGTGTTTTGGGGGTGAATGACGAATATATATATATAAGTATATATATATATATATATATATATATATATATATATATATATATATATATATATATATGTATGTGTGAAGGGCGGATGTGTGAGTGTTGAATTCGGAATTCGTCATCGTCGTCTGGAATTCGACCGGTGCATCGGGTCGGGGCTTAAATATACCTACTGCTGTTGGCGGCCCGTACCAACTTTGCTTGTTGCTTTCGAGTTGGTGGTCATCGTTGACGCTGTCGAAGAGATCTCCATTCTTTTGTTAAGCAGTTTTTCGCAGCAACAGCAGCAGCAGCAACAAGAGCAGCAGCTGTAGCGGCGGCAGCAGCAGGCAAAGAAGTCACGACGGACCACGGCACCGTTCATTCCCCTCTGCCGGTGGCTGCGGACTGCGGTCACTGTGGGGCGGCCCATAGAACCGTGGCCGTAGCGGTTTGCTGAAACATCAGGGCATCGCCACAGCCACCACTGCCTGCCCCACCACACAACACTACAGCAACACTTATCGCACCAGCACTGCTCAACCGGACCACCACCACCACCAGCAGCAGCAGCACCGCACGCAGCCAACCACCAGAAGGGTCTATACCAGCAGCAACAGCAGCAGCAGCACCAGTCACACATCTGGCAGAGGTGGAAAACGAGGACCGACAGGCAACAACCTGCACCGAATTCCAGACTCTGGAATGTTTATTTCGACAGGAGAAAATGTATGTATTTGAGTCTGTGTGTGTAACCAATGTGTGTGTGTGTATCTCTCTGTCTTCGTCTGAGTTTGAGTGTGGCCGGCTGGCCGGCAGGATGACTGACTGTATCCGTTGATAGAGTAGATATGTATTCGGTATCGAAGTAGTAGATCGATTTTTTGCTGCATGACTGTGCCGAGTATCCATCCCGCGTACGGCTGCTGACTCGCTGTGCTACGGATCTCTGCGCTTGGTGTGCTCGTGGGAAAGCGGGCCACCGCAGTGGGGTATGCTGAGAGCGGACACTCAGCGAGTCGGAGAACCGCAGAGCTCAGAGGAGAAGTCGACAAGGGATGAACGATCGGACCGGTCTGACACACTGACTACCACAGGTGACTCCGGCCATACCAGCGGGCGACAGATTGCGGTGTGTTGTCGAAGCGGTGTAGACAGCTTGTTTGTATGTGTTTGCGTAGATTTAACTGCGATGACGGAGGTAGCTGGTTCGATCGCCGTTCGGTAACACCGATCACTGGTGCTGTTATGTGCTCATTGATATTTGGCGTGCTCGCCGTACTCAAATTGATGCGACAAGTGTATGTCCGTGTCATATATAATCGTTGAAAGTGAAATTCGATATTATAGAAAGTGATTGTAGCTCATGGTCATAGCACGACCATATGATCCAAAACAACAAATGTTTAATTAGTGGATACATAATTGTCGTCATCATCGTGTGCATTTGTGTTCCGATAGCATCAACAGGAGCAAGCGAGAGCGAGATGTAGAGAGAAAGTCGTCGGAAGTGTTGGCGGGGGAACAATTCGAGGGTAATTCGCCAGCGAATTTGTGTTTGCGCCGCGCCAGAAATTACTTAGTGTGTTACCGAACCTCGTACAGCTGATAGCTGAGAGTGACGGTGGCGTCAGGAATCGTGATATTGTTCTATGACGTATCGAGTCTTCGGCTAACTTGAACAGTCGGCGGTTGATTGCAGTTACGCAAGATGAAGTAAAAGTTACTTGGAAAAGTTGGCCACTGTCGGATCCGGCCGTCACTATGCTGACGAAGAGAAAAGAAAAGAAAATCGGTGATGGCATCCAAGGTGCGTACTTGAGTCATTATTTGTCGTTCATAGCGAGTGAGTGAATCACTTGGTTGTGAGATAGCGAACCCGCCTTGGGTTGTTCTGAGTCATTTTTCATGTGGATTGTACGACTGTGCGAGTCATATAGATATATTTCACTCATATGTGGTGCTTTAATAGTTCGATAGGTTTCTAGCTAAGTGCAATTTCGAGTGGATCCTATGGGGTGTGCTTAGCGAGCGTAAATATGGGATCGTTTGAGTAGGATATCTCGAGACGTGCAAGGGGTGTCAACTCACTGAGAATAAATTCGTCTTTTGTCTTTGCTTGATCGTTAGTTCGATTAATAATCGTCCTAAATATCGGCCAGTACAACGACATTTAATAGCAACGAGCAGTTTTGCAACCATGGTTTGTTGTGCATCTTGTAGCCTACGCAAAAATTTCGTTTGCAAGTACTCGGAAAAGCGATGGACAGCGATGTTGCCGATGTTTCAAATCAGATCGAACCATCTGAGCGGATCCCGGCGCTAAACATTCGAGTGACAGGTCTCTAACTAAGTGCAATTCGTTGGGCTCAATTTGTTGTGGATCCTATGGGATGCGCTTAATGAGCGTAAATATAATATAATTATTTCTGTGACATTGGCAAGGTTTACACTTGTGTTGTACATGTGTGTATTATGACACACATGACTAATTGCGGTCTGTCGTTTTGTAAACAGAAATTACTGGCCGCTGCTGGGAGTCATCTCTGGCAATTTATATTTAAATTATGAGGTTTCAACTCACAATGAAGCTTCGTTTAGATAAACGGTTGAATTCTAGCTTGCGGTCAATGATGGACAAATTACACAAATTGTAGAAATTCTACAGCTGTTCTCTGCACACGATATATATATATATATATGCGACTATTTGGCCCCACTTATTATTTTATTACTACAGTAGTAATATATTACACATACATTATCGGAGACGATAATATTATTATATGAGCGATAAAATATACATAGCATGCAGTAAGTTCAGCAACCCGATGCCGCTCCAACAAATTACCTAACACCTAAGGCTTGCGTTATTTTTTGAACGTGACCAACAAATTCGGCAACCTTATGTTCGGCTTTCATGTTCTTATTGGAGGCCTTCATGAAGTAACCCAACCTCGTAGAGTTGTTAGACGTAAAAATGACAAACCCTGCCGCAAAAAGCCGCCAATCACTATGGAAGCAAAGACTCGCCCATTGAAACACATCACCGAATCCTTCAGCCGATAACTCGATAATCAGTCAATCGATAATTGACAATAATTGATAATCAGTCAATCGACTATTGAGTTATAGCACTATACAAATGTGATTTTTCCATAGCCCACCCCGTAGTTTAATAAAGAATAATAATAATATATAACTCTCGCCATGCTCACTTCGTTGTGATCTTCAGGCAAATACGTGAAGAAAGAGACTCCCCCAAATCTCACCGTGGTAAACACGTGGTCAGCCGGTGTCAAAAGTGGAGGTTCGAGTGGAGGTGGGACGGGCAAAAAGGGTTCGGCTAAAAGTGGAGGTGGTCTCACCGTCGGTTGCTCGGGCGGCGTCAGGGAGTGTGCCTCGCTTCTGTCACTTGACGAAGCACGCAACGCCTCGAATCAGGTAGCGGCAACGTCCCTAGCGGAGAAGTGCGCGCGGGCAAAGGCACAAGCGCAGGTGGGTCAATAGTTTATTGCTGTCAGTTATGAGTCAGTAGCATGTGAACAAGTTGGAACTGTCGTAGAATCAGTCATGGAAATGCAAATAGAGTTGAGAACACATTGAACGTGTGTGCTCCGTTCGTGGTCAGGCCTCCACAACATGAGGCCGGCGTGATATTTCGAATTGCAAATCTAAGGCATAGTAAATCATTCGGTTTCTGGTGCTCGGAACTGGCCCTGAACTCGGACCGCATTTGTCTGTCATGCAGCTGCTAGTTGGCTGATGCAATTGGCAAATAGGAGCACATCAGCTAAATAAATATTATAGTAATTATCACAATATGTGACATAATATTATTTCTCCATTAAACCATAGAGGGTAACATGTGCGTTGCTATATATATATATATATATATATATAATATTTTCTTCCTGTATGTGCTGGTGACCTATTGAAAACAGCAGGCCTCAGGAAGTGGGAGTAGTGGGGGAAGCTGCAGTCCTCTGCCTCCTGCGGGCGCTCTGTCCCGAGGGCCAGTTCGCAGTTGGCCACATTTCCAGTCCACTGACCCTCTGGCGAAGCTGCCGCAGCAGACAATCCTTCTTATGCCTTCGCAGGTTAGCAAATACGATTGCGCGATATAGTATAGTAGTATTAAGCAATTACTCACCATCATTTCACCGTCATACCCCATTCATTTAATCCACTTTAATTCAAGAAAACACTAAAGAATTATTTAAAATAAGAAACCAAAACAAATATAGAAAAAAAATAATTTAGTTATCGAAAATTATGTCTATATCCATCATCTCACTCGGTACATACATGGTCATGTCATTGAGCGCACATCTTAGTAACTGTCTAGAACAGGAAGTTAAATTCTAGATCCTCAGCGTTAGAGTATAATTGAATGTGATGCAGGCAAGGTTAGCGCGAAGCAGGAGTAGTTGTCGTGGGTTGTTTAAATACGAGAGCTTCACATATGCGGCAGCAAGGTTGTCCAACGCGCTAACGCTGGACTATGTTCGTTCGCGGCGAACGATTTTTAGGGGAGCTGCGTTGATTATGCCAACTTTGAACAGCTTCGGCGCGAACAGCTCGCTGTGTCCGGGGCATCATCGAAAATGCCACAGGTAGAAACGATCTACCTAAATCATCTAAGCTCACCCAGTCCAGTGGTTCAGCAGACAGCCTCGGTACCAAATGTTGCCTCTGCAAATGCATCAACATCGAGCGGTATTTCGGTTTCACCTTTGATCGTGTCGTCGTCATCGCTGACAAACAGCGCAAACTCCATCAGTTCGAACCTTAGTTCGGCCCCAAGTCCAATGAATCAACTGAGCTCGTCACAACAGGTACGAATCATTTTCATTGAGCTAAAGTCAAAGAATATCTATCTTAATATCTATCGCAATTCATCATTTTCCTGGATTGCGTTTCTTATGCGTTTCCCTCGCGTTTCTTATGCATTTCCCTCGCGTTTCTTATGCGTTTCCCTCTCCCTGACACCACATAAGCACAGAGGAGGGAAATACCCCGGTTGTGAAGGTCTCTATTTTACACTACATCACTTATCATTTTTGAATTCAGTTGGATCCGGTCACTCAGGAGCCAATCTACCAAAATGATCCCAAGTTCCACCAGTTTCATGGCTTGGGGGGATCTCGAGTCACGTTAATGCAGCCGCATGAACATCTTGGGTCCAACGCCAGGTGAGTTTGCCATGCCATTCAAAAGTCGCCAAACGATACAAAGCCATATCCAGTATGGTCCTAGATATTATTCACAGGCTAGCCTACCAGACACTGTACGATCACTTTAACACGCCTTTTCCTGCGCTCTTGTTCCTCTTGGTTATTGATTAATTACTTCGAGTCAGTATCTACTCCCGGCCCGAGGACGATGACGGTTGTGGCGTCTATGGATCCAGTCTGCAGCCAGGTGTCACAACACTATTACACCATCGACCGTCAGTTACTTCAACGTCATCTGCTCAGTCGACAGTGTACAGTGGTGCCAGTTCGCCGTACTTTGATGATAGCAAAAAGCAGCACTATATCATGCCGCATCCTCACAGTAGTAGTCAGCAGCAGCAACAACAACAACAGCAACAACAACAGGTTAATCTACCTATAATTAGCTGTTCATTTTTCGTCCCGTCACAGTGTACCGCACTGAGATTGATAAGTTTGCGCCCCGTGCGTGATTATGCGCATGATTGATGAAATCACTCCTTTTTCGCTCTCTCTCCTTGTGAACCAGGACACAGCGGCGACCTACCCAAACTGCGAAGAGCTGCCGCTACCACCGGGCTGGTCTGTCGATCTGACAATGCGAGGTAGAAAATACTATGTGGACCACAATACGAAAACGACACACTGGAACCATCCGTTGGAGAAAGAGGGACTCCCAACTGGATGGGAGCGAATTGAGCATCCAGAGTTCGGTGAGACGGGATGACAGCGAAGGGTGTTCCGTGTATAAGGACATGCTATATAATACCATATTTGTCGCAATTGAACGAATCCGTGACGCCGGAGGAGGGTAGCTGTATATATATATATATATATATATATATATATATATATAGCTGTTTGTCAAATGATATATTTGTCGATCGGAGTTGTCTGTCATGCGAATACTGTAGATCCATCTGTCGCGGTAGCTTAGCGAGTTTCGATGCTCACTTACAGCTAAGCGTTCACGCTACGTTCGCCGGCGGGGCGGCCTTTTTTCATCTCTCGTCTCCTTGTTATTACAGGCGCTTACTATGTGAATCATATTAGTCGACAGTCGCAATACGAACATCCGTGCCTGACGCATTATGGCCCTTTGGCGCTGGCTGCACCTGTCGGCGGTCCGGCTGGAGAAGGTAGCGGGTCTGCACTACCCTTGCCACCGGTGCCTCCGGTGCATCACGATTTTCACCAGCACAATGTTCTTGTGCCGCCGAACCCCTACCTCGCTGAGAAAATACCCCACTGGCTGCTAGTAAGTTACCCCCACCCCCCCCACACCCCCTATAGTTAGGTATCGGTCGTAATATCGTGTACTGATAGGCCTCACTGCATGACATCACAGGATAGAGTTCATCGAGTACGACTAATTTCGCCTGATGTATTTTTATCTTTCAGGTGTACTCTCGAGCGCCGGCGAAGCATGATCATAAGATCAAGTGGTTACTATTCAAATTGCCCGACCTTGAGTGCTTCCAAGCTATCCTGATTCGTCTCTACAAACAGGAACTCAAAGAAATCGTTATGAGGTAGACGCTCGTAAAACACGAAAACCATAGTTATATAGGTTGGCCAGATTTCCTAATGCCGTCCCTTTTGCCTGTCAAAATTGCTCTGCACATTGGGTTGTCGTTTATTTCAAATGTTAATGTCCTCTTTGCCGGATATTAATATTACCCTTATTTTTCCTCCTCTATCCGAGAGCAGATACGAAGCAAAGCGTTCCTTAATCATTCGGGAGATTACCTGTCGGCGCCAAGAGGCCCAACAAGTACCACAGCATCATCACCATCATCACCATCACCATTTGCAGCAGCAGCAACAGCAATCGATCCACCATCACCAACTTCAGCAGGCAACTGTAGCCGCCCACTTTCAACAGGACCAACAATCACAGGCGCTAGTGACCGCTTCTCATTTTCAGCACCAACAACAGCAGCAGCAGCAGCAGCAACAACATCAACAACTTCATTCACACCAACAACAGCAACATCAGCAGCAGGCTCAGGTCAATTTGCAGCTGCAGTTGCAACATCATCAGCTACAACAACAACACCAGCAGCAGCAGCAGCAAATTCTGGTGCAGAAGATCCCCGTCCATATTCAGCAGCCTCAGCAGCATTCAACAGTGATTCAATCGCAGGTGGTTCCAGCCCAGATGCACCAGCATCATCACAAGCAACAGCAGCAGCAGCTGTCTAACACGATACAGCAGCACTTGTCGTCGTCAGCTGTCTCGCATCAACAACCTCAGCAGCAGCAACAACAACAGCAACAAATTCAACCTCCTCATCAGCAGCAACACCATGACTATGGTCAACAGCAGCCACAAGTAACGATCGCCCAGAATCATCACCATTTCCAGCAAGTGCAGCAACTGACGACGCAGCAGCCAGCCGCGACGTCCTCCACACCAAACCACAATAGTCATAGTAATAGTTTGTCCCAGCAGCAGCTGCAGCTCCTGGAACCGACGAACACGAAACTCTAAGGGCTTGCTGCTGAAGCTTTATGAGAGAGTGTTTGTGGCTGCAAATTTTAACCGAGTGGCTAATGTGCGAGTCATATAAATCACAGAAGGCGCGAGATGCTGCTGTTTCGAAGAGAGTTTCGTTTCAGAGGGAAGGCGATTCTGTCCGGTGGCAGTTCTCCGCCGCCTCCTTCTGGGGTAGGTTTTTGTCCTAGTGATAAGCCCGTTGCTGATAGATAGGGGATTAAAATTACGGTGACGGTTGTGGTTCGTACCTGTTTTGACGTGTAGAGTAGAACAAACGAAGATACAATAATTCGAGATATATATATATACATATAATAATTTACACTATGACGGTTCGACTTTGTGAAGTTGGTGTGAAGTCGACCATGAGATATGCTATGGTACTTCCCCTCGGACCGCTACGGATCAGAGCACCAAAGGTGGAGCAACAACTAGTTTTTCATGTTACGATATCGAAAAGAAGCGTCTGCGAGAAACTCTTGCATCGTAGTATCATATCAAGTAGAAAAAATTATAGGAGAATACATTCTACTTGCCGTGGCAAGAAGACGTACTTGAGTGATTGACGTCGAGAACAAGAAGCATCTTATGCTAGCAAGGGAGTCTGTGCAATAGAATACTTGTTCACAATGTTTAGGCGATTCAATTTAGAGTAATATTCCAGTGTTCTCAGAACAAATGTCCCTGCATTGGCCACTTTGGAAGCCTACGGGGGCTCTAACAGAACGAACTGTTTGTTGTTCGTGGCTGAGTTTAAAGTTGAGATATATATATATATAGAGAGAGAGAGAGAGAGATACCTACTTTTGTGCTTTACGGGAACATTGGCCGTTGCATCCAAGTACAAAACCTAGGATAGTTAAATTCTGGGTAGAATATTCATTCTTGTGTTTCCCTGTTGCGAGGTACTTTATATCAAGCAAAAGGGTGGTGTGTTTGTTGGAGAAACAGGTTGTGGAAGTCTCGAGAAATGTGCAATGGCGCCGCACCACTAAAGCACTTCTCCGGCAAAGAAAGGACTCGGGATATGTTTAAGGCAACGATCCCCAAAAATAGGTCGTTATTAATTTGACAATCCCGGAAATGCGGGACCTCTTTAGCGGAGTGAACAATGAAACCTGACTGATTATCAGATGTCCGAGACTAATCAAAGGTCTCGTTGTGAGAGACGATGTCGTCAGAGGTTAGGGCCAGTCCTGTCCAATATTATCTGCATGTCTTCGCAAGTGAATACCGCCGAACCAAACGCGCGTTTAGCTTTAAATAAACGAAAGAGCAATTAATTGCATTTAGAGTTTTTCAGGTTGATATCGCTTTTGAATAGTATTTTTTTTTATCTTACACGCGAAACGGTGGGAACGGATTGAGCCATGCTTGGACATTTTTTTAAGTGTGCATTTCTTTATGAATGATCGATTACTTGCCGGTGCCAAAACAGAAAGAGAACAATAGCATTTTCAATACAGGTATGCCCGTGTGACAAACTTATACAGGGGGTGACTTTAAATGTAAGTGATGAGGTAGGAATAATGGTAATCAGAAAAAAACTATATATATATATATATATCGGCAGAGAAGTTGGAGCTTTCGCCGTTGTGACAGTGGGATAGGGATGTCAATTCTGGAAAGGCGATTCGAGGTTGGCGTTACGTTCGAATAATGTCGGCATTTGTTACATAACAAAAACAACTATTTCTCGAATGCATCGTGTATTCAGATATACAATGTAAATAAAGCGCTTGTTTACTCTGTATTATCGCGTACTGATTCACATGAAATATGAGTACATTATACACAGCCACTAATCGAAGAACACTTGATACAAAACTTAAACGCAATGGTTCCAGTGGGCAAGAAATGGCAATAAAAATGTTTGGTCGGGAAAGCTGTGAAAGTATCAACGCCATTAATTAATCGAGAATTAGCAGGACTAGAAGTACAATACAATAGCGCCTTTTAGTCAAAGGCAGATGTCATTTGTGGGACTCAAATATATATCCGGTGTTCATAAATCGTGACACTTGAGCCAGGTTGTTAAACAAATAGAACCGTAAACAACTTCCTTGTGGATTCATCTCGAGAGTTGTTCAACTTTCGTCGCGAAATCCGACAAACACATAATGACCCCCATCATCAGATCAAAGCAAATTCAATGTCAAAAACGAACGAATCAATGAGGCAAGGCTACTTTCTTCACGTGAAGAAGGTTGATAGATGAATTATTTGAAATATCTATTGCAAGAAAATCTCATCTGGCTTTTTATTGATCGGTTGATTACGTATACTTAATAACCTCAGCTAGCCTAGATGCTGCTCCTCTCTGTGCTCCCCCTAGATGAATTAAAGGAATACACCAATTTCATTAATACGCCCATTTTAATAACGATAAAAAATATTTATTGGCCTATAGACTACCTAAGACACAGACACTCATCAAGCGCACGTATCATGTAACATAAGTAAATTCGTTCATTTTACTTCCGCATGATGTCATTTACAACGGTTTCAAATTTCCTGCAAAGCAAATGCAATCAATGTTCGTTATGAGTGAATTCATTCAACGTAGAACAGATACATTATTTATATGACTTTATTATGAGAACCTGTTGTTGGGAGCGTTTTCGTTATAATACTGTACAAACTTGTGGCCGAAATTGACATATTTTTTTGGTTTAATCTCATATTTTACTCATGGAAGCTTAGCAAAATGTTGCTGTTAGCGCGGAGTTGTCGGCGTAAAGTTGAAATTGTTATGCGTAGTAGATGAATACAATGAGAATAATAATGATAATAATAATAACTATACATACTTGGATGTGATTTGCTCGCCGGCAACATAGAATGGGTTGCAGACGAGCTCGCTGTACGCATTGTGAAGACGGCCGAACCAGTTTCGCAAGTCGTTGTCCCGGAACTGTACAGCGGCACTAAGTTCCACTACGATCACCATCTTGACTTTTGTGTTGGTCACGTAGCCATAGAGTTTGTATTCATCCAACGAGTACAGGACGCCTAAACACAGATCTCGCGCATCGTTTCTGAGAGACATCCGCCCAACAAAGATCGACAGTTGTCACTATTCTCGGGTATCAATACAGATCACTCAACGCTCGAAATCGATGTGAAGCAACGATATGCAGCAAACGATAACTGTCATACCGCTCGAATAATTTGGCGAGATAAAATTTCCATATCTCCAAGTATTGTACTGGTGGTAAATTTTTTTTGCCCATAAGGTAAGTTTGAAAAGAAACGTCTGCAAGTTGTCGTTGTCTGCTGAGTACTTACTTGCCCGGCACCGGCGAGCTGATTTTCTCTTCAACGACGTCCAACGACGTATGGAGCATGTACATCAGTTTGTGCGATAACTCTTCGTCCATTGGGTCAGCCACCGTTCGAAGGTATAGTGGCGAATTCTGCAAATTCGAGAATAAACCGAACGCAATACGCAACAGTGATAAGAGGCGAAGTTGACTGAAATCAGCGGGACGGACGTCGCCAACGATTTCGCCATGTATGATGTATTATTATCATAATTATTATGATATTGTAAAAACTGTGACGGGTGTAAAGTTTAATGCAAATTATCAAGGGCGAAAAATAGACTTGGTCAAGTAGCTCTTAGAGAGTAGTGTATGGTAAGGAGCAATTCACAATCATATGGCTAATCTGAAACAAGGAAATGTTTAAAGTTCATTTTGGAGTTTGGTTTGCGGCGGGCGAGCGGTCGGTTCTCCTGCACTTCTACAATCAGCCATTTCTCAGCACTCAACCGTACTATGACATTGCAGCGAGTTTATTCAAATGAATTTTCGGGGTTTAAGTATCTGATCCCTTCGATATCATAACCTGTTTTGAAATATACACTAGCGCGGGTGCTCGAATCTCAACGAGTGCTCCGCGGCGAAAATCTCACTTTGGTTTGAGAATGTAATCTTCGCATTCGTATCGATACATGCATTAACGAGCATTTCTGGCAGTGGATAACATTGTCGGGTGTCGACGCAGAATGGGCGGCTTGTGGAGAAATAGTTTCTATGGTGACAAAGTTCAAATTCGTCATTTTTATTTTTCAATTAAATTCACGCATTCTTCATGACATATAATAATTATTATCCTCGATATCATCATAGTATTCAATATTGTTGACATATTATTAATACGACTTGTTTACGTCTTTCAAAGCAATTCACAAGCACTTTGGCCATCGATCCATAAAGAGCTGACCATCGTTAGCGACTATGTACAATTGGCCTGGGCCAATAAACTTGAAACTGACTTGGCTTTCAGTGAAAACAAAAGATCAATAATCTGATGATTCTATTTAATACACGGATTCGGCCTGATCCTCAAAGTTCGAAGAGAGCAAGTATCGCTCCATTGCAACGATATTAACGGAGGTCAAAGTAAATAATCTGTCCAATGTATTTGGAACGGAAGCTTGGGGTGTGAATATATATTAAATATTCGACTGTGATAAAACAAGGGTGTTCACTGCAAATATCCGCTTGAACTCGCTTCTGTTCATTTTCTAGTATCTTACAAACTGCCTTTGAACAGTTCCCCCAAACCGTTGGATGCTTTCTAAGGTAATCTCACGTATATATTTGTGTGTTTCTCACGTTTGATAAATCGCACATATACAATAATAATAATAATAATAAGTGTCGACTCGAGATGCATTTATACTCGAGGACGATTTAAGCAATCAATTCTGTACTGGAAGTTGCTTGTCTACTATCGCCAAAGATGCAAATCAGCCTATCTAAGCTATCTAGACTTCGGTACATATGCATTTAATGATTTGTTTAAAAATTAAGGTTTTTCGTAAAGCTAAACGCCGTATCAATTCCACCCGTTACGGCTTTATAGTACACTGGAAACTTCGTGTAGTTTCAACCATTTTGATATCAGAATTTTACTTGGAGTCCTCTAACGCCCCCAATCTCAAAACAACCTTCCAATATCTGCGAATTCACCTCCCAGAATCATATGACGGTGCAATTAACGTCTGGACAGTAACACTACAATCTCCTGTAATATATACATATAAACACTGACGACGCCACTTTGTTGCCAACAGTGTTCCATGAACAAAATTCAGAGGTAATTATGCTGTAACTCAAAATTTAGCGAGACATACATCCTTGTTGATCACTGCGATTGCCACAGCCATGATCGATGAACATGTGTTGAACCTTCACTTTTCGAGAGAGAAATTTCGAAGATTTAAATTTGCCAAGAGAACGTATAATATGTCAAATATAATTATCCGAAGAAGCTGTCACATCTAATGCCTCGGCAATGGAGGTCGCCATATTTGTTTTTCCCACGACGACGCATCAAGCAGGCGGTATTTACCGCGGTCGAATAACCTGCCGTTATACAGAACGTGCATTCTCATCCTTCTTAATTTACAGAAAACTATTGTATGACAAACAGATTGAATAGCATGCTTCTTCACAGTGTTACGCTCAATACGTACAAGAGACCTAACTTACCCGGGAGAAGCTGTAGTAACATGAAGAACGCTGGTGGGTGTATTCCTCATGCTGAAGGATGTGTAAAGATAGTTAAATATGTACTTTTTCTTCTGTTAATATCGAAGATGGTAACAAGTAACTCGTCGATCAATTCGAGTTGACGGTAGACGTCACTATAATGATTATAGTGTATTGTCACCGTATGGCCGGGAGAGAAAATGGGGAGTAGATTCAACCGTGGGGGTGTAGCTCAGTGGTAGAGCGTTCGCTTCGCATGTGAAAGGCCCCGGGTTCAATCCCCGGCACCTCCAGATTTTTTTTATTTTAACTACCCCTCCCAAAGTTTCAAATACTTATATGGTTTTTATAAACTTCCTTTCTCACGCACAAAGTATGCTTGTGCGTGGGTCCAGTCATATCCGTCTTATGACTGGGCTTGAACTGTGGATCCTTGGTACCTTATGGTAAAGGTTAAAGCTTTATTGGTTTATTAACAAAGCCGATATTTATTCTTTTTTCTGATTCGATTAATTAGTTGACGGGACGTCATCGACTCTGTCATTACAACAAACTATCTCTTCTACACGACATGTGTTATAATAACATTTGGCCATTTGGTTTTAGGGCTGGTCCAAGCGAGTTTGTTGATGAATCATTTTGGCGAATAAGACATATAAGGTAAATCTCATTTGAATTCACAGAGAGAAAAATCACAAAATTCCAAATTGTGGAAGCATGCATCAGAAATTGAAAAAAATATTCGAAATCATAAGACCAACCTAAATACAATACAAATTGTGGCATGCGATCACAGCAATGCATTTATTAGTTCTCGTAATAAAATAATGATAATGATAGAGTGTCAAAAATATTTAGAACATCGGAACATAATTGCTTGTACATATACAGGGGTAGGCATAGATTTCACAAGCTACGGTATCTACATTTCATTAATTAGCTTTAATAGTTTTCGGTGATGAACTGTCTAGTCCACACAGGTACTCGCCAGTCCACGACGGAGGGAACCCCCACTGATGGCAAGCGGTAGCCTATAATAAGTGGTTTGCTCGACTCCGAGAAAACGAAACATGTTACAAATATGTATATTGCGACGATTAGAGCTGCTGGCGATAGCAATGAGCGGGACGCGGGTCTTCGGTAGAATCAGAGCACTTGACATTTTGGTCACGAGCAGGGCAAGACACGCTTCGTGTTAATTTTACACAACCGCGTGTAGCTCATATGAGGTGTAAAGATCCTCGATAGAGGCGTTCCGGCTTAAGCCGACTATAGCCCTAAGAGCATCATTCTGGATAACCTGAGCTCGGAGGGATATTCGAAGATAGTTCCCCTCTCCAGACCGCTAATGAGTAACAAAGCACCGGTAGCAACAGGGCCCTAGGAACCAACATATGATCCCCTAATGGGGGGGTTGGGGGTCCCATCTGCCTAAGTCCCCGCAGTGCCGCAATGACTCAATAATTATTATTTAACACTAAATTAACAAAACATTAGCACTCTGCTACTCATAAGATATAGGTAATTAAATATCACATTACCGAAATTGTTATCCTGTCATGTGTGATTCCATTTTATTTTATTTCCATTGTTTACCTTGTTCTAATCGATGAATCATCTGTTGATGAAATCAACGAAATGATGATGCTGATCATGATATTACCGAAATGATCGAATCATTTTCTCCAAGAGCGTAAATCATATTACGTTTTGTTAATACCATCATACTGTCAAATTGCAAGCCTGTTTATCGGAACCTAGTCGCTTTCACGAAAACAGTTATTAACCACTGATGATCGTTGGAGAGTCTTTTTTCGAGATAACGTTTGCAACAGCTTTTAGCTAAGCACTAGCACGCAAGCTTGGGAAGTTTGGGTACGCATCTCCTATTATGGGATCGCGATACGATACCGAATTCGGTATCGATTTAGCATAAATCAAGAGAAAGGGCAGTCAAAAAAAAGGTAAATATCCCCGAGTTGGCCCTTTACGACTCTATTCGGACCGCAGTTCTTAACTTCCTCTATAGGTATTGAATGTACTGCTAATATTTACCCTCCTCAATACACACTGGATTGGTAGCGCAAAAGCCTCCCTTGGCGGGAGATGACGCACAGTTAGGTATTTGTCGATCTTTATCAGCTAATTCTATATTATTAACACAGACAAAAAAACTGCACCTTTGCGATCCATCTATATATCTCTATATATGTATTTACTCAGCGAGCTATTTCCTCATATTTTTACCGCATTTTTTACTTGTTTCAAATGTTTACCAAACGCGTGTTCCTGTTCTGCAAAGTCACCCCATCACTCCTGCACCGTATAGACAAATGCTAATTTGAATAAGCAAACTCGATGCGCTTATCAGTTGACTTATCTATGAGGTTTCATACACATCGTAACTTGTTCCACCGAATGTAAGTAAGTTGTAAGAGGTGACCAGCCTATGCACTTCACGAAGTGTCAACAAAATACCTAGCCAATGTGTTGTTGCACATCTAGCCCACCAGGGTTCGGCTAGACTACCATAGGCCTCATAAACGACGGTGGATGACAGAGGTTTTTTCAAAGCTTCACGTCAATTTCGAGCATTCGCTGGTGAAGTCTGCAGTTTTGATTAGCATCTCGAGGGGCCAATGGTTTCTTTCGTTATAGTATAGGCATAGTACTTAGTAACTTTGCAGCGAAAATTATTTGGCCCAGTGCAAGCAGACTACTACACGACTACTGTGGCAGTGATGTCTCTGAATACGTCTAGGGTCCTGCGGGTTGCTTCGTTTGAGGTGGGTAAACATTATATTTTGGGCAAGAGTTTGTAGGCAATTGAAGACAAATGCCTCGTAATGTTTCGAACCAGTTTCTTGATTCCAAATATGGAGAAAAGCTCGGAAAAATACAAGGCTGACTTAAAGGTATCCGGTGAATCCTCTACGACTATTTAGTGCGATGACTTTTTGGGACACTAATATTTTGCATGGTGAAAAAATGGTTAAATTTTCGATGTGAACATTTCCACCTCTCATGCACTTGCAGTACTATCCGTATCAATCATTTGATGCGCCTGGCCTAAATGTGCCAGTTAAGGGCTTCAATGGTCACGTTGTGCGAGCTATATCCCAGTCGCTTCAGCTGAGGTAAGTCAATAAGTAGAACGGTAACCAATGTCGACATCTTGAAGGCTCATTTAGGAATGTATAGAAAATCCGGTAAATAGTATCCTCGATTTAGCTATACCTTTTTGTACAATATTATAATATTTGTTCTATACTGGGTTTATAGTAACCAAATATTTCTCTACAGGGCTTCGTGGAAATCAGGGGACGTGGTGCTGCCAATGCAAGATACAGCCTTTTCGCAGAGGCTTAATTAGTCATTTAAATTACCGTTGTTGTAACGATCTATCTTCATTTAATGCCACATACCGGGAGCGATGAGGGAGGTGACTTGGACTAGACCTACGAGTAGCCTGTTTTAATTGTAAACGTATTTTTCTCCCTAGAAAAAGTTCCTCGAATCATATAGAAAGCTAAGCTAAGCGCCAGGTTTGGACGAAAGGCGGCTCGGCTCTGCCAAGTTCTGGCGACAACTTGGAACGACATTTTATTACATTGAAGTACAGAAGCCTCTGATATGCGAAGCAGTGACCCTGACCTTCTCCCGCATCGCAATCTTTGAAAACAATTTTCTGATAAATGTACTTGCAGATCAGAACGCGCGTACGGAGGATAAAGATACTTGTATCACATTCATATTATCATCATATAATACTTGATTGATGTTTACACACTGAGTCCGATTTTACCTACTTTAGTATTATATATGAATCAATCAGCCTCGCACGTAATGAATGTCTTTGTTGCAATCTTTTTTAGTTACAATATCATACAGTCCAATGCGTGGGGTCTACAAAACGACAATGGAAGTTGGACTGGAGCTATGGGGCGCATCGAACGCGATGTGAGTTAAAATTATATCTTATAATAGAACTGTTTTTCGATTCGTTCTTGCCCAATAATGTACATGCTTTTCGGTAGGTACGGCGGAGGGATAGTTAATTATAAAATTAGCTACCACGTTGACCAAGATCCTCACATAATTAATTTGTACCAGGTAGTGAATGGACGAGCTGTCGTATTCAAAGGCAGCTAAATGACGGTATAAGAAAAGAGTTACATCGGACGACCTCAATATGATGTCTCTTTATGAAAGCTCGCAATGGCCGGATGGCTCAATTCGTTGGCGTCAACAAATATCGAGAGATTGCACTACAAACGAAATGTGACATTGCACTTGTTCTGTCTATTACGGCGAAACAAGCAATAGTGACGACTGATCGACTACTGAAAACCGCCACAGCCACAGATTTCAAACAATATGTGTGTGGATTGACTCTTGTAGGAGGCTGATATGACGCTATGCCCGACGAATCCAACGGCAGCTAAACTACTTGTAGGGGAACAGACCTATCCATTGCATCCAATCGAACTGTTGATCCTTAATGGAAGGAGATCGAAGTACGATCAAAACACCTTCGGCATTCTGCTTACATTCGACGTACGTATAATTAGCAAGATTTAAATTAAAAAAGCAAATAACGGAAGCTAGGTAATACGATATTCCTAGCGACCATTGTCATTCGGCCATACGGATAATAATAAGTAACGGGAAGGGCTGGGCCACCTTCAACCGCAAACGAAACTCCATTAATAGGAAACGATTTATTTTGTCTTTCGAGGACACGACCTGATTCGCTTGCGTGGATTCATCGGGGCCGCAGCAGTCATACGGGTATTTTCTCTTAAAGGGCGAAGAACGCTGTTTTCATTAAAGTCAGCCAAGTTAGCAGAGAGGAAATGTCTTTACTCACAAACCAGGTCTATGGAACCGATTGGAGTATGCAAGATTTTGTTGAGACGAGGAACACAAAGATTGCAATCGGTCACTACCATAGAAAATTTACTATGGTGTAACCCGAATTAATACATGATAACATCGTTGTATAGCATTCTACAACTTAAATAGTGCCCGAAATTGTAATAATCGCTAACCACTGTTTAATCGCATACGACCAAGAAAAAAAATAAATACTGCGTGTTTGTACCATGACAATCTAAGTGTAACCGTCGCGTGCTTCATTATTATCGGTGATTTTCAGAGGACCGTCTGGGCGATTCTCGTTTTAAGCCTGCTTTTCATGGCCTTGCTAATGAGTTTTATGCACTTCGTTATCTCGCGAATCTCCCCAGACACTCATTATCCGGGTCATGCTCGAGTATACAACTTCTACGTGTTCATGTTAACCGAAAATACTTTTAATGAAGGTATTTAGATTTAACAGAGTTCAACATACGTGTGTTTTCCGTTGTCATCGATTGTATTGTCACTGTGAATGAGGTAACGGCTCTTCTGAGCTCATTCAGAATGTCTACAAAATACATTAACAATGGTATATGAGAATATGAATATATTAAGATAAAATCTCACTCGAAGGAACAGAATAATTGTTGTTCACTTCCTCACCTTTGTGCCATTCGGCGCGAGGTTTCCAACTGCTGCTACTGCTGGAAGTAATTACCTGTTTGCTTGTAGTTAATTAGGTACTCATTATATTGTTTCCTAACGAGGGGATAGTCTGTAAATGCGCCCACAGCTCTGCGCACGAGGGTTTGTTTTTGTCACGGCAGCGAGAGTATTCCATGTAAGCGCTTTGGCATAACCTCAATCAGAATACAGTTATAACTAGGCAATTAGTGTATACCTACCTAGCCAATGGCACGGCAAGCCTTCCGCAAAGATCAGCTGCTGCGCTCACCTCTCGCTACTCGCTCGCAGTGACTGGGCACAATTTTCCAGCTAACCATCTCGTTTCAACCGTCGACTTATGTATTTTCTTCGATGAGCGATGCACCATTTCAGTCATTTCGCCTTGAATCACCCACGGTTATGATCTCCGCGCAGGGGTCACACGAGAGCGGACAAATGAACAATAGCTCTGCATAATACTTGCGTATGTTTCAGCTACGGCCTATCCACCCCCAGAGACGGTTTCAATGCGTCTAATTTGGATGTTCTGGTACCTCGGAATTTCGCTCATCTTGATGAACGCGTTTGCTGGTCAGCTGAAAGCATCGATGATGTTTAAGCCTGAAAAGGCCAGAATAGAAAACCTTCTTGATTTGTACAAGAGCAAGCATGATGTATATTTGCCTAAGGACAGCGCGGGCGAGGCTGCTCTCAAGGTAGGATTTCTTACACAATTTTCTACCCTATATCGTTCCGCGCTTTGACTGCCCCAGAACTCAAAAAACTAGGTTGAAGAAAAAAAACTCTAAACTCTAGATACTAGAACGGTTTTCGTTGATTGGATTATATTGCTGATTTGAAATACTACCCTTTCATACGATAATAGTAGTAATATTGCTTTGCTTCAATTTGGCATTATTTAGACGAATCCTGCGGTACATGTGCAGAAAATGTACTCTCGAATACTTTCCGACAAGACCTATGGGACCCCCGAAAGAATAATTCAGGTAACCTTACCAATGCATTGTTAATGACAAGAAGTTGGAGGCAATTGTTGCGCATGATTATTTTTGTTACCTCAAAGCTACAGAGGGTTCACAACTTTTGAGTGTTTCGCTTAACATCACACTTGAAACAAAAGGACTTTTAAAACAAGATTTTATAATTTTTCTTTTATAAATTATCTTACATTCCAGCATTGAGAAGATGTCAGAGGGTCTGAGCCTATTCCAACTATTTGAGCCTTAAACCGACTCGATAGAACACGCAGCCGTTCGCTAACGAATAGGCACGTCAGCGATATTAATAATTAATTACTGTAATAATCACGACACACACACACACATATATATATATATATATATATATATATGTTTACAGATAATTTTTTCACATACTATGTAAGAATCGTTTAGTTAGCAGTTTCGCTCACAGTAACGCGAGTGTCGTGAACATATTTGAGGTGATACTAACCAACATAATCATCGCCATATCTTCTCGTGATTGTCTTCGGTACGGTGCATTAATAACGTATTAACGAATTTTGCAGGACGATATTCTTGAGATGGTTTTAAGTGACCGCGCATCACTTATCACTTCACGCCCTGCCGAAGCAATGGTATCTGAAGAGAAATGTTCGAAAATCAATCAAGGCGAGTTCTACATCAGTGAGCGGCCCGTTCTTATATTTAACGCCGTGTATCATCTGAACTACCGTTTGCCTTCGAAACTGCGACGCGATATCCAAGAGAGGTAAGGATCCCTCAACAGTAACACGTATCGAAAATGGTGAAAATTTACCCTTAAACTGTTCTTTCATATCGGATACGATTGTACAATATATTTATTCTGTATAGGATATTCATTGTGAATTGTGCGTCTTAAAGTATAGAATCATTAGATAGTACAATTGTTTAATTCGATGTTAGTTGGCTATTGGTAAGTTCAGCGCTAACTGTCCACAACCGGTATCGTCTGAGAGCGAGAATTACTCATCAAACTCAGTCAAAAATCAACGATTGCTTCCTCATGCTGCATTTCTCAGAATTGAATGGATGGCCGACAGTGGCCTGCTTGACCGCTGGTGGAGAGAGATTGCCGGCGCGTGGAACGGTTGCTCCCGAGGAGATCGTCTGGACATCGAAGCTCTATCGGTATCAGACTTTGAAATGATCGCCCTTCTTTGGGGCTTAGGCATTGGTGCAGCATCCGTAGTCTTCCTCATCGAACGAACGTGCATTGCGAACATTGGAGACATAAACTGCGGCTGGTGCCTCTGTGGGTATGTGCGTGTTTTTTATACGGGTTTCGTTGATTGTAAGTGCTATTACCGCCCTTTCAATCGTCTTTTTTTATTGTTTCGATCGATAGAATCAGTTTTTTTGTTAATTGTCTACCACTATATATATACATATATATATGTAGTGGTAGTTTGTTAGAGATAGCTACCTAGATAATTTTGATGTACTGAAGTAATTCATACCTATTCGCAAACTCTTGTGTTTTTCTGCTGTTTCTGACCCCAACGTGTGGCTCACTTGAATAGCCAACACAGGTTTTATATCTAGAAATGTCAACTTCGATTCTTAGGTCGGCCATTTCAATTTATTCGGATAAGTCATATTCCGCATCCGGGCGATCATTATAGCGACACGAATAATGAAGGACGAACAACGTCCGGGCGTGCCACAAAACGTGAAGGATGTGTGCTTCCATAGGGAGATATGAAATAATGACAAAATAGCTAACTCTAATACTCATGCGACTTACTGGATTTCAGAAGATGCTATCAGAAGTTGAAAACCTCAAAGAAAGCCAAAACGTAAGAAAGCACGGTGGCTTGGATGGCGATTTCTCCAATTGTAAAAGAAAGCTGGAAGCAGCAGATTTTTGAACCTGTTTATTGTAATTGAATAAAGAGCTATTTCACATCAAACGAATAGCTGTCCAAGAGCTGTGGTGATTGGAGATGGCGTTGTGGATGATTCGAACGAAGTTGGTACGAATTAACATGTGGAAATCAAGCAGCCTACTACAGTATGCTGAGGCTTCTCTTATTGTGGTGGATTCGCACAACTAGAGAGAGCCATGACTTCTCGCTCGAAGTTCAAACCTGGCTACTGTTCAGAAGGAAAAGTATACTGTAAAGCTATTCTGGTTTAGCCACTCCCATTATATTCTCAAATTGAACTTGAAAACATATCTGAGGTAAATCACAACATATTCACGTCTAAATGAGAAAATAATAAATTACTTTGCATAGTGGAGTTTTATTGAATGTGCGGAGACCTTTTTTCAAACCTACAATTCGAAATCTCCTGCTGTGGAAGACAAGCAACAGCGAGCATATACTTAGCTTTCTTTTATTCATTATCTGTGAATAAGTAAAATATATATATATATATGAATACGCATCGTTTTATGACTGAAAATAGTTTATTTACAATATTTTCCGCGATATTGCTAAGTAAGTTCTACAAAGAGATCGATCCATGTAGTAGAGTACAGTCAAACAAATATGTCCAGGCACTCCATCCGCCGCCGCCGCCCGGATGCTCGTGTGTTCTTGACGGGCTTCGTTCATGAAAGTGCCGTATACACAGGACAAACACGGACATGACATCAAGAACAAGACTGCATGCATATCCAACTTAACGTGTGACGTTCAAATGTATACAATGAAATGCATGGTATATATATATATAGTAGGCTTATGCTGAGAGCATCTCCTTAAGATTTCCCGATGATCCACTTTGGCCTCCGCCATGGCTTTTAGTGGTTCCCTCCACACTTCCTCCATTACCAGCGCCACCTGAGTTCAAAGCTCGAAGATGTTCCGTTTCCTCCGAAGCATAAGCCGCTGCCCTGAATAGAATCAAAGTGTGAAAACAGTCATTGAACATTTGCCACGATTTGTTGTCTACAATTTACCCATTCAAACTCAGCTAGCGGCAATTGTAGCTGCATTTTGTGGATCTTTCCATACCCATTTGTCAATCAAGAACAAAAGAAATTTATTGCACACATCTGCGAATTCATATTAGGTTTAATGCCTATGAACTAGAACAACTTGCAGAGATGTCAACCATTACTGGCAGAGAACTCATTGCGATCGAAGTCAGTTTGCTTCTAAGGAGATGAATTAATGCTGCGGTGATCAACGATACCGTTCTTATGCGACCAAGTTCAGGTGGAGATAGTCAACTCACCTATATCGTGCATGAATAATGCGACACTCCTCCAGTAGGCAGTTTCGTCTTTCACGAAGTGAGTTCACAAAGTCCCGCACATCCAGCACGCCATGTGCGAACCCTACATCGTGGAACGCCTGATTGAGGGAATCAACGTGTGCATTGCGGCCGCGCAACGCCTCGCGATCCTACAGTTAAGTAAAATTGTATTGGCCATTGAAGTAACGTATGTCTAGAGACATTTATTCAAACATACAGTAGTTAGCAATTATTATTTCTAGGGATTATGGGGGGGGGGGGTGTATGTCTTGATACCACAGAACGTTGACAGTACCACCATCGTTGTACGGAATATATTTCATCACTAAAGAAGCACTTAGAGCTATTGATTCGTTAGAACTCACCTGAGCTGCTCTGAGGTAGGTACTGACTCTAGATAAGAATTCGTGCAGAAGATCGGCCAGCATATCAACGCAGAGAGAATCGACAGAACGAAATCCCCCGAGACGAGTGAACACAAGGCTGCAGTGGCGTAGCGCTCTCGAAACGGACACTCTGTAGTAAGCAAGGCAAAAATAGATTCAGCACGGAATGGGAAATAAATAGGGACATGGCCGAATTAACACTCAAGGCTGATAATTCAAATTTTGTATAAAATCGATTCACTTAGATATTTAACTAGTTATCGTTCGTACGAATCAGAAATGTCCTTACATTGTAAAATACCTATGATAGTAGTATTTGTTTAAAAAAAAAAATTTATAAATCGTTAGCTTCTTTTTCAATGTTTTATACTCTCCAGGCCTCACGCTTTGCCGGAAGCGCGCGATGCGCGCTCACTAAACATCGGCTATCTGTTTCTCTTCCCAATTGATCACTTCGGTGGAGTCGAGGCGTATTCCTTTAGCTGCTCCGAGTGTTCGTTGAAAGATCGCTCACGGGTCGTCGCTCTCAGCGTACTCCGCGTTTTTTGCGCTGTTGTCATCGCCTTTTCCATCGTTGTGGCAGTCTGAGCTCATTTCTATGAACTCCGCTCTTTAACTGCCCGGAATACTCCGTGCGTCTTCCTGTGCAGGTCTTCTAATGCTGGGCAGTTTATAATTGTATTGGTCATATCGTTAATCTATCCCATCTCATACGTTACGCATAGGGGAGGTCGGGAATTATAGATCCAAGTAGCCGTGTTCTATAGGGTCTTGTTTTTCAGATGGAACGTCATTTCCTTCGTATTATTTGTGAATCCTTTTCGTTAGATCGAATATCAAGTAGCAGATCCAGGCTCATTTGGAGAACGCAAATTGGCCGCGCTACGCTGCCCCTTTCTTGATGTGGACGTTCCTTGAAAGCGCTCCATCTCCGTCACTTTCCGGTAACGTGCCGTGTACTTGATCTCTGATGTCCATTCTGGTCAGTGACAGGACAGTCTCCTCTGTTTTCCGATTAGCAGTGGTGCTTCGCTCTTTTCTGGGGGCCAGTTGCAGGCTATGAAATTGTACCATCAGACTCCTGTTGATGAACACCTCTAAGGGCTTTCCAATCGGGCCAGAAGACAGATTGGGCCGATTGCTCTGGTATTGGTGGGTCCTGGCTTCCTGATGAGTCACAGAAAGAGTTTTTTCCACTCTGGTAAATATCTCGCCTCTCGCCACATTTCGTCTGCCAACCGTTTGAAGATTTCAGGTTTCCCCTGGAGAGGGATCTTCACCACTTCTGATGGGATAACGATAGGTCCAGGCGCTTGGGTGTTGGCAGGCTTTCCCCTATATGTGATTTCCGATTCCGTCGTATAGTTCCTTCCACTTCTTGTCTCTGTGTTTTCTTACAGCTTTCTCGAAAATTGTTGCTGGAGGTTTGAAGTGACACGCATGTTTTCTTAACCTAAGCCTTGGTGGGTCCCGCATCTGCTGCCAGCGGACCATTCTCATTGGCTTCGCTCTCCGGTGATGTTGATCACTATTGATTCAGGGTTTGATCTTTCTGTTTCCTCCTCTTTCCCTTTCGATTGTGATGGGTTTTTTCCTTTGTTGCAAAAATCTACTGAATCGCCGGCCTTCAGCAAACAATAGTCTATCGATTTTCATATGTTCTCGTCGCCAACTTTTTGTGAAATATGCGGGGCCGCTGTTGTCTTTTCGTTCTCCGCGTTCCATACGCCAGCGACTTCCTTCTCTAGTACAAAAGTTCGAGACCTGCGATGATTGCATCGTCGCCTTCTTCCCAGCCAATTTTTCCGACTTTTTCTGACTCTCTTCTGTCCGTCTAAGTCGGGTTGTTTTTTTGGGTCGCCTAGTTCTACATCCCCGTGGTGGCTCCCAGTGTACCGACTCTACCTACCTCTATTTCGTCTAATCTTATTTCTTTACATCATTTAGAGTGCGTCGATTTCTTCACGGGACTTGCTTAATGGGGTGAGCTTAATAGAATTGCCACAACCAATCTCGGTGGACCTTTACGAGGGCTCTTCCAACGTCCAAGAACGTCTTATCGTCTCCGGGTCACTATTGCAATCACTCCAATAGTATCATTACTGCTAGTGCTAAACACTACAAAACTTTTCCCAACCCACTTCGTTAAAGTCGTGTGTGGATCCAACGGCGCCGACTGCTGAATGCTAACTTCTTCTGCTGGGATTTCCGCGAGCGCCACTTGATGGCTGCATCTCATCTGCATAACGAAAAGAACGACACAACTACATTTTAGTATTTCAGTCACGTTGAAATCGTTGTTGTTGTGATGACCTAAGAGACACGAAATAGCTAATGAATTCTGAATACGACAAGAAATCAGGCAAACGTTGACAAATTACTGACCGTTGCTTTAGTACTAGATGTTAATAATAATAGGAGTCAGAGCGCTAACATTGGGTGTGACATAGCTGCCTTTCGCAACAACAAGTATTGCAGACCGCGTCAGCAATGAGATAACAAAGTTTACCTTCTATTAAAACATGTCTCATTTCTATACCGTTGTCGAACTTCGCGCGGTGAAATTTTTATCTACATTTTTTTAACCTTATGTTTAGCCGCTTGACATTTTTCGTCTATATGTCTTTATTTAATCAAAATCTAATTTATATATTCCGAAATAATGATTTTTTTTGCTAAACAAGATTATTTTGAGTGCAAAGAACATAACTATCGTGTGATTAAAATTAATCTGATCAACATACTGCAGCAGAGGTAGCGGTCAGTTTTGTGGCGTATTCGATGTGTCTCTCCAGAGAGATTATGTGACGGGATAGAACATCTGCCTGCGATACGACAGAACAACACCCGGCTCGAAGCTCTGGTCGAGGTCGATGATACAACGCCGGTCCTGAAATTTCAACAATAACAACGGCAGGAAGAAGTTTTTTCACTATTAATCAAATATCATCTTTATAACATCTGTCGAATATATAGGCTAATGACCAAGATGTTGGCGATGCAATAAGCTATTCCAATGGTAGAGTTAAATTATGTTGATATATTCTCTATTACTGGACTGACTATGATACGTTTTAAAAATGCCGACCCTCCTTCATTAGGGGTCGAGGACAAGAGCCTCAGCAACATGCAGAGAGTTCTTAAAAGTTTATCAGACACAGCCTGGATCAAAGCCACAGGTAACACAAAGCGTGAGCCTGCGTACTGGTAGACATGTGAGATAAATATTACTAGGAAAAAGTGTACGGCTGCTAGGACGAGACTGACACGTGCCAAAGCCGGACACGGTAGCCCCGAATAGGAAGTTCCCGCTTAGGAACACAAAAAGGAAACTTGCAAAATCAATTAGGAAAAGTAAAAATTAAAATGAGAGGCGTTACGTGATGACGTCGATAGTGCCGTATAGGGGCGAGGTACAAAACGGACACTAATAAATTAGGTAGTCCCCTTATAAAGCTAGATCAAGAACACGCTAGGAGAGTCATTGACCGACTTTTACCCCAGGGCCAAGACTTCAGCAGGGAAGTGTATACCATCGACCCTGGAAGCATACCGGAAACGAATATCGAAGAAGTGCTTGGTGCCGCGGAGACCATGGCCACAGACAAGGCGGGAGGGTCCGGATAGGATCCCTCTCTTAGCGGTAACAGCGCTCATAAAGGCGAGGATGGATGAAGTCTGGAGGACGGGATTATTCCCAAAAAAATGGAGGAAGGCGAGACTAGTTCTTCTCCCAAAGCAAGTGAAGTCACCAAAGTTTTGCCTACCGCCTCATCGATGCTGTAAAAGAGATGGTGGACTCAGCGAACGAGGGACCTAAGCAAGGGCCAATGCAGGGCTCGCTGACTATGCCCTTGTGGCCATAGACGTGCGAAACGCTTTCAACTCTCTCCCGTGGGAAGTAATATCCAGAGCCATGGTGAGTGGGGGAGTTTCTCCTTACATTCGCCGTGTAATCACGGACTACTTAAAAGACAAAACAATGGTCTACGAGGAGGACTAGTATACAATGTCAACTCCACAGGGTTCGGTCCTTGGACATATACTGTGGAATCTCGCATACGGCGAGTTCCAATGAATCCCGTTTCTTGAGGGTGATCGATGGTCGCCAAGGTGTCAGGAAAAATAAAAATGGGGAGTTAGCTCCAAAGATCACCCATCTCCTCACGGGGCATGGCCTGCCCGGCGAGGAAGACAGTGGGACACATGTAATCAAAGTGTGTGTTCACCTCTCCAATCTTAGAAACTGGAGTGCGCGCAAGCTCGGAAAGCCGTTGCCGTCGTTGAAACAGTTTGTCCCAATGATGCTGGAGCCGAAGACCAGTTGGGATCCTCTTACAAAGTTCGCTATCTCCGCTTTGAGGAGAAAGGATCACAAAGACTGGGAAGACGCCCAGGAAGACGCCCGACGCGGGGGTCAGCTCGAGGACAGCCGACAGCCAAGTATAGACGGGATACACTTATCATATAAATGCATACCATCATATATACACATAGATACATATAGACATATATGGTTATGTTACACACAAGGCTTTGGTGGTTAGACATATATGGTTATGTTACACACAAGGCTTTGGTGGTTAGACATATATGGTTATGTTACACACAAGGCTTTGGTGGTTAGACATATATGGTTATGTTACACACAAGGCTTTGGTGGTTAGACATATATGGTTATGTTACACGCACAGTTGGGTGCATATGCCTTGTGTGTAACATAACCATACACAGGTCCGTTAGGAAGGGGAGCGACTCACACAAACATTAGGTATTTTTCTGGCCTATTTGATGGAATTTCGGAAACAACTGTGACCGGTAGGAAAACACAGAATACATAAAAATAAATTAGCCGAGCCCACTCTTTGGGAGAAATAAAAAAGGCCCTCGTTCATTAAATTATTAAATTTGACTTTTTTCCACCAGGGAATGGCAACTAAAAATTGGCGATTCTTATTCTACTTGGCGTTTCGATATGTCCAATAGTCTATATATATTGTTTTAGATGAATTTAGATCTAAAGTTTAGATGAGACGTCTTTTCCAAAACGAGAACCTTAGATTTTCTTAACAAGTAGATAGTACTCTAAGCCGCTGGATAGGCCTCGTCCCAAAAGGCCAGGATACGGTCTTGCCGTGCACTGGCTGAATATCGATAATATCCGGGACTGCTCTGTTCTCCTATTGTTGCAAAAGATCGTCGTGAAATTTGATCTGCTTTCTTTCAAAATGATATAGATATAAATTACGATCAAATACGAGGAAACGGTCCAGAGGATCCTAACAGAGTATAGGAGTATAAGCTAGAAATACACGATGTGACAAGTTGCCACTCGGACAATACACGAGGAAATGCGAGTCATCTAATTGGCTGAGGATGACACTTACCGTCGATGGTGGCCGGTCGTACTTTAAGGAGCATCTCCTTAGGTATTGTTTGTACAGCACCCTCTACTGGCAAGTCCGTCTCCATTGCCTCCGCCGCCATCTCTAAAAAAAATAATTTATATAATCATAAATATGTTAACGGGGAATTGACACTGATGTTTTATTGTTTATTCTGCAATTATTCACACGCTTTATCGTTCAATTAATTTTTCATCAAGGTGGCTTGCTAAATCAGTAGGTAACATTCAACAGGAAGCAAGCATAGTCTCACAACAACAACAACAACACAGTTGGTTGTTATTTCAGTTCCAAATTATTCAGAAAACAAATGACTCAAGTCACAGTACCAAAGGAGAACTTTCAATAAAAAACCGTCATATGCCACCGCGGTGGGTTGGACGGTGGCTTAGTCTCCGGCTGTGAAAAGCCGGAGGCTTCCGGCTTGAGTTCTGCGACATGATGACATATAGGAGAACATAAGCATTGTAAAAATTGCAGCTCCTTTATTAAACCAATAAACCTTTACCTTTAAATCTCTTCTCATCCGCAATCCAAAACTATTATACTTGGAGCTGTTCGTGACCGCGTTCCTTAATTGTTTAGTGGCAAATGATCAGTCCGTCAGGTTAGTATAGAACGCACCTAAGATATTTACGATCACCGAACAATCGATGAATGATAATACGACACTGACACTAAGATAAAGTCCGTCACCATTTTCTCTCCAAGCATATGCATTTGTGCTTTTCGACACGGAACAATCGAACACCGGCGGCACAAGGCGCCGAATCAACAAACCATTACAAATCTCGCGCGGATCTCGCCCAGCAGTCGATGATCCGAATCTGGTCATACATAGATTCGCACTCGAACACCCTCCATACTGGTACAGTCATGTTTATCACGAACTTTTTCTCTCGTTCAATGTTCCATTCTACCTTATTGTGCTTAGGGACGTATCCTGAAATACTGATCGAGGTGTTTTTTCCTTCAGAACACGAAAACAACGATCAAAGAAGCAAACCAGTTGTGCTGGCTTTCTTCTTTCCGCAAATCCCCCAATCCGTCCATTAGTCCACAAAACGCGTTCCGAGCTTTTGGCGCGCGGCAACGGGAGAGCCCGTTCGGCCGCCGGATGCCGAGTGCAGTTTCGTGTCGTATAGTGAGTGAGGCGATTGAGTCTACCACAGGAGCTCTGCGTGGAGCTAGTGAGCAGTGCTGAGCTGGTTGCTCCAGTCAAATTCGAGGTTAGTGTTTGTGCGGTGACAACGCTCTTCTCATCTTCGTTACGGTACAGCTTTTTGCGAGTTTTGTTGTTCATATAATGTTGTTTTTTTGTTTGTTTGTTTGTTTGAATCGATCCCGGTGATAACGTGCGGTGCTTTGTGTGTCTACGACCGCGATACACCCAAGAGAGTCAGTGACCTTTGGCGCGCGGAGAATACCGCCGATTTGGTGATAGATATATCGATGGGGTTTCGTTATTATTATTATTATTATTATGTTTCGCTTGTCTTGGGCCACAGATTGTATTGAGCTGCATTTGTTACCATGATTGGTTCGATTACAGCGTCCCTTCGTTTGAGGCCTGCCCTCGTTCGGTAAGTCACCCGAGTGGCCGCTTCACTGAAATCGTTTCGTGGAATGACCCAAATACACTTGTCACACGCTGCTTATTTTCGAATAGTTCGTGTGACATTCAGTAGTTGGCTAGGTCGGCTGTCTGATGAAACGAACATATGGACTAATCAAGGAAGAGGCAAAGGAAAGAGCTTCACATGCACGCACGCCATATGTTGCGCCCAGTGGCACTTGTTCCTATACGGTTACAGAAATAGTTCAAGGTAGAACTTGAAACACAAGCATCGAGATTAAACGGTGAACCGTTGCTTTAGCAAACAGACTCCGGAGAAAAATTGATCGTTCGATGATTTAGTTGATTACTCGTTTAATATTCACGATTGACGTACCGAATACAGGTAACATATCAAAATCGTTTGGTGGATTTATCGTGACAGACAGATACTGAAATTTGCCAAAACGAAGTTTAGTGACCGCAAGCATTTTGTATTATATTAATAAATTTACACTGTTCTTATAGAAGGTGCTGGCCATATATTGTTGAAGCTTTTCATCGTTGCTATTCTCGAATTTGTACCGTAATTCTTATGTGGATTACATGTAATTGAGAGCTTGCCGCAGAGATTTTGCATCACGATCTTGGTGATAGACCTCAGGAGAGCTAGCGCGTTTACTACCACAGGGTTTACTTGGACTTTCAACGACGCTTGAATTAACTGGGGTTTAATTTTCTGCTTATTAATGAATAAACTTTCCCTCAAGGGAGGCGAAACA
The DNA here is from genome assembly GCA_019614645.1 of Stratiolaelaps scimitus. Classification (NCBI taxonomy): domain Eukaryota; kingdom Metazoa; phylum Arthropoda; class Arachnida; order Mesostigmata; family Laelapidae; genus Stratiolaelaps; species Stratiolaelaps scimitus. Next base: position 41,083 of record JABWDB010000079.1, read on the forward strand.
AAGTTAAATATATTTACATGCTCGATCTGCTGTACTCTATTTGACAAGCAAAGGTTGCACGGATGGATGAACGTTAGCCTAGATCTCGCTATAGAGGCAGTGGAGATTTTTGATATTTAATAAGGTCAATAAACTCGAGACGATCTTAACGAACAAATGTACTCTTCTCCATTGAACCGTTGCTAGTTTATTCAGATGACATTATTAAAATATCAAGCGCTTATCTCAAACGCGTGCTACAGTACCGATGTGGCAATATTGGACTTTCTTCCGTAGCCTGCTATTGTGACACGTTGACATTGATTACAGTCGAATTGCGACCATGTAATTCATCTTTGTTGAATTCTTCGCTTACGACGAAGCTCATGAATGGCCACATTGAAGAGCTAATTCGTTAAAACATGTTGTTTTAACTGTCATATTCTCGTAATATTCATATTCAAATGTTCGTTGCTTCAAGGCGACTGCGCAGTTGATGATTTTAGTTTGTTTTGTATTTTATTTTATTAGTCTGCTTGGAGCAAGACTGCCTGGCGATGAGATCAAATGCCCAAAGTCGGCCCATTAAGTCACAGATGGTGGATGTGTAATTAGGAGACACTCTCGTGTGAGAGCCAACCTAACAGAAACTTCTCATTATTGAATAAAACGTACCATATATTTTTATTCACATAATTTTGAGGAGCAAGTATGGGTAATCATTGACACAGGCCATCATATCATAGGTGCCTTCGGTTGATCATTAGTTCGCGTGCCAACACATGGTACGGTACTGAACGAGATTTTTCTATTAAATCATTTTCTGATCGAGTCTGCCGGCACACCAGACTTCTCACTGCGCGACTCAATGAGGGCTTTCGCTTTTGCACCAGAGCTTCGACGAAGTTCGTCGATTTCGTGTTTTGTCTATATATACGCAGTATGCAAGAGCACCCATTCAAGCCTCGTTAAGGCTATTCTTCATAGTAGTTTACTGATTGAGGCTTCTATGGGGGTTGACCTAAGATAAACATAATCAACATGCTCCTTCGTATACGCAACATATTAATATTGCGTGCCATCTGAATAATCAATGTCGTGAGGCGAGAATGTATATTAAATCACATGTCATGACGGCCCGACTCAATGCACTTGGTATTGGGACTCCATCGTAAGACATCGCAGTGTCAATCCTACCCAAGAGTCTGGCTTACTGCCGGCTAAGCGGCTCGAGTCTTTGAGCTTCCGGATATTCGAGGTTGGTCCGACGTTAGCACCCGAGCAATACTGTTGTCAGCCTACCTGTGTCGTGCCCATCGATCGGCGCTCCTCTGCCAAGCGAGGCCATGCCATCTTCTCGTGACAAGCTTTATTCCGTGAGAGCATGTGTGGAATAATAACCTATAAGATAATCGTACATATCTACACTTTTTTTCTAACTGTACATGATCGTCAAATAACGTTACTTAAAAAATACTCCGATTTGTTGATACTTACTGATTAGTGATAATTATTTCCGATAGAGTATGAACCCCTAATCCGCGCGGTTGCTTGGATGGCTAAGCCTCTGGTCTGCCATGAGGTGACATATCCCCTTGAATAAATAAAAATTTTGTCGTATATTATTGGAAAAATGTTATCGTATATCATTGTATTGTAAGTCGACGCGAACTAGCTCTCATATAGACAGAGGGCTCCACTCACAACCATGAGGTCCAAGGTTTTATACTCGACCGGTGGTTCTATTCTAAATGTTTTAGTTCTTAGTATCACCTCGCCACACGATTTTGTTTGATCAGCATCACTATCAATAAGGTAAAGCTTTATTGATTTATTAAAGGAACTGCAGTTTTATAATGCTTAAGTTCTCTTATATGTCATCACACAGCGGGACTCGAACCTACTGTCTCTGGCTTTTTACGGCCGGAGATTTAGCCGTCCAAGCCACCGCTCTGATGGTTAAGTCGGTCCAAAAGCGATGTTGGTGCTGAAAGGTTTCAGCCGAGGCAAAAGATATGGGCGAGTCTCGACGTTATGAACGCTATTTAAAATAGCGTTCAAGAAAAGAAATTTGAGATTTTAAAAATCTCAAATGAATTTTCTTCAAATATATGGTTTCTCTAAGAAAAATAATGGTTTTGTTATCACAAATGTTTGAAAAAAAAAACTTATTTAGTATATAAGAACTAGAACATTGGGGAATAAACAGACAGCCTCTTCCACACCCGAGCAACGGCGTGTTCATTAACGTAAGGGCGATACTACGGTTGGAGAGAGGGATCCTGGAAGAATCTGGACAATCACCGACGCTGTATACCCCAGCATTGAGAAAGGCACACGGAGGTCGATATTAGGGAAGGCATTCCCGTACAACCCCTGCGCTATTGGGTCCCCGTTTTTGCTCACTGTACGTAACAGTAAATCTATTTGCTGTTATCTCTGATTACATTGACCTGTACTTAATTCAGGCAGTACATGAAGCACCTACGTTAATGCATTATCGATTCTCTAATACAATCGTAAATTGCAGTATACTAATTGCGATATACGAGTACCTGTATGTATGTATATATATATATATATGCAACATCATCAGCTACAAAGAACATCTATCCTCTATATATATATATATATATGCAGATACAATGCGGCCACGGAAATGTTCGGGGCCTTTGTGTGGACAAACTTGGTCTGTCCTTGTCACTCCGTCACTGTTGAGTGGATTGACTTGAATTGTTCGTTTTGAAGCTGTGAACATTCTTTAGGTTTCTATGTGAGCATGATGCTAAGTTATCGTAAAGAACAATACTATTTGTTTTACAAAATGCATTTAAATAAATCGGACCAAGGACGAATGAATGACTTTATCATATGCATTTTAGCATCGGAAAAAAACTCACTAGAAAAGGCGCATAAGCTGAATTTAAATTATTCAGCTATTTTTGTATTACTCTCCGTTGTGGCACACTTTTTTTCACACAAACAGTTTCAACTGAAATCCACCAAAGGCTACACTTTTACCCCATGCTGAAAAGCAGAGAAATTCAGGGAGTTCCGATTGCTCCTGATCCAAAATACTGTCAAAACGGTCAGCGAGTTCAACTCATTTGAGAATTGCGAGTCACAGTATTAGAATAACTACGAGCCTTACGAGCCGCATCTCTGAGCTCTAAACTGTTGTGTCTATATAGGATGAAAAAAAAAGAGTCTTGAAGTTATAATAAAAATATGCCTGTTAAAAATTAGCCTGAAACCATCATAGTTCCGTGCAAAATCAAGTTCCAAACTGCCATCAAATTATCCTGTTGTCTGCAGGGGTCTCATTGGGCCTATGACCATATTTGGTCTATAAGCTAAGGAAACACCTATTGAAACATGTGTATACTATGATCGGTATGTTAAATAAATACCACGTAATCATGTGCATAATAATTCGTCTGAATACAAACTGTATTTATGTATTCACAGTCATTGTCATTACTCTCATTTACTGTTATGATTAACGTACTAGATCATTGCGATTTGATAAAGAAAAGCTCATCTAATCGGAGAAAAATGAGCAATGTATTTTCTTTTGAGGGAGGTTTAGAGGTAGACTGAGAAAAGCACTCGGTACGTTAATAATCACACTCCAGATATTACGATGCAGTGAGTTTACGCAATAAAAACGGACCTATATGCGACTCGTTTAGTCGAAGTGTTTCTGTGGTAGTTGTATTGCTAGGGAGAGAAAACAGATGCTTGAATCGGACAGTACTCTGGGTTTTGTTGATATCAAGGTAATGCCGTTTTGATCAGTGCCGCTGCATTTTGGAGAGCTCTAGATGACGATACAGTACATGATGTGTGAGGATGAATCGTTCAATGCTACCCAATCCATTGTGGTGAGATCAAGGCGGTGAGATATATAAATATTCATAGCATTTCCAGAAACTAGTTTATCTATTTAGAAAAGCACGTCGCTTGCGGATTTGATCTATAGAATAATTGTTTCCATGCTGCGGTTGTGCTAAGGGCAGCATAACCGCAAAGGTTAACGAACGTCCACAAAAAGGCGAAACCGTCAACTCGGACGACAAGTGGTGATGACAAAATGATGACTCTCGGTGACTATTTCCTGTGTCACGGTCGCTCATGCCGCTTTATCTATCTATATCTGTATTCGGGTTGCTGGCTCGACGGCGGCACCTGCAAAACTGTCGGTGTGCTTCGTCGTGCTAGGGCTTGATTCTATCAGATGAGCACGGATCTGATCTCTTCATCAGACACGGCAGGAACAATTCGGAGCAACACAAAAAAGGAAATCTCACCTCGTATTGCAAACATATTACTAATAAGCGAAAACCTGGCCACGCTAAACTTCACGTTCAACAAAAAACATCATTCAAAATAAGGGTAGTTTGTACACATGTGTTCTGATTGACTCGAGTATCATTTTAATTGAATTAAATGGAAGCAAATCAATCAATCATTGCTTACTCATCATTGTACGGTGCGATAGTTTGAACTGTAGGTGCCTATCTTGAGAGTAGAGGCCTCAGTTTGTCAGTAATCATTGTGGTATTTCGTACGTATTAAATATAAAACCTGTTGTGGAATTTTATAAGACAAAATTCATTTACCATAGACTCTCTGTCAAGTTGCAATTAGCATATAGGAGAGTGAAGTATTTTGTTCCCGTGTTCCTGGGGACTGCCACTACACCTAAGTTTTTCTTCTTGGATACTGAAAGGCCTCCAGTCCTTCTCCTATCCGACACTTTTCGGCACTTAATCGTTGTACGGCATAACTACTGGGAACAGCACACCTAAAATAGTACAATTTCCTGGCTGATTCACAGCCAACAGCTTTGAGCTTTCGGCATTGCTACATAAGACGGACCTCTTTCAATGAAAATATGCAACGGTAGGCACCTACGTGTCTCCTCCGACTGCAAGACAGGCGCCAGACCTGACCGCCGTGATCTTGTCGTGGCCCAGACTAATTTGGCGTCGTTATTGTTACGATATAGTATAATTTGTAGCCCATCAACAACATTTTTGAGCTCACTGTCACACAGACATCGTTTTCGGGCTAACTTTCGGCCAACATTTCATGTCCCCGGCACTTCTGGCCTGCCGTCAGCTGACTCTCAACTGTTCCCCTATATGTCAGGACTCAACACTTAACCTTTTAGTGAGGACCCTAATAAAGGAAAATGTATCGCTCGTTGATAATAGTAATAGTAATAATAATAGTGGATTGCTTGATTTATTGGTTATAGCGTGATTGCGAGAATAAAAACCACGTACTTCAAAAATCATCAAGGCATCACTTCTTTTTGGAGTGAATTAGGTTTGAAGTTGCATCCTTAATTTTCACCAATTCTTTTGGTGGGCTATAACCGGTAGTAAGTGCAGATGGAGTATTAGCTCCTTCCTATTTTTTTTTTGTTAGAGCTGACACCTCAGCTGTTCCCCTACCTGACAGGCCTCAGCTCTTAACCTTTTAGGTATCACTATACGAGGAACTGTCGGGGCCACCTTTGCTTATTCTCTTCTTTCCTCGTACCTGGCGAGGGGCAACTGCACCCTTTCACAACTCTGTGAAGGCGGCTAATTGTGTTCGACCTGTATGATGCTATCGAGGTCATTGTAGCATCTGACGTTAATTTAGTGATTAAGGTGACCCTGATATCGTGTATCGGGTAAACTCATATTCAGCAAAATCATCGTGTTGGGCTTATTCTCGTGTCCTGCTGTTCTAATGAGACCTTACTTTGCCCAGTGCCAACATAAGTGGAATAGCCCACAAAATTGAGCTTCTTCAAGAGACAGGACTATCTCCTTCAAATCTAAATGGATTAAAGATTGGTTGGACCTGAATGACCTGTGGCCTCTTACGTTCTCCTCTTCGATCCGCTATATATCAGGGGACCAGAAATGAGCATCTCCTATCAAAACTCTCAGTCAAAGGACTAATTGATTTAGGTACATTATGCCCGCATTTAGTTCAGCTTGACATTGCAATAACGGCCATCTTAAGTGTCTCGGCCTCCATTTTACTTTTTGTTTCGACTGGTACGCGAATCGAGTCAGCAAATCTGCACTGGGTCACATTGCAAACAAAAGGTATCGGACCAATCTTGTTGCCGTGGTGACAGCCTTTCGTCGCTCGAAGATCATATTCAATAGTGATCAGTTGAGTTTGTCGACTGGATGCCTGCCCATGTCCCCCAGGTCTCTCTTTCTTTGATTCGTTATGGTTTTCATTGTTCACTCAGGGTATATTGCTAGATTCGTTCGTTACGCAAGGCTGGCCACATTCACTTAGTTGATTTCTCCCTGACCGAGTGGGCGACACTGCGCTATCGTCCGACCCACTGAATGCCGACGATGGCTGAGACTGCCGTACTTTCCATTGCAATGCACAATACAATGACAACGGAGGACGAATAAAAGGCGTGTGCTATTTTAGATAGTCCATATGAGTTCATCTTGATTGAGCAATGCTCATTGAAGATCATATATAATAGTAACGTCGAATGTATAATTAGTGTGTAAAAGTGGTGTAATTGGTCCCACATATTTTGGAAGACTAATTCGGAAGTTGTTGCTATGTTTAACAAAAGAAATCGTTGACAAAAATGAAGAATGATTCGCGAATTCTTCTTGTTCTTAGGGAGGTTTAAAATGCAGTTGAATGTTCATTTACGAAAATCGCTGAACTGCCATTTAACGGACGAAGGCTGCTTCTGGCAGCCTGGTAAACTGCGATAGCTTACAAGTGAATAAGATCGTATGTTATTTAATAGGACGTTAACATGGCTATGTGAAATCCTTCCATTTGAGAGTGCCATAAATAATCATAATCATCGAACACCTGTCTGGCTTGTTAGTGATCTTTACGGACGACGGCATCCGCATTCACGATGTAATAGTTATTAACTTAAGATTTTGTTCAGAATCCATCAAGATACGCTATTGAGTGAGGTAATTGAGCTCTCCCTCATCCACAACGATTATGATAACAACATTATGATATCATCGATATCTATAATGGTTTGGCCATTCAATATGCATCGTATCCATCGTAAGCACATTTCTATTTACAATATATTTCAGTATTTATACGCGGGACCAGCATTTCTTTTAATTTCGCACAAGTACACCTGGTACTAATGACGAATGGCCTCTGAAGTCTGTTCAAACGGTCTCGGACATTGTCTAGTACTTGGTATTTTGCTTTATAAATATTATCTACCCACGTAAAAGCATGTTCCACTGTCGCTTTCGTAGTTTGATGGTTATTTGGTGGTACATTATTTTTAGTTTACATTTCTTCACCATTTTAGACATTTTTATCGTTGTTGAAATTTAGTAATATGCTGAATAGTCAACTAATTCTATTATCGTCCCATATGATTATCTCGGAAGGTTATGCGAGCTACATCAGCATTTTGCCTAAAATAAAAGCTCTTTTGTAGAAAGACTAAGTAAACGCGTCGACTACACCTCGAGAGAAAAAAACGGATAATTTTTTTTTTGAGATTGCCATTGTGAAACTACAACTTGTTATCTTTGTTAACCGCACTCAATATGCCTAAGTGCGCTGAATATTTGATCTATATATGAGGGTCAAGATGAGGGTTTGTGATTAGAGGATGATGAACCGCCCGTTTCTCCATCGCCGACCACACTATACTGCAACAAATAAACATAAGTCATCAATTGGTCGCACACATGATGTGGTAGCTATTATTGGATATACAATATTGGCAACAACTTCGTGGCCAAGCGCACGACAAAGTTCGTGCAACTCCTATCTACGCTCTAGTGCTTAGAATTATTCAGTAGCCACGACTGGGATCGTCAACCTGACCAATTCACGTCGGTGATACTACTAGCGAATTCACTTATAACTTCATATATGTTAGCAAAAGACTATATATTGTGCGTGCATAGTCAGGTATGAAAAGTAAATGCGTTGCAATTCTAGGAATAACATAGGCTAGCTCTATTGATTCACGCCTTCGTCAGCTATCGAATTAACTCATATAAATCCGCAAGGGTCATTTTGCCGATCAATAGTGTTTGTCACAGTTGTCATCTATGGCTCATAAGCTAGTGCTTAGATTCACTTTTTGTGCACTTCTTATGGCTCCAAGTGGTCGGGCCTCTCTACTTTACTAGTGTCCGTATCCAACGTTTTGTGTTGCCATAACTCTCACTGGCGTGTCAACTAAACGCTGGCCTTTTTGAGATTTTCTGCTCTGTTATTTGGTATAATGTCGACAAACGAACGCGTATTTTGTGAGCACAGTCACAAAACAGATCGAGCAGGTTACAGTTGTCGCAGTGTTGAAAATCACAGCTGTGGCCGGACCCTGTTTTTAATTGTTTGCGGGTCCATTGCTATCTACTAGCTCCACAAGAATGTACTAGTTCTATAGTTACACAACCTCACACCATCTACAACAGGAAGCACTGGCTATGTTAAGTGATTATTTTTATTATGTATTTTCTAAATTCTTCACGCTTTCATGCAACACTGATATGTCCCAAAGCTAGAAATATTTCATTCAAGTGCAGACATATGGGATGTGAAGGATACGGACATGTGAAAGCGAATGTGGTCATAATAAGGATCTCTCTCTAACACATCATCATGCGGCGGACGATAAAAACGATCGCCTGTCCTAGTTACAACAGATTGATTGATATTTGGCCAATGAGGGTATTTCTACACCTGCAGCTCTGTCTCGTAACAGTGGCGCTACAGTTGAATTGGGTTAGGAAAAAAACAACAATTAACATGAACAAGTGTTGATTTGACCAGATAAATATAAAATCGTTTGTATAATACAAAATGACATTTGTCGGTAACCGGTACGTCGCAGTGGCTTATTGTCGTGCTACACCTAGTATGTGTGATAGTTTTACGGCTGATACCTTATTTAACTCATACCTTACTACCTTATTGTCAGGCTTACTGGTTAGTAATCACTGGAATCAGTTTGCCCCCTGTAAGACGCAAAAAAGAAAGGCTATCTTCCTTTCTCGGGCTGTTGACATCCAGTGGCGGTGATGCGACATAACCTGTGTTGCCGCTGTAGAAGTTGTTCAAAAACCAACGAGTCTAGGTGTTTGTCGGGTCTCAAGAGCCTTTCAAGCCGCGTCAAAACAAATTTCACGAGTGCTGTTATACGCGTCTGCGTATCGTTGGAGGCTGGCACCTTATGATTACGAGCGTTAGGAAAACATTACAGCAGCCCACTTTAAAGGACCTTCTGTGAAACCCAGCCCTCGATTATAAACAGCCTTGCCAGCAGCTCCGAATACTGTAAATGTGTAGTGAAGTGCAGCGCCATCGGAATTATACAGACGAAAGCCAAACGTAACTAAAACTTCAACCAAACAATTAATAAGGTTGTCCCTCTCTTTTGTTGTCTTTTTAGTCCTTTCTATACTATACTCCGGTACTCTGTATCCATACAGACACATTTCACTTAACGCCTCTGAGCACCCTCCCCTCCACTCCGGGAGCTTAAACCTAACTCGGTTTCATACATTTGCTAAGAATACATTTGATTTTTCCGCCACCGATTTGCTGATGCGATTCGTATGCACGTTGGAAAGTCAATACAGCTACGCGACACGACGCCGCCTAGAGGTCCAGTCAACCATTCTCTCTCTCTCTCGCCGTTTTTGGATCTCCGGCTGCCCATTCACACCTGTCAGGGGTATATTTCAAGCGAGGTTCGCCGTTCGAGCACAATTCACGAGTGCCCTCTGCTCTGGCCACCACAATCCTCCTGTGTTCAATAATAGCTCCTGCCCTCGTCAGAGCGAAATGGCGCAAATGATTCCTGTATGGATTCGTTCGTCATTCTTCATCGAATCGGTGTTGTTGTTATCAGTCGGCAAATCCTAGATGGGCATAATATTGAATAAACAAGTCAACCGTATACTTTGCTAAGACAAAACTGACTGATCAGTGTAAATACTATAATAATAAAAATAATAATGAAAACATGAAATGCGTCTGTTGATACTGCATGCCGTATATTGCAAAAAAAAAACATTACATTCACGTAGAAGAAGCTCGGGATACAGCTCGAAATTGTATTCAGAGGGTGCAGACTTGTTGCCTATTGGATTCACTATAAGAGACATATGTTGAGGTAACCGATTGTGTGATTTGATACATGGCCATCTGACAATAAGGATTTGAATAACACGTTGTTTCGTGTCAGGGCTGAAAACATAGATTCTTCTTTCATCGATTCGTTGTAGCGATGCACAAATATTTAATTGTCTGTTGTCTTTACGTTATTAAGTGGCCCATATTAATTTCATCGGACAGGATAGAGCATATTCGGGCCCTTAAGAATACACTTCCATGGAGAAACGGCGTTAACAGAGTTTAACCATAAATATGCCATGGGCTAGATTAATAACTTTTGCTTTCTTCCTTCTATCCTATGTCTATAGTTCTGTCGAGATTAATAAGGTCCGACCATGTCTCATGATGATCACGGGGGTCATCACGGTCATGGACATATTCAAGATCATGATGAGCACCATGACGATGGCAACCAGACGCCCTCGTCGGTATCGATGCTATCATCGGACAGCACAGGACAATCCTCAGGACCGATAGTACACCACACTATGATGGAGGTATGGTCATATCTGTACTAGCATTAGCACGTGAACCGTGATTATAAACTGACACTTTGCACATCAGTTGGATACCCTATACTCTACCTGGGTAACTTGAATCATCGGAGTCTATTCGAAATATGTTAAATCCTTAATCTGAAATCTGTCGGTTTTAACTTGAAAATAATATAATAGACAGCCATATGCTTGGGTAAGATATTCCAATGGTGGCCGCGACAGGTCCTCATAGTAATACCTAAAGGTTAAGAGCTGAGGCCTGTCATATAGGGGAACAGCTGAGGGTCAGCTCGAAAAAAAAAAAAGATATTCCAATGAACATCGAAACATCAAAATAAGACTCCCGATAATTATTTGAGTGTGAAGTCGTGTCATCCCCGCATGGGCGGATGTTTCCATTGCAAATTCGTAAGCAATAGCAACAGTGCGCAAAACAAATGGATGGTTAAGCAATTAAAAATTGCGGACACCCGTTCCATATATCGTATAAAATAGAGCTGATCATTTGCAATGACGCGTCATACGATATTGTTCTCTCTGAACATTTTCAGATGATGCAGATGACCTTCCACTTTGGAACAAGCGAAAAGTTACTCTTCGACTTCTGGAAGGTAATAGACATCGAAAGAAGACGTCCGAGGAAATTAATAAATCAAATTTATTATTAAAATTTAAATCTTGAAAGGTCCTGCCAAGTGTGTCAAAAATGTTATTTTGTGAGAATTCATCTCGACCTACTAATTACAACCACAATGGACATAATGTTATTATCTACCATGCAAAAGTACGACTGTCTGTTCAAATTCCTATTATAAGTCGTATGAAATCGCTAATTCAACCCAATTCTCAATTCAAAACGTGCAATTTCCTTAATTTTTTCATCTTTCTAAGGTTTAACATAAGTGTCCTATAGATCATTTAAACGCCTACCACACATGACATGTTTGGATACTAGCACAACCTCCCTTAGAGTTGGAAGATCAATCAACTAATTAGTTTGGCGGTTTGGAAAAAAGAAACCCATCCTGCAATTTCATTTGCTTTTCTCTTGGCTTCAGAAAATGCATATTTAGATCGCAAGCAAGCCTTTGAAGAAAAGTATAAATTCGCAAGAAGTTAGTTCAGAGCGTTTAACTTTGCTTCTCAAAGAGCTTGTGGGACTTCTGGCGACGTCTGCCGTCGTCTAAGGAAACTTCTTTGGAGTTTTTTCCCCTTCAATTTTGATTTCAAATCTACGTTAACAGAACCAAGAGAAAGGAAACAGAACAAAAAAACCTTCGAAACTATGAACGATCGGAAAGATTGATATAACGCTCTAGATTCCTCTATGTATTGTACACCATCACACAGAGGAATTATGTTCGTTAAAAAAAACAAGTAATAATAATAATACAATTCTATTAATAAACAAATAAACCTTTTCAAAAGAAAAGTACACATTTAATGTATTATAATATATTAAAAGCTGTAGTTGCCTGTTTATGAACACGTTAAAAAGCAGGGCGGGTTCTACTCCCTCTCTAATCCAAGTGGCCATAACGTCTTCAAGTCTCAAATGCGAGTGTACCTAGGAAGTTGCTCACCTGCAAATCGTTATAGTCATTATATTTGGCTTGCCATGGGAGCGATACCGCATATCCGGGATTTCATTTCCACTCCCTTTTGCAGGGGGATATTAGATTTATAGTGATTGTTTTAAGAATAAGTGAATGTTTATGTGGTTAGCACTGTGGCCGACATTTGGAGTAGCTACAGTGTCTGTCTATCACCGTGCCTTCCTAAATTAGTTCTCTACCCCGGTGAGGTTAAGTGTATCTAGGCGTCGACCTTGCCCTCGGTGGAAGCCTTGTGATTGGCTCGCTTGTGCAAGAAGTGCCGGCTAATAAGAAAAAAAGTAACAACTAAAATAATGATGATTAGAATAAACATTACGTAACGATGTGCTACGTTATCATTACAGGTTGACGGGCCAGTTGGCATGCTGTTATCCTGTGCTCTGATTTTCATAATGGCGTTCCTTTACGAAGGTATTAAGACGTTGAGAACACACTTCATTCACAGAGAACGTCGATCAAGGTATATATCTTTCTCTATTTATATGGCACCAATCAGTGTAAACGCAATTATCTGTATTATCATAAGGTGCTTATAATATCTACTAGTTACATAAGAATAATCTATTGGGACGTGGTCAGTTGGACTCAGAGCAGCGGTCAGCAAGAGCCGTCCAAGCCAACGCGGAGAGCTAAAATGTTTATGATGCTTGACCCTTATCGAATACATAACGTGCAAATATGAATTTGTTAATTGCGTGCGTATTTTGGAGCGCCTTGCTTCTGTTCTCTTTGTGTAGTTCGAATTTCGAAGATGTTTGTGTGCTTCTATTTTATTAGAACATTTACCGCCGGATCTGTAAGAGATGATTTATGGGAATGCTAATCAGAATTCGATTTATCTATTAAAGATACACTGCTGTCCGTACCGTGAATGGGCTGGCTGGTTCAGCAAGCGGAACGCCCGAAGAAGACATCGCCGTAAGGTAACCGATACACATATTATGATTGTCTATATATATGTTTTTGCTTGGACCAAGCAGTTGCTTTCTGTCTGGATAAGCACCTGTTGATTACCAACAAGTCTTGGTGTCGGCGTAGTAACGTATCATATTGTATGAAATGCTTAATTTTTTGGAAAGGTCGAAAGCTCGTTAGCCGTAATTACTCCGCTAAAAGGTGACAAGTACAAAGGCCGTAACTTCTCTTGTAATGATGCAACCAACAAAACCTTTTCCATGTTAAATAACTAAAAATAACTAATCCAGCCCGTGCACATTACATAGTGGGGACTATTTCGAATACATTAGGGCTCTCTCAAAATTTTATCGAAACGGGTCAAATGGCGGTGGCTATACTTCAAGACAATCAATACCTTTGATGGATATAGACTGGTTAAAAACAAATACATTAATTAAGAGGGAACAAAAGATTAAATTGAGAATTCAAAGAAGATTTCAATTGCGGAGACTGTCATATCGTTACATTTATGCAAACCAAAATGTTAACTCCAACCTAATCAAAACTTCAGACAGGTTCCTTTGATTTTGCAAGCTCTTTGTCATTTTCTTGTCATCTGTTGAACAATATAACCAACATTAACATCTTTCATATCATCCAACCATTACCGAGATAATGATTAGACGCTTAAGTACGATTTATTAAACCTATTTCTTATTGGTGAACTTCACAGATCGGGCCTGCTGAACTTAGCGCATATACAGCAAACGGGTCTTTACATGGTGCAGCTGACACTCGCCTACCTTCTGATGCTGTTGTTTATGTGCTTTAATGTGTGGGTATGCTTAGCCATCGTTTTAGGAGCCGGCGTAGGTTACTTTGTGTTTGGGTGGTATCGCGTCTCAACGACCTTTTCTGTAGGGGACCACTGTTCCGCGTAAAACGTGCTCTGCAGCTCACAACGACGGCGGGCATTCCTCCATTTCGTGTCGCATCGATGCAGGCTGCTGGATGTGCACCTTTCTATCGCTGGCACAGTCTAAACCGCAATTATACTTGGCCCATATACTCATCGTATTCCCTCGCCGCATCAGGCTCTCATGGGCAATTGTTGTGCTGCTGTTTTTGTCAGCTAGAGACGAGCTGTCTATATTGGACCTTGCCTGATACTACATGTCAATTACCTTACTGAGAAGTGAGTGCCACCGCAGTTCCTCACGGTCGCGTCCATATCTCAGTGGCGAGATGACATTGGGTGGACTAGTTAACTTGCAGCTGTTCTGGCGTCGAACGGACGGCTGAGAGTCAGAAGAGACAACGTTTGAGGTCGAGATTGCTATATAATAGATTCAAGCTGATTCGTTTAGGGGGATGAAATGGACGACATGAGGAGAAATATTTTTTCAACATAGAATTTTTTTGCAAGAAAAGGGAAACTAAACTGTCAGAAGAAGGATTAGCGAATGACCCATTCGTCGTTAGTATGAGAATATAGTTATTATAAACGATTCTCTCTGTATGTGACGGAAAACGAAATTGGCTATTAATAAAAAAATCTAATGAGTGAGGGAAGCAATTCGTGCGTGGAGAACACGGTGTAGAAGCAACACCCGACAGTGAGATCCCGTTATGTAAATTGGGTGTGCCCGACGGATTTAATATGAAACAGCATTTTGTTACAACGACGTCTCAGCCTTGTCAACGTTGTGATGGTGAACATTTACCTCATCAATGGAAACTTTCACGAAAATAATAAGTTTCCCGCAGTAACTATCATAGCTGCACCAACGGTTGAATGCAGGCACTACTTTGGTGGAAGAATTCAAATGGGTTGGTAACCTTCAAATCTGACAACGATCGGGGTACACCGGTGTTATATGTACATAGTGCATCAAAGAGCACATATCCCCGTTTAGAATGACATACATATATAATATATATATATATATATAAGTAGGTATTAATTGGTTCGATTGAGTATATTATAAGACATGTTTATCGTAAGGAACGACGTGTACACCAAGTGCCAATGTGAACCGCTACTATTTCGTGAAGTATGAATTTAATTTTATGCATTACCCGACCATGCGGTTAAAAAACCTCTTGTGTGTGGCTCTTGTCTAATGATCACTATCGTCAGGTTCAAATGACTGCTCTATAAGAGAATACATTAAGATATGTGCAAATAGTTATACAAAAACTGCTGAATTTTGGTCTCATGAGCTTGAAGATCATATTGATATTATTTCGACATAAAAAGTTGAATATTTTATTTTAAGCAAAGATGCTTTTTACGCGGGTGCATCGGTACGAGTTTGCTCAGTTTTAAGTTCCGCAATATCAGTTAAAATTTCTATTAATTTTGTTTTAGGGGAGATGTACTGATACATTTTGCACTTTGATTCTAATCATCTTTTTTGAGATGACTATATTTATGTGTTCTTGGATAATCATTTCACTTTTTTTACTGTTTCCACTATATACAACTCTAGATTAATAATGAAGTAGGGTTGTACCTAAAGATGAACGTGTGAGAATTTTACAAAGTGGCAATTTGGCACCGATGTTTCGGTGAAACGCAATGAATACCCAAGTGTTCGGTGCAATCTCCCTCTATGTTAGGTATACGATTGCGAACGTTGTCGTCATCAATAGTGGGTTATAATAACAGTTACTATAAGAAACAAATGTATGCTGAATATGTCATTTTACTGATTATGCTCCATGTAATAAATGTTGTGCAGACGTTCAACTAGTAAGTCTTCTTATTTTAAGTAACTTAATATGTTTTTGTTTGACTAGTTCTCTAAGTAGGTTCATTTAAACAATGATGTGGCATAGAATACAGTAATTTTTTGGTTTTTTGGTGGAAGGTGCGCGTACTACGTAAGTGGTGATTTTGATGGTATAGCAAGAAGCAAGCAGATGAATTATATGGTCTAAATAGTTTTTATTTAAATCAACAGGCGATGCAGTGATTTTAGAAACATTATAAATATGGCCTCCCATCTCTATATTCGCCAGACAAGGCTGTTGGTTCTATATAAAATTGCACTCGTTGCACTCCATAATGATCGTAGCAGTGAACGACAATATACTCGAAAAATAATGCTTAACGAGCTCTGCCTTTGTCAAATTGGATATCCGAATTGGCTTCAGTATTATCAGATCTTCACAGGTACACCGTCAAGGATGTCCTTGAGGCGATTATTGTACCATTCAACTTTGTCCTTCTCGTCCGGACGTGACCGGCACAGCAGTTCGAACAGATTCCTGAAAAAAAAGTAATATCACCGAGTGTGAATACAACAATCGAATAACGGGATATCAAAAATCAGTCAATTCAATCATGTCGATTAGCAATAACAACAACGCGACCAACCCTGCGCAAATTTGTTCGTATATTTCTATATGGTGAGTGTCCATGAATGTCCATAAACTTTTCATATATTTCCTATTCCGTTTACACTAGAAGAGACTTGTGCCCATTTTCATTTTGCATCCGTGTGTCTTTTCTTTATTCTTATCATCACGTGCACGTCGAAATATAGATTCTACATACTTGTAGTCGATCTGTTGGAACTGTGGTCCGTTTTCGACGATTCCGTTGAGAATATCTTGGCCGGAGAGGAGCATTAGTTCGAAGTACTGCCGAGCATGATCAAGGGATACTTCGCGACCAGCCGAAATAGTCGTTAACTTTTGCTGGATTGCATAGATGTCCCTGCGGTATTAAACGAATGAAGGAATTACAATAATAGATATGTAAATAAAACCAGTATATTGTATTCACAAGATAGACCTTTATCAGAGGACTAGTTGGCTGGACCAGATATGATATTTCTATTCTACGGCTGTCAGATATTTTTCTTGATATATTATAATGTTTAATGAGACGGGGATAATGAAAAATCACAGGTATAGAAGTAATAGTATGATTTTTTCATGTTCGAACGTGCCAAACACATCAAGAACCTTGGAAAAACATGCTTCTCTTTATCCACCAGTAATAATGATAATAATTAAAACATTCCGCATACGCGCTCATACGCGGTCCTACTCATGGGTTCTACGGGAGTAAAAGTTTTACGAGATGCAAATTCGTTCACCTGCAGATACGCTTTACTCCAAGTTCGTTGATGCGATGAATCTGTGGGACGGCATTCATCAGGATCACTGCTACAACAAGGCCCAGGCCTTCGAAGACGTATCTAACCAACACAATTTACCACGAGACACGCAACAACAACAACAGCAAGCAACTGGTCACTAAACGGCTCTCTCTCTCTCACAACATTGGAACATTGCGAAATGTGATTCCCTATTGCGGGCATCCATTGGTCTCTTCGGATATATTTACGAGTTTCTTAACATGTGACACACATATATATCTATCTAACACACATCTAAGAAGCAGCTCGAGAAGTAGTAAAATGTTCAGCATTATAAATCGTTCCAAGTATTCTCATTACAACACGTTAGTATATGCGTGTACTATGGGTGTCCTTCCCGGCAATTTGTTATTGATTCTGTTATAGCCGGCCAAAGGTCTGGCTGGCAAACGGCAGGCGTCAATTCGTGCTTACTTGTGTTTGCGTGGTTGAACAGCTTTGCTAAGCGCTTCTTCGATACGCGACAGGTCGGCGGCAAGGTCGATCACCTGTCTGTCAGTGTCCTGAGTTCCATGGCCGTGAGCTCCATCGGGAGAGCTGGCGCTCCCACCTCCAAGGCTACCCACTGCTGTTGTGAAATGGCCCTCGGCCACAAGTGGCAGCAGATAGTAGAAGCAGTGCACACGAACCTGAAGGTAATCAACACAAAATCGTCGTCGAATGGGTGAAAAAATCGATGTTTTTTTTCAAAGCTTGTACGATATTATTTCCCCTAGCCAAACTGGCTCCTCAGTTTTACTTAGTTATTCGTATTAATCAATGTGATTACAAGAGAGTACCTGCGCTCGTCTCTCATTTCATTTGGAAAATGTAATCGCCACTTCGTTCGTACGCTATTATTTAAGCCCTAGTGAATGTGCCTTTTTGGCATTTCGCCTACCTCGAGATGCAGAAGCAGCAAGCAGGTATTCGCCTTCTCTTGAAGTTCCGCTCCAAGTTCCTTCAGTTTTCGCCGCGCTTCGGCGAGGTTGTTGTCTTCAGCAGGGTGGTCTTTGTCACATTTCAGAACCTCACACATCTCTGTAAGTGTATTATGCACAATACAACACACATCGTTTATACATAAAATGATAGCCAACGTTAATCAATGGAAAAAAGATCTATACATAAACAGGAATGTACATTTGGCAGGAGGGCCTGCAAAATCGATGAAATGGAATTATGTAGATAACTTTTGGCCAACCCTTTTCGGTTAATAAAAGTGCAATTAAGTTGAGATAAATTGAACGCAAGTTTACTAAGGCTATCTCTAAAGTTGGTTCTTTTTAGCTATCTAAAGGTAAAGGTAAAGCTTTATTTGTTTATTAAAGGAACTGCAGTTTTTACACTGCTTAAGTTCTCTTATATGTCACGACACGGGACTCGAACCTGCGACCTCTGGCTCTTTATAGCCAGAGACCACTCAACCCTCCAAGCCACCGCGCTGACATCTAAATAAATTAAAGTAATTTAAACTTTTCAAAAAAGTAATGTATAATTCAACAATTCAAATTAGCCAATGAAGAACTTATCCATTTACCCTGTGTACGTATGCTGAGCCACTCCAGTCCTTCGTGCATGTGGGCTACCAACTTGAGATCGTTCACATTACTGAAGATCTCCGTCGGCGGAATATCCTTCTTCTGGCCCAAGTTAGAGAGGAGAATTGAAACCTCCTGTTGGTTGCGAAGACGGATATCTTCCGGACTCTCCTCGAGCTATAAGAAAGCCCCCACACAAATTAGATATTTGAATATATATTGAATCTCACATGCTATATAATTAACAGTTAGTTAAGCGAATGATAGTTAACAGAAATTCGAATCACTTGATGCCTATAATTGTACAGCTAAAGTTCTCATATTCCACTGGTCAGACTTCGACATTGTTGAATATGGTTGTGTTGGTGGTTTGTTTGTTTTATTTATCTACCTAAACTGTGCCCTTAAGTACCACCGACGTTACAACCTAGACCATCACGGGGACATTATTGTTAAGAGTTAGCGGCTCATACCTCCTCATGCTCGATGTCACCGATGAGGTTTATCCAATTGGGTAGACCCATCAAGCAACGGCAGATGTCGGGGTCCGATATCCAGTGATTACTGTTTGTCTGGCGAACCTACTCTCAGCAACAGAGTTAGCAACAATTATTTATCTAATAAACAAAAACGAAAAAGGAATCGACATCAACTATTGCTGCAATTTGGCATCAGCCCGGAGGCCAGAAATACCAAAGAGTAGATATAGGATAATATATAATATTAGTTATGCTATAAATCATAAAGGCAATATTTACAGTCGACGATTGCTTAACCTCTTTTAGAACGCAGGAACCATTCATGGATAGATACGACTTTTTAGTAATTCCACCATAGTGGTCTCTGCTTGTTTAGGCGACGACTCAAGTTTCTGACGTCTTAATTACTGTCATACACCACATGAAACATATACACGTCGATCCTCGCCTAACTGATGATGTCACATATGAAATTTGTTTATTTCTTCCTGTCATTTTTCGAGTGCCATAACATGAACAAAACAATGAATGCTGAGGTCTAGTTTTACCTCTTGAGGCGGAACAATGGTACGATAGGCGTGTTCGGCGATATCCTTGTACTTGTTCATAACGTCACACGCTGCAACCGATCAGCGGGTAAATGGCACACCCATCGCGTTTACATTATGAACGATGTAATTCAACGACACAAAATACATACGCTTTTAGATACAAGGGAATGAAAAGCTTCAGGCAAACAAACGACACAGTAATAGAACTTGGTGTTTATCAAGATGGACGTAAATCAAATCAACAGTGTTAGAATAAAGAGTGTTACTCTAGCCATCGTCTTTGCTTTGAAACTAACTAGGTATGACTTGACTTGAAGACGAAGCGAACGAAAAAGTAAAAAAAATTCATGTATATATATATGTATATATATACAAAAACAATATAACAGTGTATATATATATATTATCACGTGCGAGAACAAGCCTACCCTTTTCAACAAATTCAGATGCAAACTGAGGAAGGGCATTGGCGTGCTCTTTGAGGATCTGAAAACAAAGAAAAACCTGTCGTTTAGCCTCAACAAACTCTCCCTGGATCCGCGTTAATGGCTTGTGAAAAGCAGCCAGTAAGCAAATGACAGCGTGGTCGCAAACAGAGATTCCAACTTGCCCATCACTATATAAAATGACTGAATTTACGGGCCTTTCCAAAGCTGGTTCAAATTCAGCGTTTGTACTAGAAGGAGTTTGCTCTAATGAAGTCTACTGCCTGGAATACAATTAAAGGAAACTCTCACATAAGCTAGATTTAAAAATTGAGCCACTATACCTGTAGAATACCGTCGATGTCCACACAGCTCAGAAGAATAGGTCGTGTTACTTTATAACTCTTTAGAACCTCCGCATCGGTTATCAGACGGAAGTCCTCCAGGGACTTAGCTGACTGCTCCACTACGGTCTGCAATGTAGGAACTTTGACACTTAGTTTGATGACACTCGAAATATCTCATCGTTTAGATGAAGATACTCGTCCTTACGTGGGGATAGGATGATAATTTTCACGAGACTGGCATAGGGATCCAGATAACCCCAGCAAGATACCATTGCAATTATGCTGAACAGATAGTATCGAAAGCCGGTCACAGAGTCATAATCGCTCAGCTTTGCTAGATATAAAAAAAAACGCCCAACGTCTCCAAGCTTGAATGTCTCGAGACTACGACTGGACCTGCCTAATTTATATCGAAACAGCAGGTGATCAAACCTGTAATTCATCGTTGACCATGGCAAGGAAGTCGTTGACTGCCGTCTTGAGAACGCTGTGCAGTGGACTTCGCTCAGAGTCCTCGAGTTCTTCGACGAAACGCAACATGGGCCTGTATATATAGCTGATATTCTTATACGAAGGTGTGCACACAACCTGCTCCCACATACCTCCGGCAGTGCCACCATGAGCCGCCGGGGATGGGGCCGCTCCAAGCGTAACTCCTTGCTCCGGAGCTGTAGCAATACATAGCACCAGAATTATTAATTACGCTGAATGTACTAAATAACAAGCGCGTCCTGCAGAGCGTCATAAAGTACGATCAAGCTCAGTGGAGTGAGGAGTCTCACGCTGTTCGCTTGAAGGCAGCGGCACACTGGGGTTTGCCAATAGCACCGGTCTCTGATAAAAAAAAGACTCGAAATCCTTTAAAAGTTTTAACAAGACTTCTCAGAAACCGTCCGATGGCCAGCTATATATATATATATATATATTAATCACTCAGCTGTAATTTTCGTGTAACATATCAGTGCTCACCTTTGTTAAACGTTTGCTCCTATAGGCACTAATTATTTCATTGTGATAGCCTTCGTTGCCCAAATACTTACGCTCGTACATGCTATGCACGCTAATTAAAGGCATTTAGCTTATCTACGGACTAACCTTATTTCCGAGCCCGCACTAGTACACCCTATACCTCCAATAATTGTCGACCCTGTCTCTGATTTTCGCCTGTTTTCGTTGCGAAGACTACCCACATTCGTATTAATTTTAACCGGAAACTGTCCGTACTAAGGAAAACAATTGTTCAACTCACGCTTTTCTATGACGACTCCATTACTTTGCTGTTGCTGCTGTTGTTGCTGTTGTTCCTGTAGGTAGCTACTCTTCGAGATAGCTAGCTGTGAGTTGTCGAATTTGAACAAGGTGAACTTTCGCTGTTTAGTAGGATTGACTGTTGTGCCAAAAGGTCTTTTGCGAACAAAGAAAAGATTAACATCCATATTGTCCGCTCCAGAGGTGCCAAAACCACCGTGTACTTCTTGTCGGCCACCCGTCGCACCCAGATAGGAATTGAGTAGTGTGGTGAGAACATGCTGCATCTTCGAGGAAATGTCTTCCATCGAGTAGAGGATGGGTATTGGATTGCCCTCTTCATCATACTCGGTGGCAACGTGAGGAGCAAGATGTGACAGGACCAGCTGATGTCTACGGACCGCACACAAAGGTGATGACCTCTTAATAATAATAATGCTGACGTTCAGCGGGTACAATTGTCGCCCACGTTTATAACTAAATAGATTTTAAATAAATAAATAATAATAATAATAAACATTATCTGTGTATATATAAAACATCCAGATGGTCAACATGTGTCACAGTTATGATAACGGAGGTCATTTTTATGAAGAGTTGAGATTGTGCGCGACTCGCATAGTTACAACTATAACCTCTTCCATTTAATGGTATTGCGGTTTGGATACGAATCTCACCTTTGCTCTATTGTTCGGAACTGGGCAAAGATGAGTTCAAGTAGCTGCAGCAGTTGCTCAGGTCCTTCACCACCTTCGAGGACGGCAGTGGTCGTTCGTGACACCACGTGATACAAATGACCTTGGCAGCGTTCCCTAGAAATTGAGAGACCAGAATTAACACTAGCACCGGAATCCCGGTGCGAACTCAAAATTGTGTTGAACTTTAGTTGACGGTTGTGAATGCTTTTTCAGAGAGTATTCTATATCACCTATATATAAAACATATATATAAAACTAATATACTGAACTAGCAAGTCGCACCATAACCCTACTAGCGCACCTTATCATCTCAACGCTTTCCGGGATCTTGGCTAACAGCACGAGGCACCTAACAAGGATGACAATCTGTCGTTCAGAGTCAAGTCGCCGTTCAGATCCGGCTGTCTCCTCAAGCTTCAGGAGTTCGGCGTCTTCAACTGAGGCTACCAGACGATAGGTAGTGATGCGCTCTGCTTTCGAGTTCGGCGTTTTGCCATTCTTACGGAACGCGTCCAGACAGTCGCGTGACACCTCTTCGTACAGGTGCCGCTGTAGTTCTGTCATAAGTGTCTCGTGCAGTTGCTCCTTCTGTTGCTGAAGATTATCTTTGACCTTCGTGGAATATAAGCAACACACGATTAAAGCCATTTAGACAACACCTGGTATGCACGACCTATATATACGTCGTTCTCTCATAACCGTTTGTAATATTTCTTTAGTATGAAGGTGTTACGCATAATTTTTTACAGCCAGAGACTTAGCCGTACAGGCCAATGCGCTGACATCTAATTTACCTATTTTTATACAAACATTTCCATGCTCTTCACCTTTGTCTTTATAGATCACTAGTAACTTAAAAAAAATCACTCAATGCAAAACACAGCCAGAACAATCGAGTATAACGAGCCCATAAATACCTAAGCCCTTGCTGGCATTTCGTTCAAAAATTACCTCTCTAAGAGCGTCGACTCCACTGAGCTCTCCCTCTAGAAGAGCCACGCTTTTCATGAGGTCCTTTGTTGCTCGTAGATATCTGAAACGTGCACGTAAAGTATTGACAGTAAAGATCTCGGATGATGTTGGGTAACAACTAATCATGTAAGGGAGTAGCTCTCTTCTATATCCAAATATTTGGCAATACAATAATAGAATACAATACAAAGTGAGGTTTATTAACGAAACCGCAACTGTTACATAGCCTAAGTCTAATACATTGATAATAGCAACGTTCGATTATAAATATTCGACAACATTATTTACACAGGGCAGGGAATATAAATAGTAAAATTCACGTATACCTTAAGCATTTCCCTGTCCGTGCGACTATGTGTTACGTCAAGAGATGCATATAATAAAGTCATAACAACACATACATATGCAAGGTTGAGCTGACCTAATTCACTCACTGAATGCTGTTAGGGAACTCACCTAGCTAGCGAAATGTTGCTGTCGAGCTTGAGTGGTACAGAATTCAAACCTTCGATTTGCTCCAGCAACTGAAGAACATGCGAATGTTCTACCGATTCGAGCCAGAGACGTCGAAGCTCATCTCGTTTGCACTGCAGAAGAATCTGTGCTGTCTGCAACTTTTGTTTCACCTGGGCAAATTTGCCAAACAACATAGGCCAATAAATTATACAATTAGTTATTCACAATTTGAAACTGTCAATCAGTCAATCAGCATGTATATAGCATGTATATAGCAGTTCCGTCAATAAACATTTGTTTGAATTTGAAGTTCAACGTGTGATATTTTCCTAAGCCATCTCTTGACTTGGCAACTTTATACCTTATAAAAATGCATTTCGCTTTTTTAATTGCATGGCTGACAGATAGGTCGTTCTTTGGAAATGTTGCAAATGTTAACATTTCAACAACACCGGCAGGTGTCAACATTCGATGGGAACTATTCGTTTATAAACCAAGAAAAATACTAATTACGTCATTATGATGAGCATTGATAAAGCATTCTATAACGCAAAACTACACTTAACTCATTGTAAGTATTTAGCTTTAAAGCAACTTACCCTTAACACAAATACGACTACAATTGTCAATACACAAAAGCGAATTGAATTTACCCATGGCGATGAAATTTATATCCCACATCAGTTTAGCTTAGCTCAATGAGTATGAGCGTATGCGATTAAACCGTATTAAATATTACATATATATCTAAGCTAAGAAGACCTGACGTATCAACTCATTCGCTAGATATATTAATGCTGTTACTTTGTCTAACTTTAACGGGAATATGTTTTTTTATTATTTTTGCTACTGATTCACTCTCATTTGACAAATCAGTTAGGTATAGTGTTTAGTGTGTATCGTAGAATATATTACATGCGATCGACTCCACGGTCTAAATTAGATCGTAAATATGGTGCCAGATTTGCCCCAACCTGTTTTACGCGATCTCTCGAAGAAGTAACTCGGGAAGAGATCTTATTGAAGTCCTGCATAGCCCTAGTAAGTGCGTCTTTCTGGCCTTCGATGAGAACGTCCAGGCGCTGATCTGAGCGCTTGAACTCCTTCTCCAAACGGCTCTTCTCACGGTCTCTATAGATAGATAAGTAAAATTAATTATAAATAAACATTCAGTACATTATAGATTACCCACCGTCACAGTCCATCTCTCCATAACGCGCCCTTCACTGAAGCCAATACACCGTGGTGAAGCGTTGATTCCAACTGGTAACAGGCGTATGCTAAATCGACCGCGTTCAGCACCCCACTTAGTACCCGAGCTTTCTTGACAAGCGTTACGACCGAATCGCAGTGCACTTTAAGCGCCATATTTAAGGCTATCACCCGAAATCTATGTGGCTGTACGCCATGCGAAACCCTGGCTAGAACAGGGTAAGCTACCCTGTTTGACGATGTCAGGCTGCCGTAACCTCGCGCCGAAACAGTTTTGTACCATAATCAGATTTCGTTTCGTCACCAATCCTGCGAGTAGAGGCCTCCTGAGAAAGACTGTGGAACTAAAACGCGTTCACGGGAGAAACAACACTGGACTCGCTTACCTGTCGTCATTGTCCTGACTTGATGAGAGAGTGCGAATAACGGAGATGAGTCCGCTGGTCGACGATTCGCGCGAAGTCTTCGATGACCGCGGGGGCCGGGTAGGCCCGCCAACCAGGGACATCCTGGCGTATAGGTGCGCTCTTCGTTGAAGGATTTACGCCAGATCACCAACACTAGATCTGCGAGAATTTGGTATGCCTTTTTTATAGTTGTGTTTTCTATAACAGACTCCGAACATTCAACCGGAGTTGGTGTTAAGTAACATATACAAAATTGCGGGCAACGTATGTATTAGTTCGTTTGGAACAGAGTTTGAAAATAAGAAAAACACTATCTCAAAAAGGAAATATTTTTCAAGCCTTCATGCACTAGATAGGATCTAGTATTTGCTCTCGTCAAGTGACTCTCATGTAAATCTATTGTCTGTCGCGAAACGTAAGTGCACCAAATCTGAATGAACCATATATGTGCACGAGAGGCACAGTAAGAATCAAAAAGTAAATTAAGTAAGTGTTTAGTTGAGGAGGGTGTATTGAAATGTTCTTCCACTGTTGGTGGACTTGCTGTAATATCTATCAGGCATTTCAAAGGCCACTCCATTCCTTGCGTTCTCGAGAGGCGCCCGCAGAAAAGTCATCGTGATAATTATTAATGTGAGACGTACTTCATTCGTAACATTAACCCTCAAAACAGATTCGATATCCGATTAAGTTAAACCAAAAATAAGTCATCATTAGAACTGGCAGTGGGACACCGAGAGAGAATTGACATTCAGGTGATGATTCATTATCTATGTGCTTAAATACACACGGGGTCAGTAAGCATGAAGGCTTCTAAATACCTTTTAGAAGCGATGTACTTGCTATGTTAAGCTTACATACGAACGCACAAAGAAAGATTAACTTAAAAACACTTATTATCTGGGTGAGTTCACAGGTGAGTTCACAGCTGACAGGAGGATCACAGGTGATCAGGCTGTTTGTTGACAACCGGGCACTAAATTTCGGATCAGACTGGATGTTGTACTCGACGACAAAAGGCGGTCAAGGAGACAGACAAAGAGAGAGAATCTTTGGTAAATCGATATGATTTCGTTTGAAAACAATCCAATTTATTCCTTTGGTATACCCAGAGATAATCCATTTTATGGTGCATATCACTCGTTTCTATAGACATATTTAAACTGAATGGTGAAAGCATAATGGTGAAAGCGCTAACAGCCGATTATTTCACGGAACACAGCCTTAACAGTCGGAACTCCCGAAAAATTTCGGACATTCACACCGTGCCACTCTGAAAGCCAGATTTCTAATAAATATATTCTAAATTGGTGATCTCGTAATTTGAATGTAATAATCCGTAAAAGCATATTGTGTAACATTCGTGTCAGGTTGTGTTTAGGCTTATTCGCGAATGAGCACATAGTGAAAAGGTGAGCATTGGCCTGACATGCTGCTCTAGCACAAATTGTTATTTAAACTTAGATTAAGTTGACAGGCGATGCGCGGAGCTGTCGGCATTTTGGGAGCCTCCTTCGCCGGTTACTTTAAGTAATAGTATTGAACTAAAAGTAACCTTGAATAGTTTGATTTCTGTAGCAAATTTTGTGCAAGAATGACACAAATTGACCTGTGTTTTCCTGTTAACTGTTCCGTTCGAGGTGTTTTAGATTTCGGAACTCAACAACCTTTGCTTGTTGCAACTCCACGTTGCGGAAAAAGTTTGTGAAAGCGAGCTCATATTTAGTCGAAATAAGCCTCTAATTGGCATTACTGGCTACCTAAAGTGTCCAAGCGTATGTTAATGTAAAATCTCTATTTCCCGATGATAGTGAACACCAGTCTAAAATCCAAAGGTTTTTGTGCTTCATCAAAAGTCGTGGAAACTATCGCTGTTCGACCTCATTAATTGTTTCGTTTATTTGTCAGATCCCGTCTACTTGAGAATTATCCAACTAGAACTAACAAGTGAGCCCGCGGAGTTATGCTTTGCGCATTGAAGAGTTGATGAAAGACTGTTGTAAAACCAATTTTGAGTAATCAATTTAATAGCCCTCGCCTTCTCAATGTTTGTGGGCAGCTCTCACTGAAAACAAAATAGCACAGTTATAACCGACTAATAATTGTATTTATCAAATGTATTCAAATTGTGTTATATTATTATCATTACACTACCCCTTTACGATATCAGAGTAAAATTAATAAGCTCACATGGGGGTAAGCGTTAGAAAATGATAGAACTCATCAAGATCTATTCGCTGCCAGAGAGAGGTTGTGGTGTTTGTAAAACCTTCGCGCTGTAGTTCACTGTCCCTGCATAGGCTCCAGTTATGATTAATAGTTGTTGCATTTTATGGCGATGATTGCTTTTTTGCAGATGGACGACGATGACACGATCGTTTCTGAGCTGGAGATCCAGTTCAATAAAGCCTCACGTCACGTAGTCGAACTAGCTGCCAAACTCGATTCTGCCAAGCTTCTTGACCTATACGCAAGGTGTGTAAGCGGTTAAGTAAATTCAGAGCAAATCCATGTGAGCAATTTTGCTCACATAAGCGGTTTAGGTATACTAGTAGGTATGATTGGCCGCATCACATAGGTGAGATGTATTTCACGTTCAGCGAGTACAGTTGTCTCCCACTTTTATAATTGATTAATAAGCAAATTGTATAGGTGAGAAGCTGGAACGACATGTTGCCACGGTGTCACCGATCACTTACGGCACCCAGAAATGTTCAATATGTCTGTACATTGTATTGCCAGAGAGCATTAATAGACTATTTTCAGCATCCGGTGTTACCTCATACTCCATCGGATAAGCAAGCCTCGTAAAAACAAAGTACATCCAAAAATATATATATATATGGTGCTATCCATACATATATATGTATCAACTTATATATCATATAATATATCCAAAAGTGTATTTGTGTTACTCCTTATTATACGCTTAATTCAAGAACCTTTGTATACGAGGTATATGGTACTCGTAGATATTCCATTCAGAAAAAACACACAAAAACACAAAAATTTCCACTTACTAATGAGTTTTCAAAAAAAATTATATATTAATTGCTACATTAAAAGTTTATTGGTTAAACGTTAAAGGTTTATTGGTTCATTTTGAGGAACTGCAATTTTCGGAGTGCTTAAGTTTGCCGAAAAGCGTTATGCACGAATGCTTTCAAGTAATCAGCAAATAACGCAAGTATATCTGTGTAATATCGCAAAGTCCCTCAACGTTGTAGTATTTAGCACCGCTACTTCTGTTTTCAGATACAAGCAAGCGACAGAAGGTCCCTGTCATACGGATAGGCCTTCAGGCTGGTTTGACGTTAAAAGCAAGCAAAAATGGTAAGTTATCTGAGCAAAGTTGTTTGTTGATGTGAAGTTATCATGGCAAATAATTAAATTGTCCGTTGTAGAACCCTTTCTTCTATTACTGCCCGGTTGTCTGAGCTCAGAGTAACAAACATAGTTTGACCCCCGTTGCCTCCGATCCTGATAAGTATTATATTATGTCACACGATAATACGTCGCTAATAACACCACTTAGTCCTCAGTTGTTTTAAATTGTATTGTAAAAATGTGCATTGTTGACGTACTCCGATATTGACAATATCATTTGATTCAAAGGGATGCCTGGAAGGCGCTTGGTGATATTTCCAAGGATTCTGCCATGCAGGAATATGTCGCCCTGGTGGAAAAGTTTGATCCGAAATTCAATAAGGTTAGTGGCATGTAATGACTATTGAATGTACCCAATATATCTTGAAATTACATTATTTATTGATTTCTGTTCATACACAGCCATTAATGGTCCGACAACATACTATGCTGCTGATTTCCGTTCAATTCGACGAGAACTGTATGTCATATCGGATGGAGTCGACAACCTTCAGGGATGCTACGTCGCTCCCATATGAACATGTCGGCAATTCCTCCTAACTTGTTTATTTTACTACCGTCATCTAAATTAACAGTGTACGTTGACAACAACCAACAGAAAAGGAATTGTTGGGAAAACGGCTATTGTTTAATTTTTCAACAGTTTAATCAGGACGCTGCTGATTAAGAACCGATGTCAAAATGTAATTGTTATTCGGGCATGCATGTAGTGAGTACGCAAGGGTCGAGCGACGACTGACTGACTGACTCTTTATTGTTGCTCTTGTGCTGTCGTCGGCTGTTACATGACCGAGAGTGAGGTGTCAGTGAAGTGCGCCCTTCGCGCGCGTATTTGAATATGCACTTCAGTCTCTTGACATCTCCCTTTCTTTACAATTGTCATTTGACTAAAAGCGATGTATCGTCGATGAGCTCAGATCGAGTGTATTGTACTTTACACAATTTTGTACTAATTAACTATAATTTTTACGTGCGGTCTTGTACGTACTCTACTAGGTTTCCGTGGCTACTTTGTACCAAAGCCACTTTTCTTTCTCTCTAGTACTAACTATGACTCTTGTTGATTATCTGGAATGTCAATGCTCTTCGACGTTTTACCATTATTATTATAATTATATTTACATCAATCGTGCCATTATTATTGTACTTATTTATATTGATCTTACCATTCTATTATGATTCTTGTACATTGGGTGAGCGTTACATTTGTTTGTACGTCCTTGTTCTTAAATTTCTCTTCTGCTTGTCAGTGTTTTGCTCCTCTGTTGTCGCGTGTTGCTTACTACTCTTCCCGCCGCCTATTCTACGTCCATCGTTTATCTTGTCCGCTTTGTGGGCTGTGGGTTGGATTGGTCTGAATTGTTTGTGTACCGCGCGTTCTAGCGGTGTGTTGGCTTTGCGTTTGCCTGTTTGGCTGGACCGTATGATTAGTCGTTTTGGTTCGAGTGCGCGCGCTCTTGCTGCCGCTGCTCTGGTGATGTACCGTGGCTTGGCTTGCGCCGTCATTGTTGGTGCGGAGCTGGTGTTGGTCGTACTTTGATGTGCTGCTCTGGTGTTGCCCGTTAGTGCCGTGCGCTGCTTCAAATTGCTGTTAGTGTTCTGTGTTGTGTTGTTTTTTTGGCGCTCTGAGACTCCAGTTGTCGTTTGTCGCGCCGGGAAAGCATTCAACGAGCGTGTCGTTGTGTTGGCTGTCGGTGCGCTTGTTCGATGTCTCCGTGGTTCGGCCGGCCCGTCTGTATCTGCCTCGGTTGAGATCGCTGGTGTCTCTATTGCAGGTGTGTTCTGCGAATTCCCAAGCGAAGTGTTAGTTTGAATTTTTCTAGCGCTCGCTGGGGAAGGGATTACAAATAGGTGTCTCCTATTTCTTATTATTTCGTTTCCACTACTGGTGCTTATTTTGTATGTGCGCGGCCTGATCAACCCTATACAACGGCCGATGGTCCACTCGTGTGAGAGGTCTGTTGGTTGAATTCGAACCCACTGTCCTGGCGATATGGGACGTAGTTCTCTTGCTCCCTTATTATAAGACTGTTGCGCTGCTTTTTGGCGAGATTCGATTATTTCTTCAACCTGCTTTCTATTTGATGTACGTAGCTTGTTTGTGGGGACAGGTAGCAGTGTGGCCGGGATCCGGCCAAAGAGCTTTTGAGCTGGAGAAGGCCCATCTGATTGTTCCGTTGCCTTCCATTCCAGTAATGCTATGTGTATATCCTCCCTACTCGCCTCAGTTTTCTTTACAAGACGTTTGGCTATCTTTACCGCGCTTTCCGCTTTGCCATTAGATTGATGGTAATGTGGTGCACTTGATGCGTGTCTGACCTGCCAATTTTTGCAGAATGCCTGAAAGTCGTTGGCCATGTATCTGGGATCTGAGTCTGTGTGGAATTCGCTCGGCCTACCATGCCTGGCGAAGTGTGCGCTTGTCTTCTTAATTATTTCAGCTGTTGTCGTGTTTCTTCCGAGTTCATCTAACTCGAAAAAATCACTATAACTATCAACTGTTACCAGATAGTATTTGTCTGCCCACATAAAGATGTCTTGGTGGACCACTTCCCACGGACGTTGTGGTATTGGCTTATTTGCCAATGGTTCAGATCGTTGTTTCGCTCGGTAGGTCTGGCAAGCGGTGCATCTGTCATTCAAATATTTGAGATCCTCTTTGATTCGAGGCCAGTATATCGTGTTTCTTACACGACGGCACATGGCGTCGTACGCTAGATGAGATTTGTGTGAGCGACGTAGGAATTCGGCTCTGAGGCTGGGCGAGACTATTATAGCAGACCCTCGATAGACTACACCCTGGTCTACGACTAGCTCATCTCGAATGTTCCAAAATGGGAGAAGTTCGGGGTGTACGTCTTTTTCCCTTCTTGGCCATCCCTTCTGGATAGCTTGAGTGAGTCTCTGCATCTCTGAGCTCTCAATTGTTTCGATTTTTACTTGATCCATTAGTGGGTCCGAGACGCGATTGTATAAGCGTTGTTGTATATCTTCAAGCTCTATTCTCCATATTGTGTTGTGCGACGTGTTTGTTTGTATGGGATATCGGCTTAGGAGATCGGCTATTAAATTTGTTTTACCTGGTATGTACGTTACTGTCAGGTCATATTTCATGAGTTCAAGGCGCATGCGCTGTAGGCGTTTGGGGCAGGAGTCCAGTGGTTTTGAGAATATACTCTCTAGTGGCTTATGATCTGTGTGTATTGTCACGTTACTCATTGCGTATATATAGTTTTCGAATTTCTTACATGTCGTGAGGATGGCTAGACATTCTTTCTCTATAACGGCGTAATTTTTTTCTGTTGAGCTCAATGAGTGGGATGTGTATGCGACTGGTCTGCCCTCCTGTATCAGTACGCCACCTACGCCGTATTCACTTGCGTCAGTTTGTATAACTACTGGTTTGTTTTTATCGAAGTATGTTAGTGTGGGAACTTTGACGAGCTGTTTCTTAATTGCTTCGAATGATTCCTGTTGTTGGCTTTGCCACTTGAATTGGTATTGTTTCTGTGTGAGGCGGCGCAGGGGTTCGGTAAGTTCCGCTAGATTGGGTATGAAGGGCAACATGTAGTTAACACAGCCTAAAAGACTCATGACGCCCTTTACGTCTTTGGGTGGTGGCATTTCTATGATGGCCTTGATTTTTTCCGGGTCCACCTTCAGACCTTCCCTGCTTATGATGTGACCCATGAATTTTACTTCTGGTACTCCTAAACGAAGTTTGCTCTTGTTAAAACGTAACCCTACATTCCGCGCCCGCTCGAACAAAGCCTGCAGGTTTCTATGGTGATCCTCTATGGCTTCTTCCGTAGTTGCGCCTTCCCCCCATACAATTGTGTCGTCGGCTACAACTGCAGCATTTCTTAGGCCATCGTATGCCTGCATTTGGCGGCGTTGGTATTCTTCGGGGGCCGATGATATTCCTTGTGGTACTCTACAATACTGGTAACGCCCTATCGGGGTCCAAAACGTAGTGTAGTCTCGGCTTTCGGGACTCAATGTCATTTGGTAAAAGCCGTCTCTGGCATCAAGTACGGAGAATATTTTGGCATTGCTAAAACGGTGAAGGGTGTCATTAAGTGTTGGCATAGGGTACCTAGGTCTTAAAATAGCTTTGTTTAATGCGTGTGGGTCTAGTACGATTCTCAACTTACGGCCAGGTCTGTGCACGGCGACGAGGTTAGAAACCCATTCAGTTGGGTGGTTGACTTTCTGGATCACTTGCATCCTTTCCAGCTCCCTGACTCGCTCTACGATGGCTTCTGTTACTGCGACTGGGGGTGTTCGTGGCGGCTGCTGTATTGGTCTCGCTCCCTCTTTGACGTAGATCTTGACTGGCTGGGGCAGCTGGCCTAGGCCTTCGAATATATCCTTGTAATCTTCGATGAGTGTCTCTAGGCGGTCCTTGTCTTGGGCTATTATTGTGTTCACGCTCTCGACTTTGCTGGATACTTTGATCAGCTCTAGGTCGAGGCAGGTGTTTGCTGATAGTAGCGTTTCCACCTCGTTATCAACTATTTGAAATGTTGTGCATCGTTTCACGGTATCTGTACTGACCTTTAACGTCGTAGATCCCATAGTCACCGTTCGTGAATTGTCGTACATTTTAAGGAGTGTGCGGTCCTCGCGGTCAATGCGTAGCCCTTTCAGTTTGCTTCGGATGGCGAGGTATGTGCTCAGGCCCATGACGTTGCATGTAGCCCCGGTGTCTAACAGGGCCCGCAGTTGTGCACCTCCTTTCTCACCTACTTTCAGACTGACGTAGAATTTTCTTTTTGGGTTGTTGCCAACGGTTTCGGTTTGAAATGTTTCGTCGGACTCCGTTTCGTCAAATTCTCCTTCTGGATCTTCCTGTATGACCCGCACCGTGTGTCCTTGCCTGTCTTTTGACCTGCACGCTCGGGCATAGTGATTCTTTTTGCCGCACGCGGCACACGTTTGCCCGATGGCAGGGCATTGTTTAGGGGCGTGTACACTACCACAGCTTCGGCATTGTCTCCTGTTGTGTATTTGTGGTCCGCGGGGCTCCCTTGTATCTCGCGCTTGTATGCGCGCCTTGTATCCGCTTTTGC
Organism: Stratiolaelaps scimitus; assembly: GCA_019614645.1. Taxonomy (NCBI): domain Eukaryota; kingdom Metazoa; phylum Arthropoda; class Arachnida; order Mesostigmata; family Laelapidae; genus Stratiolaelaps; species Stratiolaelaps scimitus. The sequence goes on from JABWDB010000079.1 coordinate 75,182, forward strand.
GCAACACGTTGACGTCTTCTGAAGTATTTTCAAAAGGTCGGCGGATACCTTGTCGATCCCTTTCTATTGTTTGAATCGCTCTCTCGTTATCTTCATAAGTTTCTAGTGTGCGCATCACCACTTCCATCGTCAGTGTTTTGTGGTCCGTTTCTCGAAATAGGGCTTCTCTGGCGACAGCGAGACGGGTGCCCAGGATCAACTTATCCCTAAGCATTTCTTTTTCGTGGCCTTCATACACACACCGTTTTGCGAGTTGTGCCATTCGCTCTCTGTATTCCTTGACAGTCTCGGCGTCCCCTTGAGTCGCTCGCTGAAAAAGATACCTTTGGAATATTACATTCCGATGACTCTTGTACCTTTCCGATAGGGCTTTGATGAGTGCCTTCAGCGATGGACATGGTTCCTCACCCGTTGGATCTGTCATGTCATTCTGTACTCGGGTTACCTCGAGACCATTCAGGAAGAGCCGATGTTCGTCTCCGATCACTGATCTGAAGTGTGCAAGCTGTCTGCGGGGACTAAGCTTGTACACGTCGTTTAGTAGAGCATAGTCGGTCCATGCGTCGAGGAAGATTGTCCAGTTTTCCGCGCGATCGCCTTCATTGCTCATGGGCCGGGGGATCATATTTCTCTGCGAAATCATTTTGTCTCGTGTCACTTTTGCCACTTACTTGTCTTTCACTCCTGGATTTCTGGCTTGACGGGGTATGTGGTTTCAAGAACCTCTTCTTTTCCGCTGTCGGGGACCTTCTTCCGTCACTTCATCAGTTCTTTGGTGGCTTCGTCACTGTCGGCTGCGCCATGTTATTCGGGCATGCATGTAGTGAGTACGCAAGGGTCGAGCGACGACTGACTGACTGACTCTTTATTGTTGCTCTTGTGCTGTCGTCGGCTGTTACATGACCGAGAGTGAGGTGTCAGTGAAGTGCGCCCTTCGCGCGCGTATTTGAATATGCACTTCAGTCTCTTGACAGTAATGGTGGCATTTTAAACGTTTTAGAGAAATTTTCTACCTTTACTTATTGTTCGCTTCGGGTCGATTCCCTGATTTGACAAAGCTTTGTCGCGCGCTAAACCAACAAGCCATTTTATTACCATGGACGGTTCAGGCTCCCGTTTTGCCTGCTGTTCATTTATCAGATTCCGAATCTCAACACCTATGAATCTGTTTCCGTTAGATTGATTTCATAGAATAACCAACTTAATATCATGGAACATCTAGGTTATATGTCATGAACAGTCGTGAAGTCCGAGAACGGAAAAAAAAACAGATGATTAGAGGAAATTGTATACGCATGTAGGTTCATATACATGTGCGTTCAAAAATCAAATGATCTTACTGAAAAGGAGTTCCACATGAGCTTCATTTTGTCTCTTCTTTTTGTTTCCACTATTTCAGGAGCCTTCGAGTGGCGATGAAGCGGTCAAAGGCAGTGGCGGCAGTTTTGGCATTTCTGTTAGTACACTTCTGAATCGGGAGGCACCTGTCGACGATCAGCTGAAAACAGTCTTCGACTGGGTCTGTGCCCTCCGCGTCGCTTCTTGATAATAAACCATATATATATATATATATATATATATATATATACCATTATACGAACCATGATGTTAGTACACACTATCTATATATATATAGTGTATATAATACTAGACGCACTGAGTATATACAAAATGACATAACAAATACCTTTCTCTGAGGCGAGATGTGGTTTAACGTGTCGTTAGCCGTAGCAAAGACAGATGACATATCCTTGACTTGATTGGATAATTTGGCAATTGTCTTCTAATCTCTGAGTTCATTTTCACGTCTGTGCTATTCTGTTCGACTTAGTTCACTTGAAACGAGATTGTTTACGATTAGTTTTCTTGTCACGCTGTTGCTTCCTCGTAGGCAAAGGAGGGGAATGTAGATCAGGTTGAAAAATTACTGCCGATCGACTGTGATCTGCCCTGTGACGAGGAAAGCCTAACGCCTTTACACTGGGCCTGTGATAGAGGGCACCTGTCATTAGTACGATACCTTCTCAAGAGATTTCCCGATGGAATCAACGTTAGTGACGCGTCCAAACAAACACCATTACATTACGGTGAGTTATCTCAAATATGTTTATTACCTGTAATCGCTGATCGAATGCGATTACGTTCTGTTTGTGCACGCAAGTAACAGCGCTGGTATATTGAATGATGGAGGACAATTCGAATTCGTTTCGACCTTATGCAATGGAACGAAAGTGTGTCCTAGCCATCCATTGGCTGTGGCCTCTAGCTTAGGATGAAAGGACTTGCAGATGAAAAACAAACAACAACTGTTATGCTGCTACATCGTCATGCCTTCACATCGACTGTTGGCAGAGGCTAATGTTCTCAGCCTTAAACATTTCACGTCCACGGTATTACTTTTGCATTGCTTTCTAAGACGAACCCTTTTAAATGCGAATATGCAACGGTGGGTATTGAACCCGTGCACCTGCGTGTCTCCGCCGGTTGCAAGGCGCACACGAATGCACCACGCCACCGGGCTCAACTGTTGGTAGAGCCTAGATACGGCCAACAGGACCAACAACGTCGCTTGAACGACATGCGTCTGTAACCTGTTGTGAATGAGGTCGCGCCAAAGCCGTACAGGCCAGCTGTACATTTTACGAACAATGCTAGATATTCCTGTTGCCAAAAACTATATGGTTAACAGCACGTCTTTTTGCTATATTGTCGCTCGCAACGCGGGTAGTAAAACGTGTATATAAACACCGCATCAAAAAGATAGTCTACCCCATGTTTCTGATTTTTTTTCTCAACCGCAAGTAGCACTGCAGTTTCGCTTTCAGTCATTCAAATATATCACATTTCCACCAAGACGACACGAAGCACTAAGTGCGCGAGAAAAACGCATCCTCCTCCGAAGAGCCTCAACCAGATTTTTCACTTGCCGCGAAATTGCGACCGAGGCTGGAGTAGAAGCGAACGCCCGATACGTGCAAAGATATCTTCAGGCATCAGAACATTATGTTCATAGAAAACTCAAACGAAAACCTCCTTTTATATTGAGATACAGATTCAAGATTGAGCTTCGCTCGTGAGCAAATTTCGTGGGCAGAGGAGTGGCAACGTGTGCTGTTTTCTGATGAAAAGAGATTCAATCTCGACAGTCCTGATTGACATTCTTATTACTTCCATGAGATTGGAAAGAAGAGAAACTCGTAAGTCGACGACAAGCTGGAGGTGGTGGTGTGATGATTTAGGGCCGGCATTAGCTACAATGGGAAGACCGATTTGGTCTTCGTAGACGGGTGAATGAATAGTCGCGCCTACGTTTCTATGTTGAAGGATCAGCTTACGAATCACGCCGAGAAGATCTGTGCTGAAAGATTCATCTTCCAGCAGGATAACGCCGCAACTCATACGGCGAAGATCGTCAAGCAGCTCTTCGAAACTCAAGACATACAGTTTCTGAGCTGGCACGCACGCTCTCCAGACTTGAATACCATATAAAACCTGTGGAGCTTCTTATCTACAGCTGTTTTTAAAGGTGGCAAGCAGTATCAAACGCTACACTGGCTAAAAAAGCTTTGGTAGCCGAATGGCATGTTCTTGGTCAAAACCTCATACGTAAATTTTTTGAAACTATGCCCAGTCGATTAATTTCTGTTCTGGAGAACAGCGGCGGCCCGACAAAATACTAGATTTGTAAAAAAAATTGCAAGAGAACGATGTTGTGTTCGACAAACACTAAGTGGGCTATCATTTTGACGCACCCTTAAAACGACAGTTTCCGATATTAAAGGTCTACATCTGAATTAGATAGCCAAATATTCGTGGAATGTTCTTGAAATGTGATATATTCGAATGACTGAAAGGGAAACTGCAGTGCTAATTACGATTGAGAAAAAAATCAGAAAAAAAATCAGGTAGGCTATACTTTTTGACGCGGTGTATATATATATATACGGAGCTAGAATTAATTTCTCCCCGAAATGTTTGCAACTAATGTCCTATTCTATATGCACTGTTTATTTCATTTGGCTGAGCAGCATGCAGTTGCAGTCATTCCGAAGTGGTCGCGCTGCTGATGCAAAGTGGAGCAGATCCCACCATCAAGGACGAAGATGGAGTCGATTGCGTCGAGGACGTCAAGCAGATCCTTAAGGACGCTCCCGAGGACGCTTCTCGTTCAGGCTGAGAATGATCGGCGTCAGATGAAGATACACTTGTAGATTTCCTGTCGGTATGATATCCTCTTGAGCGACGTTTGTATACTCTTGGACTTCACCCCGCATGTGTGCCGCATTTCGACGTGAACCGAAGCCAGACAACGATCGCTTCTTCGTGATAACGTAAATAGGGGCTCAATTTGGCAACAACCTATTGACAACAAGGGAGAAGGAAAAGTGACACTACTGTCCAAATTGCTACGTACAATAGTGAGGTGTCAAAGCGCTCTCGGGCAGGGGGGAGTTTCAACCCCCATCCGAATTTTGTGGACAGCTCCTCCTACGGAATGGGCGCAGCTCGACAGTAGAAGCAGCGATTTGCCGAAACGTTTTCAAAGGCAAATTTCTTTGAATAGAAATATTTCGATGGTTATGGGCCCACCCGTAGAAGCCATCGTTGCTACGGTGCTGCCATCTGCGTTGCTTTTGTATAGCTACATGGGGTTAGCAGCTGGGGATGTGAAAGAGGAACAAATTATACGAACACTTGCACATTTAGCTATTCATGTTTGGTATCGTTGTCGTGTCTCGAGTATTTTGCTACAAATTAAAAATAAATGTTATGTATTAAAAATATGGTAACTATGTTGTTCTTTTTTGTTTAGATTTTATTTCCGTGTCTGGCTAGACAGATGAGGGAGCACCTTATTGACATGCTACACAGATACTGCCTAGCAACTTGCCGCTTCATATTTAGCTGGCGGTTAATGAGTTCATTGGTATAGGTTGCCCAAAAGCGTCATGTTGTGTTGTTTCATTGTCCCAGACTTACTTTTCTTGTTGGACGTGTTGTTGTTGAGTGAGAGTGATGTCGGTGAGAGTTTATTTCATAGTTCATATATCGATCTATGATTAGCACCATCTGGGAGTGCGATCGATGGATTTGCTGTTTGTGATTGTTCGGAATCAACTTATTACACAAGAGCAACAACTATCAGACACCTGAAAGACGTCAAAACCACTCCTCTTCTGCAAGACAAGCTCAGCTGGTATGCTCAAGAAAATGATCACAAGATGGATGGTAATTTTCGGTGAGTTTTTCCATGCGCCCGGTCTCCAAACGAACAGCAAATGGACAGGCGTCCGTGAGCTGTACTAGCAAATCCTCAAAAGGGTGCTTGACCAACAGAAAATGGGCGAATACTAATGGCGAATATTATGGCAACTCGGCGTCGTTTTCACTCCATCCTACCTCCAGATGATTTAAAGGATTCCAATCTCGGCGCAATTTCCTTTAAGCTAGTTACGACAACCTCTATCGCGTGCGTTGCTAGGGCCCGCTTTTCAGGGCGCCAACTTGGAGAATTGACCGTCGCAAAGCTTTCACAACGTAGCAAATCTAAAGAAAATTCGGTTGTCCAGCTTCCCCGACGGAGCTGACGATGCTAGTGTTGATGAAGACCCAGTGGAGATGTTCACCAGTGGTATGAAACTGAACATGTAGCTGTGAAAAGTAGCCCAAATGGAAATAAAATGTAGAAACAGGCTCCTCCATGTTATGCACGGTTTATTTAGCCTTATTACAGGTTGTTTATCCTAGAATTTGAATAAATCCGTCCCAAAAGAGTTACCATAGCTGAATTCGGTACATGCCTTGCACTTAACTGGTTCACATTTTCAAGTGCACTGATCTCTCACCGAACAGTTGCTCCTTCTTCTGAGCCTCACTAGATGGCAATACGCACCCTGGCACACACACACACACACACACGCCCCCATAATAAAATGAATAACCGGTAACATGGTACGCGTTATCTCTTACCTGCACACATAATACGCCCGATGGACGGCGATCGAACTCGCAAGTGTCAAACGTCGCATATAATGATAACTCAAATCACATCGCAGTATGGAAACTACTTCAACACTTGCAACACTTTGCTTGATAAAAGTCATTTGCAGGTTATATTGTGCGTGTGACGTGTGAAGATTAAATAGCTATATGAAAACATTCATTAGCTATTCATTTCGATTTGTTCATGATGCCAATTTATTCACTCACACAACTATTAAATAAGCAATATACATTCTACCAACGGCTGTCGTGGATTCTGGATTGGATTCTGACTTAGAGGCGGTCAGTCATCATCGATTAGAGGGTAGTTCAGTGCTTCTGATTTTTCAATTAAAAACAAGCCAATTGTCTAAACCCACGGTTTCTCTCATGCTAAACAGGATTATCATCACCATAACAAACACGAGTGGTAGGGCAAAGGGAAAGCTTCATTGGTTTATTAAAGGAACTGCAATTTTACAATGCTTAAGTTCCTTTATATGTCATCATCACCACAGCGGGACTCGAACCTGCGGCCTCTGGCTCTTTACACCCAGAGTCTCAACCGTCCAAGCCACGCGCTGACATGAAGGGGTAAATTAAATTTTTACGGGCTTATTCACAACCCTCAACTTTTCAGACACCTCTTGCTTGAAATAACCTAAGTTCAAAAGGATCGAGAGGTCACTAATTTACGGTCTACTTTCAGTTGTCCCGAGATCAAGCTAAGATCAGTCCAGCATTTGCCCGTGTGCCCTCTGCGAGCGGACCTATGATATTCCTGCTATGTCTTTTCACAAAGTCAGGCGAGAGTTAAACTCAACAAGGTCCAAATATTTTAAATGTCTGTTAGCAGGAATATTAATCGAGGAACGATCGAAATTTAAAAAATTAATTAGGGTAAGAAAATAAGACTTCGCATTCAGTTTTCGTTATTGAGTTGGCCAGTCGAGCTGGCCTTTACATCAGCCGAATGTATGAATTATGAATCTTTTCAGCCACGTAGGGCGGAACTATGGGCTCGTATGTGTACACATCCCACAAGGATCATGCCATGTAGGTAATTGTCAATTATGGGGAGATAATTTTCCAACACCAAGTACTGCTGTGATCATTTATTGGTAACCATCTTATTCGGAGACGGGTCACTCGTCAGAAGGTCTAATCAGGACTTTAGATAAACGAGTAAATGAGTAATGAGGGTAGTGTCATTTTTTCAAAGACTTGCTAGTTGACTGAGGGGGACAATTTTCTGGGTGCGAGATTAATCACTTCGGCAGTCTTGTATCTGATCGTTCTTATGGGTGCTTGCAACTTACTTTTTCGATACAATACACCTGTTATACTAAGACCGCCGATTCCTTACTTGTGTTCACATGATAATCGCATTCCCTCTGGTGGAAAAATCCTGCATAGATACCAGGTTTTTCACTGACCTTTCTTTCTTCCTACATCTCATTTCGGGTGGTACATATGTTCAGTGCCCTGTTTTTCCAGAGTTTCAGCCTCCTTTTAGCTCAAAAGTCACTTAACAAATCACTCAGTGACTTTTGGCCTGTGTCAATTATACGACAAAAAATCAGTAGAAGAAAAAATCACCTTCTAAATCACGTACTGACTTTTTAAACAGTGTCAGTATGGGCCAAAGTCTCTAAAGAGATCGCTTAGAAATTTTGGGCTCACTCTGTGGGAAATGCACAGGAAACGCCCGAAAGTCAGAGGTACTGGTATCAAGTGCTGTTAGAAATGATTTTCTTCTTATGGGAAATGATAACGCCTGCTGTCATATGACCTACTTGACACAATAAAAACGAAATTGCATGAAATTCAAACAAAATAAGAGAGGTTACCAATAAACGAAGCACGTACTCTATATCAGCAAGGCTGCGTTTCTAGAGGACAGGTGAGGTACTCAGTCAGTCGAGCCTGATGGAGTGATGCGTCCATATGCGCCTTGCAATCGGGGGAGACATGCAGGTGCACAGGTTCGATCCCTACCGTTGCACACAGGCATTTCAGGGGTCCGCCAAGCATTCGCGAGTCACAATACGCTAGTGCAATAGTGATTAGCTCTACGAAAATGATGCCGGTATACATAGGTATAGCAGGATTTTTAAATCGGAAATTAAGAAAATAACAGGTTCTCCTTTCGTATCCCTAGCAGCTGAAGCGAACCCTAGTTCTTCTGTTATATCTTACTTTGTCCTCTGTAATGCAGCTATTTGTGACGCGTCCTAAACTTCTGCCTACCCAACTATGGAGTTGTGAATTAGTAAAAAAATAATACTGTCAAAATATATGCGATTATACATATTATATACTAAACTATAATAAATTCCCCTTCATGCTATAATTATGCACTTGTGTGCATAGTGTTTGTAGCACTGAAGTTCCACTGAAATATACCTCAAACAAGCTTTGTATGAGAACAATGACAAACATGAAGCCAGCAAAACAATTAACAATCCTGAATTCATTCCGGTACTCTGCTTTGCATAAGCTGCTCTTGTTTTGGCAAATCTGTCAACCTGCAGCTTCCGGCGGCCACAGTCGAGTGCTCTTGCGATGGCACTCTGCATGGATAGATGCCGTGCACATTTAGGGAAAACGCACTGACCCGGGAATCGTATGGAACCGCATAAAAGAAGGAGGCATGTTTTTCCTTTTAAAAATGCCTGGAGGTATTAAGTTCCTTTGCACAGCTTGTTTGGTGATTTTCGCAATCTAGTGGTTATTGTTTCTATTATACTAGTTTAATTTCTCTTTGGGATTTCTGTTGTATTCTATATGTGATATATGTGAAGTAGGCTTGTTAAATCAGCTTTAGTTAATACGATTCCCTCAATGCGGTGCGGTCCAGGGCTTCGCACGTTTGAAAATCTTCAACCGAAAGACTGACTGGGGTAATGATGTTTTCGAGATCCACCACTGCGCAGCATTGCAATATGCTCATCGGCATGGTAACAACAAGAAAATTTCTCATTAATCGCCTCAGTGGTTGTCAACAACGATACCGATTCAAACCAATTTTCACGTTCAAAACTCTTTGACTATGGTTATCATTTGATCGCTTGTAGATGTTTCTTTCGAATGCTGTTAGTCTAGAGATTTAAGAAGCGTTTGCCTACTTCGACAGGCCAAAGCGGGAATTGTACACACCTCTGGGATTCTCGCCAAGTCCTAAACCCTGGGAGGCCAAAAAGTGGTAAGGTTAATTCCTTCCCTTCGGGCTGACTGGATGATCGCCTTATATGGTCCAGTGGTGAGCGTACCAGACTGCTAGACAGGAGGGACGTATACCGTCAGGTTGAAATCCTGTCAGACGCTTTGGCGAATCTTTGGATTTATTTATCATCTGTCTTTATCTGTGGATTGTTGGCAGGTACGAGAGGTAAAAATAAGCTCTGACAGATCCTTGAGGTGAGGTCGAGGTGACTTCGTTGCCTGTCACAAAGGGGAACAGTTGGAGGGCCAGCTAACATAAAAAAGGATGATCGGATTCTATATTTCTTAGTAAAAGAAATAAAAAAAATTTAGACGAATTAGACGTAAACTTAGGGCGTATTAGGAGTCAGAATCTCTGCCGCACCACTGGAAACGTACGACAGCAAATAGCGATTAAGGTAAACCGTCTCGACGTATTTTTACTGGATAGGGTTTCTTGAGGAGCGAGAAGAGGAGAGATACAAACACGGCGTTGCGGGAGATACAATGCTAGATACAACGCGTTATTTACGAATTGATTGCGAAGTGTACAGACCAGAGAGGATGAGGCAATCGAGGATAAGCTTGCACGTATGTATTTGATGTCACTGAGACCTGGCGAATGTAAACTAACAAAATACACTTACACTTCCATAGTGGTACAACCGCGTCACATAGGGACACCCTCCCCCCGAGGGTGGTATGAGGCTCGTCTGTACTATCCATTGGAGGTTTTCACTCAGTGTACTCGGGAGTGTAATGTTTGCCCTGTTACATTGTGTCATTGACCGAAATGTTGGCGGGCAAACGCCGATGTATGATCGACTACCCATTTCCTATTTGGATTTTTGTCACAGGTCACCGGCATTTGTCTCAAGAGTTGCGGGGTGAATGTAACTCGGGAATTCAAAACGACTATGCAGCCTAATTTACAAGCGTAGAATAAACCAAAAGCGCAACATAAATAATTAGGGTAACACCAACGCCTAGGATATTAGATGAGCTTATTGTAGACATGGGTTAGGCATTGTATGCAAGGCGCAATCACACATGCCGCAAATCTGAGAGGAAGACACTGCATCCGCTACAATGTAAGGCTGACGATGCGCGCTCTTTGGTATCTTGTGTCAGCAAGTGTTTCGGCACTCCAACAATTGCGCTGTGGGTGCAGCCTATTCAACAGTGAGAGACTGTCCTCGCGAGGGCTGCGTTATAGACTGTACCATATAATCTAATTTGGCCCGGTTAGCGTCGGTGGTGGAGTTTTAGTGGGCGTCTTGCGTAGATAGGGATTTTGACTGTGAGCTCTAAGTCAACATTCCCCGAACTGAAGCCACTGACGACAAGTACGGAGTTGTTGGCGCAGTTAGTACGACGAAAATATATATATATATTATTTTATACTAATTTTTTTTTACTCTTGAGGGTGGTTACTTGGGCGATGGTTCGGCACGATAACTAGCACAGCCCTTTGAACGGATGCGCTCAAGACGTTTACCCAAGCGTTATTCTTCCCTTCAATGTAACACTGCAGGTGATATTTGTAAGAACATAGTGCGCGGCCGTACATCATTTTTGTAGGCCCTCTGAAGAGGTTCTTCAGGCTATATTTTTCAAAGCCAGAGTTCACAGCCATATGACATACAATTAGTTACCACCATAACAGGGAAACAGACATTTAATCAGGTATGGGTAAAATTGCCATTCTGAAACCTGACCTGCGTAAGCTATCTAAAATAAATTGTCAAGTATATCTTGTTCTTACGAAGGTATTCTTATCAAATATTATCGAAATATTCAAATTGGAAAAATACTGAGAACGCACCCTGCACCCCCCCCCCTGGCTAATTATTTTATATATGTTAATACACACAATGAAATATTTTTATATCAGCCCTAACATCAAATAAAGGTACAAAAATAGAAAAATATTTGAATTCACTAATTGGGCGCAATTTCGGGTACAAGCAAGGCTGGTTTGGCTGAATAAACTCGGAAAGCCGTAAAGTCGAAACTAATTTTGAAAATTTATCAGAGACTTTGTCTACACTTTGCGGTTTGCCTTTGAAGTAGCTAAAAACCTCTTTGAACGGTGTAAAACTGTTTATTTTTTTACTGATATCTGTGTGCATCTAGTTAAAGCTAGTTGTAGCATTCGTTGGTTCCGGCAAGTTTGGCTGGGATTTTCAGTTGAGCAGCATAGAAGATTGCCGCTCGGTAAAAGGCATTTGTTCCGTCGACCTAGATCAGACTTCCGTCGAGCGTCTGCGGTCCGTTACGACAGCTGTTGCATTGCTGAAAACGAATGCGGTTGAAGTTGTCAGCTGGGTGGGCGTATTCTCGAAGCGGATGACGTGCATGATCAGCTTCAGTGTCACTCAAAGATCTATTGACTGACTCGCCTGGATAGCTCGACGACGTGACGTTGGTCTATTTCAGGCCCACTCGATTCCCCTAGCCGCAGTGCGGTTTGGATTTTGCGGCAATTTTTGGTCTATTTATCAACAGACAATTGATATTGTAGTGTCAATCGTCCATTGATAGATTCACTATTGTTCATTTCGTAATTATTGCTTTCAGTTTGAAATATTTAATCTCGATTAAATATGTTATCACGTGCTCTGTCGATTCGTTTGTAAATAAGCGTAAGCTATGTCTTAGGTATAGCCAAGTTGGAGACACGGAGAAACAATTACACGAGCATCTTAAAAATGAAGACATTATACATGTAATGCAATGTCGTTGATTAGTTTGCTGTCAGGTGATACTGCATGGCATAGAAGATATATATATATATATACTTTTACGGCATTTCTGATCTGCACTGGGGAGCAAATTCTTAGGCAAGCAAAACTGAGTTGGTAGATAATTTTATCTAGTGAACTATGCCTGTTACGAGAAGTCACCGGTGTGCATAATTTGTGCTCGTATTCACCATAGAGTCCCGATGTGGCATTGCTACTTTTTGAGAGGAGGAAATTTTCGTCAAATGTACGGACACCACTAGAGACATTCTAATCTCTACCAAAAGTGGGCTGGTCCAGTGCCGGGTTAACCTGGGACGATGGCAAAACACTTCCGCCTACTGAGACCATCCACTGTTTCGAGTCTATCTCTACCCCGAATTCGGCACGCTAGGCATTACTTCGATATACAGGGGGATGTGTAACTCGCCCGGCTAATATCCCATAGTCGAGTTCGAGAGTCTCCTATGACTGCTCTGTGTCACCCTGTTGGGGTTCAGTAGGGCGGCACTCCATCACCTAAACGCCGGCCCAGGCTAGTGGGAATGCGCAAGTTTTCCAATCCACTCGGATCTTTGCGGTGCGCCAGCCACCGGGTGGCGCAAAACGACCCAGGCTTACGGTCCCGCGAGCTAATGGGAGAGCCCGACATTGCTAATCCCACAAGCTGTTCGGCTAGGTGCCGTAAAACTATGCACTTCATCATTTGGTTTGGAAGTAAATAGATGACGTCGCCTCCACCAGCCCTGGCGGTCGTCCTCCATTTACTTTGCGCGCGACATTCGGCCGAGACTTAGCTCTTAGCTGACTCCCTTGTTCTTAACCAGTTGTAAATTCGTCTTCATTCGTGTGTCATTTATCCGCCTTCTTACTTGCCACTTGTCACATAGGAATTAGTTCAACCACCAAACAAGCAAACACAGTCACAGACACACTCACACATGCCCAAACACAGACAATGGTAACGTCTGCTAGTATGTTACCCAGTTCACTTTCAACGTCAACTGTTGGATTATAACAGGAACATATGGCAACTGCAGAATGAGACGACGGCATCCACCATCTAATCCCTGGGACTTGCGTGAAGAACTGATGATGCTGCCCACCACGAATGCAGTGCACCACAGGATGTAGCAGCTTCCTCATTTATTCTCTACCAAGAGTTGAGGACAGCGTCAGTTTCCTATTTCGTTGTCATCGTTCTCGCTATACAGCCGTCGTTTAGGTGGTTCGGTTCGACTATTGACGAAACGGCTCAGAAAATAGAGAAGGTATAGCAGCTGCCAAACTTGGTAATGCCTTATCATTTTATATACTGTTGTTCTACGCACATCTTGAAGCACCCACGCCTTAAGCGGGACACAGCAAAGGCGGCGCTGGCTCGGAACATAAAAGCCAAGTTGCACAGGGCTTCTTGGTACGAGATGAAAGGATCACCGGGTGCAACGCATTCGTCGAATGCATCCCGTCATTTTTTCCGGGTGTGAAACGAACGCTATACGCATCAAGGATATTTGATAAACGACTTCAATGCTCAGCCGAGCATACGGCTCCAGACTGAAATAGTTAGGTGAATTTGAACTTAATCTGCAGGCCAGTTGTTGCAGGATTAGGCTTCGTCTACGACCGATTGTTGAGCATACTGAAATGAAGAGCTTGGTAGTTGAACGAGCTCCAGTACTAACTCTCATTATAAATGAGACCCCCTTAGATCACTTGAGATGTGAGGCACTTACGCTGCGCGGAGGGCGCTAAATAAAAGAGCAATTTTTTAGTGAATTACTTGCAACATTTATGCGTACATTTTCATATATTGATATGCTTTTGAGACTGTTTATTGAGACGTTCTTGACCCTGTTTATTGAACATCAAATATCGTGCTGTCGCTCAAGGCACTATTTCGCTATGCTTTTTGTCGAGTGTGTACTTTTGATCGTCCAGAAAGCCGTTTGTATATATATATATAGTCTCGAAGCTTAATTTAAGTTGTACCCGTCAGCTTAATGATTTGCTAAACGAGTTCTAAACTGTGTGTGTGTGTGTGCGTTTCTCATCTGAGTGGAATTGGTATCGCAAAATTCTGAGGGCTTATTGTGAGTTTATTTAGTAAAAGAACGCCAGTGCATGGAAGTGTCACCGCATGATTTTCGCTTGTCTATCCAGTCTGTGTAAGGTCGTGCAGGGTTTTGAAAGGGGCCGAAGTGAATCAAGAGCTCGATCAGAGCTATTCTGCTATGCTGAAAAAGTTGCTCTGTCCACTCACAGAGAAAAAACAAGGAAACGTGCCTACAGTGATTTACTCGCGGCGCGTCTCTGCATCCCTTCTGCGGTACCTATCGGGCTCTGGGTTGCGAGCCATTGAACGATGTTCTTGGTCGCCGATACTCCAGGGACAAGATACTAATTATAATTCGCTCCTTTGCGTCATCGTCGGCTCTAGCAACATATTTCCGCGCGTGATATTTTGCCATCTAAGAAACTAGACCTGCCATAAGCAATAAGCAGAAGAGCAACAGCGTGGTGCTGGCAATGCTAATATCTCTATGTACAGTTACAACGACGGGCCTGTAGATTATGAACAACTTGTTCAGTGCTATGGAGTAGTAAAGCTCGAAATGTGGTGTTTCATATTCACGATGAAAAGTTTGGTATTTTGACTTTTTCATTGCAATCGAATGACTATTTGGGTATCTCTCTCCATAGGTTATTTGTGTTAAGTTTACGCTAAGTATAGTAAGGTTGACCCTTTCGCAAATCTACAGACTCTTAATCACTAGAATTTTAATAATACGGATGATAACGATTTGGCTTAAACCTTCGTGGCTGGGGTAGCATATATATATATATACAACCATATGACGCAACCTATCTACAAAGAAAGGTAAAGGCGAATAGCACTCGAACAAATGGAGGATTCTAAGCCGCCGATGTCGTACACACTGTGGTATAAAAGGGGGCTGTAAGCAACCTCTGTCTAATGTCTGTTCGCCGTCATCTATCTAATACATATATATATATATATATATATATATATATATGATACGAAGTGTGTCTAAGGCTATCCGATACGAATGTTTTGCTTGGCTAGACAGACTAGGGAATCCAATTTGTTGTTGGTACGACTCCTGAACCTATTCAGTAGATCTGATATCTAACCAAGAATTAGAAAATGAGTAGTGCCTGCATAGTTGCCCTCCGCGAATCAATGCTCTACGATACTCCATCCTTTGGGACCCAGACAAGACACCGACGTTTTCGGTAATAATGATAATAATATTAATAATAATTATACTAATCAAGAAAGTGAGTCAGCTAAAAGGATGATACCGTTAATGAGGACAACTTTTAGAAAAATAATAACATATGCTGCGGCGTGTTTGTAGAGCTCTCCTAAACGTGTGCGTGTAGCTGGCAAGTATTAATAATTTAATATATGGCGCTATCTAACCAGACCAATACGATCTCTGCCAGGACTTAACTGTGTCGTCTACAACAGTTGAGAAGCTCTGAATTGCTCAAGCGAGCCATGATGTTATACAGTTACTATGCCATAACTAAACACTGCAAACGGTGTTTTCACCGATGCTTATGTATACTAAGATAATATTGTGAGAGCACACTTAGTTAAAAAGACAAGAAAAAAGGCTGTTGTCGATGGTCTTGCCTCTTGTTAATCTACACCGTTGGCGAATATCCTAGTGCAATATAGGAAGGGGAGAAATGTTCGCAAAATGTAGAGTAACGCATAATATTTTTGTTTCTTTTATCATGTATCACATATATCTCTTATTTATTCCTGGAATTTTACAAATATAACATTTTTTGAAACTATCAAAATTACTCGATTCATCCGAACTTATCAGATATTAGTCAGATTAGTTGGCTAGACTGGAGTGCAACTGTCGACGGAGCGACGCACAAATGTATTCGCCCAAATGTCTGAAACGTGTCGCATGTGTCCTACATCTGCTCTCAACCAGTAGTCGGTCGGTGCAAGGCAACCCAAGAATTGTTCGCCTCGGTAGCGTTAGAAAATCACCGTTTAATAGCTTTTCTGCGAAATCTAATTACATGTAAAAAAATCCTATACGGACAGCTAGGGATTATAATTTTAAGCAGGACACTGAAGATGATGGGAATTCCGCGAACGAACAAAACGAACTCATGCATTAAGGATATTTTGGATAACTAGGCGGAGGATTTCCGCTTTGTTGAATATTGACTAGGCCTGTGACACCAATGAAGCTGGCAGTTCGCAAGGTGCGAACAGGTGGCCTGTTGCGGGTCATCCTATTTTTGAACGAGAAGACCATACGCGTGAATCTGTTGCAGATTACTCCGGAACCTGGTCAGAACCAGGATCTTGAGTAGTCACCGTTGGCATTCCACGCACAGATTTACCTCGAGATCCTCATGTCAAGATGGGTAAGTATCGACATTGCGCCACTACCACTACGTATCTATCTGGCCGTCCACGTCAAGCGGCTAATTATAACTGCCACTTAAAATTTAATTTAGACTTGTTATATGTATATAGAACGAGAGAGAGTCTGGCAGCTGCGTATATTTGATTAGGGAAGTTCATTATTTTTATCAGTTGCGTGTCAAATCATTGCCTCTTAAAGACGAACTTATGAAAAAATGTAACCGGTAATTGGCGACTCTTTTTATGTAACTATTACATTTAATGTGATCTCGAGACATGGCCAGGATCGAATGCATTTGAAGCTTCTCACGAGTTATTACCTAATTTAGTCAGGCAAAACTAAACTCTCTGTTTGCTGCATGCTGGTTCATTTCCGCGAGAAGCTCAGCCATGACCCGGAACAAGCTGAAATTTTACTGTTTACGGGACGGACTGGAAAATAACTCTTCGGTCAGGCCTCTCAATCGCTACCGGCCGACTGCAGATAGCCCTAAACCGTAGCTACGGTACGATAACTGTCCTCCTCAAACGGCGTCAAATCAAGTAACGTAGAGGCCGTCTCCTCTTATGTATATACGCACCCCTCTGGTACCAACCTAGAACCGAACTTTCTTACCTTGAACCGGGCAACAATACTTGATCTTGTTCCTGTGCAGAGACAACGCGCTCGACCAAAACATGGAAGCAACCATTCTGATAGAGGCACCATATAATTCAGAGAAAGCCCTCTTCGTGCGGTAATGAGACACAGAGCTGGAGTGTGTCAATTCCTTACGTATTAGCGTGGACCACGCCTCGAGGGAGCATTGGTTGCAACGCACACTGTGCAGCATATGTGGTTACCCGGCAGCTTTAGACTCGCTTACCTGTGGCCACCTTCATTCAGAACCTTAGGTGAACCTGGACCTTTTACGGCTGACCTGTTAGACCGATTTTTACGACGGTCCGTTGCAAATACAGGGCAGACACTAGCAGGATGTTTTTTACAAATGACTATCATTATATCCAGAAAGGGAAAACAGAACTGAATGAAAACACAGCTGATGTACAAGGTACCACTGCGGCCACTTAGATTAGAGAAGTCTTGGAACCCGTACACGTTCACACCTGAGAATTAATAGCTTTTTTAAATAGAATATAGTAAATTGTAATATTTCTTTTTATTAAATAATAAGAATTTCGTTTTGCTAGTGAACATAGAAAAATCAGTAATAGACTAACGGAATAATGACATTTGTGAACATAGACATTCCTTACTGAAGAGTTATAGACAAGCGTTTCCGTTTTATTAACCTTTTTGTAAATTTGCATTTTTGCCCTGATTCATGTCTTTACAAGTGTGTGTGTGTATACATATATATATATGTATATACAATATGTTGTAGTTGTATACAATAATCCAAACGGTTATAACAACACCAGCAACGTAGCGTTTTCTTCTATGTTGGATATTGACTATGATTGTGCGTCTTGAAATATACAATAATCAGGAAAGCAGTTGGGGACAGTTGGGTGTTAGGCCGAGGCCGTCATCCAGTGTCATTGTATCTCTAACGGTGGAACTAAAATTAAAATCCGCTTCGTTGTTCATTATATATATATATATATATATATATATATATATATATATATATATATATATATATATAACCAATGCGGGGATAATTAATTATATAGCCAGTCACCAATTATTGTATATATTAAGACACACAATAATATTAAATAACTATTTCTATTCACTGATTATACAGTACACCACCATGTCAGCGAAGAAGCGTTCTATTTCAAATAGGCACATTATTTACATTGCTTTCTAATAATGGACGACCTTTTCTTCGCGTTTCTGAGAATACAACCTCAAAACGTCTTTATTAGTTGATATGCAACATGAACGCCAATGTCGCCTATGATTTGATCGAGAATCTCATGTCTCCGTTGTCCCCAATGGCTTTCACTACAGATCACTGCTGTATCAGCACCGCGATGTATAAGTTCAGTCCTGTCTACTCGCACTGATCTGAAGTGGCGAAGAAAATACTTGAAGATATTATATATACTCCTCGTGAAACGCCAGGGTGATGTATAAATTTCATTGATTCTATAGTATCGTAGTCTCTGACGCAGCGACGCTTCTCGCTGTTAGACGCCCCACATGTTCCCCACGATTGGACATCAGCCGAACGAACGGGCGTGATTGCCAGGCGAAGATTTTTGATAGATAACGGACCCTCAGCAGATTATGCGTTGGCACCTGCCTGCGTGCCAATTTACTGTAGTCGGCGACACTGCAAAAATGATCTCTCTCTATCTATACGTGTATTGTGTGTCTGTCCCTACTCGCCTTGCGTTTGGTGACAACATCGGTGTGATATCATCGGCATTCGCTACACGCTTCGCTTACGTCTGGCAGGCGAATATAGACAGATACGGGCAAGTACCGCTTAATCGTCGACGTGGCCAGTGGTCGCGGTGTTAGATGGTGAAGAGACCGAAGGCCTTCTTGCGCTTTGCGGGATTGGATCCCACGGCCGTGTTGAGGGTCTCACGAATTTCGAGACTTCTGTACTTTACCGTTCGCGACTGGTATTGTTATTATCACCATTGTTATTATTATTACTATTTATATTAGAACATTTATATATTCGTTTTTATACAGCTTGTACCGCCGATAGGTGCCGCCGGTCGACAACAACGACGACGTAATCCCTGTCATTGTGTTTGCTGATCACGTGGTTACCGCCGTCACCGTTGAGGCCACTGTGGCCCACTGAGCCATCGTCGTCCGACTCCACTTCTCGAATAATGCTCGTGCAACAGGCCGTTCCACCGTTACCACTCATGCTGCTGTTAAACTGTCGCAACACAGCTGCGGCGGTCACGGCAACCGGAGCCGCTTCCTTGTGACGTGAATTGTGATAATGAGAAGTCGATGATGGTGACAATGGTGATGATACTGCTGCCTTCGGCGACGGGGCGATGTCGACGTAGGTCGGCGTGGCCTTACCACCACCTCGCTTGCCACGTTCAGCGTTGCTCGCCGATCTATGCGTGAGGACAATCACCGGCTCTCCATCCTTCCCACCGCGATGTCTCCGTTGGGTCTGCCGTTGGGTCTGCCGTTGGGTCGCGCCGGCCCATTGGGGACTGCCGGCACTACGACACAACCGCTGCGAAGCGACTGAACGCCGATTTGGGTTTCGTCGGATAGCGGCACGAAGATATGCATTACGAATGTACATCTGGACCTGTGGAGGAGATTCATGATAATGATCGATTGCTAATTACATTAATTACATATGGTGGACGCGACAAGACAATAAACGACAACAAAACAAGCCAATGCATGAATGTCTGAGTGTGACGCTAGTTGTATATAAATATGAGACTTTAGTGAGATTGACACGAGGACAATCCCTGACAGCTATCGCTAGGCATGCGTTATCGAGATTAAAAATTGGCGATACACCTCGTGAGTGACTATCCTAGCCACAACCGCATGCGAACCACGAATACATATACTGGTCCTACCAAGAACCTTCACAAGAAAACTAACTTCACAGTCTCACACTCAGATCGTTTTAGCTTCCGGTTTCTATTCGATGCTGAGATACGACAAGTGACAAGTGAGTCCCCCTAAATCGCCCTTCAAACAGCCCTGAACAGTGAAGCTCTACTTTCACGCACGGATATCTGCAGTGTAATCTCGATGTGCCCATCCCTACATGCTATTGGACTACTCGAAGAGAGAGAGAGCGACGTGGATTGTGTGGCCACGATTCGATCCTGGCGTCCTCCTTCACCTAGGGAGATCATTTGTCTGTTTTGCATCAAGGAAAAATTTTCTTGGTTTCCTGATTCTTTTTTATTTTCAATCGAAAAAATACAACTGGCAACGTAGACGAAAGTGGCCATTCAATAATCATTTTTTATTATTAATTTTAGTGGTTTTCTAGTATTCGACATTTCCTTCTATTATATATCATTTCACAAGGAGAATGGTTGTGTTTGATTCAAACATACATTAGTTAGGAATTATTTCTAGGGATTTCTATAATATCACATGCTACATAGGGTTATTCTGCAGTACATCGAAGAATCCCGAATGGAGTACCTTAAACATATGTTGCTCTTGTTGGCTATTCGATTTTTCAGCAAAATTCTACTCCCCCTATGTGTGGAAAATTTACCTTCAAGCCAAAGTCAGCCACAGCACACTTTGCGGTAATTGCTAGTGGCAAACAAAATGTCGATCTTATCTTAGCGAATTCCTTTGAATGTATTGCATTCACTATTCATGCTGCGTTGTTTGTTTAGTCGCGGCATCTTTGAACGGTATGCTTTCCGAACAATCTGAACCGTATATGCTATAACGCTCGAGATAAGACCATAGCAAAATTGTGAACATTTCCACTATGAATGAGCCCGGTATCGGCCGATGAACGGGGTTCACATGCGGGCACTACTAACATGGATACATTCGAACGGGCTATAATTGAGAGAAAAAAAGAAAGAGAGTGTGTATTCGAACCAAACTAAGGCTAGATTATGCCGCGAATAGTGTTCTCGTGCTCGTATCTGGTGCTCTAGAAGCATTGGAACTATTATATTAAAAGTAGCCAGAAATGATCCTAGTGTAGCACTTACCTCAACATTCATAAAGCAGTGAATCACCGAAACAAATATTCCCTGCAAGCCGACAAATGACAACGATGCAATTAGAACGGTAATTCGGCACGCTTGGACACGCGCTGAATCTGCCAAAAAAATTCACAGTCGGGAAAAGACATCACAGGCAGAAAACTCGAGATGATCTACATTTTCGAAATCAACATAATGGAAGGAAAAACAACTGTGTGTTAGTGTGTGATTGTGTGAGTAATCGGTTATCCAGTGAAGCCGGGGTGAAAATTCAAGTCCACGTCACCAAGAGTTGAATTTATGATGAGCTGATCACCCGATGACCTGGTCACAGCTAATGATACAGACGTCTTTACGATGAAATACCTAGCTGGATGCGCTTCCATCATAAAATATAATATTACTATAAAATTAGTTCACTACTACGCGTCATCAAGCAATTCTAATTATATTTACATGTCAGTCACAAAATTGTTCAAAATGTTCAACAAACGCGCGGGCGTTTAGGACGAGAAGGCTCGTAATAACTCGACTACATTATCCTTTCAAGTGGAACGCTACTGCCTAACCGAGTAAGTAGTTTAATGAAGTTTTTCATTTCGACCAAAACATGGCATTACTACCACTCGTACAATAAAACGTACCATGAAAACAGCCATCAAACAGATTTACAATCACTAAGTTGCTGTTGCACCGCCTTCGGCCTCTGGGGGCTTGCCCTCTGATGACTAAAGCTGAACCTAAATCATGTCCCATTAGAATACGATGAGTTTACTGGGGGCTGAACAGACAAGGGTCTTCACCACCTGTACAGGGAGAACAGCGTTGTATCGAACGCCGATTCCCACCAAGAGGGAGGACGATTCGAGGGCGCGGGGTAGTGCTTCAGGGGTCATTCCCATACTCGTCTTCAAAGGACGGCCTCACATTAAGCTTCGATCATATATTAACAGACGCACATACCTGTCATGGCCACCCTCCCTCGCACCGCAGTTTCTCTATCCTCTATCTCTCTCTACCGATCCTTGTTATTTGGTTAATATATAAGAGTGCCCTTTACATGAGAATTATTATTCACTCTATCTAAAAACGCTTATGTTATATAAGGATTATATCTTGTTGTAACAGCTACTTGTGAACAAGCCACAAATTTGTGGTCTTATACGAATGCCTAACAACGTTGTAATAGGCTGAAACGCTTGTTCAAGTGAAGGAGACCTTTGAAGAGACAGAGTCAGAGGTGTGTGATTATCGACTCGCACAGTAGCAAACGCTAATGGCAAAGGTTGCAATTGAATACGAATAATTTATTGCAGTGAGAGTGCATCATTATTCTGTTCTGCTAAGTGGACACCAAAACGATGAAAAAGTTGTAAATGAGTGCCTCTGCAATGACTAATTCAACAATAATTGAATCTACAGTTCGTTAATGACGGCCCGATGATACAACGTAGATCTACGTCAAAATCACTGTCTTAGTTAATAGGTAAAACACCAAGCAGAGGAAATCCCTGAAACGGGCAAAGGTTACCCTTGTCAGACACTACTTTGAGCATGCCACTGGCTTTATCTTCAACACAAGAGTGTTCGAATCATGTATTACCCAATATATTTTCTCTAACATGTTAAATTTGTTGCTGGGAGAGAAAAGCTTTGTTAGCAAAAATGTCCACGATCCGTTGAGGATGTTGTCATCTACCCTGCTCGGATGCAGAGTTTACCCGTAGCTGATCTCGAACAAAGGCTTTCGTTTGAACAATGCCAACATTGCCACGCCATACATCACTGGGATGGCTATGCGCATTGGATGCACACAAATTAACACGGTTTACCAAGCGACGTACGAGTTCACTCACTACAGTACAACCGACAACAGCCGCTCTCACAGATCTGCTAGAGTCGCGATTCGTGTAAAACTTCAGCGGCATAGCGTACTTTCCAAGAATCTGCGCTTTAAGATTCCGTGTTAATGGCTTTCGCTAATATCTCGCATGGCATAACAGAGGGTCTGCTATTCCCTCCCCGTAAAGAACTCTCATACGGCACACTCGACTATTGCACTGGCTGCTAAACACCGTTGTGGGTCCCGGTTGTGTTTCGCATCACTGTGTTAAACCGCTGGAGGCAATCTGGCTGGATGGGGCGCAACTATTTTGATGTTATAAAAAATAAATAACAACAACTTCGGTAGGATTTCGTTAGTCATGTTAGTGAGAAAGAGACGCTTGAACAAGCGACAATAAAAGTACTTGTCAGGCTTGTACGGATCGCAGACGCTGTTAGTTAATTCGTAGCATAATACGTCCGCTCAGTGTCTGATCAGCCGGATACCTTTACTGGAGAGCTTCTCGAAAATGGGGTTTCCAGGACAGCTTGTAATGTCAATTTTTATGCCTTGATTTCTACAAGACAGGTCATGTACATCCGTAAAAGGGATGATCAAGGTGGACATGTCTTCGAAGCATTAATTTTTTTCGCAGAGAGAAAAAAGGTCCGGTCTCTCCCGGAGACTGTGATGTAGACGTTATGCGAGTAGATTGTCAGTTGCTTCGTAGTTGTTGAAGTCTTTCACCGTTTACAAATTCCCTCATGCTGTACAGGGTTTTCCGTCCGACAAGGAGAGGCAGTCTTTAGTGGTGCGAATGCAAAAGTAATCCCGTGGACGTTAAACGTTGGCCGAGAGTCAGCCCGAAAAGGTTTAATTTAGTCTATAGTGGCGTACCGTTGCCTGTATAACGTGTTACTCAGCTCACGGTATAGATTTTACCATGTGTGGTTCTCAGAAGGTTGAGTCCTGCTCCGGTCCGGAACTTACCACACACTGTAGCGTCCGCCGCCGTGGCTGTTCACACACCAGCTGTTCTGGCAGGCGGTTTGCAAAGGTGATCTGTTTGTTTCCTCAACAGAATTTTCATGTCGCCTATGAGGTAGTTGCGTCACATGAGGCGACGGCGGCTGTCCGCCAGGGTTAGGAACTGGGACAGGCTCGTGAACGACCGGGCAATGAAGCTGGCTAGGCTCAAGAGTGCTTTGGGTGACTTGTTGCGACGTTCAACAAGGCGGAACGAGGCGATATTATCTGACACCCGCTCTACGCTTTCTGTCATACTTCGAGTTTATGTTACGGAGGGTCTGGGAGGTTGAAGGTTGGTGACCGGGTTGTCCTCATGTCTGCATCTCATGTCACTGAGATATTCAGTTGGGCGAGGTTTTGCTAGGCTTTGTAATAAAGCATAAAAATATATAATCAAGAGATTTCGATGAGTAGGCCTAACTACTGACCGTAAACCCTTGGAGTGTTATTATCGAATCGTCAACTCAGACTGGTCTTGGACGCAATGGCCTAAATGGCGAGGCGTCCAGTAGAAGGAACAGCTGAGAGCAACTTATTTTTAGACGGACGAAGTTGCCCTAATAATAATAATAATTGTTTTTCGAGCTGACCCTCAGCTGTTCCCCTATGTGACAGGCCTCAGCTCTTAACCTTTCAGGTATTACTATGAGGACATGTCGGGGCCACCTTTGCTTATTCTCTTCCTTCCTCGTACCTGGCGAGAATCTTCAGATAAAGAAAGATGATAAAGAACCCCAAAGATTCTACGCGTCTGACAGGATTTGAACCCGCGTCCCCCCGGTGGACGAAGCCGCCCTATGAGAGCGCTAGAGCTCTGTGGTTTTGGGTTTATGATTACGAGACACCGAACTGAATGTGGCTTTTCTACTTTGTGGTGGCTAGAGTCAGGAGAGAGATTCGCCATGGCAAACCCTAGCTTGACCTGGGCGTTTGGAACCGACGAACTCTCGCGGAAGACCTCCGTGGAAGGGCGGTCTAAATTTGTTCAACCTGATGTGTCAATGTTGGCTATGAGCGGAAGAATAGACATCCAGCTAGCCACCGGTGGTCACCAATTGTCCTAGTTTTGTCCGACGAGGGGCGAGACCATGTAAGTGAGGTTGACCCACGAGTGGTCGGTATCCCTTCTTCATTGGCTGATCTCAGGTAGACGTGAATTTTTCCTCACTACGTTTCTCGTAGTAATGCTGCCATAATTCGAATAAGAACTAGCTATTTGGTCGGTGTTTTCTATCCTATGCCAGATCCGCTTGCATTTAGGCGATCTGCACGTGTGTGCCTGGGACTGTCCAGTTTGATTATGCCGCCGTCCTATTCTGACCTATTCTTGCAGGCATCTATAATACATAGTAAGGGTCATAAATGCTATATGAATGTCTATCTGATATTTGTCTTGTGTTGTGGGTGTTCTGTGTATATTCTCTCCGTATGAAATATCTTAGTCGGTGTAATGTCGATGTTCATGCGTTTATTTTCCTTCTGCGCACGTGACGTCGCAAGGCGATAAAGGAATACTAATAACAATAAAATAACAAAATAAAAAATATGAAAGATTAATAAACGAATCAAATTATATAGAATAAAATAATTAGGAACTATGACTAATCCCAGTAGTCTGTTAGCTGAGTTTTAAAGTCCTGTCTGAAATTCCCTTAAATAAACGACAGAATACTACAAGTAACAAATATATACAGATTATATCGTTCTAGACCATATAAGTACGTTTAGCTTGTGCGGATAAATTACAATAAGGAAACAATTGCAAAACTAGACCTTATGAGTACGTTCAGGTTCCACAAATTTTCCCGTACAAAGCAATTTATCTAGGGGATCTAAATTTAGGCATTTTCTATTTATCGAAGCAGCGCCTGTAGTAGAGCAACAATATCCATATAAGAGTATACTCGGTCTCGAAATTATAATCTACGAGCAGTTTACCTGGGACGACTGCAGCACAGCGTTGACGACGAGGTAGGCATTCTGCAGGCGTGCATCAGTCTCATGTGGGTTGATTGCGAACAATAGATGGGGTACTCCGAGCAACGGGAAGAGTAGGAGCGTGGCACGAACCGCCTTCCTGACGAGTGAGTTTTCGATCAGAAATATGGACAAATAACAGATACACACACAGCAGCAAAATACCCACAAAAGTATGGAGGAGGATTTTATTAATATATTTGCGCCTGCATACAGCAACCTCGCTTAAATCAACCGCAAGTAAGCATTGAGGACAGTCACAAATTAAAGATACATACCAAAGGCACATTACGATATTTTCATTACATACAACTTAATTAAGAGCTTCGATTCCGTAGTCAAGAAGCATGATATGTTCTTAGGATGTAAAGTAACTGCAGGCGCCTTGACTCCGTTCAGTTTAGACGATTAAGTACACAGAACCCTGGTGTACCTCTAGCCAACCATGGTCGGGACTCTTTGAACAGTTACGATAGCCAAACACAAGCGGTAATTTCAACCAATCGGACAATCGAATGCAGCTATCACGAAAAAATCGTCTCTGTCGAGCAATCTCGAACAGATCCATCGATACACATAGATACTATTATCATTGATCGAAACAAGGTCTCTCTGTGAGTAAAGCTCCCAAAATCGTCTGTCATTTGCTTCAAAACCGTTACTCCCGGTTACTCTAGACAACTGAAACTGTTTTTTCGAGCTGACCCTCAGCTGAGTCTCCCCTATGCGACAGGCCTCAGCTCTTAACCTTTTAGGTATTACTATGAGGACCTGTCGGGGCCACCTTTGCTTGTTCTCTGCCTTACTCGTACCTGGCAAGAATCTTCAGATACAGAGAGATAATAAAGACGAATGATGGGACTAGACAACTGAAACTGGATTCCCTTTCATTCACACACATTGGTTTATTGAAGGCGCTGCAATTTTACAGAGCTTAAGCATTGTAAAATTGCAACTCCTTCAATAAACCAATAAATCTTTACCTTTACATAGCTCATGCCGAGCTTCGTTCCCATATCTATTTCAAGCTCGTGGGCAAATAGTGCAATGCAAGCCGAAGAGCCCTTCGCTGTTCATTTAACTGTTAATGCACTTTGTTTAATAATGTGACAGGCACATGAAAAGCACCCTTTGAGACCACCTGCCTCGTTTCGATGGACGTATAAACTGTAGACACAACTAAGGGGCTATACCACGTTTACAAATATTCCTAAATAAAGCTCTCAAGGAAAGCCAAACGCCAAATGGGATTTATGCGATAATCTTGGAAATATTATACCTCTCATGGCGGTTTCAGTTGACAGTGAAGGCGGTTATTATGTCACGAGTTTTCCTCGACTTGTATGTCCAATAAAACGACACATTTTGAATAGAGCCTCTGTATATGTACCTCAAACATCCGTTCTGTCCATATTGCGCTACTATTAAATTTCCGCATCTGTCTCTTCTTTGCGTTTGCCCTGTTATTGAGTTGTTTTCCGAACTAATGGACTCTCGGAGTGAGGCTACAGAGTTTTCGGGTAGAACCATTAAAAAATATGTACTAATAATAGCAATAGTCAAATGCATCGGTCTAACACCCCACGGCACTGAACGGTGGTATACACATAGAATTAATTTAGTTATTTAAAAGGAGTACTAGTTATTTAAAAGGAGTACTATAGTACGGCCGCGGCCCTGGGTATGCGCCTCTAAGGGTATGGAAGGCAATTCCCTGTGCCAAAGGTGAGCTTATGTATATCACTATTCGCATCAACGTTTTCGTAATGTGCACATTCGTCACAAATAAATCCGTGTGCTTTATTTCAAGGAAGAACAACTATCTATAAATATTTGTACATGTACCTTAAAGTAGCCTGGCTAAGCCATTACGGAAATAGCTCAACATAAGTTGTGCAGTGGTTGTTACTCTGCTTCCTGTGTGCTGGCAATGCGCGTATCGTATATACTATTATAGCTAACAGCATCAGCGTCGTCAGATGTTGACCACATTCGCCGGAAAGAAGGCCACTTCTTGCTCTGTTCGAAACGGCTCTGGAGAGCTTTGGCGCTGAACGCAATTTTGCGCTCTCTAAAATAATGAGTCTATCTTGTGCAAGTCGACAGTGATCTGGTTTTTTGTTGACTTCTCGCAAAGGTTACTGTAAGAACAGTCAGAAATGCGGGTTCGTACTGTTCAGATATTCCGAAAATAGAGAAGGAAAAGAGAACATCCAACAGCGAAATGTAGCGTTGTGACCGCACGGTGGATCAGCTCCTGGGGTTCTTGTAAGTATTTTGGAGTACACACGCCTGGACGCGATTGGAGCTCAACCAACATATGGGATTTCAGCAGAGGCGACTTTGCGACCGGATTGTCTTTCCACGTAATGCCCGCGACCTATTATTATAGTATTGGATAGTCCCCGTTCGGGAAGCTCACTAGGTACATTTGTTCATTAAGAGTATATGTGCCGACAAACTTAGCTGGAACGAATGAATGAATTCAAAAATTGTGTGTCTTACTATATAAAATTATTGGTGATGCAGTTGGGGACGGGGTGTCAGGCTGAGGCCGTCATGGTCGCGGGGGGCGATGGCATTGCCTCTTTACTTCACAGCGAGGGAAACACGATGCATAAGGAAAGACCTTGCGCGTTCGCCCCCGGTGGCGTAGACCTGTGGCAGACCCCCTCGAAGAGATTGGCATTAGCGGGGCCGGGGCCGACTGAGGTTTCGAAGGCGAGACTGGAACAGAGGTAGGTAGCATGAAGGGCAGCACACTTCCGTAGCTTAGCCTGCTCCGCACGGCATACCACGTAACCAGCAGTGGTTTCCCAGTGGTTGACGTAAGAGGTGCTAAAATGTCAACCACCGTGTCGTCCCAAACGAGGTGCAGGGCTCGGTGGAAGATGATGAGGGTGAGGCCGTCGGCCGGCGCCCGTCAACAACGTAAAGGCCCCTCCGGCTCCCTTGTGCAAGGGACACCGGATAATTGTTGTGCAAGCTAGACTTGTTATGTTTAGCCATTTAGCTCATAAGAAAGCACCTTAGCGGCTCAGAAAAATCTCAAGAAATGGGAAAGCCGTTTGAGGAAGCACTCTGGGGCAACTTTACTTCTGTTCAGACGCGTTAGATGCGGTCGTTTAATTTCATTAGGCTAAGCGTGCGTAGTAGAATTAGAGTATCACGCTAAAGGGGGCGAAAAGCAGGTACCTATCTGGCCCTCTTGTCGGATTGAATAACGAGCACGATTGAATAGAGAATTAGATCATTTGTCTCAATGAGAACACGTTTAAATTCCACGTATTGGGTGTGCAAGTTGTTAATTCTTGTTCCACTGACAATGAATGCCAGCCGGTGCGCACTTACGAAAGCCTAGGACATTTTGCTCTTGGATTGACTCTATAAAAAATAAGAAAGAAGTAGGGGAATGAGTCTCTCGTCAATGCTTCTTGCGTTAAGTTTCCTCCCAAAGGAATAAAAAACTGATTTGCCACCCCACAAAAACGAGACGATATCGCCGCATGCACAGATCCCTTCGAAATATTCTATCTGTCCATTTGCTTTGTGAGAAGGACAAAATACTCTTATTATTATTACTCGAACGCTTTATGCAATATTCATCTATGGAAACTACATACGAAAATCCTACTTTTAATTTCATTATTTTTATCTATAATATTTTTGTTGTCCGTTGCTCTCGAGTCACAGAAACTCATTTCACTGGCCAAAAGCACCTTTATGCGAAGGACCGAACGGACCGAGTGTAGCATTGGGATCAAGCAGTGTAGGTAACCACGGACGGATATGCCAATTTCGAAAGAACTTATCGTGCGTCGCTGAATCAGAGTATGAGCACAAACCCAGAGCGAGATCGCTTTCGGAACTGCGGAGAGGTTCGCTTTGAAGAGGCTGGCCTCTTCATTTGCTAAAGTGGAGGAATGGATAGCGTAGTTTCGACAGAGAGCTAGACCAAAAATAGGAAAATACAATGCGGTGTACAATGGCCTGAAAGTAACGCCTATGCAAATTGGAGCAAAACTGTAGACAGCTCCTGCGTCATTTTTTGAGCTGACTCTCACTTGTTCCCCTATGTGACAGGTCTAGACACTTAACCTCTCGGGGGCGCCTTTATTTATTGTTGACCGGTCGTAGTGGGCCGTCACTGTCTCTGCTGCATACAGTTGTTATCCAACGGATCGAATAGGTAGAAGGCCACTCAACTATCGCTGGCTTGGGACCCTCTCGTCCGGCAACGTACGCACACACCTCGACGAGCTTGGGTTGTTTTTATGGTGAGTCTCTTTGCGCTTGGGAGGTGCCTTATGTCAGCCACACCGCTGCATCAGGTACTGCTGCAGTAGTCAAGTGGGCTCATCTGGACCGCACAGGCACGTCTGCCGCATGGCACCCGCGGCAATCCATGCTTGACGAGGAAATCTCTAATGGCTTGGGGGCTGCTCGCGTGCCAAACGTGTGCGAGCTGGCTCATCTATCACTCGCTGACGGCGAACGACCTTACGATGTTACTATTATATATGCACACCGGGGAGGAGGTGTATTGTGCAAGTCAGTCGTCAATGTCCTACACATGTCAGCGCTTTCCTATATATAAAGCAGGGCTTGTCAATATGCATGCTATTGTATCCTTGAAAGCCAGGGTACGCTTGGCGACTATGTACGGCGCCATTTGAGTTGGGGGTGATTACTGACATCAACCGCAACCTCAGCGACCTCGGATGGCTCCATACTGAAATATGAGTGATGACGGGTTCGACCCCAAGAAGAAGCGCACGATCCTTTGACGATTAATGCGCACTAATAGTCCGCACACCAAATTATGAAATTGTTGGCTATGGATAGGAATTTAGTCAAACATACAGTAGTTCGGAATTATGAAATAGTATCTTCGGGAGCTAGTGAGAGCAGGAGATGAATTTCGGAACAATTTACGATAGAGCTACTTGGCGTGAGTGATGATAGCATGAGCGCTTTATTAACAAACTGTCAAGGGTGTTCGAGTCCCTGGATTTTCAACAGGGAGTTCGGCTCAGTCACTCACCTGAACTGTTTGTTTTCATCGCTATTTCGTTGAGCCCGCGATACCACAACGCGAATAATATTTGTCAAGAACACGAGATTTATCTGAAAGGACAAAACATCAACCCGTTTATTATTTCGCAGTGTGGCAGCCTATTTTGATAGAAATTCATTAACCTGATGATGGTGCTGGCGATTCAATCCGACCAGCTTGCACCACCAAAATCATCCACCGTAAGTGTATGACCTTTAGATTGCGTCAAGCATGATTTCAAATAGATGAAGCGTATTCTCATTTTCATTATCCAAAGTACGAGCAAGCTATGCTCAGCATCTGTAAAGCCAGCTTACGACGTTCAACACATTATATACAATGTTATATAAAGTGTCACAATTGCCATCTAAAAATTAGCTATTCTATAGCATTAATAATAACAATAGAAACACGTTGAACATATGGATAGTTTCCATTCTTCTGTATTGATGGAAGTCTTCAAGGCTTCTTTGCCTGCGCCTGTCCACGTTTCCCCGCCTGCTCCCATTACCTGTTCTCATTTTGTCGATTCTTCGCTTCGTTGCGGGCGTCCGACAGGCCCGGAGGGTCGACCAGTAAAATTCACTTCTAATGTTATTCGCCCGCTATTGCCTGGCGTAACGACAATGGGTCTGCGTAGGGGGCAATATTAGTCAAGGTGTGTGCGGCCGACGATAGAAAAGCTATCACCGTTCTTCCCCTCTAGCGACATAGGCCAACAACGACCTTCCAACCTGTGGGGCGGCCGCACTTAGAGATTTACCCCTCTCTACCTTTGTTGTAAATCGCTATCAGTGGCACAGAAGAAGGACGTTGACGAAATAATGGCGGCATCATCATAATTTATATACATATATATATATGATCGGTAGCCACACACATCACAAGCTAATAAAACATGATAGTTCGGTTGGAATAGTTTTATTTTCGATTAGTTAAACGAGATGTAAATATACAATCATTATACAAGCAGCTGGGAACAGTTGGGGTATCAGGCCGAGAACAGGTTCTCTTAGAGCCGTACCGCACAGAAGAAATACTAGAAATACACCCAACTATCCTGTGAATTTACCTCGTGAAAACGTGACAGGTCTAACATTTCAACGGAAATGAAATATTAGCGAAACACCCCTAAACATAAACAACCAGCTAAGTTTGACTCGGCTGCAGGTGGATTTGTGTCTATTACAACTTGAAACAATATTCCTGAAAATATAATATTTTGATTTGATCTCAACGCAGCGTCGTAGACCTCATTTCCCAAATGCTTCTACCCGACTTCCGCGGGCGTCTACTCCTCTGACCTACTCCTCTGACCACAGACCTTTTTTTCTGCGAGCGTAACGTCTAGGTTGGCACGGCGAGTCAGTATAGTGCAATCATATCCTGACATAAGCTAAGGCTTAAACGTGGCTGGAGTTTTGTTCTCCTCTGAATGGACATGCCGCTGAACAATGTTTTTAAAATAGAACAATGCTTTTATACCATGTCGATCATGAGGTTATGCCTGGTCCATTGTTTTGGCATATCTTTCGCTTGCTAACTTCGTCTCTGGAAGAAGATGACGACGGATTCGGCCAATGGAAGGCTGTTCAAAACGCGAAACATTCCTTGTTGGCGACCGGGGACAAGCGCGCAGGATCATTCCTTCTGCAACCCCTGTCCCTGTTGCTGTGCAGAGAGGCAATGCCATTGCCTTTCTTGGGACAATGTCGGCCTCGGCCCCGGTCCCCAACTAATCCCACCCAAATAATCCCTAGAAATAATTATTGTATGTTTGAGTACAATTTCTGCAATGTTTCCTTGTTATAGCATTAATTAGTGCCTGATTCAGATCGCATACGAGTCATTTTCGTTACTTACAGAGAGCGCTGCGAGCCTTGGCGCAATAAGGAGCCACACAGCGGGAGATCGGGCGTAACCCTCCCAGCAGCCAACCGGCGGCAGCTCCGCCTGCATAGCACCTGCCCAGGGCAGAAGTGTAGCCAGAGGAAGACCTGTAATATAGCGGGAATTGCACACGAATCAATTCCACTGAGACTGACTGTGAAGAGGGTAAAAAATGAAATCTATAATAATCCAATAATCAAGCTCAGACATTTACCAATAACGCCTGAATTATCTATTAAAATGCAAAAGCACATTGCACAGGAAGTTGACACTAGGCGCTTTAGTAGATAAATGAGAAACTGAAAATAATAAATAAACAAAACCAAATAAGTACTGCGAGTGGAAAGTGGGTACATTCGTTGGAGACTTTGAGATGAAGGGACGATGTCTTCTATGTCATTTTGAAACATTGCTGGCTAGTCCATGTGTAAAATCCTTGACAAAGTAATAAATATATTTTCTAGAACATCCCGTATCTAAAATATAACTCATATTTTAGAAAATTTTCTACATGCAGGTGGGCCCGTTGAGTCGTCTCTAGCTACCTTTTTGTGTAGGATGGAATACCTAGTTTATCCATGATGGAAAACGTAAGACAGCCTTCAAGGCTGACCTGTTGTGAATTCTAAGCAATACGTTATAATGGGAGAGCAGATCATTACGAATGGGTCATAAGGCTTTGAGATGCTCGTTTTTGCTGTGCGCAGGGATCCGTTCACCGGCCCTGGTTAGAGACTCTTGAAAAAGTAACTGTACAACAGAGAAAAAAACAACTTATAGTCATGGACAGATTTGTTTGAGTGTGTGTGTTTTTGTAATAATAAAAATGAATGGCGCTATTTAAGCACCACTAATGAGATGAGGTTGAGACCTGGCTCAGTTTGCACTGGACGCGAAAAAAAAAACATGGGTAAACCATAGATAGGAGGTACTATAAGGGCATATTCGGGAATTTCCTTCAACAATCGCCAACATTAAAATGAAAAGTATGTTTGTAAGAACATGACCAATGGGGTCGCATTTATTCCCTCGTGGGTAAGATAATTACCCTAAGTATTCGTTTAGTAGATACTTGACAGTATCGCGAAGTTTCTTTCACAGTTAAATGTGTGCGACACCATTACGCAGCCAACCATGAATTACTAGAGTCTTCTAACCTCTCCTTCCTCTTTCATGAATTATCGCATATTGAGGTGACATCTATTATAGTCACCCGCACTATAAATATACGGGAATATTAGTACATGTACCTTTCTGGTGCATAACCTACGCCAAGGTTGGACTTGCTTTGCGCTTGTTTAGTTACCAGTTGCTTGGCCCTATGATTGATTGCAGCATTGTTCTTAAAGATAAATTTCCCGTAGGCCATTATTGATGTCAGGTTCTACTATAAGTGTCACCATTCGGCTATTAAAGCCTGAAGAAATTGTACGTACACAATCCACTTGAATTTTATAGTATACGTCTAGTTTACGTGTTCTATTATATTTGTCACGAAGTGCTTGAGTGCTGTTTGAATTCCCCTACATGTCCAAGTTCGAGGAGTACCTAGAGCACGAGTTTTCTAAAGAATTTGGTAATAGACTTTGTGGGCAAAACGAAAGGCGACAATTTGAGAATATCAATAATTCTCTGCCCAATTTTTCCGTCAACTTCTACCGGGTATTCTTCGACGGGGATTATTGCCCACTGCTGAGCAACTGTTCCGGCTTCCGATTATTCAGTAGTAAACAGTGACAATTGTACTTGTAGGTGGCATTTCGTATCGGTGTGGGCTACTCGTGTCGTCTACATCTATTCTGTTACGTTTAGCGCATGCTATGGCAGCGTACGTATGGAGGAAATCTATTGCTCACCATGATATTAACAGTGTTTAATACAAAACTTGCGAGGAATTGCTCAGCTTGAATTTTCAATGCGTTCTGTACAAATAAGCGTGGTCCAGCTAGGTAGTCATTTGTCATTCATAAATAAATTGGGACCCCATATAGTATGTTTATTCTAGAAGTTGAGATAGGCATTGGAGTTCATTATATATATATATATATATATATACACATATATATTATATATGACATCCACATCGAATGGCCTTACACACACTTCTTAACATATATATATATCTATATATATTATATATATCGGCATCTGAGAGTGTGTTTGGTCTAGCTCACGTATTACACGTTTCTCTTCGATTACCTATTTCATATGGTCCGCCGAAAGATGGGTGGGTGGTTCTACGAAGTACCACTGGCTGAGGTGATGATAGACCAAGTTGGTCTGTGCTAGCGTGGCCTAAGTGGCTACTGTGTATCCCCTCGAGTGCGATTGCCATCTAAATCAGGAACAGTACCACGATGTGTGATCGCCAGTTCGATGGCCAGAAATCTCGGCCTAGTTGGGATGTTGTTAACATTGCTCTGCCATCACATAAGTCTGTTGAAATTCACCCAAGTAAGCTCACCGTAACCGACAGTATAGGTGCTTGAAGCAATGCTACACAGCGGTATCGAAGCCTGCCAGGGAAAGACAAATGCTGAGGGTCAGCTAAGAGAAAAAAAGGAAGTTGGCCTTTTGGAGAATTAAGTCGATGATCGAAGGTAAACCCCAGCCAAGTCGTGCATCTCGGATCGTGCGGATGACACTGAAGTCGACCGAAGTCGATTGTCGAGAATTGCTGTTTAGCGACAACAGAAACAGGTATT
Source organism: Stratiolaelaps scimitus (assembly GCA_019614645.1). Taxonomy (NCBI): domain Eukaryota; kingdom Metazoa; phylum Arthropoda; class Arachnida; order Mesostigmata; family Laelapidae; genus Stratiolaelaps; species Stratiolaelaps scimitus. The sequence continues at coordinate 110,658 of JABWDB010000079.1, forward strand.
AATTACTACAATGTGTGCTATCACTTGACTAACTTCGTAACCAAACCAAAAGTTGCTGCTGCTCAGTACAGCGCTGAAAAAGGCCGCATCAACATTTAGTCGTTGCAGTGAGCGTCTGTACAGTGAGATACGCAGATAAATCGCGCTAAGTCCGTCCATACTGAAGATTTGCAATGATGTATTTTATATATGCACTAACTGAGCCGTGTAATATGTAGTGTAGGCTACTCCAATCGAAGTTGCTTCCCCCTTCGGTTCGAACCCCGCTGTGTGACATATGAGAGAGCTTAAGCATTGTAAAATTGCAGCTTCTTTAATAAACCAATAAACATTTACCATTTACCATTTACCTAGGCCTATTTTTTTCAGGAGGGAAGTACTAAATGTCTATAAATAGTCGTTGATCCTACAATAGTATTTTAGAACAATAAAATCAACTAGGTTTCATGCAGATAGTGATGTCCTTCAGTGTGTCCTGTTCAATCGACTGAGAGCTATCGTCGATGGTACATTTCATCTATTGGCTCTTATTTGCTACCTGATATATTTTCAATCGTACGCAGTAGCCCACTAATGTCGCGTGTCTGAAGATTGTCCGTATAATCAATTTTCACTGGTCTACCTGACGAGTTCGAATAGAGAAGGATCCCATGGAAATAGAGCATCCAGTACATACAGATTAAATACAACGACTGTATGATACTGATTGGAGAGTTACGTGATACGTGACTTACACAGCACTGGCCCGCCCTACGTTAGCTTTCAAGGAAGAATTTTTTGTTATTTTTTCATTGATCTTGAAATAGTCAAAGCATACGGTCATCCACCCGTAGCGCCTGAAGAGGGACTATACACTGAAATGAAGGAAGGTGTCACATCGTGATATGCTCTCGTTTCATTTTATCGTGCGGTATAGTTATATATAAATAAATAAACTTTCTTCACAAATTGTGAGTTGCATATACGATACAGCAAAAAATAACATAAGTCAATGGGTGTCTCGCAGTACACAATGAGCGGTTTATATTGGCAGATATCCCGAAATTATGACAAAATGCTCAGCGGCTGTGCGAGAAACACCCATGGACAATTTCACTGGAGATTAAGCTTAAGGAATAAATCCTTGACCTCGGATATGATACACGCCCAAAATCTTAAATATACTGCGAACTAGCATTGTAAAGGTTGATCCGTGTGCTGCAAATGATTTTTTAATTATTTTCCAGGGTTTTCCAGCATCTTGGAATCATTTTAGCCTTCTGCTAGGGCGAACCAGTGGTCCTTCCTCCGGTGTAACTTTAGCATTCCGATGAATCGAAGTGCATTATTATATTGTGTAATAAGTCTCTTATCAAAAGGATGGCATCGGGCCACTGCGACGAAAGCGACCCTGTACGAAGGCACTCGTCAAGTAGCACCATCCAGCAGGGGGCCAGGATGATCGAGTTGTTCACGTGTTTGTCTCTGGTTGGGCCGGGACTCGCAGTTTCTCGAGTGCCCGAAATATGTGTCCTGCACCGAGAACTTATTTTCGAGGTCTCGTCGCTCGTTAGATCGTCCCAGAATGCTGCGATTGAGGGAATAGAGTCACTAATACCCGTGAGGTGGTGCTATTAGGATGTATAAGTCTATCGAACATAGCGACGAATTACGACGAAAGAGCCATTTGCAAGGATGCGTTCCGCCTCCTACAGAAAAAGTATTTCTTTGTACTCGAGGTATTTTCTCCTCTCCGTGGGGTAGTCTTTTCGACAAGTGGTCCTAAAGAATATCGAGACAGCGAACGGTCGGACCTTTGCAGAGCTTTTTTTTCGGCTCTTCAGTAGTGGTAAGTCATTGCATTGGGCTCCTGTCGGCAGATTGGAGTCGCACTTCCTTAGCTAAAGGATTCAACCTCGTCATTGTGTGGATCGAGTCGATCGCTTTGTATGATATTTAGATTATTTGGCCATGAAGCGGAAGATAAATCTTCCACCCGTCACGTCGCTCCCTCTTATGGACCTCGCAAAGAGATTTCGCCTTCCAGCAGCCCCCGATGACAAAGAACTACTTGCCAGATGGACGGAGAAAACGCCCAGTATAGGAAACGACTGTGACAAGGCTAGAGCTATTTACTTATTTCCTAATTTCCTAAAATTCAAAATGGCACCATGAGACGTTTTGGGACATGCCCTCACGGGCGTCACGCATCGCGATTCTCATGAATTTCATGTATTGTGCGCTACGAGCGGCTTCTAATAAGCCTGTGTGCCAACTATGTGGAGTCACGTGTGCACGCGACGAATGGCCCCGGAGTCGAAGCCACCGAATTAGATTACTTAATATTAACTAATAAAAGTGCAGTTGCTCCAAAGTTTGATTGATTTTTAAATACGGTTTAATATGCATCTCGTTCCTAATTTGAAAAACCGCAAGCCCCTTGTGGATGCACCAAATAAAGCATAAAAAATAAAACCGCTGTGTCCGTTGGCGACCAGAAGTACCCCAACTTTCAGCCAGAGTTGACGACCCCTTTTACCTTGACTTTGTTAACTGGTGTCCAGCACTGGGTGTCTTCAATTGTTTGACGCCAAATCAACAAATCTGTCTGAGTGCCCAGGAAACTCCTGATAGTTCATAATGTTGACAGTATCATACAACATTATTTATACCCTCATAAAATATTTATTATAACTGTTTATTCATGTCACCTATCTATTCGACAGTATCATCTACCACATATGTGTATAGGCCACTAAAAATTGCCCCATCTGTGCAAGTGTGGCTAAGCTAGAATGGACTCCAAGTTCCTCTGTCAAGGAAACTTTGTCTATTCAACTATTATGGAGGTGCGGTTCATCCCAACGAGAGAAATCCGTAACTCTAAACAAATCCTAACAATGTCGAATTATAAACGAACAATGGACACCAAAATTGTGCTGTCAGTACTACCTTTGCCAGCAGGGTATAATCTCTCCCTAGAGGAAGAGGATTAATTGCTAAGCTCTTGACCATATCCATTGAAGTCACGTATATCGGAGTGGCCTCAAGAAAACTGTACACACAATATATAATACACAAATCTTTTTTGTTCATTCCCAAAATAGACGCCGAATCTGTCTAACATCTAGGGTGAATAATTCCCTGTATATAGTTGGTAGATATATACCACTAAGTGTTACTCCTTTCTCAGATCTGCCTCCGTGTGTCTATTTACCCTGCGTATGTTCAATAGGGCGAGGAAAGAAGAAAGTCTCGGCCTATTCAGGAAAATTTGTTTGTAGGCGCTAGTTGGGATCCTATTCAGGATTGGTGGTATCTCGGGATGGCCAACCACGGCAGCCTCGGCCGTGATAGATAGCCAGCCTAATCCTACCTTCGGCCGTTTTCTCACATAGCACTACCTGCAGAGTAGCACAAACTACACTTCTTGCAGACACAGATATCCTCGGAGTCTCAACAACTGGGCCCTTAGTCAAAGCTTGACGAGTTTATTACTGTCATTGTGAAATGCATTTCGAAATATTGTTGTTATCCGTTGAGCCAGGAGAGAGGGAGGGAGGGAGAGAGAGAGAGAAATAGTTGCACGCAAAGAGGGGCGATGTTGAAAAACAGAAATTTCATTTTGCTCGGCCAGCATAGCTAATTTCTAGCCACACAATCTTGGAGCGGGTGGGATGACGTCCACTTGATAAATCAATAACTGACTTTCGATCCATTTCAAGGGTAACTTTTGGCCCGGAAAATATTATATCGACTACTAATCGATCATAGGGATCTAGTTAAGAAGAAACGCCGTCCGAAGCAAATACTGGGTCAATAATAAGCCCACTTCAAAAGAGCGCACCTACCTAAATCACACTTTCAGCTAATTAGCAGCGTCATGTAGTCCGAAAACTTCTGTTCGTTCCACTTGATTCCACTTGTCAGCTTAACTGTAACGAATACAACGTGGTGTCTTTCTTCATAATCGCTATCCGTGTATTGATGATATATCTTGATTGCCTCACGAAGCTTCCCCTCCGAGAACGGAAGTATTTCATACATACTTCCAGATATACAAGTCCCGTTCCATTTGCCAGGTGAGTACCTCGAAAGATATTTCTAGTGGTTCGATAATATGGCCCGTAATAGATATCAATTCCTCAAACGCGTCCATGTCCTCAAGTTTTCAGAACACTGCACATGTGTTTACGACGTCGTCGTCGAGGTGACATTGGTGGCAGTGTCGCTCCCATGAAATCTATTTGTGCTTGAACTTTTCTGTGAGGTGAACGTTTATCTCACTGAAAGGCCAATCCCCTAATAGTGGTGCACCTTTACAGTGTGTAAAGTTGCCTTATTCTTGAGGTTTTCGGTGCGAACGAATTCGGTTGCCGACCTCTTCAGAGATCTCGACCTCCTACCAAGTGGGGCGTGGTACACCGTCCATGTAGCGGTCCTAGCTTTTAAGATGGTCAGAGGTATCATTTCGGAAGAGATATCATTTCCAATCACCGCGGCCGCCAGTCGCTCTACCCGTCGTGCCACTCAATTTGAGATGCCTTTTACTGTTAGAGAGTCTAGTCGCCATGCTCTGGCCTACCGACTACCAGCGGTCTGGACCTCACTCCCTCCGGAGTTTGGGGCCTCCCCTCAGTAAAATAATTTGCCCGTGAATTAAAAAAAGAATTGCGTACACGCAGTAATTATATTACCGGTGAATTGTTTCTGCGATCCGGTGGCTTTATTGTAATTATTCTGCTACTGCAGTTCCTTTAATAAACAAATAATGCTTTACCTTTACCTTACCTTTACTGTGTATATATTTTACTTGTCAATAATTGTGTTAAAGATCGACAAATATACCTGTATATATTGTTAAACTTTGAATAGTGGGCAATTATAGTAATAGCTGTCATTCAACTGCCACAGATCCCTGTCACGGGGGCTAAATATGCGCACCGGACTGTGGTGTGCCTGGTTTTTACGATTATTTTATTTTCTTCAGATTGTCCTGACCGTGTTCTAAGTCAGATTATCCTGACATTGTTTTATACACACCTTTATCATATTTTTTTTTTGCGAGAACTTGAGCATTGTGAAACTGCAGCTCCAAAAATAAACCTCAAATGAAATGAAAAATGAAATGCTCCCGGGCTCTATCTCACGTCTTCATACAGGGATCTTCGGTTTCTAAAAAAAACAGCCATTCCTAAACTATTCCTAGCTGTCGCCAAATCTTCTACTTCTAGCTACTGTTGCCTAGCAGAGTATTGAATATTTTACCTTGGCTGCAACTTGTTCGGGTATCTCGGTTCGAGATCGCTGATTGAAAATAATCTCCCTGTCCCACATTGTTAAAGGCAGACGATAGGATATGATGCTATCGATACAAAGTACCTTCGAATTGCAGGGGTTGACACTTTTTTGTGGAACATTTCGAACGATTCAACTTATGAATAAATGAACTGACTCAACAACAAATGCGTTTAGTTCATTTTATTGACAATTCATGTAATTTAATTGTTTTAAATTCATCATATTGTAATAAAAATCGTCGTCTGTCTGCGTTTGTGCGCGATTTATATTCAAACTAATTGAAACATGGGTGCCCCATTTAACATTATGCCAAATTATCTTCGAACTAATGTGTTTCTCCTTGTTGACCCAAAAAATGGCACAGTTTCATATAAAGAGAAAGATAAAGAGACTTTAGCTAATTGAAAGGTGAGCAGGGCTCTAGAGGGCGAGAAATTCAAATTCAGTATCTTGGAAATCAATGCGTCTAGATTCTAAATCGTGGAAGACATCGTTCGTGGATGCCATATCCAATATTATCACGCGGTGACATTGGCGACTTATTAAACTAGTTAACATAAAAAGATAGGCCTAGTAAGCATGATTTGATGCAAGTGTCCATTATAACGGTTACTTTGAATGCTCGAGACGAAACATTCGCTATGCACGGGCTTAATGTCTTATAGTACAACGACCTGTAGTTCGCTGCACTTACAGAGTTTCCGAATGTTGCCAATTAGAATAAAGCACTTTTCCCATAAAATGGTAGAGGGTGAATGGAAAGTGGCAGTGAATTGCACTGGCTTTTGTAGCCGTACACAGAAACACACGTGTCTCGCTGGCGGTGAAGCCCGCGGCAAAACGTTGTAACACATGAGGAGGAATACAGGAGGCCCGAAAGATCGACTATACTGGGTTTACAAGGCCTAGTGGCACGTACCCTTGATGCTCTGACAGGTGTGTGCTGTTCACAGCTCTAACGCGTTGTCAGGAGGATTGCAGCAGGCGTTGGCTGCAAATGACCTGGACAACAAAGGGGACGGAAAATTACGGATCTCACGTGATATATCGCTAGAAATAAATGAGAGATACGCGACGACGATAACAGAATCGAACCGCCTCGTCGGCAGTTCGTTACGCGAGTTGCGGAGATCTTGCTGGGTATAATCTTTGTGTTGGGAATAACCGTCTAGGAAGACCGTCTGTTACGGCGACAGGAGAAGGCTTCATTTGGTGCTCCTGATTATGAGATAATTTAGCTAGTTTGAGTGGACAATGTGAGTGCCTTTGTGCACCTTTTCTCTAGAACCCAATGCCGTGTTTGACCACCTAGATACTAATCTGCGGAGCGTGCCTTCCGGTTCTTAGACGCCATTAACATATGGGCGGTGGATTGCGTGGCCGTTGACAGCGCCACTCACCCTGAACATATCTAGAGTTGGAGAGAGTCGTGCAGTCGGTCACGCAGTAGACCTGACGTCTGAATCACCTGTTTCGGCCACTGTGCACAGTGTCGCGAGAGACGACTATTCCAACTTGATAGATGTTACCGTGCCGAACGGGCCGATTGTTAACACAGTCACCTGCGCTCAGTGAGGGAGAGCGTAATCTGCAAGCCGAAGAAAGTGCCCCGTCATCTGAGATGCTTGAGAAGGGTGCTTTATCGAATACGTGCTCGATACTCACAAATCGCATGTTAAAGCAAAGAAAAGGAGACTAACCAGCACGTCGACGGAGACAGCGGAACTGGATTATAATGCCGATTTCACGCAGGTGATTCGTAAGACGGCAAAAAACTTATGAAAGAGAAAGTCAAGGTAACGGAATTGAAATAAATCATCCAACGTAGCCGGATAAGCATTCTCAGAGTAATAATTGCCCCGTACCGACACCAGTCAACTCTTCAAGACGAATCTTATGAATGACTGCAAAGACATCGGTCGCCACTTTAAGTCGGTCACCATTATCTCTAGGTCGGACAGCGTGAGCATGCCAAATCAGGCTCTGGCCCAAGAGTAGCTCTAAGCGACACTGCTGGGCGGCGTACCTCTGATATCCACCTGTCCTGAACTGGGCAAACAGTAAGGAGAATACCAGTTTTGGGACATATCTCAAATCTAAGAACACCGCTCTTCGGTGAGGTGATTGCGAAGGAACTCACTGAGGGCGGTGTCAAGGTTGTGGAGGCGCGCAGAATCGCAACAGGTGACACCAGGAAAAGTTGTCGATTCGATTCCCAATTAAGAGGGTGGCCATCTACTTTGAGTCCACAACCTCCCGCCGTTTTTTTCGGATTCCAAACATACACAGTCGTAAATGAGACTCTGCGCCCTCGGCTTTGCTTTGAGATGTTAGAAAATAGGCTACAACGCAACTAACTGCAACCGCCGGCAGACTTCCTAATGTAGCGGCTGGGTTGAGCGTAGCACTGCTCATGCAAAGCTGCCGCCAAAAATGTACAATACCGGAATTCCCATCTTCGCTGCTGCTGTTGAAAAAGGTAAACTCATTCAGGGAGCAGGCGTCCTTCAAGTGGTATAATCCACGGCCCCAGCCATGAGGCTGGTGGAACATGTTCCACCGCAACCCTTGAAGCCGAACAACGGATCTCGCAGCTTTTCGAAGGTTGAGCAACATCTTAACGGGTCCAGCTGAAGAAGACCAAACAACGCTGGTGGCCGTTGCTCACCGACGTCCGCTTTCTCGTCTGCCAACCTTAACCTTCCAAAGTCGAACTGATCACGGAAACGTCCTATACCTTATCTGCATTGGCCAGCGTGATTGGCTTCCTTAACCTCCACGTGGGAGAAGGTGTGTAAACTATCATGAACATGCCTTTTTCAAAGCTACTACCCTTGGTGAAATACCTCTAAAAATCCAAATAATTATGACAGACAAGGAGCAAACATCTATAGCGGCCTTTAATTCGAGGGAAAGTTAGGACCCCTCTAATGACATCTTCACATTGTAGAGAAGAATGGGACTCCAACACATACACCGGATCAACGAGTCGCCGTCACGCGAAGCACTTCTCCCCTTCTAGTGTCAGACTCTTACTGACTAAACCCAGAACAGATTTTGACTTAGGGTACTGACCGCGACTGTCAAAAGTATTACTCCAGTCAGTGCCTTGCAGCGACCAGCAGTTGATTCCAACCATGTTCTATCCGTCAGTTCCTACTCTGGGGTGAACCCTCCCGTCCAGCCGGAGCGGGTGGGTTCCGGGCATTTTCCCCTCGGACAAGCTCTACTACCCACGCCCGTTCTAGCCTATTCTTCTCCCGGAGGATCCTTTCGGCTAGTGAATTCCCGTTGTCCAGTTGTCTCTACCCAGGCACATGTAGGAAACGAACCCTCGGATCCCGTCTTGCATGGACCTTGTCAGTTCGTCGTCCGCGACCTCCTGCCGTACTTCCTCTGTGGCTCTACATACTGCAAGTGTGTGAAGAGAATCGTCCACGACTCCTGCTTCGCACAGCACGCAGATGTCCGACGGGGCCTTACCAATCCTATAGAGGTAGGATTGGAAGTATCCGTGCGCTTTGATGACCTGGGTGAGGAAGTAGGTTATTTCCCCACCTGGTCTTTCTAGCCACGCCTTAACGTTCGGTATGGCTTCCCTCACTGTCACTCCGGGTGCGAACCTGGAAATGTTATCCCACTCCGCTCGCCAGGCAGCTGGTGTCCTCTCCCAGTCGAACTTCCCCTTCGTGAATCGCCTCCTCCGTTGTTCAGCTTCAAGGTCCCAGCTGTTCCAGAAAAGACCATGGCTGCTTACGTGCCCACCGTTCTGTATGCCTGCGTGACCCGGAGAGCGAGCGTCCGCTGCGTTCTCCTGAGGGTCTTCTTGATGTTCTCGCGGGATGTCGGGGCCAAGACCCAGACCGGGGCTCCGAACAGCATGATCGATTCAGCGACTGACATCAGCAGGCGCCTCTTGCCTTCTCGCGGGCTGTGGATATTCGGCATAGTCCGGGCAAGGCCGGCGCCAGCTTTGGAAGTCTTCACTGCCGCAATCCGTGCGTGGTGTCCCTCATGGCCTTGTCCAGGTGAACGCTGAGGTACCTGGCCGAATTCGTAAGGTCGATTTCCTCTCCAGTTAGCACAGCGACAAATTCCAGCCTCCTTTTCCCAGTTCGGAAAAGGTCCGGGATCTGGGATTGCGCATTATGTGCGGCTACCTGTAGTCCCGCCGTTACCTCGGTAGTTAAGGAGAAGGGCGGTCAACGATCTGGCCTGGCTCCCAGGTCCCGCAGAGGGGGCATGAAAGCCGGATTGGACGACCCACGTCATATCACTAACTATCAGCAAGCTAGCTTGTCGTTGAACCCACAGAGGGGGTTATTTTTTAGAGAGTCTGAGGTGAAAACAGAGGCCATTATCGCGCGGGTTAAGGCGATTCCCGGGTTACCGGCAGACCCTGCCGGAGACGCTTAAGCTCGTGGGCGTCTCCCTTACACTGGAAACTGTCGGATCCGGACAGCTGCAGGATAGGGTAGGATTGCAATTATACTTGATCCTTTGTCTCTCCTCGACGCATATCAGGGACTTGTTTTTCTCCGATGGTCGTTCTCCGCTGCACTCATGCATTACCTTTAAAAAAACTGTAATGCTATGTCGGAAGCTTAGGTTTTACGGTCATTTCATAATATGGTTCAGGATTACCCGTCATCATTGTTCAACCTCCAGATAACTACAGATGTCAGTCCACAGGTTTACTTCCCTGTAGCCGTCGGCAAGTTGGGATTGTGTAGGGTATGAAACATGGCCGCATAGTGCTACGCTTCCTCTTTCGTCGACGATTTGGTCAAGTTCGCAGTCCCGCTAGAAACACTCGGTCAATTCAGAGCAACACAGCAAGCGGCTCTCCAGCAGGCCGGGGAAAAGACCCGAGTTCCACAAGGAAAATTAAGCCCTTACAAGGAAAAACTGACGTGATTCACAAATAAATGAATATGAGGCCTTGTTAACCACAGCATTTACTGTAGTGGACACAGCTCGTTCCGTGCTCGTCGTGCGCTCTGTTGCTGAAGCCTGGCTACATGTCATTCCATCATCCTTATCAAGCATTCCCTTGAATAATGTTTTCGTGTCTGTGTAGCCTTGCGACTGGGTTGATCCGTGGTGTCACTTGTGCAGTGGATGTCGCGAACTGGGTATACATTCCCGGGTTGGCGGCGGATTGGCGTGTATCTTGGCTCACTGCACACTAGCATCGATGGGTTTTGCATCGTGACAATGGACGTCAACCAAATGGCATCACTCTGATATAACACCATCGCGGCATTGTATGGGATGAAGCTGTGGCCGAGACTCCAGCTCCTTCTTGTGACAAAGGGAGAGTTTGTCGAATATGTAAAATGGGTGTATACGAATCAATGATTTAATTGGGTCGATTAGCATGACAGGCGGCGCCTAATCGAGAATCTCCGTCAGACGACTGTCAACTCGCACCGCATATATAACAAGACAAGGTGAAGACAAGGTGAAGCAACAGCGTCTGTGGTAGTGCCAGATAGATTCGGACGAAAGGTGTTGACGATACTCGCTCTGGATATCAAAGGTGTTTGCGATTACGAAATATTAGCGGCAAACGAAAAACTCCATGTTCCCCGATATCTCGGCTTATTGAAAGGATTGATGAACAAATGGCGTGGAGATCGACAGCACCGAGTGTGGTTACTCGACGACAATGCAAGACCTCACCGCACTGCTGAAATTACGGCCTGGATGGAGGGGAACAATATTGAGCGATGGCATCAACCTCCATATTCTCCTGATTTAAGCCCATGTGATTATGGTTGTTTCCATACATTAAAAAGGGCAATAGGTGGGGTTCCATATGCAACCGTCGTAGTAATAATAATAATATTACCTCATAGTAATACCTAAGGTTAAGAGCTGAGGCCTGTCGCATAAGGGTACAGCTGAGGGTCAGCTGGAAAAAACCAAAAAGGTTAAGAGCTGAGGCCTGTCAAATAGGGGAACAGCTGAGAGTCAGCTTAGAAAAAAAAAGATATGCAACCGTCGACTTACTCACAAAAGCAATAGATAACGAAATTATATATGGAAATGCAAATGGTAAATATTTGGCTATTTCCAAACTCCCAGAGCGCTGGAATCGGTGTGTCAGTAAAGCTGGAGAGTACCTCTAACTCATACCAGAAGATCTTTGTTCTGATTCATTTAGTTCAAAAGTTATTGGCAATTAAGGAGACGAAACTTTGAACTGGATGCCCTAATATACATATATATATAACTCCCAACTTGCGACTCAGATCATTCAAGAGATAGACCTCCACTTTAAGGTCGCCCTACGGGGTTCTCTATTGATTCTCACGCTACAACCGCCAGTCTATCTCACTCTCGCATAGAAAGTCGTCAAGTGTTCGCCCCCTACATTTATGGTGTTTTCGGTTGATAAATCAGTTTGTGTTTGTAGCGCCTCATATGTTGGCTTCGAGAACAGCAGAGAAAAGGAAGTACGCCGATCTCGGCCTTTGAGACTTTAGGTGGTCCAGAGACCGCTACCGTTACTACATTGTACTACATGTATGCTCGAGGGTGTCTGTGATAAACTGATCAAAACAACGGGGGACAAATAAGGGCGTAACTTCTTTATGCAAAGAGTATCTCAAAATGGAAATTTCAATCTCCGTCGGACGAACCCAAACTCGCTGGATGCGGGATTAACCGGAGCCCCTTCCATAGACTTCAGATAAAAGAGGCTACCGACATTTATACAAGACAATTATTAACATATATCTATTCAAGCACACAATAATTAGGAATTATAAACAATTATAAATTATTTTATGAAATATAGTTCAATTAGATAACAATTTAGTAATTTTATTGAACCAATATACATAAATATTTTCATGGACAAACAATCGGGCAACTCAATAACCGTGCTGTAATGTTTCAAGAATCTTGGCACAATATAACAGAGAGAGAGAGAGAGAGAGAGAGAGAGAGAGAGAGACTAAAGCCGCCAGTAAGATTAGTAACGCTTAACTTGAACTATTGTTAGAATCAAATGTTAGATGAGGTATATACAAATACTAGACTTGTCGAAATATACATACAATGGAAAGCCGGTCTCAACAGAGTATGTTTCAAAATAGATAACCTTCCTGTAGAGACGGCGACAACGCTAGGCACCGTGAGAGTATTAGCCTCATGAGTCTGTGTCGATTCAGGATGTGAAGGCCGCAAAGATGATGGAACTATAATATATTCATTTGGTTGTGACTAGACATAAGCGTATTTCACGAATTCAACTTAGTCCTCTATGTACATGTGAGGAGGTTCTCGCTAAGCGACGTTAAAGCCGTGATGATCACACTAACTAATTCTACGACTGCACAAACGCGACATTTGATGCTATCGTTGCAACAATTTCAGTTACTCCAAATAACAGCGCACCACTATGCACACCGCTGTTACTCTGCTATAAGCTTATGCCTGTATGTAGTGGCATAATTAGAAAACCATATTATCAGCAGCTCATAAGGGAGTGAACTCGTAAACACGTGTCAATAAGAAAAATAAACACTATTAGATGATAATATACTTTCGGCTGAACAATATAACGAGAACTTACCCGTTCGTGTGATTGCAGCTCCGTAAATAAACCTTATATGAATTGAAAAACAAATTTACGCAAGGAAAGTGTGTGCTTAACTTGCCCGTAGTTCTGTTACTAGTCTTTACGAAAGCCCAGCCTAACCTAGCGTGTAGATTAGAACCGAAAAATGGCCACTCTAACCTGCGAAGGCTTTAATAAGTGGACCGAAAGGCCACAGATGAAAATAGCTGTGGGGATTAGGCTGCAGGTAAGAAGCAATTTAAATCCTATTTGATGTTTTTGGCTCGACTATATCCTTAACCTCCTCAAAGGGCCATGGCAGTTGTTCTGGAGCAACTTGGTATTTTCCCGGTAAAAACAATGCCAAGTAGGTCGGTATACTACAGTAGGAATAGTTCACAATATCATACTGACTTCACGAGGCTGACCTATGCCTCTCGTTCGGTCGAAAACGTGCTTCGAAAGCACCACCTAACCTAACCACAAAAGTATGCATGTACACGGGTCGGGATACCCACTTGAGTTGGCGAGATCGACTATTTCGCGAGAACAGTTCAACTTTTTCACTTCGTGAGAAAAGTTTCCACATTTCCGAACAAAAAGTTATCTCGTAGAGGTGAAATAGCTCCTCCAGCACCAGCGCGTGTGATATCGGAGGTGAACCTCGAGGAGCTGCTCAAATATACATATGTCTATTTGGGACTCAACGACTTCTCAGCAGTGAATAGCAAGCCCTCAACGCACGTACTTTATTTTGGCGCTGACCAAAAACCAATAATTCAATTCCCCGGACGAACCAAACCAAATCGTACCATCCGACCGATACGGTGGTCTTAATAAACGTAGAAATGCGTGTACAAAATATGACAATCGAGTTTATGGAGAAATCCTTAAAACAGATCCCTAACTCTCCAAAAAAAGTGCCTCGCACGATGCTGTCATCAATGCAACTGGCAATTATGGACAGAAATCATACCGCTTAGTATAGTACGAGGAAAAAATGTAGACAAATCAACATTTAATTTGGCAACATCTCTGCGAAATTATTGCAGAGAAGCAGTCCACTAACTAAAGCTTTTTCTCAATGCACTCTCATCAGTTTATGTATTGTAAAGGTAAAGATAAAGGCTTATTGGTTTACTAAAACAACGTAGCCTTGCATATCACTTTTGTTGGGTATTTTGCTTGCACCTGCAGTGTCCCTAACATCAATAATTCCCTCCAGCAAGGGTTAGCCTAGAGTCAATTGACATCACTTTCATGACGAAAACTAGCACAAAGTGCCAAATAGCGATTGCATTCTGCGTTGAACAGTTGTGACCGACAATTCCATGAAATGACATTGTTCCAAACCCCCCTCCTCAATGGCATCTTTTCCTATTTCGTAGTGAATATAAACTAAAAATGCCTTTTTTTTCTGTGCCTCTTTCTGTTATTGCTCTCGTTTTCGAATGATTCGGACCTGATTTGGTCAGGAAAGGGTGGGTGAAGTATTACAGATATTTGCAAGCATATGTCAGGGACACCTGCGTCGAAATTTCGATGATGGAACGCCACTGTGACCTCCGGGAGAGCCTCGAAGGCGGCACTCCGACTCCGATTCTAGCTACATTTCTTACACATGCGGAAGTCGACTAAACAATAACTAGACAGATAGGCCGTCGAAAAGAGCGATAAGTTCTGATGAACTAAATTGTGATATTCAATATCTTGTCATCATATAACCGAAATTGAATATATTGAACATACATTGCTAGAATTTAAAGAGGCGAATCGATCGAACAGCGGGGATAATCCACTTTGGTAGTATTTATTGTAGAATATATCTGTTCAGTGGACTAAACATTGAAACTATCGAACCCGATGGCGTGGTGAATTTTATTTATTAGCTCACATTGAAACTAACCGACCAACGGCAGGGACCGCTGAAGCACCGTTCGCATAATCAAATAAGGCTCTAATTTTCAGCCGGCACTCAAATATTATAACTGAGATCGATCTGTGAATTGATTCGTCCGTAGTTATCATGCGAACGCTATTGATGCGAAAAGGTTTTTCCCAAAGATTGTACAGCTTACCCCATCCTATCGTGTAGTACAGGCGAAACGGCGCATCCTGCTTGAATATTTGCGTAGTGACTCTCGAGTGTAGGAGAAGACCCTCGACGAACATCCAGTTGATTGACGCGTTCGAGGAGTACATCTTCACGCAGAGAACCAATTTGCACAGGAGCGGCTGTAATTTCAATGCGCAATGTCTAAGCAACAGAACAGATACGAACGCCGGGATGGATGTGTACGGGCAGAGATAAAATGGTTGTGGCTTCAGATCATTGCCTGGACGGCCAGCTGGAATTTCTATCTTGGGCGAGGTTGGACCAGGCTATCTCTGCCTCTTTTATCTAGTGACGTTCATGCTAACGATAAATAAAAAAAAAGCAATAACATTAATATTGAAGTAAGAAATTTGTTAGATAGTTGAAATATGCTAAGAAAATTGACGAATCGGTAAAATAACGAATTAAGTAAATAAAAAAGTAAAAAGCAAAAAACACGAATTTTTAACAAAGCAAGAGTTCGTGATAACATAATAATGTGGCTAAACGTCAAATAAATACAGAGCTTTCAAGTACTGGGCCATAATCATCATAGGTTGGAGTGATTGACGCAGAAAACCTCATGATCTAATCCTCTTAAACCGTGACATATAAGAGAACCTGAGCATTGTACTGATTGCAGTTCGTTTAACAATAAACGAATACACCTTTACCGTTTCCTCTTCAACGGGAACAAAGAGCTATTTAGTGATTTGTTTAGCTCGTGATTTCTTGAATCGACAGAGAGTGGGAATGGAGAGTTGGACTTATAATGTGTTTGTTGCACTACGAAAATTGTAACTTGTAGTCGATAGACGTGGTTGTGTAACTAACTGGAAGTCCTAAACCTTCGCCGCTGTCTAATATTTCGGGTGTTTGTAGAATGTGACAAGCGTATGTGATTGAGCACGTATTCGAAGAATCCAAAACCTACTTGAATCTAAATCAGGAGCATAACAGTTGTCTCACATTACAGTTCGCTTTGCATATCATATCAGCTTTGTTGTCACATTATTGTTTGTCTTAAGTTTGCTGAGATGTCCTTTTAAATGCATAATTGCTCTTTCGACAAGCCAAGCCCTTGAATGCTCGCTGATTTTCATGATGCTAACTGAGGTATTTGTGGTTAACTAGACACCTTGGTAAGAGTTTCTTTGAGAAAAATATCTTCTGAGGTCGATAAGGAATGTCACGGGTGTCGTACAATGTTTTGAATATACTTCGTTATGAAACCACGAGGATAACACAACGCAATCCATAAGGAGAGTCTATATTCTATGGAGCTCTGTTTTTAGAAGGCCTTCATTAACAGCGGTTCGGACAAGCGGTTAAAAGTTATGTTCGAGAGAGAACAAATGCATTCTAGGCATAGCTCATGGAACTACGAAGTTTGTGCTGGAAGCCGTAGACTGTGAAGCGAGTAACAACGGTTAATGACGGTTAAATCGGTTCAGCTCTCTCTCCAGCTGCCGTTTCTCATTGCACCCGTATTGTAGAAGTCTCTTCTCGTCTGTTCCAGCGAATTTATGTTCTCAGTGCTTGCATTGTATCTTTAGTTATGGACATAGACACGATACGTCTAACCTAATCAGTGAGTCATAATCACTGACATGAAAATTCGGAAGTTCTTCTTGGAGTGAATGCTAATGCCTTTGAATGAAAGTCACAATTATTCCTTTGGGAGGTTGGAAGTTGGCGCTTTACAATATGAAACCACTGATCTCGTGGGACAGTCTCATGTATTAGGGAATTCCGTTCGAACTAAATGAGTTAGAACAAAGATCTTTTGGTATGAGTTAGAGGTACTGCCTAGCTTTATTTACACACCGTTCCACACATTCCAACGCTCTTGGAGTTTTGAGATAGCCAAATATTTACCATTCGCATTTCCATCTATAATTTCGTTATCTATTGCTTCTATGAGTAGGTCAACGTTTGCACATGGAACCCCACCCCTTTTTAATGCTTTTTTATCCCGGGCGAGTATCATCAGCACCTGTCGTCCGAATCTATCTGGCACTGCCACAGACGCTGCTGCTTCACCTTGTCGGAGCCACTGTTTTGCTTGGTCCTTCTCAGGAGGTCTATGCAGGCTAACCCATGTCTCGTCTACCGACACGGTGTGTTCTAAGCGACTGGTTTGTTTCGTATAAGTCTTCAAATTAAATGTCGAACACTCCACACGCATTTTCATCAGCTCAGTACTCAGTTTATGGGGAACCCATTTTGCGTTGATTTTCTTCACCTTCAGTATATTGGTGATAATTCTATAACACGTAGTCCGAGGAATCTCAGTTTCAGCGGACAGAGACCTCATGGACGAAGCTCTAGTTTGTTCAAAAGTTGCCTTGATTCTGTCAATCCTTTCGTCCCTTGTCGCACCTGATTTCTGGTCCCCGCCTCGATGGTCATCGGTGTCCAAATTTCCACTGTTAAATCGCTCGCACCAACCATGCACCGTTCGCACGCATAAGGCAGACCTGCCGTACGCATTCACTAATTGTCGACGGATTTCAGCTGGAGGGTGTCCTTGGAGAAATAAAAACTTGATGATTGCCCGTTGATTTTTGGGGGTATTTGAACTACGCATTGTATCGCGTAGTGCGGATTGTGCGTCATTCAAAAGGCGCGCAAATTCGAACGAAAATCCCTAATAGTTTCATGAACAATATCCTTGGAAGACCATACAATCTTGGTACGCTACAATCTGAAAAAACAAGGCGTAAAGCCTCCGTTGTTGTGAGTAGTTCCGCAAACTGGTGCAAATTTTAGCGAAATTTTTACAAGATTTTTTCCCGTGGTATCAAAGAATCTCCCTGCTGAGCCAATCGTTTTTTCATAATATTGAAATATTACACATTAACTATTCATAAACCATAAAATCATCTGATCATAGATAGAAACCGCATAGGTTAACATTAGCTATATATATAAGAGAACAATGGCTCGATATCGACAGACAAGTAGTAACACATCAAATGCCAGTCGTTCGTATAGAATTGTATTATTTCTCATCTACGATACGCTGTGCCGGTTGCTCTAATCTGAGCAGCTACTACCGGCTAGGTACTGAACGAGTTAGTGAGCTGGTAGAGAGCGTTCACATAAGAGAGCATTGCGAGAGCGTCGCGTCAAAGTATATTCAGTGTAGGCATTTAGATGCTGCAAATGCAATATATAGGCCCCACACGTAGACACCTCGCCACATTGATTATCCATTACCCATTGAGTTGGTTTCGCAAGACCCCGTTTGAGAGAGGGTCTGTGCGATAAGGTGAATAGACTGAAAATGAATCTACATTCAAATAATAGTGCCTCCGGAGGATCGACGTCCTGAGGTTCCCTTATGCCTATAAGGTTGACACGCTTGATTTTGGATAGGAGAGATCGGTTATGGCCAAGTGTGTTACATGTATCGCCTTACCCCAATCAGCCTCTTCCCAATGGCAGTCTGAGCTCTTCCTTGTTCACTCACTTATCGTAGCCTTCCAATGGCATTAGTTGTATGCATGCCTCCTATATTCCACTACTGCTTCTGCTGCTCTATGGACAGCCCAAGAGGCAGTGCGCTACTGATCGCACTGCAGTACGAGTATGCCTCTTCGGCTGATACGTTGAGCTCCCTTGACCCATTATAGAAATATCCTTTACTCAAGCGGTATTTCCTTTAGAACGTGCTGCTTCGTATTCCAGGGTAGTTTCAACAAAAGTTATTGCCTTAGATGGTTTAACGGAACATTTCTTTCCGGGTCAAGTCAAGAATATTTGTACATTTTGGAAAGACCGGCATAGAGAAATTGTGCAACGGTGGGAATCGAACCCGTGCACCTACGTGTCTCCTCCGATTGCGAGGCTCACACGAACGCCACCGGGCTCTACGGCGGGGGGGGGGGGGACCGAGCAGCGGTACCTCTTGGGTAGATTGGCTGGCCTGTTACGGGGGCCTCCTCCTTCACCAGTCTCTCTCCGCCTATTCTCGCTACGGGCCGGGGATTAGGTGACCGAGAGTGACCGAGAGTGACCGGCCCTAGAACACTAGCCGAAGCAGTACACACCTCCCCCAGAGATCGAAGTAATGCCAAGCGTGCCGACTCTGGGGAAGAGATACACTCTCAGCAGAGGATGGTTTTAGCAGGTAGAGGCGTTTTGTCATCCACGTCAACCCCCCTGCACTGGATCGGCCCACTTTCGTGGAGACTGGAATGTCTCTGGTGGTGGCCGTGCGTTTGAAGAAAATTTCCTCTTCTCACAAAAAAAAGGCATAAAGAAATTGTGATCTATCAAATCAAGCCCGATTCTGATCGTGTAATAGTGCCACAATTATATATGCTGCGCCGGGCGCAATTTACCCTATCACTGTACGGTTAACCATGAACTCAATGTGTCTCATTGAATGTTGTCATTTTTTCATGTTTCATATTTTCGAAGTGACAATTTGCGATGGGTTACAAACTAACATTGTGTTTATGATTGTACGTTTAATTCGCATAGATGTGCTTAACCAATTAGCCAATGTCAACAAATTGTAGCAAGGAACCGACCTTGGAGAGAGAGAGAGAAAAGAAAAAATAGCGGCCTTGAGCTATGTTTATGCACTTATAAAGACTTATGAAAGCTTATAGCCCGAATCTCTAGAACAGCCTGATGCTAGCATTGAGAATATCAATTGTACGCATATCGTATATCCAATACATTTGAGTACTGTAAGCGAAAGCATCTCAACGAGTCCAAACAGTGTAGCGGCGTCATTGTATCGTTGCTTTGTCTATTTGTATAGTAGACGGGTAGCATCTGTTTGTCTCGCAGCTGCGATGAAACTCGAGGAAACATGAGGAAATCACAGTCAGGGTTTTTCCGGCCGAACTGCCTATTGCAATATATCCGTGGCGTGGTCAGCGATGTAGAAGTGACGGGTAAGTTTGTACGAAGAAAAGTCTTTGCCAGGGGTTGGGTTCTTCGATTTAGCGAATCCAGTCCTCACGAGAAAAAAAACGCGCTGTACCGGTGAACTGCTCTCCCTCGAGGAACACTCGAATGCCCCAGCTTCTTCGGATGGTGGCGGTGGGGGCGAGGAGCAATAGACCGCTGGCTGCTATTTGCTGAGCCGTCTTGGCGGTTTCGTTCGGCCACGAGCGCACGTGCTGTGTAGGCCTCACTTTCGATTGGTGTCACACCTACACCATAGAGTGCTTTGCCTGCAGCTACCATTGAGGTAACGAGCCTTCAAGATATTTGACGCTCATATCAATGCTATCATCTAGAATGCTAGATATCAATGCTCGTTCGTGCGTAAGATAAGGAGAATGTTTATATATATATATATATATATATATATATATATGTAGCGGCCTCGGCCTGACAACTATTCCCATCGCTTTGAGCTATACAATGTATGATACCTGGCTAGCATGATCTAGCATGAGGGAATGAAGAGCGAGTTTTCTTTGAGCTATTTTTTTTGATACGATACCATATCTTTTCAAACAAGTATATGACTTTCCGCTATTGGATGGGACAGCGTTTACCTTTCCGGCAAGTTCACCCCTGGAGCCGCTGTTTGCATTAACTTTGGTCGTCACAAGCGGCTTATATAGCAAGGACCCTCTCGTGTGGAGAGTTAAAAATTCGCTCAAGCTTGCTGTTGAGCTTTTGCAAGTCTCCGGTAATAACTCAACCGCTGTAATCGGACGGTGCGAGGACGCAAAAGCAAGCCAGCTAACGCGGGCTCTTAAAAATCAAGAAAAAAAAAATTCAACCCAATAATATCCCAAACGAACAACGTCTTGACCCAACAGTCAGAGTAATATGGCACTTTTTGTTCTGCCATCACGGTTCGACGTGAACAAATGATACTCACTATGGTGACTGATGATGATAACGGCTGACACTACGCTGTTCGCCATTTTCTACCTCAGCAGTCGCCAATCAATTTGTTTGTAATGCTTACCGTTTCTTTTGTAATGTTGGGTATGTCCGGTTGCAGGTTGTGCAATGTGACAGGAGCAGAAATCGCCAGAAGACTCAATGCGTTGAGGATTAGTGCAACAACGAGCTGCCGATGAACGCGGGTGCGGGAGCACTCAAGGCCACTGAAATTTACACGACACACACACACACACAAAAAAAACAACAACCAAATCTAAAACTGAAGTCGAAGGCGGGCAAACAGTTTCTATTTCATTTAGAGCTTTAATTTGAAATTATGAGACGACTGTTTACGTCTCAACAGCGTCCCTTGCAATCAGCGATATAGCCCACTATGATCTCGTGCAGCGTTGGACGAGATTAGAACACCGGACACCTGATATCGTCCCGAAAATAAGCACGGACGAACCATGCGTTTCCCTCTTGTGTCGGCAGCAAGGCAACAGTATATTCTTTGCAGATCAAGATGCCCCTGCTTCGAAATCGGGTGTCGCCTTTCGTTTGCTGCCGTTATTAGCTAGCAAGAAATTCTGATGTAAATCAACAGCACGGAATCAACGACTCAAATAGCAAAATAATAATAATATTAATCATAATATTAATATTAAAATACTATTAGTGCTACATATATTGGCAGTGGCATTGCCTTTGGTCCTGTCGAAACCTTATAACTATTCCAACTCTATAATGTACAGTGAAGTCCTGGAATAAAAAAATCCCCCCCGTCGTAAAACTGCGACCCAACGCTGACAGCCGAAAGATAAAATCGAGGGTGTATATAGCGATTTACCGTCATAACATAAATGGTACTGCCAGTGCAAAAGAGCTTCCCACCGGAAAAATGCTCATAGGCCCTTCGATCGTTTGTCTGAATGGGCTCGTTCCGTGCCATTCCTCTTCCATAATTTATTTTCCTCTTGCATTGTCTGCCTGCGGTGTGAGAGACAATTTTGGTCATTTCGACTAAACACACAAAGAGCGTCACACTATATATCTTGTCCCCTTCTACCTCTGCCGACACTGAACAGAGAGTGACTGCGGCGTCTGATAGCGGTCGTCCTCCATTATGTTTTTTTCGCACCCTATCATAACATTGACGGACGGAGCCTATTGGCGATATCGTACTCATTGCGTGGGCGCAACAGTAACGATACAGATTGGCGCAGCGACCTGAGCGCTTTCAAGTGGCTCATTGGTGTGGGTTTACTCATACGAGGTGCAGATCTGTGGCTTCTCTAGCAAATCAGCCGGCGTTCGAAGCGATAGGGGACGGCCGTTGACGCGCAGCGAGCATCTGATTACTTTTTAACATTTAGAAATTGCTGAGGCTGTGACATCGGGCAGCAAGTAAAGGAGAAGCAGGCTTAAAAGTATTTAGGTATGATTTGCGTATACATTTAGGTATGATTTGCGTATACATTTAGGTATGATTTGCGTATTAGAATATATGTAGCTCTTGTAAATTTCGGTACAAGCAAACGTACTAAGTTGATGGTGTTGCTTGATTTTTGCCGTTATTGTTCCAATTAACTAACTTATGGGAAGTGGTTTGGGGTTATGTGTCAAACTACTTCAGATTTAAGTTCGAGCTGTCAAGGCAACGCGTTCGAGCTTTCAGGTATGGCGTACATGCATTCGAAATGATCTCTACAACAATTGCGTACAGTGGAATCGAAATATATATCGCTTTTATCTATTTATATACGCTTCGTCTAAAAAGACATATCACTACGATTTTCTGAGTTGCCCTTATTGAAAAGTTCTCTTTCTACCGCCTTTGCTCCGAAATTGACAAGGTCACTTTTCCTCTCTGCAATTGCAAAATAATTCCTTGAAAAGGGAACACATTAGGTGACGGCGGGTGTCACTCGCTATTTCTGGGACCCGTCGATTGTCGCCGTCCCAGCTGATCCTCTTCATTGGCTATCTGTCGTGTAATGTTCCTTCCAGCATTTCTCTTGAGGGTTGTTGTACGGTTTTCGCAATTGAAACGAACCTCTGCTGGGCATACCTTGGCTCTGCTGAATCTTCAGAGGATTCAGCACTTCTTGCTTCCTTATTTGCGTAGAAAATGGGTGACATTGAGCTCGTGCCTATTAATGCCACCAGTTCCATTACCCGAAATGATTTCAGTATTCACACCGAAACGTTATCCGGAAGTCAGGGGATTACCGGTCCTGAGTTCTCTCGCTTGGGCGAGGCAACTCTACGTGACAATCTGAACAGGACAATTTAAGACTAGCCAGTTTGCCGTTTTACTTTAAACCACGGAGAATTCGCTACGTTTGAAGTTAAAGTGTACCCTGTTTGGGCAATGATTAACACACAACGTGTGGGTGGGGCCAGGGGGAGGTTATACTCGGAACGCTTTATCTACTCGAACAGGTCGAGTTTTGAGATAGAGCTGGCATATTCGGCAAATTTGCTCTTTCCAATATGCTCTTTCCACATATAGGAACCCGCCACAGGGTGGTACACATTTTGCGATCTATCTTACCCATTGAGAAGTACCCGCTTATTGATGAAATCAACTGCAACTTTCAATTACCAAGGCCAAGGACAAACGACTCCGATGCCTTAGTCATGTGAACTTCCTCACCCGTCAAAGTGCAGCTTTTGTCAGTTGGCAGCTAATAATTCGACCCGGTTAAACCGTCTGGCCCATGAAAGCGAGTTCAGTTATTTAAAATTGCTCAAACAGGCACCCTTCGTAAGCGCGCTAGCGAAAAATTGTTCGGAGTACATTTTCAAAGCATGCTAAGTCGGTACCAGAAAATGTCGATCAGCCAAGCAGAAACGAAGGAGCTAGTCACTGATTGAATGGGTTTTAAGAGTCGGCATCGCTTGTTGACTTCGTCATGCGGTAAGCATAAACTGAACGCACCACACTACAGATTAGAGTTGGGACTCCATAGGTCCTCTTGCTCATATATACCGTCATCGCGTTATAACACGGATCAGTTACGAGTGCATTTTATGATATACTGTCAAATAGTTCAAGCCTCTTTCTTCATATCTAATTCAACAAACAGTCGTCAAGTGTAAGCGTGTTTCACATACCCAACGGATACCGCAAACGTAAATAATTGCGCATAGAATACGCGCGCTGTGTGCTAAGCTACTAATTAGTTTTGTCTCCATCAGTTGAACTCTTAGGACAGATTATCGCGATAAGTTCTCTTTCAAGTTATCGCAGGCAACGGTCGAGATGCAGCAGCGCTCATTACACTATCAACAACATACATTTTTACGTTGTCAGCCATTTACGAATCGGTCGGTGCGCGATCGTGCTATGCTATATTCCGTTCGTGGATTTTATCACCGGACCCCGGTTCCGCTCAGTGTCATAAATATTTGCGATGATTGTCTGCACCCACATGGCTGTGCCATCGTTCGGAGGACTCCTAAAAATAACCACTGAACTGAAAGGCAGACAGCAGGGAAGAGGTGGGGCGTTGTCTCTCGCGTAATGATCGAAACAAAAACGAATCGAACAATAAATACTCTCTCAGGACACTCCAATCTAGGGTGAGCTTTTCGTCGCCTCCTTTCCGGCTGGCCCCTGCGACGAACTGCTTCGGATAGATCCGAAAACCTGATGGAACATTCTGGTCTCGCTTGAATTCCGCTTCAGAAACTCCTCATATGATGATGATGGCTAGCGTGGATTATTTATAGCCGTATCCACCAGAGTGGTTACGCTCAGTTCACTGGGCAGAGACACAGGCGGAGTGAAAAGACCCGATAAGGATTCTACGTGTTATGCTGGTGCTTACTAGGGTCTCGCCCCCCACATATCAATGGATGGATGTTGGCTACCAGCCATCTGCAGGAATTGAGGCTGGACAGCTGCCGGGAATCTCTTCGATGGGGCCGAGAGTGGGGTTGGCTTTCAAAGAAACTGGGGGCTCCCTCAGTCATTCTGCCTCCATTCAAATGCAACAGTTTAGTGACGGAAGTCCGGTTTCATGCCCGATATATAGTACGATTGATGTCGGGAGTACAATCGCTCGTTCTCTCTTTCCCTTGCCGAGCTGGTTTATAAGAAAGTACTAAACTTTTACTGAACTGATTACTTATTATGCTTAGGCTTGCTCGTAAATGTGAGCTAGAAAAATGATTTACCTATTAGTGAAGTTATAACTGCAGAGAAATCTGCATATATATATATATATGCACTGACGATCGCAGCAAATATTGCACCTCACATAGCCTCGCATTGTAAAGATTGCAGTTCCATTAATAAATCTTTACGTTTACCTACATGTTGCATAACACATTACAGATAAATCCACTGCCCATCCTTTGATTCCTGTAGAAGTCAAGTCTCGCAGAGACATTGAGAGATTTCATACTTTCAACCGATAGATACAACACGTTGCGATAATCAGCTACACATTTAAGTTATTTGGGTCCAGATAACCTCTTTATAGACATAGGAATATTAATCTCATAGATACTACAGTTGTAAGGAAACTATTATACACGATTGCCAGTGGTATCGCCCTCTCATTTTTTTCTTTGACGTATAATTTGTATTACTCTGAAGATTCTGCTGGGTTAACCGAGATCTGACGAGGTTCTTCAGCTGACGTCCACTTCGGGTTTACAAAGAGTCAATTCTCCCTTTTTGCTTCTTTCCTCTGCCACTCGATCGTACTCAGAAAGAGTTCGGGGAGTAAGTGAGTGACCGGAGGAATTTGACTTTTCAGCAAATGTTCATCGTTTTCCATTTAATCGAGAGCAAGACAGATCGTATTGGTAGAGGAAGGTCGTGCTGATAACGCTGTCAAAGGGATGCGCTCAAGGCTTTTCCTCCGGACTCGGTGCAGCTTCCCGATCCTCGCGTACTTCGTGGCTATGTGTGTCATGTGTAAGGTGCGTGTACAATTTCCGATTGTTTCTTCCCCACAGCATCGTTCAACACGGCCAGCAGCAGACAACAAAATACAAATTTTGAAACACGTCTGTCTTATGGGTGTGTAGTGTTGCGGCTGTGTTCCCAGATAGAATGAGAAGAAGAAGAGGACGGAACTCGTCGAGACGAGCATGTTTCATGCTTCATACAAACCCTTTTATGGCAGGTGTAAGGATAATCTGATAATGACCTGTTTAGGCTGATGATGTTTATAGTACTGTAATAATTTGCTCGTCGAAGATAGTATACGTATATCCCCAAATCTCAATGGAGGAGAAATCAATGAAATATACGTGTATTCTGTTCAACTGATAAAAAGAAGATTTTAAGTTGGAATTTAATTTTTAATGTTAATTTCAAATATTTTAATGTTAATTTATACAATAGTAGATTAATAATCATAATAACAAAAACTGCAATATTTTTTTTTTATCATCATCCATCTCTGTAGACAATGACAATACAACTACGTAAACCGATGATATCATTTATCGTTTCAACATGAAATTCAGTAGCCTTTGAAGTTCCCACTATGCCACGTCCCGGGGCAGTGTTTGATAGCCGTTCGATTTCCGATGTTTAACGAAGGACACACTATAAAACAAGCAGGAGTTCCTTGCCTAATTATGGCTAGACAGAACGTGCTTACGTACGAGAAATGTGCAAAGATGAAGGCGGACGCAGCGAGAAACAACAAGGAAACGCTCGATAAACACACCACGATGCCCGTTACTGTGAGTGGCAGAAGGCTGGCATGCTCCGATGTTTCAGGAATATTCTGCATGTTGACAGGCCCGATGAATAACATAAGCGATAAGGAGACAAGACAATAAGAAGACAATGTTAGCCTATATCCATACAGGTGATATATATAATATATGATACAGTTCGGATGGCGTCATTTTTCAAAATAAACCCCTCGGTGTTCTTGAAACTCCCCGCTTAGAGTTTAAGCACGACAGTTTAACACCGATTTGAACCGCTTAGAGCTGCATTATGCTCTGAAACGGGAACGTTAAAACAAAATGTCAGTAATTTGTAAAGGTAATATTGTCACTTGTTGCTGAATACTCCATTAACAAAACTCATAGACATTCGCACCTAACTCGATATAAAGCACGTAGAAGGTGGAATGGCTCCGGAAGAACCCTCCTAGATTGCCAAGCCGTAGCTTCCAGTGAGGCTCATAAAGAAAGCAAAACTTAGGCCCCGACACACGCCTCACGAGGACCTCAAGTGCTCACCTCGCTGCAGAGAGGGGTGTTCCGCGATCAACCTCCCAAAAGAAACGTTCTTCTCGTAAGTGTCGTGTGGGTGTAACCGGCTTATGGCCCTGTGAGCGACGTTAGCGTTACGCCAACTACCCTTCGGCGGTGGGAGGGTGTCAATAAACCCCAAAGGAATAACAGCAGCCAATCCAAGAATGAAATATCCATCTTAAAATTATTCTCGATTAACACGGCATCATGCTCACAGAACGGCGTGCAAAACCTGTTGCCAGTATGTTACAGAATGAATAAGAGTTGTCATTTATCTAATTCAAAAATGACACCTCGTATTAACAAAAAGTCAATGTTTCGTTTCTAATTCAAAAAATTACCCCTGGGGAGGGGGGTCCTTAACCAAAATGCACTGAGGCCCTATAACATGACAAATGCCGTACGTATGACATGATTCCCATAAACCACCATGTGGGAGGGTACAGCGGATTTAAATAGAAGTGAGCCCGCCAGGAGGAACATCCCAAAGGGACTGACTCCGGCATGAACCGTCGCAAAGGGATGCGAAGCTGCTAACTCGCCGCTCGTTTCGTTCAAGTTTGTCGCTTTGGGTGCTATACAAGCGACCCATGCCCCAGAACGTGCTGCTCGCCTCTTTTGCAGATAGAATCAACTCATAGGAGGTATCGTACAGGTCGAAGAAATGGTTGTTTTTTTTACTCAGACAACTGAAGTAGAACATTCTCACCTTTATCACGATCACATCTAGTAATACCTACTCTTGATTTGGCAGTATGACACATATTGGTTAGTATTATTTACGTAGATGTGTATGCACACAATGGTTATGATAGGTATGCTCTAAACATACCAGCGATGTAAATACACTTGCAATACGTTGCTCGGCTAAGGGTAAAGTTTGGTGTACATCGTTGCCGAGTATGACAGACACACGCGAAGATATTGCCCTAAATAAGACACAGCCGCGCAGTGAAATTGGGCAGCCAAATGTCAGAGGTCAAATTTGGCGGGGATACGAGGGAGGCGGAACTAAGCAGATTGCATAGAATTTCCGTCATAGAGGAGTTGCATACGAATGCAAGAGTGCGAGGAAGCTAACCTATGAATGATTGATTACTGAAGACTGATGTCAAGGGAATTGTAAACAAGGCCACAAACGAGAAGTAGGTGATGATGTGAGAAGAAAAACATCTCTACGAGTTTCATCCGGACAACAAAGAGGAACATACGTCTAAGCTATTAATAGACTCCAACTCTGAGGCACCACGACTACTTGCAGATCTCAGAGAAGAAGAAGAAGACTTCGCATGCCAAAGACTAGCATCCTCATGTCAAGCTGGTTCTCACGACGATAATGTACATCGAAGTTGTGCCGTCTGTCAAATAACGAAAATGAACAGTTGAGAAGAAAGATTTTCAATATTAAACATTGGGTGCTCGAGCGATAAATCGTATTGAAGCATTGGACTTTGGAAATGGGATAAAGTGCATAGAGATAGCTGATAGTAAATGAAGCGTGGGAAGTTGGGCCGGAAGCAGACATGACACGGCGATAATGTGAATGATGAAAAATATGTAATAATAATTTGATATTGTATAGGATGATAATGATATGAATAATAGTAGATTGACGCGTAAGTAATTTCCCGTTTTTTTTTACTTACTTTGAATTGTTGCGTCTTTTGAAAGAATAAACGGGTCTCAATAAATATAGTGACCCTCGTTTTCTATGGCTCTTGCGAGTCTACCAGGCATCATGTGGATCCCTCGAGGGAAAACATTTCTTCATGGGAGGCGATTTGACCACTCCTTGTCTTTGGCACCTTTCTTAGCGCGTGTATGCGATGCGCTATAATTGACTAGACGATCTTTTCCCCGGCAGAGGGGCAAGCTGGGCCGCGTTTTCATTCAAGGTATCCATCGTCGTCTGTCTCCCGTAGGCGTGCCAGAACGGTCCTTGCCATTCGAATTGAAATCACCAGCTCTAAAGGGCTAAAACCCATTTCGACAGACCCTTTCTCATATTGCAGAGTCTGCTTCCACTTGACGCAAAATTTCCGCGGTCCCAGATGCATTTTAGCTGCACGAAAATAGCGAAGAAGGCAATGTCGTATAGGCGCGTTTTTGGTCTCAAAATTAGATCGCTTAGGGAAATGCTACTAATGCACCGAACCGAAATATAAACCGCTTGCCTGCTGCGGAGTTACCTAGCAAAGAAACTCGCCAAATTAGTGTGTCAGAGAAACCACACAACTTCAACGATGGCGGAAATTGCTTATGCATCAACCTAATAATATCTGCTATAAATCCATAAACGACATCATGAAATGTGCAATCTTATTACAAAAGGGATAACTGGTAATTGGATGGTAAATTAAGTACCACAATAGCTTGACAAATCAGCCACCATTGCAATCGACAATTATGTGTAATATATGCAATTATATTCATATGTGCTATTCAAGTAATAGTTAGCCTTGCCCAATGTTAGTTAGCTATTTGCTACCGAACACGCTATGAGATCCAACACATTTACTTACCACCATGTTGATGACCGCTATACAGGCGTTATAATTGGTGATATTGTCAGCCCAGTGGCCATTAAATCCGCAGTGACGATACGCCTGAGGCCCTGAAATCATACAGAAAATCGAGTTGAATTATTGTTATCTAATAAAACTAGTAACACTTTACTTGAAATAGATTTTCAACTATCTTATGAGATGTAGATTCAACCCATCGAATTAGTTCACTAAGAAATGTAGTTTTTGATTCCTTCTGGCCAAAGGCTGTTCATTTTCCGAAATAGGGCAGCTACATTAGTTGTCTCTACTACAAAAAATGACTGTTTAAAAAAGTTGTAGCCGACCATAAATGCTTCACGGTCTCGGAGAACGCCAGTGTAAGGGGTCTTGGTTTACCCAATGTCCCGCATGCTAATAGGCGAAACCTGCCAAGGTGTCTTGTCACTAATTGTTCTCTGCGGGGACGGCATCCTGCGTCATGATTCACATAAAGATGTTTGCTGTTGTGTCAACCATGGCGTCGTTCCAAAGCAGGTTTTCCCCGCTGGCAAGACATTAAAATTATTCCATCTTGACGGCGACCTTCACACGATTCGTGGACCTCTAAAAAGTTAAGCTCCTTCAGAGAATCACGTTCTTGCCTTGTGTGCCTAGACTCAGTGATGGTGGGATTGAGCTCTGTCTCATATAAGGGTTTGGATGGCCTCCTTGACCAAGGGAATCACTGCCTTATGACAGGGTTTCGCCGACTGTTTCACGTTTTGTCAGCGACAGCCGGACGAGAGGCAACATCTGCTCAAACTCTGTGAGAAAGTATGATAGGCTCAGTAATGGGTGAAACCTGTGCATGTCCTTAACCACTTTGAATGAATGAGTCATTCGGTCAGCTGATAGCGAGGAACGCATGAGGCAGAAGTCGCGATGACCGTTTCCCTAAGTACCCGTATGAGAGACAGTTAAATCTCTCCTCAGCCTCCCGTAATAGTTGGGTGGCGTCATTAAATTCTTGAAAAAAAACACCTCAAATTTGAACTGATTGAGATGAAAACGGCTAACCTCCTGCTTAAGTGAGCATAAACTGTAATTAGGCCTTCCCTAAGTGTCCCATCATCCAATTGCCACAGATCGACAGACAACGTGATGAGGTCTGTCATGTTATGAGCCAACAAGTAAAAGGCGTGACGGACACTGATGGCTGCGCTATTTATAGCCGTGTGGCAAATGGGATAATTTGTCCCACTTGTAACAGGTCAGAATTACTTTCATGCTACTGGCTTGTCAGGTTGGAACGCTCGAGCATTAATTGGTTCAGAAACTCAAGTGGTTAATTCCTTCTCACGGTGTTGGAAGCAAATTTAAAAAATAAAGAGAAAATATTTGTTAAACATTTTCTTTGAGGACGGCAAAGTTTGATTAAAATCACTCCATTCGTTCATGATTTTAATTAAGGATTCAAGTGCTCTGAGGTCACTTTTCTTTCTGTATTTTGTCTACCTTATGCATCTCAAAGTATACGTTGCTATGCAAATATATATTTATAGAAAAAAAAACTGCAGTAAAAATTACCTCCAAAACCGTCAAACCCTGCTCAGTCTTCTATAGGGTTGCGTTGCTTTCCAAACACCCTCTATGTTAAATTGATATTATTTTCATAAATGCCGTCTATGTATTTAACACTGATATATCACCATGCGGCATCTAATCACATTTTAACTTCGTATTCGGTGCATACATGGTAGGTTAGAAAACAACATTAGTTTAATAAAACACCTATTTGCAAACTTACTTAGTTTATAGGACGTTTATTAAAAATAGCACTCGACAGCGGGACACGTCAACATCGAAGGTATTTGCTAGTGATGTGTGACACTCAATCGTACGTATGAGATTCGAAGGCTTAGCCACCAAATCTTAAAAAGGCAAGATGTGAACATATAATATATATTCGTATATGTCTGCCTTGTTCAGATCTCAGTTTTCGCGGGCGTCGTTCTCGGCACCTGCGAGAAAGTTGCCGTCAACGTTTGTGGAAAACAAAGAAATAGATCCGATTTCCAATCCTTAGAAGAAAACTCGAAACGTAACATGCGAGCTTTCATTTGCGATATTCGTAGAAAACTTGTGTGAATATAGCGCGCTGCACATGCGGCCTGTGTCCTCTATTGTATTTCGTTTCGTCACCGAGGCTAAGCCTTTGACTACTCGAAGCGTGTCGCTGATGCTGATTTAGCCCATTTTCTTCTCGAAATAAATGCCATGTAGATGGGAGTCGAAAAATGTCTGAATCGGGCAAGGGCGACGAGGCCAGCCAAAACAAAACGAGTCGGACGAACAGCTAAGAGCTGATGGGACGTTTGTGAGGTTACGAGGCAAAATGCTATTAGTCCACCACATGATTGTCCCTTGCACCTTATATCATTATAATTATAGATATTGTATAAGGACGTTGACTTCAACAACGTCTTGGCGTGTTATCACATATTTATTTTGCTTTTTCTCGAAATGGTTTAGTTTATTTTAAAATAAACCGACTTTGCAATGCGACGTTTCAAGGCCACTACGACTAGGAGACGAGTTCTGTTGCAGGTTTCTGATCGTCCAATGGCGTCTGGCTGTTTGGCTCACTTGTCTGTCGTTTGGAGTGAATTGGACATCGTGTATATGACCCTCTAGTAACAAGGTCCCATAATGAGCGAGCATCAATAACATGTTGACGCTCGCTTTGACAAAAGACTGACTGTACCAAGGGTCTAAACCAACAAGTTTACATGGACCTTCTTAGAATAGTCCATATAATTTGACAAGGAGATATCGTTCGCCATGCATTTAACAATTAAAGTGTCATGGGCGATACAAGTTGACTCAACTCAATCCTCAACATGCGTTCCATCACATTGCTATGCATAAGCCATAAACCTATCGAGCTTCAATTGCTGCCTTGGCCTCAGTGAGATGTGCATTTTTCTTTCGTACCATAATACCGCCGATAAATACCAGGAAATACCTAATCGGGGAAGGCCGGTAAGCCAGCCGGAGACAAACATAATTAGCTTATTATTTAGCTTAAGTTAAGAGCTGGTTACTTCATTCATTATATCGTAGGAATAGATAGAGGACCTTCTACATAGGCAACTTTCCACTGACAAAGAAACGGGTACCAATTTCCTGGGAGTTCGCCGAATGCCGCTTTACCGCAACTAACTGGCGTCGTTCGTCATAAGTTGTGAGCAACTCGTTGCTTACTACCATACCTAAGCGTCAAACGCTTTATGTACTTGCATAAACGCCTCGCGTCGTACCCTTTTATTCGAGCAGACGAATGTAGCGTAAAGGAGAAACTATTATTAGATGACACAGGCGAAGGCAGAATGTCTGCAGACTCGACAGTTCATTTCCGGATAGCGGTGATACAAAAGACATATTTCGCATTGGGTCAAGCAAAGTCGTTTTTGGAACAGTAGACTTATCGTTGAAGCTGGGCTGTTTGACAGATAAATAGGTTAACAGTTACTTGGATGGCAGAGGCCACACGTCGAAGTGGCACAGACCTACTGCACGTTATGGTATACTTAGTGTTATATCTTTATTATAATTTAATATAGTATATTATCTAAAAATATATGATGCAGATAACGACTATTAGAATTACTATTGTCTGGCGTCACACCACAGATCATCCTCAGCCGCTCGAACGTTGACAATTGTACCGTACATAAACGCCCTGAAGCAGCCAAAACCTTTTTGGGGGTGGACCGGCGAAATTCATGCCCGATATTTGGATTTCCTGAAAATGAGCTAGGCACATATCTGGCGAGGTCCCTTTATGGGAAGGGCCAATGAGGTGATCTCAGGTTCGAAAACTTACTTAAGTGTCTTATTATCTATAATATCTTATTAACGAATGATTCGGTATTCGACTTGAACAACGTGCATAAGCTGCGAAGATACAGCGTTTAGCCTAAATGTGAAAAAGAACAGTCCGGTAGTGGTAAGCTCTTCCATGCGCGACAGTGATGCAGTAGGTGGCGAGCGGGATAAGCGTTGCTTTGCAAAATATTTGACGGTTATGAACGGTGGATGTCCTCATGAATGTGGGCTGTGTACTGACCGATATAACAGGACGTTATTATGGTATGACCTTGTTAATGTGCTCAGCCCATAGTATTTCATATATCCGCGTGGTGTGTATGCAGAAGTATACAGGTGTACATCTCCAGGAAATCCCACGACCAAGAATTACCACAGCTAATACTCTTAGTATAATTATGCTGAAAGCAGATCATCGTAATTTTCATTGTTGAGGATCTGCGAAACTGTAGCGGAAGCCATCTTTATCTCGATGCCTCTGTAAGGCGTTATCCTTAACAGAGAGTTCATCTGTCAACTAATAATCAATACCCAGAAATGAATGAAAGAATAATGAACATCATCTCATCATTTAGATCGACCAAGGCTCTTTAAAGTTGAGAGCCCTCGAATATAACTCGGAATCATTGAGAGCAGCTCCAAATTAGTCAGAAAATATTGTCTGCTCATATTCCGATGCAGGTAAGCGTTGTATAGAAAGAAAATGCAAGTATTATTATAGTTTACAGTAAATCTCATCGTACACACAAATGCATCTATCGCACTAAATCGATATGAGTTGTAATTAACATAATGAAGTCACAAATGACATCTACACTGTTGTCAATGCGTGAATGACAACTTCACTCCTAAATAAATACAAATGAATAAAACCATATGCAGATAAACTATTGAACAGTTGAATATATATCTGTGCGTTTGTAACTTACCAGCACCGTATTGTGCGTAAAGTGAATGCTGTGCATCATCCATGGTCTCGAACAGAAGTTTACACGAGCGAGATACGGTCATTCCGGCTGCCACCGAAGGCCAACAGGAAATGCCATCCCACGAACTCGGGCAGCGTAGGGGATCATCTTTAACGTAAAGATAAACCAGTAAACGTGAGTAATGCAAAAGCACATGCATCGTTCAGGCTTCCGTTATTATTTTACCTAATAAACGAGAGAGGGGGACGGGTGAGTATGCACTAAGATGTGCGTCTACCGTCAGGAAAAATATAGGTTCGCAGTTAGGAGAAAATAGCCACCGGTGGTAAGCCAGTGTATTGTAATATTTCCATAACACCGATGCTGCCTACTTTATATCTGTAAACCTACGCCCTATCGAGCTCTAAGCCTTTTTTTGCCTTTCGTATTGTAGGCCAACCAAAGTTTGACGTTTGCGTAGATAAGTATACTACTACTACTACTACTTTGAATGCCAAGTAAGGATATTAGCCACAAAGGTAGGCTTCATAGCCGAACCTGATACTCGGGATACAATTCAAAGGTCCTTTCACTTCTTTCGATAGGAGGCGTCTATGGAAATATGGAAGCGTTTAAGCCTGTTACTCAAAAGGCCTACAGAAGGGGAGATAAGTTTACGCGCCCTTCAGCCTATCAAACGTTAGGGCAGGTATTGAGATTCTCTTTGCAGATAAATGAAAAACACAACTGCATAAATAGAGATTAAGTGAGCGAGGACAAAATAAACAAATCGTTCTAACAGTTGGCTACATACTATACATTCAGCAAATACAGACTCACAACATCTATATGGGTTTCTTTATAGCCACCCTACGATCTACTCGTCCCCTGGACAGCTACTTCCCCTAAAAGTTCTCTATTCATGATGAAAGGCGGTAAGAGATGCAAGGATGTAAAAGGGGTGACAGCTTCACATAGCGCGCCATAGATAGAAGGGACGAAGAGGAGCTACCTCCGGCGGTTAACATTGGCAATGGTAACTATTAGAGAGAGAGATGGTCGACACAGAGAATAGTCCGAAGGCGCGAGCCCAAGAGTGAGGTACACGCGCGTCTCCTCGCTCTCATCCAAATATACTAATCACGACCAGTAGTTGTAGTAACCCGCTGTTTTCGCTTCAGTCACCTACCTAGCCCTAGCTGTTGTCTGACAATTACGAGAAACTGACCCACGGAAACTTCTATTATAGAAGGTATACCGCTTATTTTGTGGTGGATGCCGCCCGCACACGTATGAGCGAATCTCATTGTGTACATTGCCTTAATCACATTTCCATTGTGCTTATGGTTTTGTTTGGCCATCCTCCCTACCGGTCTAGGCATCGTCTCCATTTACATTTCGTATACGATCAACTCTGCTCAAAGGACGCCTCCTGTCTACCCAGGAGGCGGTATCCTATTACGTATCCTGACTCTCTGCTCACTGCTTTTTCATATACAATGTTCGTCGCGTCTGATAGATACACGGACTAGCGAGGCGATAGCTGCTCAGCCAACGGGTGATTTTCGAGCCCAATGCCGTCGCTGCTTCCACGATCGTTACATTGTTCGATACACAGCTGACCCTGAACTGATTCTCCTATATATATTAATTATTCCGATGCTGCGACACTCCTCACTATGTTCTCCGGTGGCGAGGTGTAGTTCCGCACTCTCGACGTTCCGTGACGGTCACTATGAGACGAAGATTCGCCAGATTCCATATGTGGTGGATTATGGCGGTGTGAGCAATGATACCGAATCCCTTCCTTTGCCATCGAGTTATCCAGATTCGGCACCGAAGCTCCACTGAAACACACAGTTCGTTGCTCAGCAATTGCACGGACATCAAGTGCTGTCGCCTGAAGGGATCTGACGTCAGCTACTTAAAGCTTGTATCAATCAAGCATATTGATAACGCTCGCCAGAGATATTGGAGAAATATTAAAATATTAATATTATTATTATTATATTATTATTATGATAACTATCCAATGAACTACTTGTTTGATATTATGACCGGTGGCTCGGACGGCTAAGTCCCTGGCTGTAGGAAGCCAGAGAAAGCAGGTTTGAGTCCCGGTGCATGAGGACGTATAAGAGAGCTTAAGTATTGTAACAATTGCAGTTCCTTCAATAAATCAATCTAGCTTTACCTCTACCTTTACCAGCTACTTCCCTCACGTATATTCTCTCGCATAATTTTTTACGAATTATCTTCGATGATAACTGTCCATAGGCAGCTAGTGTAAATAGAAAATACGTAATGACGCACATTGTGGCGTACATTTTAAAAGACATTTTATGGAAATATTAAAATGAATAATAATAAATAAATATTTTATTTAAATCCAATAAACATAGAATTTTCACGACTCATACTCAGTCGTGGATACAATTAAACTGATCTATGACAACGCAAGAACAAAATTATGTAATTCCCTTTGCAAATATGACAATACACGAGTGTGTCGTACGATATAGAGTTGGGTCGTCAAAATACAGTCAATGTGACTAAACGATGCTAGCACCGATTGCGAGCCTAACGTAGAAACGAGATTTTCGAAGTGTCAGAGTTTTTGTCGTAGAACAACAGCGGCAGCATTGCAGCACATACAGAAATGATTACTACCTGTGGCCAGTTACCATTTGCGAGCTGGCTTTCTTTTGAATGGGTCCAACGTTCGCTGCGCACCTCAGCCAACTGTATAGGCCGCAAAAACCGTCTCGGATGGCCTGGCCTAAGACGACAGCTAACGTTTCATAATGTGCAGTCTTCTTATCTTGGCGTCAATGGCCTCAGTGCCGGCTGGCTGCCTAGACATCTGTCCACGTTCGTGCGTAATGGCACACCGGCCATCTGAGGCAGGTGAAGATAAGACGGAATGTTTCCCACTGCATACGATGTGATCTCTTATTCCTCGCTTCGTTGGGATACTCTCTTGGGTGCAAAAAAAAGCTATGACCTTATGTATTTGTTCACTTTGGTGTAATTTACTGTTCTTCTTTCAACCAGCTTGATGTTGAAATCAATATGATATTTGTGCAGTAAAGAAACCTAAAGAGATCTTTCCCTCTCAGAGGAAAGATGGAACTCAGGGGATTAGAGAGTGATCCTTTCCCTTGAATTCGTGTCGCATTGAGACTATGAGCGATGACCAGAAAGATAGCAGATGGTAGCAGAAAAAAACAACAAATTCATTTCAGCAACTTTTTCTTAATTGGGACACTAATGGTAGCTATACAGACAAGTGTCACAGATACACTTTGCTTGCCCTGAACTGCTGGTCACGAAGAATTCCCAGTTCGACAAAACTCTCCTTACGAATTTCAGATATGTAAACCTAATTTTCATTGCCCTAAATAACTGTACGCTGTGGTAGCATGCGCACTTTGTATAGAATGCGATCCCATTTTCTGTTAATGTAAGATACTATGGGGCGTCGTTTCCACGCTCATAAAGGTAAATTGAGATTCATGACGTCCGATCGTCTCTTCTTCGAAACGTCTGTACTTTTCAGACGCTTCGACGAGACTGGGGGGGAGGGGACAGATTGATCAGGGTGACCCAGCTCGTTTCAAGCACCTTTGTTACCCCGCAAGCGCCGCCAAGGATAATATGGTATGCGCTCTCCTTAATGGTCCATCATGAGCATTCGTCTATAGTTCTTGGAGAAAAGATCACTACACAATCAACGAATGTTAATTTGGAACTGATCAAATGATCAGATCAGACGGCGCATGATCTCGCCGGAATCAGATCGAAAACGTCAACTACGATACTTATATATCGATTCCGCAAATGTCGAGATAATTCACAGACATGTGGCGAACCGTCGTGCGCCTCTACAACTGGGCTCCACAGCGCAGAATTATTGTGAAGGCAAAGACGAAACATTGTCTTCGGTACCCGTCGTGAATCCGTAAGAACAACTTTGTTGTACAGTAATTAATGTCTTCGAATAATCCCGATGTAACTACAAGATCGAGCGGATTCAGTACTGACGCAATCGTTGGCCTGATATAATTGTATCGGGCTATCGCGTGACATCTGAATTAGGTTACGGCGCTATATTTGGTATGAATTATTCATTAGCTGTGCGGCGAACTCGACGACTAACTAGCGGTCACTGTGCAATACATATGTGTGATAGTTGCTACACATGCCCTCTATCCATTTCTCTAATTAGCACTAGATGGGATCAACCTAACACAAACAGCACTTGAATGAAACATGGCCACTCTCCCAAATCATTGTTGTACCATTTTTGATGTGCAAACATATTCTAGAGTATACTACAGCCTCACTAGACTAAGGTGTTCATCTGATACTGTGGGACTCTCACCCACTAAAACCCTGGACCTCTTCGGCTTGGGCCTTGATCCGGAAATGATTTTGTATGATTTTATAGGCTTGCAGAGCTCGCAACTCATGGATTGGAGTCCCTTTCCACCCGGGTCCAATGCATCACACACTTAGCACTAATTACCTATCACTGTGATAGTTTCCCCTGCAAGAAACCCAGTAGCTATGCACTGCGAGGGCGAGATTGAAATCGGGTGATCGATTCAAGAGACACCATTTCTTTGGCTGGGGACCGGTAAAGCCAATTGAACAACGATGACAGATATCTCAAGTCGATATGCAAATAGATATGCACCTGATGCCAAATCTGGATAGTATTCTCGTACAATAATTCCTAATTATTGTATGTTTGAATAAATATTCAATGGGCTCATTCTCATAGAAACTCGCCAACTTACTAGATACGTAAAGGTAGCATTTGCTATAATGCATATACCGCTGCCTTATGAGACGCAATACGTAATTGTAATGATCTGTGTCACAGTGCTAACAATTACTAGCTGATGGTAAACCTGTCTTCTACATCATGCTGCTTAGACCTCATGATAAGGTGAACAACGTTCATACTGCAGTATTTCCCCCTTGGATTGCGTGCTGCTTGTGTTTTTCTGATGACGGGACATACCCTTGCACGCATCTTTTAAGGACACTCGTACATTTGCGTGAGCATTAGCTTGTCAAAGGACCACTATCGGGCGTCCATCTTAACAACTGGAATGTCATGAAGGTCTTGTGTGTGTTGCCATCAGTGTGGACTTGCAGGCGTACTCACTCGATCAGTGTCTGGTAGCCAGCTTGGCTGGATGCCGCCATCGAAATGCTCCATAGTCCTTTTGTGAGTGCTGACTGTATGCTAAGCTACCCATATATAGTCCATCGAGGGGTAAATTAAATTACAGGGGGTGGCAGGTTACACCCGATATCCACTCAACACTGTAGAAACACAGTAGAGATAAATATTATTATGGCTCATCGAGGCAATGATATTACTTTGATGGGATCATCTGCGTTCGTATGTATCAGTGGAGCCTACTGATCCTACGGAATTAGATTGGGGAACGCCGACGAGGCAACAGAGTAAACGATTCTAGAATGGAGAATCCTCAAATAATATCCATTCAATGAACAGGAATATTTTGACTGTATCGCATTCGTTCTCGATCGAAATCTATAATGCTGTTTTGTTGCCCATGACATCCGCTGGAAGTAAGTAAGATCTGAGGCCGACATACGGAGACAAACACAAGCTAGCTATATGGCATTGCATAATCGATCGACGTGTTTGTAACTGATTTATATTACTTGAATCTAAATGGAGGCAGCTAATGAGACTTAAGTGCCAATTAATATGTTTGACCCTAGGAGCGGCTAAGTCGAAAAAGTCCTCATAGTAATACCTGAAGGTTAAGAGCTGAGGCCTGTCAGATAGGGGAACAGCTGAGGGTCAGCTCGAAATACAGTAAAGTCGAAAAAGTGAAGTGAAGACATCCTTTCCAAAAGCAAAACTCAAAAAAATAAGCCAGCGGTAGAGCTTTGCTAATCGATCGCGCTTCCAGTCCTCGCGAGGGCTTATAGGGTAACGTCCCTGTAGCGAAGTAACTTTTTTCATCTAGCATCTCTCCTGGCAATGCTGCTACTTTGTTAAGCACCGAAAAATGTTTTATGGGCGAAGGGCCAGCCGCGAACGAAAAGTCCGTCCGACTGGATCTATGAGTGCGTTGCCGGGTGACCACTTGACAGCATATTGGCTTCCTCTGCGAACAGTTTG
Organism: Stratiolaelaps scimitus; assembly: GCA_019614645.1. Taxonomy (NCBI): domain Eukaryota; kingdom Metazoa; phylum Arthropoda; class Arachnida; order Mesostigmata; family Laelapidae; genus Stratiolaelaps; species Stratiolaelaps scimitus. Next base: position 151,159 of record JABWDB010000079.1, read on the forward strand.
TCGATTTGTCTGGGTGTACAAATCCGTCAACGTAGATATTCATATATATATATTTATACAATATTGGGAAGTACATTCTAATATCTATCGAAAATGATATTTGCTGTCTTGAAAAGCTGTCACCATTCTAATTTAAAAACATGGCTTACCGATAAAGCGGATTACTCTATGTAGATTATCGTACAGTCAATAATAAATGAGCTCACCTGGCACGATGGACCAAATCTGATGTACAGTGATGTCCTCGTTATTAAGCAATACTTCCTAATAACGAAGGGAGAAGCCACTGACCGAAACACTGATTTCTCCTACGCACATTGCCAATCCATGTTCAGCTAATTCGTCTCTCGACTCAAAAACGATCCGGCTCAAGTGACCCAAAAGTTGACGATTTTTAGACCTGCTTCAGTAATCGGTATTGTTGTATAAGCTTGGAAATAAATATTGCTTAACCTCTGCCGCATAGACTATATGTATATTGCTGTTTTTGAAATGTTATTTTCATTGCGATTCTTGCGTGTATGGCTGTCGAGATAATATAACATTATCTTGAAGAGATTAAGTGTTCTATTAATATGACATATAGTGTCGCGTGGCATCCAACTCGGGGGTATCTTCTAGGGGAATTGCCCAGAGGCATAAATGCCTTGTTCGCCAAGCGCATTGTAAACGTGTAAAATCCTTATTGATTAAAAAGTATCGTTGTTCGCAGCGAACAGGATAGCGGTGCCGGTCACGTGGAAAGGCTCTTCGTTCTCTACAATATATTCCATGCGGATACGACAGACACCGACATACATCGTCGTTCAGATGACGCGACCACTGGAAGGGGACACAAACTTATTCAGATGAGTAAACACCGGTGGGAATTAAGCGCCACATGAGGCGCTCAGCTATCGAACGAGTTTTCCACGCTGGTTCATGTAATCTGACGGAGGCGGGTTGTACTTGATAATAAAGTGCATGGAAACGAATTACTTCGTTCAGAATGGCGATCTCCAAAGCTCGCCGAAACGAGAAACAGTGAAGCAAATTCTGCTCCGTGACACATGGATAAAACTGGACAAGACGTTCGAAAACACACATTGACTATAGTTGGACACGATATATTTCAGATATAGCAGATCGGGTTAGGCGTTTCTCGCTCCCTATCAAGGTAGTTTTGGAGGGTTGTTGTTGTTGTTGTTGTTCAAAAGGTGGGGTCAGGCCCGAATTCGAATGATTTGATGGATTAGTATACAGTGTCTAATCTGAAATTCTCGTTTGCGCTTTGTCAGCTGTTCTAGGCTTTGTCAGCTGCATTGTCCCGTTGTAACGGCAACAATGAGTCGGTGTCAATCTGTCAATTTTACCCGACTTATTTACATATCTAAGAGAGCTGACATGAAGTCATTCAATGTGTTCGAATTCATCACGTTTTAATGGTGTACATGTGCTCTTCGTGTAGCTATGTTCTAACAGTCATTATACACATTGCTCGTATTATACTCGAAACGATGTTGCCGTTAGTAAGTTTGTAGACGAGGCATTGACGCTGGCGGACAGATCCCAGCCTTCGCCAAAATAACTGAGTGAGCTACTTGAACTGTAAAACTTCTACAACCAAGTTTTGGCCAACCTTCATGGACATCATATTCCTTATACGGGCTGAGGAGCCGCTGCTTGTATTAGAAATAATCCACACGAGACCGTCCGTATATATAATATTTAACTGCCTATATTTCTAAAATGCATAATAGAATCAGTCGTATGTTGCCCGCTTAGCTTATTACGAGACATCTTTTAGGCTATACACTACACATATGTAAAGTTCAACTTCAACAATCAATCTCTCTCGAGATCGGCTTTTCGAAACGATTTACAAACTTCATATCATAAACACCCTTCAAATCCGCGTAGTATACTCGAATACTCAGAAACGTTCCATTTTAGGACATGGGCTTCCTCTTAACTTGAGCCGGATATAATTCAGGGCGGCTAAAGCAACAGTGCATGGTTGACAACATCTCAACAATTTACTCATAATGAATTATTGTAAACAAACAAGCACTTGTAATCTCGTGTTTATATCTATGTACGCCAATTTGTTCTTCGTATTTTGCTTGTGAAAATCGTGCAATATAAAATCATTGCCCATACAAGTAGATATCGTCAATAGGAAAGCTCTATGGTTGGAATGGCTGGCAAGACCTAATGTTTTCGGGCTGACTCTCAGCCAACATTTATCGTCCACCGAATTGCTTTGTGCTTTCCTTCGTGAGACGGACCCTTGAGTGCAAATGTGGGGATTGACACTCGTGTGTGCACCTGCATGTCTCCTCCTCTTGCAAGGAGCACACGAATGTACCACCAGGCCATCGGACTCGACTGGCTGGTAAGGCCTGATCGCTTCTGAAGCGTCCCGTAATAACGTCTACAATTGAAGGACTCCAGTCGTTCCGTTTCATAGTCGCACTACAAGTGGAACCTTTATCTTTTAAGATAAGATTCTTATTTGTTATCCTCTGAACTACCTGGATGTGTGAAATGTTACCGGATGCAAGAAATAATTACCTAGAGCACCAACACACACACATATATATATATATATATATATATATAATGATAGTGATTGTAGTAAAAAGGACCCTGCTCGTTTGTCTCGCCTAGTACCGACACGGGTGTGATGTTCTTCCTTTCTGTTATGGGTTACGGGTAATAACGAGAAAGCCTTCAACAAGACGTTAATGCAGGTTCATATTAGGGAACATCGCGCTCACACCACAGGAACGCGCAAATGAAACTCTTCATATCCTAATAGAGGATTGTCATTTTAAATGAGCGTGACGGGCATAATTATATTAAAAAAAAAGCGCTCCCAGATGCAGCTAGACTTGTGAAATATCAGCCTCCCCTCGTCGTGTTTGTTGAAGACAGGGATTTCATATAAAAGAAAACGGGTTGTACCACTTCAGTTGAAAATCAGCCAGAGGGTGGGAAGGAAAGCGCGAAAGGAGATATTGCCTTGCTGAATATTATGCTGCAGTATCCGTTGAGAAGCTACTGCTAGAGCGCCTGCTACCTGGCCTTCCATGATGTTGTGAATATTTGGTAATAATCACTGTTACTACCTCTCAAAGTCACCCCCTTTCGAGGTGAAGTCACTGGAAGAAGTCTAGTCACAATCGATTGTACAAGTGTGGGTGTGTTCTGCGTGATTGGAAAGTTGAGGCCAACAATCCGGAAGGAAAGCATCGAAAAACGATACACCATTCGTCATTCGAATAACGGATCGAGTCGGACATCTAAGAACGGTTGCCAATTGACATCGACAATGAACCTATATATGGCGAAGCGATTTCTACCCGAGGGGAATAATAGAGTATTGTATACGATGGCTATTCAGTGATAAGTGGCTTTGAGATTATGGCACTCTGTCAAAATACGATCGATTGTTCAGTCTTGCAAAGTTAGGTTAGATCATAAAGCAATGCCACAAGCAGTTCCGTGGACGCTAAATGTTGGCTTTGAGTCAGCTCGGAAAAGTTACTTTAGATTCGATCATAAAACCAGATTGATTAATATAGCTTTGTATGCAGTCTATATTTGTTACGAATACAAATACCATTGATAACTACATGACGATCTGGTATCGACGTAAACCTGTGCACTGATAAATTCTTAGCGATATTTCCCATTAGTGGCCGTGAAAACGACACGTTCCAGGGTTAGTTAAGGTTCGAAGAATGAAGATTTTCTAACCACATAGGCATTATAGATTGGTGGAAGTCATACAACAATCACATTTAGAGAATGCCCTAATGCATTTTGAAGAGGTTTGCCTGAGCACTTACCACAAATGTTTTCTTATACGTAAAGAATAGTAGTTCGGGGCGTAGAAGGAATGCGAAAACGCCATTGGTGTGGTGATAGTCTTTGGTGGGAACGCAAGAAGATAAACAAGAAGATAAATCGTCCAGGCAAGCGACTGTTGAAACGGGAAGATAGCCTAACAAAACTGATTCTAAATCAAAAGCGTCGAACATGCAGAGTAAATGTTCGAAAAGCTTTGGAACCACGTTGATAAGACCACTGGCTGACGGATGAGGATCCGTGCTATACCATCCGTATCGATGTAGGTGGAAGTCGCCATAGATGTGGACCGTTGTGAATTTTTCAGCACGATTTCCCTCGAGGAGTCACACGAGGAACATTCTATTTACTGCTACAATTGTAGAATTAGGAAATCACCTTCAGCTGAAATTCGCTGCAACCCACGTACGCTTTGCTACAATGTGCCAAAACCAGAAAAAGTAAAAATAGATCTGCAACTCCGCGGACAGAAAACACAAAATTCTTGCACTATGCAGGTACGGGGTATTACACAAGGCCTACTCTTCACTGCCGAATCCCTAGAATTAGAATTCTAGTGCCACTGCAAACCGCCTCTACTGTCAACCGTGTACAAGGTACTAGACCATCCAAGACCACACGTCCAGAGCTCGACAACTACCTCGCCGACCGCCGCAAACTCATTGTAACTGGAGACGTGGATATTTATATAAGGACTTGGACAATAAATACATTGTGAGCTTGTCCCGTGTGCCCTCAAAGGTAATTCTTCAACACATAGGACTTCTAGTCAAATCCATTGGTCACGCTTTCCGTTTGTCCACCAAGATCGTGGTCTCACTACGTATCTATAAGGATTTTAACACGGATGATGTTTGCCCCCTGTTAGAGGATGCACTTGCAGCTACAATGAGGATCAAGGACAAAGAAGTCTCTGGTCTCTGATTTACCACCCAGCGGGACTCGAATCACACTAAGAGTATGACTCAGATTTCAAAGCAAGAAAGTAACAACGCTGACAATCGCAACTGCACACTTTCTTAAAGATGCATATGCTTGCCGAACTTGATAACAAGGGCTTGCAAGAGGGCGAGCGTGCTTAAAAAACGACGAACCGGTTACTCCAAAGTACTGGTGGAATAAAAGCATCGCAGAAGCTAGAAAGGAATGCCTGACAGTACGAATGCGCTTATAGAAGGCCGGAATATGCAAGAAGGATCAAGGCCTGTTGGTGATTGTTGCGGACTTCAAAAAAGAGTAGCGATATTAAAAAGGGAGATCAGCAAAAGTGTGGAGAATGTTCGAAAGGTTTCCTGGGGGAGTGGGACATAGGCCCTTGGGGTGACCAATGAATTAATAAGGGAGAAGATGGAAACCAAACAAAGCGAAATGTAGACCAGAGACAAGGAAAAATGTTTCGTAAGATGTTCCTGAAGCACCCAGATGACAACAGGGCAGATTGCACTAGGAGAGAACAAGCTTCAAAAACACCCCTGAGGTCACTGTTATGAAGGTCTCCAAGGCTGGGGAGAGAATAAAAACGGGAAAGGCCTTGGATCGGATGGCATAACTGGCATAACAAAACCTCTGTTCAAAGGTTTGCCCGAACTGGTAGCAAAGATGCCAACAAAATATCTGAGAAAAGGAGCCTTCCCGAGCATGTGGAAGTGAGCTGAGGGCGTCCAGATCCCGAATGGAGGGGGACGACGTGGAACATGGCCTTATTTCCCAAGCATACATCGGTTTCAGGAAAAATCGGTCGGTTCTAATGGCTATCCACAAAATCATCTCCAAGGATGAAATACTGAGATGGGCCATAGGGAAGAGGAGATATTTCTTCCTCATTCTACTGGATGTCAACAACGCCTTCACTAGTGCTTTGTGGAAAGTCATCCTACGCTCACTAGAAAGGACACACACTGAACCTAATACGAGTGGTCTTACTTAAAGAATCAGCACAGAAGGCTTGGAGTTTTCGATGAACCCTATAGGGTTCATCAACCCTATCATCCTAGCTCTCTGCTGTGGAGTTTCGGTCACTCCGTATCTTGAACTTCGAGCAGGTCAACTTTCTGAAGATACAGCGTCGTGAGTGGACAAAAGTGGCCTGGTAAAATTTGACAAAAATAATTGAAAAATTTAATACCTGACAAAAGGCCCCGAAAATTGCAATAACCCTTCCGATCAGGAAATTAAGATTGCAGGCACGGCTGGTGACGTGGGAGGCACTCTAGATAGAAACACGGTGGGTTCTCACATCTCAAGTTGGAACAGGATTACCAAAATAATGCTAAATATTCATGGTCCAAAATCTGGTAAAGGAGACTCTTAATGAATGCTGCGGAGTGTATAGTGCTTTGTGGGGCATCGGGGTGGGCGACCCTCATGTCGAACAAAGCCTCCGCAAGATAAATACTTCGGAAAACACAGATAATTCGGGATCCCAGTTTATCAGAGAGCATGTAAATTTTAAGTCGTACCTGACGTCAACTGGAAAGGCGCCCTTTCTAATTGTGATGCAGGAGGGGGGGGGAGGCTAGCCTAAGCACACTCTAGTATGTCAGGCCTCAGAGGAGATCAGCACGACAAGCATCGACGCTGAGGACAGGCAAAAACGATCGGCGAAGGTTTCCGTAGATTTTAAATTATAATACATCAGAGAGAACAGAAGGCGGTGGTTGATAAGCGACAAACTGGCTGAGGAAATTCTTACTGAGAAAGATAGACTGGAAAGAACTAGGATCGTCAGACTCGTGAGACAACTTGACAACCGAGCAGACATGCACTACATGGTCGGGTTCATCGGACGAGCAGGGGATAAGACCTTGTTTAGGACTTAGCGCCTCTGGGGAGACGGGGAGCCCGACGAGCCAACTAATCGAATCTACAAGTCCCATTAGCCGCCTCCGCAAGCTTTGGTTTGACGTAATCTCAATCAGTCCCAAACATGGCCCAAGCCTCTGAGGTCCAAGGCTTTTAGTGTGTAGGAATCTCACACTACCGTAGCAAATCCCTCACTAGGGACGGTATGTGTCCATGATGGATTTTTGCCTTTAACCTGCGTAACGAAGTGACTAAGCAATACCTACTGTATACCCGTTTCGAAGAGAAAAGGCGACCAATATAGCCTCAAAGCCCACAGGACCAAAAAATTGATTAATGCCGTTCGGAAATCAAATATTCGTGAGTAAACCTCTCACCTCTTTTTTGGCAATCTGTGGAACCCCCCTGCCACCGAATCTACGGAACTTGACATACCTGTCAAAATGGCAGGGAAGATTGAAGATGCTTCTGATAGGTACCCTTTGGTATTGCGTATCTATGCGAGATCTTATTTCTGCAGACGGCAACGACTTGTGGAAAGGTATTCCTAAGAGATGTCGTTTTATCTCTTGACAGATCCCAGACATGTTAGCTTTGATCTTGGAGTAGGCACATTTAGACGTCTTGGGCTTAATGGAGCCCCACGAAGTGACATATCTCTGTTTACAAAAAAGAGATTGTGACAAATGGAGAGTTTGTCGAACATGTAAAATACGAGTATTCGAATTTTGCGCTGTTATTATTATGATTGGGTGGAAGCATTATCTTTCTCAGTTATGTCATTAACCTAAACTATATATATACATTACTATATAGTCGCAATAGATATTATACACTTTATGCTGCATTATGAAGAAATTATATAATTGGACAGACTAGCATGACAGCACCCCCTATTAGGAAAGGGCGAGAATCTCTGTCAGAGAATTGTCATAAACTTATCAATTACTTGCACTTCATTCAACTATGAGTGAGTCATACAAGAGATAGGTCCTCCATCTTAAGGTTACCCTGCGGGGTTTTCTACTAATCTCGTATTTACAGCCGCCTGTCTATCCAACTCTCCCATGCAAAGTTCGCAAGTGTTCACCCTCATACCCATGGTGTTTTCACTTAGTTAGATAAATTAGTCTATGTTTGTAATAGAGGTACTTAAACTAAACTGAAATATGAGTTGAGAATTCGTCACGTTCGAAAGTGAGGACTCGATGCACGAAACCACTAAAGAGCATTATCTCTCACCTCACGTGAAAAATAAAGCCCAACTGCCGACGGCTTCATAAAATATGAATATTTCTGCACGTCACCCACTGCTAAATGTACTTGATGTTTAGATAGTGGTATGACTTCACCTTCCGGACCATCACGCTTCGTATGTCTAATCATAGCGGCGAACTTCACCTTGTCTTCCTGGCATATCCTAACCCTTCGAGAAATACGTCATGTAGATGACGCAACTCGACGCGCTCAGGCAAACCTTTGGCCACGTTACAGGTCCAAGAAGAGCGGACCTGGAGGTTTCTGGCAGCAATTACGAGATACTTTTTGCTAGTATTCGAAACATCGGGAAGGTAAAAGAGACAAAATTAGACGGCAGTGGCACCCTTTAGGATAGACGGAATGGGTTCAGTATGACGGTAATGTGAACAACGCAACGTACCGGCGCTAGGCTCGAAATTGAACTGTAGTTCTATTACCCGTTACCGCATTATTGCCATGACATTTCCGAGCTCGATATGAGTAGATGAATATACTCCTCTAGGAATATTTTCCCTTACGTATGTCTGAGAGGGGACCTGCAGTGTCCCGCGATCAGCCCCCTTTAGCTTATGCATAAAGATTTCTCTACTTATACAGAAGGCCCTAAAGTAAAATGAGATCGAAAAATAAAAAAAATGTTCTAATTTGCCTTTCATTCAAAACCTACCCAGTGCGAACAATTGCATTCACATGTTCAAACGAACAAAAGCTAGCTCTTCATAATCATCAAGTATTGTGTTAGTTCCTATCGTTCAATATGCTTCCCGGAGACTTGGATGCAAATATGAGAGTTTAAGCACGAATTTGCGGCCCAACGTCAGATCGGCAACAATAAGTAAGATATATAAGTGGAGAACACATGTTTCATCTTCTATTATTTACGTAGTTATGAGAAATCCATATGCAGCATTTTTCGTCATATGCGCGGTACATCGTATGACATTTTGTCGAAGCTAGCAAGATCTAGAAATTCAACTGTTCAATTAAATCATACTCGAAATGGGCTATCATTTTTTGGGTTCCCACCTCGTCTGCCGGGACCACGAGGAGCTCAGTTGAGCTTCTAATAAGGCTAGGTTCTATATGGGGCCATGTAGGTGTACTACTATGTGTTACCATAATGTTGACGACAACAACGACGTCATTTGTCAAGTCGACTCGCGGCAACCATTGTACGACCGTGCGGTTCATCGCGTAAGCCACATTTACATACATTTGGCATCGTTATACGCAGAGCAAGCCCACTAATTAGGAACGCTTCCAATCAATTTTACTAAAACTAATTTACGCTAGCTAATCATAGGTGACGATGACGAATGAAAATGAAAAAGGATCGCCAGGAGCGATTTCTGTCGGAAATCGATACGAGAGAGCACAACGCGTGAAAGATCCATATAATTAGAAAGCGACAGGTCAGCACGGGGTATTCGCCGCGTGTCGTGCAGAGGTTCGGGCGACTTCGTCCCTGTCAAGTTTTTCGGCAAATACGGTTCGTCGCGTCACCGTCTAAATGACTAACTACGCACATATGGAAAGGTAGTCAAATACATCGCAGCTATCACATGCATGAATGAATGCAGATGAACAATAGTACATGTATATACTTTTTGACTTTTTTTTGCCTTTTTCTCCGATTTTCATGACCTTGAGGAAATAACGGGCAAATATTGTTGTTTTTTCTCTCTCTTTCTCCCTCTGGTTGCGATTATTTTGAAGCGTTTGACTTTTCTTAGTCTCCAATGAATTGCGTGGAAGAACGCTTGTTATCTTAAATGCTGCTGGAACGCGAGAAGGAGGTTGGGGACGACTAAAATGTCATCGTTCATCTCAAACGACGCAACTATTATAATAATGATAGGCGTGAGAAGCGTAGTAAGTGAAAAACTTGATTATGTGGTGGTGGTTTTTATAGAATTAAGGCACCCCCTAAATTTCAACAAATCGTTACAAAGAGCACATATTTGAGGAATTTATTCTGTATCAGAGATTAATGTACGTATCAAATACGCATACGTCTTCCACAAAGAACAGGGCATATGACGGCGCATGCAGCCTTCTACAATGAAATGTGTCATTTTTCGGGTGTTCTAGCGTATAGGGCACCTTCAGCTATCGAGTGTTCTCGCTGAGTTGATCCAATTTGTGTTGAGCATTCACGCTGTGCTGCAGTCATGGGAAACACTCTAATCCTTTCTGCTGCAGAGAAAGCAGTTATTAATGCTTTGCACCGAGCAGGAAAGACCCAGGTTACAATTGCCGGAAAAAATGGCACAAGTTGTTGCGTAGTGCAAGATTATTTACGCAGTTCGTCTAAGTATGGTGGTAATAAGCCCAAAGGACGTCCACGAGAGGTCAGCCAGCACATTTGTCGATTGGCCTTGAATTCGACCATACATCGTGAAAAAATTAAACGAGAGTAAAACCTTCAGGTTCACAGATGATCAGTTTTAAGGACAATTTAGCGTTATCCGCATATCATACGGGCACAAATGAAAACAAGACCTCGTGTTCAACAACGCCACATGACTACCCGGCTCAACTTCGCTCGCAACAAATTGCACAGAACTGGAAATTGTTGAGTATTGAGGCAACGTTTTCTAAAGAGTATCCTGAGAGTGCATATCTATGTATCTAAAAGGTACTATGTTGTTTCAGATCGTCTTCAGTAACGAGAAGAGTACAATTTGGAAGGGCTAGATCGATTCAACGGTTGTTGGTATGATGTACGTAAAGAACTGCCCTACTACTCGAAGCGTAATTTCGGTGGCGGGAGCGTTATGGTTTCGGGAACTATCACCTCTCTTGACAAACTTGCACTGGCTTTTACCTCATCTCGAATGAACAGCGAGCAGCCTGCTACCGTTTTAGCGCAGATTAGAGCACTTCTGGGGCACCGTTTTAGAGCACTTCTGGGGCATTCTTGTGCATTTTTCTATGTGTCGAATCGACAGCATACATCGGTAAAAACACTAGAAGAGGCGTTGCTGAAAGCCTGGGAGGGGATCAACGATCAGATCTTTTTGAACATTCGAAAAATGATACATTTCGTTGTAACAGGCTGCACGCGCCGTTATCTGCGCTGTTGTTTGTGTTATCTATGTTATTTGAAACGTAAATTAATTCGATACAGAATTAAGTTTTCACAGATGTGCCCTTTGTAACGAGTTGTTGAAATATAGGGGGTGCCTTTCGTTTATGAACACCACCGTATAACATCCAGTATATAGTACATGAGCGGGATAATAGACTCGTGAAGTCGGGAAGGGTGAACATAATCCTCTCGAAAGGAAATATAATTGTGAGATATCATAGATCTAGGACAATATAGGGGGAAGAGAGGGCTATACCAAAGCAATTGCCAGAACTGCCACGAAGGTAATCAGAGAAGCATGCGCCCAAAGCTTGAGAAAAGGAATGGAAAGGAAGACCCTGTTGAAGTTGTACAGGGAGAAAATAGGACGATTTGATGCTGCGAATGTTGTCTGCTCAAGCGCCCGCTCTATTGTCGTACCTCTGATTGCAAAACTCGAACGCTGAATAGCAAATTTTTGAATTCAAAGCACGAAAAGAGTAGGGACAGCAGGTGTTGGCTATACGATGACGAACAAGAGAGGATTGAGCGCACATATATATATGTACACGTGTATGTTTGTTGTTGCAGCGAGAGAGAGAAAGAGAGATGTGTGAATTGGTGTAGAACAAAGCACGAATATAAGTATACTACTACACGAAGCTAAAGTGATAGTAAACAAAATGACATTCTACTACGTGCAAAAACTGTATCCCGCATAGTTGGTTCACGGTAGCTGTATATTGGCCAATTTGAAGTCTTTTTGTGGTGGTCCTGTTTTTCCTTTGTGTCTCGGCCTCGGATTGTTTACCGCTCAATCCAGCTGTGGCGAGACTATGTTTAGCGACCTGTTCTTACAGTAGTGGTGGTAGTGGGAGTGGCACCCGAAGATCCAAATCAAGATTCCGTCGGGGCCTGCTAAGCGTAACTGTGGCCTCCGATCTCTTCCATCATCTCTGCAGCAAGAACGCCGTCGGGCGGAGAGTGCATTCTGGCTATTGTAACCGTTGCGGTTTCCCGTACAAACGGAAATCTACGTCAGCAGTGCCTTGTGTTTTGCTCTCACCTGCAAGCACTATGGCAATGAGCTATTGTATGGTAACCATAGAGGGAACTCCCAAGCGGAAGTGTTTTTATCGAGGCGAACTTGTTGAATTTGGTTGAGAATCGTTGAACGCTGGACATCAGCTTAGGAAAAATGGCGTTTCGATAACTGAAGCAGACTGGTCTTTGCACTATCATGCGGAGAGAAAAAACTGTGATAGCAGCTGTATAACAGGGAAGTTATTCAGGAACGACTTCGCGGCTTGTGTCAGCTGAATTGCGTAAGCATATATACTTCTCAACTCAGGTGCAACTATCCGCGAGAGCCGTACAATGTAAAGTTACTCGATAGAGCGCGTCTCTAAAATAAATTCGCTGAATATGACTGCTGTATTGAAATAATTTTTGACGCTCCAAAATTCGTCAGCTATGATTCACAAATTGGCCGCGATAGCCAACAAACCTGTTTGAAACAAAGCTGTCTACAAATATTTCGCTACGGAAGTATACCACCACTCTGCAGACGAGTGACCTATTTTCCCTTCTGGGCTTCGAAACCTTAGGCGGCCTTGGCCGCCTCACTGCCGATCTTCTCGAAGGGGTCTGCCACAGGCTGGTCTGCGCCACCTGCGACAAGCGCCTCATTCTCGACCATGACGCCCTCGGCCTGACACCCTGTCCCCAACTGCGTCACTAATTTTTTTATTGACTAAAACACAAAATAAATGAGCCACCGTCTGTGAATATAAGAATATAAGACAAGAAGAATATATAACATATAAGAATCATACCCTGCTTTTATATTATATATGCATAGTACCGAATGTATACTGTACTCGATTTGCCATTCAGCAAAAAACAAAATAGGCAAATAAAAGCTCTGTACTTACTCCCGCGCCATACTTAACCGCAGTTTATGACGTTGAGCCATACAATGTATATAATTTTGTTTGGCAACAAATGAAGGTAAAAATTGAAATGCTGATTCTGAATAATTGCATTGAGGCACAGTTGAGGATCTTAAGAAACCATTTTCGCGTCCCGCACGAACTCCTATCAAGCCCTTACACCTTTGTTATTACAGCTTCGCCTGACATCAGCTAACAACTAACCCATTGGCCACATAATCGAGTGGATATCGTCGTGTCACCAGTTTTTGTCCATAGGGTATGTATTTCCACGAGGAAATATATGTATACCCGCATAGATAAATTCGAGTAAGCTCTCACCCCATCCACCTAAGTGGATGAGAATGACTCTCAGTAGAAGAGAAAGGATTTCGACGCTGAATGGTTTCACTCGAATGTCAGAGCATCGGTCCGATTGTGATGAACAGAACAACCCGCTGGAGAGGAACGCGGTGCAGGGCAGGGCAGCCTTAGAAGGTTGCTGCCGTATCGACGCCCTATTGTGTGCACGCTTCACTATGCAGGCATTAATCTACGCAAAAGCATGCTGTCTCATCTCACCTGTCCGTACGCTGTGGTCAGCGCCGACTGAACATCGTAATCCTGCTTCTGCCTTGTGTGGCAATCGTGTTGTCAGCCGAGAAGGCTTGGAGTTGGACGAGTGGCCGTTGGCTGTTACCTATCCATGCAGGGCATGTAAGTCGTACACCACATTTTGGCTAAGCCAAGTCACGTTTGGCCAAATCCGTTCCGTTTGGCCTCCACACCGTATTGTCATTCCTGGCCTTCCTAGGCAACGATGCGATAGGAGGTACATATGATATTACAGACGCAAGCAGATCGAAGCAACCCGTTGACGTAGCTGTGTCAGTCTGTCGGTGTCTGTGAACCTGAACCTTCGCATGTGATAGACTTGAGCCTTCGTGGTGCCCCCTCCAACGAAGTTGTACTACCCTAATGATGAGAAACAAGAGAAAGTTGCTATTGCCTTGGCTTCATATTATTTGTAGCGTGTGCCATAGCCGTGAGACAATAGCAGCACCACTTAGGTAGTAAAAAATGAGCGCAGAAGTTCCGTAATACCGACGCCTCAGTCCGCTTAGTCCGCTATCCACAATATGGTCGTGTAGCGAAATCGGCCACTTCTGTTCGACAAAGGTCCTCAGTCTTCGTAGTATGGCCGTGCGAATTATAAGCCGATTTTGTCCGTATATCCAGATCAATGGGAGAGTCTACTTCCGAATATACTTACTCTCTCGCGGACACAGCACTCGTTGATCTTAGTGTTTGTTGTATCTTGCGGCAGTGACTTTTATCCGATGTTGTCTTGTGTAACTGTAACTGCATTGACCGTTTTAACACGCTTGAGCATTTTATAACAAAGCACGCCCTTCTGGCCCTACCAAATGTACAGCATGACTTTATGGCGACGAATTCTAGGTATAATCACTCCTATTTTTTTTTAGAATTATCCTGGGATAATAAGTTTTCATCTCCCACAATAGTTTTTTGTTATATGTCGTGCGAGCGATTTGTGGAACGAGTGTCAATGGCATTTTCATTGCGTTCGTGTGGTATTCTCGTCTGTCTATTTTCCACCTTTCGTAGCTCATCTAGATAATGCACTGTAGTTAAATGGACTACGCTTAGCGGTAAGTAAGCGCTAGACTTGACTGGGTCGCCTTTTTATTCAAAAGGTCCAGAAATTCGTCGACTTCGCTCTCTCGTGGCGGTGCAGAACGTTCCTTGCACTGAACCCATTTTCAAGAGACCCTTTCTGATACTGCGGATTCTCCTTCCACTTGACACATAATCCGCGCAGTTTAACCACATTTTTCCAGGATAGAAATAGCGAAGAAGCCAGTGTCGGATACGCTTTTTGTTGCCGTATCAGATCGCTTAGGCAAATGCTGCTAATGCTCCGAACCTAAATATAAACAGCTATGTTATTATGTATAGGACACTTAATAATATATTCAGTATTCAGTTTAGTAATCGAGCCATCACCGACTACGCAATGCACACCACTAGCGCTATTCGTTACATATGCTATCAATGTTTGCTTGTCAGACGGTTGGTCATTTTCTTGAAAAAATACCACGGAAAGTTGAGCGAGAACATTTGTGCAGCTTCTGGGGCCAAGTAAAATAGAAAAAAGACTACATTTGACAGTACCTAATGACAATCTCCATACATGTACCGTTGTCGAGTATGTCATGAATTACGAACGTCAACTCATCTTATGCTGCTGAGTATGACATTCGTTCATGGAGGATTTTACCTTGGCTAGCCGCCGTGCCCCAAAAATATTCCATAGGAGAACTTGAGTTGACGGGACAAGCACGTAACCTAGGGTGTGCATCTCCGTTACAGCCGTTCCTTCAAATTCTAGAGACACTTTGTTCGTGCCGAGGTTAAGTCCGCCATAGGACACCCTTTCGAGCATCTGGAGAGGGCAGATTGCGGAGAAATTTGACGCTAGTAATCTCGGGGATACGCGATCCGTGCCGTATAATTCTGCATATGTCGCTGAATCGCGGCCTACCACGACGCCGCTTTATTCGTACCGATCAGAGAGATCTCTCTGAACGGTGATGAGTAACTATGACAGGCAGAGGAATTGGGAAGACCCTTGTCGAGCGCAGTTCGTAACCAGGCGACTAACGAAAATATATATAACCCATTTGCCAACGTGCTTTTCAAACGCCGGCACCTGGGTGTTACTTCGAGAGGACACCTGAGCTCGCGGATAGTTGCGAGCAAGGATCGCGTTGTCTGACTGCTCGGCTGGTCAGGTGGTGCGTTCAGATCATCAGCTTGCAAGACAGGAATACGATAGTCGAGCATCTGAAGGCACTTGGTTACCTTCTCACCCGGTACTGATGTGGATTCTTTCAGGTCGGAACCCAAGCAGCATGCCGTTGAGGAGGTCGCTTGTCTCAACGACTGCCTTTAAAATACCGAGACATCACGACTGGGGTGTTCTGGTCGGGCTGTTCGCTCGGACACAGAGGGTTCTATTGCTGTAAGTGCCCACATCTCTGTTAAAATAACCAAGTCGATCTCGTCGAGGCACGATTGGCTCAGCAGTGCTAGTGAAGAAGAACCCTCGCAAGCGGAGAAGCACGGAACCCGGAATGTTTCACTGCGCAATGCTTACGAGTTCCGGCGACGACTGCGAAGCAGTCCATGTATACCGTGGATCACCTTGCTCCTCCTTCAGCGGGGAAGCTTGTATTGCAGCAGGAAAGCCTATATTGCTTGCAATATAAGTTTCCGTAGCGTATCCTCTTGGAGTGCCTCGGCGTGCCTTCTCGATTGAGTTGAGTAGACCACTTGCTCCAGTTAGCTTTGCTCCTCGTCCCTTGCGAGGATCTTTTTTTCTCAAGCAGACATTCCGTATGCAGCACCGGGATAGCGCATGCTGTCATCTTTGCCTCCGGAATATTATTCTTGAGCCAAGAGCTAAAGTTGGAGATACTTCTTATCATTTCCGTCTCCCCAGGGGTAGATACCCACTCAGGCCAGAGTGGAAGAAAATACGGAGCGAATCATCACCATCAGGTCGCTGATGTTGAAGCAAGCATCTTCAGTAATGCGCTCGCTGTACACAAGGTCATCGACAGGCTGTCGTATTTCTCTCGCTAACTGAGACACACATTCATTCTCAGCAGGGGTGGAGATTATTTATTTATATATGTCAATAAATATCCGCTAAATATCTCGTGAAAAATATTCCTGTTGAAATAATACGTCAGATCGAATTGCTACCGATTGATTCAGGGAAGCAACGAAATGTTATAAGCATCATAGCGAAGGAGCTACCAAATACGAACGATTATTATTATTATTAAACAGTTGGCGAACAACTGAACTCAGTAAACTTGTATTATATAAAAAGGTTTCATCTTGGAAGTGTGTACATATTGTAATCATTCTCAAACAAACTATTATTATATATAATGTGTATCACCATGTAGGCCATTATGCCCAGTCTGATTCTCTTCCGCACCTAAAAACTGTTAATGTCCCCAACACAGGGACCACATTACCTCCCCTCGTACCACAAGGGACAACCGTTGGAACAGTTGTGACCTTCAGAACAGTTGTTGACCTTCGGAACAGTTGTCGACCTTCAGAACAGTTGTTGACCTTCAGAACAGTTGTTGACCTTCAGAACAGTTGTCGATTTTCGGATCACCAGATGCTTCTCGAAAGTGGTCTTCGACACACGTCAGAAAAAACCAGTGTGAGGGACCTAGGTTGCTAAGTGGCCCCATGGTCGCTGAAGCATATGGGACGAAGATGCATTATTATGATTGCTATTATTATTATACTAAGTGTATTATACCAAGTGCGGAGTGTTTATCCTATTGGTTTCATCAGTCGGACGACCTCTGACGGTCGGCCATAATCAAAATTTCACTGGGACACATTCGGCAATATGTGCTCCGGCCCAATCATACAGCAGAAGAGTTTGATTTACTGTGCGCACACATATCTTCATCTTATTCTAGATAGAAGGATGGTGTTCCCATTCTAATAGTGCTCACTATTAGCACGCGATTCGGATATAAAAGGAGCTGGTAAACTCGGAAATAGGTGACAAATAACCGAGCCGTTTGTTTGCACAAGACTGTTGTCGCTACATCGTGGAGTTATCGTCGGGAGAGAGAAAAAAAGGCCCATTGAAGAAGCTTTATATATGTGTGTGTGTTGTTCCAGGCCAGGTGGTGAATAATATTGAAAGAGGAGGTAATGGTTTAGAGGAGATATTGGTGGCTTCAACCCCGCCAAAGGATCTTGATTTTCTCCGCCGGTCTTCCCAATACTGTAGAGGGCTATTTCAGTTCTGCTCAGCAACTGACGGTCAATGCCTGCAGTTTGGAGAAATACAACAGTACTGCTAGTACAGGCGATACAATTGATCAGGCAATATCTCCGTCAAGCACTGCGCGGTGCTCTTGAGAAAACGTGATTATCTAAGAGTATTATGTACTATATATATATATATAGAGAGAGAGGGAAAGAGAGAGAGGAGTCTGTTTAGTGTCACTTTTAGTAATAGTTCCATTGAGCCGGATACCTAGATATAACCAGATTTAGTCTCTGCTCGTTTGGAACCGCCTGAACAGCCGGAACGTGAAAACGAACGCTTGTGGTTGGGCAATTTACCACGATGGGACAATGTTATACGTGACAAGGCAGAATTTTTTAAGATGTTGGTTTACAATGCTAATGCTAAAGTTCTCGCAAACAAAACTGAAAGAGCAAAGGGAGTCTAACAATCATATCAATGAAACGGGTCAGCCAAACCAGTGGCCGAATACCACTGGTTTGATCCTGGGATATATATATATAGATATATATATATATAATTCCAGCCGTATTCAATCAGCTCAGCGATTTGGACTAGGTAAAAACTAGCAAGCGTATGGAGTTTCCTCTTTATATCCAATAATCACAGATTTTCCTAATTAATTCTTAATGTCTGCTACGTTACTTTCACAGACGTTTTAGCGCTCAGCAATAAAACGATGGCTTGGCGCTCAATGGATCCCAATAGATCCCCGGTGGATTAGTAAGTTTAAGCCGATTCACGAACACACGTATCAAGCTTCGTGTGTATATTGGTGAGCCATTCAACAATCGGCTGTTGTCCATCTGTTACTTGTTTGCTGATCCAGCATGTCAACAATTAGAGCCGAGGGCTTTAGGACACCGAGCCTTAGCCTTGCCCTACACCCGAACTGAAGTAACCGTCAGTCTTTTGCAAGGAGGGTCCACCTTTGAGACGACGTGGCCAGGTCGATACACTTTCGCAAGACACGTACATCAACAAAAGGCTACAAATATTGTATTTATTCTGTCGTTGAAGGAGACCAATGAAAATGGTTTCTCACCACAACTCGGAAGGCAAAGGACATAGTCTTTATATTGATAGTAGGACGGTGATGTTCGTCCCTTGCGGGAATCGCCATCACATGCTCGTAATATCACTTCTCTACACATTTGTGTTGAATGGGTGTGTAGTCCATAGCGAGGCGGCATGTTGACTGCGATTGGTCACATGAGCTGGTTGCGCGCTCTCCCTATGAGCTAAACACTCTGATCGCTGAGTGGCAGGATTATTTCGATATATCAAAGAATGAGCGAGCTTGAACTAATACCACGTGTAGATTTAATGCAAAGCTACAGCAACGAATGACGACCCCGCCTAAGCTCCGGTATAGATTGTCTGAGCCGTATACGTTTGGTGTGATATACAGTGGTGTGAATAAACATAGGCCACCCCCTATATTTGAACAAATCGTTACAAAGAATACACATTTGAGGCATTTATTCTGTGTCAGATTAATGTAGGTGTCAAATAACATACATACTACAAAGAACAGTGCATATGACATCGCATGCAATCTGCTACAGCAAAATGTGTCATATTTCGGTGGTGAAAAATGATAGCACCATCTCAGTTATCGAGTGTTCTCGCTGAATTAGTTCTTGTTTTCTTGTGCTAATCAGTACCGTGTGGCCTCACCCTTGCTAATTATAACGTCGAAGACTCGGTTTGGCATACTATCAACGAGATTTAGCAGGATCTGATCGCTGACACCTCCCCAGGCTTCCAACAACGCCTCTCGTAGTGCTTCCACAGATGTATACTGTCGATTCGACGCATATACCCGTCGGACAAGAATGCCCCAGAGGTTCCCCATTGGATTGAGATCAGGAGAACATGCTGGCCACTCTAGGGTTTCAATGTCATGCCGTCCTAACCACGCACGTGTACTAGCGCTGACGTGAATCGAAGCGTTGTCTTGTTGGAAAACAATTGGCAGTCGATGAAATCTGCTCCTAAACGGTAGTAGGTTGTCGGCCAACATCTGCTGATAGTCCCCGCTATTCATTCGAGATGAGATGAAAGCGAGTGGGAGCCTGCCAAAGGAAGTGAAAGCTCCCCAAACCATAACGGTCCCGCCA
The DNA here is from genome assembly GCA_019614645.1 of Stratiolaelaps scimitus. Classification (NCBI taxonomy): domain Eukaryota; kingdom Metazoa; phylum Arthropoda; class Arachnida; order Mesostigmata; family Laelapidae; genus Stratiolaelaps; species Stratiolaelaps scimitus. Next base: position 171,076 of record JABWDB010000079.1, read on the forward strand.
CCGCAGTTGCGCTTTGAGAAGTACCGCGGCTCTTTACGTACATCATGCCAATAACCGTTAAATCCATCTGGCCCGTCCAAATTGAACTTCTTCTCGTCACTGAAGATGATCTGAAACAATACAGTACATTTCAAATAGATGTGTGCTCACAAGACAATCTTTAAAGAGCGTGGCCCCAATACTCACCAATTTCCAGTCTCTGGCCATATTTTTGCGGGCGAAGTTTAGTCGGGCAATCATGTGGCGTTGTTGAAGACGAGGTCTTGTTTTCATTTGCGCCCGTATGATATGCGGATAACGCTTAATTGTATTTAAAACTGTTGATCTATGAACCTGAAGGTTCAACTCTTGCCTTATTGCTTCACAACTTATGGTCGAATTCGAGGCCAATCGACAAATGTGCATGGCAGTTCGCTGGCTGATCTTTCGTGGACGTCCTGTAGACTTCTTAGTACCATACGTCGACGGACTGCGTAAATAATTGTGCACTACGTGACGACTTCTGCCAATTTCTCTGGCAATTGCAGCTTGGGTCTTTCCTGCACGGTGTAAAGCGGTAATAACTGCTTTCTCTGCATCAGTAAGGCTCGAAGCGCGTCCCATGACTACAGTACTGCTTGAATGCTCAACACAAACTGAATTAATTCAGCGAGAACACTCGATAACTGAGATGGTGCTATCATTTTTCACCACCGAAATATGACACATTTTGCTGTAGCAGATTGCATGCGATGTCATATGCGCTGTTCTTTGTGGTATGTATGTTATTTGACACCTACATTAATCTGACACAGAATAAATGCCTCAAATGTGTATTCTTTGTAACGATTTGTTGAAATATAGGGGCCACACACCACTGTATATACCCCCTATATTTCAATATATTATATATATGTCGTTACAAAGAACACACATTTGAGGAATTTATTCTCTATCAGATTAATGTACGTGTCAAATAGCAAACGTTTCCACAAAGAACAGCGCATATGACGGCGCACGCAGCCGACTACAATGAAATGTGTCATTTTTCGGGTATTCAAAATGATAGGGCACCCTCAGTTAGCTAGTAGTGTTCTCGCTGAGTTGATTCTCGCTCTCTCATGCTAATTGGTACGTTGTGGTCCCGTCCTTGCTAATTATAACGTTGAAGATTCGCTTTGGCATACTAACAACGAGATTTAGCAACATCTGATCGCTGATCCCCTCCCAGGCTTCCAGCAACACCTCTTCGTGTGCTTTTACCGATGGATGCTGTCGATTCGACATATATACTCGTCGCACAAGTATGCCTCAGAGGTTGTCCCTCTTTGTGCCGTCTTAACCACGCACATGTCAGCATCTGCTAATAGTCCTCGCTGTTCATTCAAGTTGAGATCAAAGTTTGCCAAGAGAGGTGGAAGCTCCCCAAGCCATAACGGTCCCGCCACAGAAATTACGTTTCGAGAAGTACCGCGGTTCCTTACGTACATCATGCCAACAACCGTTGAATCGATTTAGCCCCTCCAAATTGCACTTCTTCTCGTCACTGAAGACGATCTGAAACAACATAGTACCTCTTAGATACATAGATGTGCACCCTCAGGATACTCTTTAGAAAACGTTGCCTCAATACTCAACAATTTCCAAATCTGTCCAATTTGTTGCGAGCGAAGTTGAGCCGGGTAGTCATGTGGCGTTGTTGAACAAAAGGTCTTGTTTTCAGTTGTGCCCGTATGATATGCGGATAGCGCTAAATTGTCCTTCAAACTGTTAACCTGAATGTTTTACTCTTGCCTAATTGCCTCGCAATTTATGGTCGAATTCGAGGCCAATTGAGAAATGGCACTTCGCTGGCTGACCTTTCGTGGACGTCCTTTGTACTTACTAGTACCATACGTCGATGGACTGCGTAAATAATGTTGCACTACTTTACAACCTGGGTCTTTCCTGCTCGGTTTAAAGCCGAAAATACTACTTTCTCTGCAGCAGTGAGGATCGAAGCGTGTCCCACAACTAGGGCACGGCGGGAATGCTCAACACAAACTGGATCAACCCAGCGAGAACACTCGATAGCTGAGGGTGCTTCGTCAATTTGAACACCCGAAAAATGACACATTTCATTATAGAAGGCTGTATGCGCCGTCATATGCGCTGTTCTTTGTAGAATATGTATGCTATTTAATATGCACATTAATCTGTTGCAAAATAAATTCTTCAAATGTGTGCTCTTTATAACAGTTTGGTGAAATATAGGGTATGCCTCAAGTTTATGAACACCACTGTATATATACAAGTACATTTGATACGTTCCTTAGCCGGCAGTGTCACCAACAATAATACCCGTTGCCGAATATCATTGTCGGCTAAGAATATTCGATTACCCAATTCAGCATTTTGCTAGCATACCTTGCACACAGCGAATTCTTGAATAATTCAATTAGGTACAACCAGCAAATGCGAACTCGGCACATATCAGTGTTTTTATTTCCTGCGATGAGAAGCTTTAATATCGTCTAATTCAATATAGTTTTTTGGAATTAGACGCCGGAGGTGACTGCATTGCTGACACACCAACGCCGTGGGCAAAATGTAATTACATGAGGCGTATGTGCACACTCAGTTCAGAGTCTTCGACGCCTTCGCGGTCCTTCGAAACTCGAATGTCACCCTGAAAAGAAAGTCGAATTGTATATAGATTGCCAAGTGAACATAGCCTCCTTATTGTTTTTTGAAAAGGAAGTTCGCCCTGCACAGCGATACAAGTCAACAATGTTGCTGCCACAAGAAGATCACTTATAATAATATAAGTGAGCGGCACAACAGATAAATCAACAAGCAATTGAATAGTGACAGCTGTATGAGACCCAAACATAACAAACGATGACGGGCGTGCCTCTAATGTTTATCTATTGTATATGTAACAGCTCCGTTTTATACCATCTCATTTGTCGTAAGGTCAGGGCTGTGTATAGAAATATAGTATATAAACTCATTTACATGGGAAGCACACCGAAAGATATTATCTTACGGAGGTGATATTATCTGATCCATGAGCATACATATTATAACTAAGATATCTCTATATATGTAGAACAGAATATACTGACTATTTCTGTTGATTCTAGGAGCGACCACACCGGTGCTCCAAAGAGATGTTTTGAATCCGCGACAGACCTCAAGAGTTTCCTGTTTCGTTCGTTCGGACCATGAGCATGTCAGCTGTGCGGCTGCGTTTTAGGTCTTGGCCGCCGCTGGTTTCACCTGGGGTGTCCTGTATATGCCCCAGGTGGACGCAAGGGAAACTCAGTCGTGGCCACCTTTTAATCACATCCCCCTCTAGCATCACTCCCTCTTTCCGATGAGCAAGATATCTTCATTTTCGAAAGTGCGAGTTTGCGACATGAGGACAGCGGTGCGGTGCCAAGATCCAGCGAAGCCCCGTGGGCCGGATGGGACTTCACCAAAGGTTGCGCGAGCGCTAACCAAAAGATGGCCTGAGGCTATCAGGAAGCTGGTGGACGGGATCCTCCGGGAAAGGATCTACCTAAGAGGATGGAAACGTGCGGGCCTGGTGCTGGGGGGAACTGGCCCCGTAGCGTACGGGCCCATATGTCTCGTTGATACGGAGAAACTGATCGAACAGATTAAAGCGGGCGGACTCAATGTGAAAATAGGTGAAGAAGGAGGCGCTGTCAGACGGGCAGTATGGTTTCAGGACGCTCCACTCTGCATGCCCTGGGTCGATTGTACTTACAGCAGGGGAGGGATCCGTGGGAAAAACAAGAAGAACAAGGGAGTTCGTTCCCCTCGTCTTCTTGGATGTTAAAACAAATTTAATTCGGCCAACTGGGGTAGTAATGGGGGGGGGGGGGGGTGCTGGAGAGGAAGGGAATATCCAACGGTATTAGGCGGATTACGGTTGGATTCCCATCATCTCTAGTTAGCACCCGCTAAGGCTGAGGCCGTGTTCCTAATAGGCAGGAAGAGGACACGGGCGGTTAACCTAGTACTCGATAGCCACCTGATAGAAAAATCTGAGAGTCATCCTTGACAAACGGCTGACTGGACTTTTAAGGGGGGTGTTGGCGTGCTGATGCATGTCAACACCGTAACCGCCTACCTTTGTGGAACGGTTGACGATGTTCAACAGCACCACCCTTCTCGGTATTGCTTAGCGTATTCCTAAGACTGGATTGACTGGACTGGCGCACATCGAGCGCGCCACGGCCAAAGCTAAGCGAGCGTTCCCGAATGCGGTGCGATTAATGCCCAGAGTGGGCCTGGCGTGCCCGATGGAATCGACTGATGTCTTACTTGCCTTCGGCAAAATGCTGCCGTGAGACCGACTGGCGAGTGAAAGAGGTTTCTGGACGCAGACCTCGATCTGACCATAGCCCGGAGGGCTACCCTCAATGCCTGGAGCAAGAGTGGATGCAGCTTACTCCCGGAGGAGCGACCAAGTTTACCAGACCTCAGGGTGTGGCTGAACTGGAACATGGGGAACGCACGTATGAGGCGACACAGGTGCTGATGGAGCACCCGCAGTTTCAGACCTTCATGGTCAAGGTCAGGAAGACCGTGATGGATACATGCGTATTGTGCGAGTCTGGCGAGGTGAATGATGTCAAGTAAACGGTCAACCGAAGCGCTAGCCTCGGCCCGGCAAGAGTCTCAAGGGCTGTCCTAGGTAAGCCAGTCAGAGAGCTGGTAGCATATGTGGCCGTGTCGAGGACGGCCTAAGGGGAGGTTATAAACTGGATAGCAGGGATCATCTAACTGAAGGATAGCAGAAAAGAGAGAACACTTTGAGTGAGCCCCAACGCCCCTCCTGTCCGGAAGCCCGCGAGGATTCCAAGCTTAAGCTGTTTTGCATAAGCTGGTGGGAGGCGCACTGTGAAGGTCCCGTTGGATTGGAAAGCTTGCCGCATTCGGCCTCTTTTCTCCGCACATCCCCACTAGCATGGACCGGTGACTAAGCGATAGAGTACCCCCCAACAGGACCCCAATATGTATACACAGAGCAGTCGTGGGAGACTTTTGAACCCGGCTATGGGATATTAGCGAGTTACACAGCTTCCCGAATACCCACGTAACGCCTACCATGCCGAGCCCGAGGTAGAGATAGTATTAATAGGCAGAGGCATTTTGTCGTCACCCCACGTTAACCCTGCACTGGATCGGCCCACTTTTGGTACAGAGACTCGAATGCCTCTAATGTGTCCGTGCGTTTGAACAAATTTCCTCCTTTCAAAAAAAACAGACACCAGCTAGAACATGATTCTAGAGTAGGTAAATAAGTACGATAGGTAATTAGACGAGTCGCATAGACACGATGAAAGGACCAATCAACAAGGACCTAAAAAATAATTAATTAGTGCAAGCATGCACCAATTAGATATTTGCGGGAGAAGGTCTACTTAACTGTGTCGAGAGGGGTTGCAATTAATTATTGTAGCCTTCACGTGAGAATCCGATTTCGCGCAGCTGTCGCTTGTTTTAAAAGTTTTCAAAGGAAACAATACGGTATAGGGTGTCTGGATGGATGCTATTAGGTGTCTTATGTAGGTGTTCCGATGGCGCGGAACGGCGGAACTTCTGAACGTTAGCGATGAGACGTATTCAATTTCTATGGACAGATAAACGTGCAAAGGGTTGAAGAACTATAAAATGCTTAGATAACGATACGGATTATTCAGTGATCTATCAGCGGGGTTAAGCAGTGAACGAATAGTATAACTACCCATTAACAATGATGGCACTGTAGAATGCATCACAGATTAACTATAATAAGGTAATTAATTCAATTCAGCGCTGTATAATAATTAATGCTCAGCCAAATACGAATGGAGTCTACATCTATATATGGTTGGTAACTATATTCTAAATTTTTGAACCTATTAAGGCCCTTATTGTTATAAAATGGATAGGCGTTTGGACATACATGGACCGTGGTGCCAAGAACATCACTGTTGAGCGGCCTTGAATGGTGTACCTAGAGTATCCGTAAGAAAGGCCTATGGCTAAAGGCGCGGGTGGGGCCTAAGGGGTGATTCTGTTCATGACAATATAAAACTACGTTTATATAAATGAATGTCTCGATTGGCGCTACTCGAATGCCGTAACGACTTCCGGACAAGGACACGAGGGTTGCCGAGCCATCGAAGTCCTTGTAAACTCGAGTAACAACGGTTGCACGCTTCCTCCTAAAACCACGACGCTTCGCCCTACGCTTCTTAAAAACAGAGCGACGAGAGCGTCGATATCGACGTCTGGAAACAACATTCGTCCGAACACGCCGCCTAACTGCCATGTTAAGAGCAGAATGAATATGTGTTGACGCAAACGGCGGATTCGCGTAGACAAAATTTCGAAAGAATCCAGGATTCTCTGAAATCAATGTTCCCAACAACGGAGCAACACCAGCAACCACTCCACCCTTACCAGGACGAATAGTTCGCTTAGGTGGAGGTCGATGTTCCTCTCGTCCCCTGATAAGTGGTTGCAACTCAATTGACATCAGCAAATTGACGATAAATCTCACAATATGCGTGTTCCGCAGCCGAAATAACAACCCTCTTACGTGCTTGAAGTTTGATCTTTTCAAGAAGCAGACGCTGATTATTTCTAATACGATTACCGATACCACAAATAATATCACCACGTAGTTTACGAATATTCCAAGAAAACTCTCGAATCCAGTAATCGTTCTTCAACATACCACGAACCAACTCATCAAGAGTATACGCTCCTTGGTTGTAAGGATCCATCTCTCAAGATTAACACTTGACAATCGCTTAAATAGCGATATCCTATCGTGATAGGAAAGGGAAATTGGCGCTAACACTAGGTGTATAAAAGTCGAGCTGGGTAATACTGAACCAGCTAGACATGTCCATCTTCACCCGCGCGGTATGGACTCTCAACAACTATACGGATGCAGAGCTTGTTACGCTTCGTGCAAACTGTGCCAAATTTCGGTACATCATCTGGGGATTCGAAGTTGCTCCAAGCACCCACACCCCGCATCTACAAGGGTATGCAGCCGCCACAAGAAACAGAAATCTTGCTTGGTTCAAAACTTGGATATGCTCTCGTGCCCATGTCGAGCCGGTACGAGGAAGCGAGGAGTCCAACCGAGCATACTGTGTTAAAGACGGTAAATATGAAGAACATGGTAAAATCAACACCCAAGGCACTCGCAATGATCTCCACAACGTCGTGGACCTCTTCTATCAGCTGAAAATGACCCAATCGATCTGCGAGCACTTTATCGTATATCTCGTCTTCGCCAGTAAGCTCGGCTGCAGCTTGACGAACACCGTAACTCTTCCCTGTCCCTGGATAACCCCAGACGACACATAGTTTTGTCCTGTGGTTTCTTTTGGGAAAAAATGACCCAATCGAAGCTGTCGCTTCAGCTCATCCAACTGCCTTCATCAAATTCGGACGTGGAATACGAGATCTTGCGACAACTTTACGTCTGGGACCCAAAAGAAACCACAGGACAAAACTATGTGTCGTCTGGGGTTATCCAGGGACAGGGAAGAGTTACGGTGTTCGTCAAGCTGCAGCCGAACTTACTGGCGAAGACGAGATATACGATAAAGTGCGAGGCGATTGGTGGGACGGATACACCAATCACAAAACTGTTATCATCGACGATTTCTACGGATGGATCAAATATGATGAACTCCTCAAGATCGCAGATCGATTGGGTCATTTTCAGCTGATAGAAGAGTGTCCACGACGTTGTGGAGATCATTGCGAGTGCCTTGGGTGTTGATTTTACCATGTTCTTCATATTTACCGTCTTTGACACAGTATGCACGGTTGGACTCCTCGCTTCCTCGTACCGGCTCGACATGGGCACGAGAGCATATCCAAGTTTTGAACCAAGCAAGATTTCTGTTTCTTGTGGCGGCTGCATATCCTTGTAGATGCGGGGTGTGGGTGCTTGGAGCAACTTCGAATCCCCAGATGATGTAGCGAAATTTGGCACAGTTTGCACGAAGCGTAACAAGCTCTGCATCCGTATAGTTGTTGAGAGTCCATACCGCGCGAGTGAAGGTGGACATGTCGAGCTGGTTCAGTATTACCCAGCTCGACTTTTATACACCTAGTGTTAGCGCCAATTTCCCTTTCCTATCACGATAGGATATCGCTATTTAAGCGATTGTCAAGTGTTAATCTTGAGAGATGGATTTTTCTTGGAATGTTCGTAAACTACGTGGTGATCTTATTTGTGGTATCGGTAATCGTATTAGAAATAATCAGCGTCTGCTTCTTGAAAAGATCAAACTTCAAGCACGTAAGAGGGTTGTTATTTCGGCTGCGGAACACGCAGATTGTGAGATTTATCGTCAATTTGCTGATGTCAATTGAGTTGCAACCACTTATCAGGGGACGAGCGGAACATCGACCTCCACCTAAGCGAACTATTCGTCCTGGTAAGGGTGGAGTGGTTGCTGGTGTTGCTCCGTTGTTGGGAACATTGATTTCAGAGAATCCTGGATTCTTTCGAAATTTTGTCTACGCGAATCCGCCGTTTGCGTCGACACATATTCATTCTGCTCTTAACATGGCAGTTAGGCGGCTTGTTCGGACGAATGTTGTTTCCAGGCGTCGATATCGACGCTCTCGTCGCTCTGTTTTTAAGAACCGTAGGGCGAAGCGTCGTGTTTTTAGGACGAGGCGTGCAACCTTTGTTACTCGAGTTTACAAGGACTTCGATGGATCGGCAACCCTTAACCCATCCGGATTGATTAATGTTTTGAATAATAAGGGTGGTACTTATAAGATTTTGTTTAATTCGAAGTATTTGAATGAGCCTTCTGCTGAGATGGGTGTGTTTACCCATTTTAAAATTTTGAAAATTAAGATTCTGTAGTGTTGGTTGGTTGTTGATCAGCTGAACATGGGGTAAACTATGTATTGTCTTTGAGTTCCGTAAGTTAGTGTTCCGCACGTTATGATATACTAATGCACTGTACCAATAAACATTCCCAAGAGGACCATGCGTGACATAAGACACGTCTTGTCTTCAATATAGCAAAATACTATAGATTCGTTATATAAAAAAAAAAGACATGGCAACACTTCCTAGCATATACTTTTTCGGGCTGACTCACAGCTAACAGTTAACGTCCACGGTAGAAGTGCTTTCGGCATTGCTTCATAAGACGCACCCCTTTAAATGGAAATGTGCAACGGTGGGGATCGAACCTGTGCACCTACGTCCGTCTCCTCCAAGGGCAAGGCGGACACGAATGCACCACGCCGCACGCGGGCTTGACGAGAAAAAATCGTACTTTACAGGATCATTTGTATAGTCGATCCAACGTATCCGCTTGCCGGATTCGTACCCCCTGAACACTCCCTAGCAGCCAGACGTGGATTTACTATGGAGACATTTCGTGGACAAGCGCAATAGAAAGAACCAGCCCAGGGCCTTCTTTGCTGTACGAACTGATTAGGTCCTGATGCACTAGTGCTCAACTATACAGCTCTTGTCTAGTGGTAAACCAAGGTCAATGACTGGTTTACGACAGGTTTAATATAGGTTTTCAGAGCATCGCTATAAAATTGCGCACACACATACGCTCGCCCGCAATGATGAAGACGTCTCGTCCTATAGTAGCTCATTTATATAGATATGGTCGTTGTTGTTCCAACCACTGACCGACTGATAGGGCAGGCAATCGGTTGCAGTGATACAGGCGAGATTGCAGTAGGCTATTTGGTGATCTTTTCCAGAACCTTGGCTAAAGCAGTAACCGGCAAGATCGTTACAGACAACTAGCAAGCAGTAGTCTTCAGGAAGCATGACTGAATATTGTGGTTACTAATCATATTAATACTAAAATTATACCGATTCCGACGCAGTCTGGGTTATCAACCCATGGCCACGACCCGATCTAATACTGTCATTCGTCGATCATGGCCTTTCACAGTAAAAAAATAGACATATATATATATATATATATATATATATATATATTAGGCTGTCCGGATCAAACTGTCCCGCCATTCGAATGGCGCACAATCCGAACTACGCGATACAATGCGTTCATTTTTGGAGTGGGCACGCGGCAGGAATGTGGCTTCCTTTCGAACACTGAGTGCTTTTGATACGATCAGAAAGATGGACACTGCTGCAAAAAAATCAAATTCCCCCAAAAATCAACGGGAAAACATCAAGTTTTTGTTTCTCCAAAAACACCCTCCAGCTGAAATCCATCGAAAATTAGTGAACGCGTACAGCAGGTCTGCCTTATGCCTGCGAACGGTGCGAAGTTGGTGCAAGCGATTTAACAGTGAAAATTTGGACACTGATGACCATGAGGCGGGGACCACAAATAAGGTGCAACGAGGAACGAACGGATTGACAGAATCAAGGCAGCTTGTGAGCTAACTAGAGCTTGGTCCATGAGGTCTTTGTCGGCTGAAACTGTGATTCCACGGACGACATGTCATGAAATTGTCACCAATATACTAAAGATGAAGAAAATCAATGCAAAATGGGTTCCCTATATACTGAGTTCTGAGCAGATGAAACTGCGTGTGGAGTGTTCGACATCTAATTTGAAGACTTATACGCAACAAACCAGTCGCCTTTTGAACTAATTTAGTTCAAAACTTATTGGCATTTATCGAGCGGACAGTTTGATCCGGACAGCCTTATATAATATGTGCTTTTCAACTCGACATAGTCTTCATACATTTGGAGGCCAACGGAACGATTCGATCGCTGACGGGCGAACAACAATTTGGCGGAGCGCGCATGTGCTCAGGGTAGGGCATATTCACAATTGGGAATTTCCGCAGGCGAATCTACACCGGTCGCAAAATGTTGAAGCACGTAGAGGGGCCTCTTAGAGCTACCGCCAATAGAAACGGAACTAGATAAGTGGTTTTAGATATGAATGATCAAGGAATATGTCGTACAGGACAATGACAAGGGCTGTATCCCGTCTGCTGGTGCTTCGAAGTATCTCAATATTGCATCCTATCCGATAGGTCGTATGCATCGTGATGTGGAGACCATACTGTGCACATAGCAATACACAGCAATAAATGAACAATTGTCTGACATTTGTTCCGCCATATCGAGGTAACAGATATATATATATATATATATATATATATGTATATATGGGTTTGCTCAAAGAATGAATAAACTCTTATAATATGTACATTTGTCTCGGTCGCATCTTCCACAGATGTCACATTGTGTCGGTCCACTCGAAAAATATAGATAGAATATATACACACAGCAGGCACAGATATGCAACTCGTATTTGGTTATCTTAGTGCTTCTTACTTACAGTGTGCATAGCCACTTCGTCGGACTTGCGAAATTCGAATTGTAAATATACAAGTGAGCATTTTTGCCGATTTCCGCTGCTACAATCTAAAACTTGAAATAGGACTGTTCTGTCAGCAGAGTGAAAAATTCGAATCTACTTGTGGTATAACGTCAAAGCTATGAATATCTTCGTTGCCGACTTGGGCATTTCATTTAATTTTAGGAACAAATCGAGGGAATATGTCCGCTTACAGTCCGAATGGTGAAAAGCACAACCTTTACAGTGTACCACTGTTATAAATATAGGTTGATTCAAACAAACGGTAGTTAGGAATTACCTTTACAGTTGATACATGTGAAACGAAACTTGCGCAGTTCTTCAATTTCGACTGTTTTCTGTGACAGGCGGTTGCCGGTTTGCTAAAAGAAGATACCATACTGTTTTATCATTACTCCCGGTGCACACTCGCTCCAAATTGCTATTTTCCTCTATTTGTTTGTTTCTAGGTATCTACTAGTTCTGTAGAGCCTCTCGCTATCTGCAGCAGTTTAGCATGTCGCAATTCTCAGGCAGTAGGAATTCTATCGCGATGGATGTTCAGTCTATCGCGTTTAAGTTAAGTTACTAGCTGGTTGAGCGGTGTGATGACATGTAATATAAATGATGAATAGGTGGTCACATGTAATAATGTAACAGTAGACAAGTTGCCTCAGTTTGTTCCCAAAATTGAAGTGGGTACCTAAGCCGGCAACGACGATGTTCATAGCTTTGAAGTGATACCACCATAGATAAGACCTGATCAAGTTTTAGATAAACAGACACTTTGGTTCATCATCGGAACTGTACTTACGACAACGCTTAGGTTATCATCATTAGAGGACATCGAACGAATCTGTATTGCAAGATAGTTCTTAGGTGGACGTCTCCAATGACTAGCCGATCACTTTTAAACGTTGGGTATTTTTGCACTATTGAAACTGGCGTCGAGATGGCGTCTACTACAGCTGATCTATATAATGAAACCATAACAGTAAACCTGGTTTAATATCATGTAATATTAAATGTAAGATACCCGGACGACGTCACAGGTATACCCATCTGTGCGATAAGCGATACCGGGAAGGGTGGTGCTGTTGAACGTCGTCAACAGTTCTATAAGGGGGAGGGGCCATGGTGTTGGCATGCATTAGCATGCCAGCAGATTCAGCTCTCGCGCCGATGTTCATATTCTGCTTTCAACTAACTCTAGCGCTGTTCTTGATACCTTCACTAAGGCGTAAAGGAGGCAACCATATGGTATGAGAGAACAAAGTATCAGTATTATATTTCAAACGTTGCCATGCCCTTTAGACAACTGTTCTTTATAAGAGTGTTCTCTCTCTTATTGACAGTAATCTTTCTTTACTGACCCGTATGTAGAGGTTTGCTCAAACGCTACCTCACTGCATACACAGGACAGGAGTCTTAGAAGGTCATGTCATTCGGGGAATATCGTTGGGCGTTTCATGTCGTTCAGTGCGTCCACGATGGATATGACGTAGTCAAGGACCTGAAGCATTTCAGAGTGAATATGCTGTTCGTGTATCGCACTGTAAGGGAGGCCGGCAGCATCGCTACAAGCTATGGCCGTTCTGCAAAACGGACGGCAACCTCCGCAGAGGACATTAACAAGTGAGATACTGATTGCGACAGACACCTCGATCGAGAGCCAAAAACTGGGAAAATACATGGAAATTTCAGAGAGCGGTGTTTGAGTGATACTGCACGTCAATCTGCACAAAAAAATTGCGACAAGCAGCTGCAGTTTTATGATGTTACGATGCAAAAATAAAACTAAAAGTACGGCACGTTAGAACAAAGCTTCTCTGCACCGAGGGAATGGTGGCGAACCGGCTAACCTTCAGTGTTCAGTGACGAGACAACGTTTACGATCGAACAGGTGATAAACAAATGAAACGATGGCGTGTGTAGCTAGAGGGCGATAATTTGGCACAATTAAGAGTGGCGCGGACTCAAAGACCGGCCTCACTGATGATTTGAGCTGAACAACAAGCTTTGGAGCGGAACAGAGCGGAACAACAGGGTGTACTTGCATCATGTTTACCCCCACCCCCCGGAAGACACAAAAATGGATGGTGCCCTTTATCGCCAATAGGATAAATTTGAGGATTGCCTGAATACCTGGGTACAAACCCAGTTGTTCCAGACAATGGACCCTATACTCGCCCAACGTCAACCAGCTGAATTTCTTTATCTGAGGCATCTTGTCCAAGGTGTCCTTCAAACGGTACGCCACCAATCCCCGCAGGCCGCCATTCGGGAAGCGTGGCTCAAAATCCCAAACCGTATCGTTCGGGCCGCACTCACCAAAGCCTTCGATCACCGACTGAAAGCCATTTTCAACGCTAGCGAAGAATGGTTGTTTTGGGAGTTGAATATGTCCACAACATTAACACTACCTCTTACTGATCCGATATTACATAATATTTAACTTGATTTGCCGTGTATTTATAGAAATCAAACGTTTTTCTCTGTATTACTTCAACTGTCTACGCACCCTGTAATTATTAACTTACAAATTATTCAGGTCCACGGTAGGAGCGCGACATGGTCCATTAATTACAGCTCTTCGTTTTACTCTGCTATTTTGACATCGTCCTGAGATTAGATGTATTTCATATCAACACACCTATAATCGTGATATAGATCAATGATCCAGGGTTCTTTCTGTATTGGTATATGAAGTAACGCCACATTTTATTTCATGATTAACTTTGGCGCACCACAGTCATCTACAAACATATAGGTTATATTGTCGAAACCTGTTTTTAACGATTCGTCCGTACAAATAGTATAAGAATAATAAGCATATGGACGTTACCTCTATTATGTGCTATTATGCGTACCACTATACATGGCTGGACTAGTTCATAACTTTTCGTTTGGCAATTACACGAATGCATGATGCACTCCTGTAATATCTGATTTGGTGTCACACAGCGTTCTTTCCTTATTTTGGCGCCATAGAGCGAAAGCTTGAACGTTCAAAATCATCCGCATTTATATCTCAAGTCAAATTTGTCTTCACTTGCCTGCGGAAGGATATCTTCGTTGTTGTTTCATAGCAACGTAACCAGTAGAAGTGCTGTATTTTGTGGACTTCATTTTTTAGTCGCTAAATCTAGCTAGAAAGGCCAAGGTTCAGCGGTGCCACCTGCCGGACGAGCTGAATGACGGTTGTAGCTTACGAAGAAGCACTAACTTGGTATGCTTTGCTGGCCACCCATCCACGTTAAAGTTCAGCCGTGCAAGACTATGTATATCATATTGTCTAGCAACAGATCTACGACGCTCGCGTCTTAGCCAACATGGACACATAAGTATATCACGCCGAGAGCAAGATATGTGAGGTAGACATATTTCCATATCTCTACCGTTTGGTTTCGGTGTATTTGCAGATTGAAAGTCAAATAATGTAATTATGACATTTCATCTCAAATACATTCCGATCATAACCTGTTTGACCAACGTAACGCGTTTAATAACGAAAAACCCTCTTCTCTGCCGGATTTATCTTAAATATATGCTTTTACATTTTTATTTGTTTTGAAAGGGTGACATTTTTAATTTCATTTACTTATCGAATGTTCCATAGATAACAGTTATTACGAAGTCTTAGTCTTACCGACTAATTGGCTTAGCGACTCACCTGATCTCTATCATAATGTGTTTAACAACGACGCGTGTACATGGCGTTCATTTGATATTAATTGTGCATATTATACATCCAAATTGTTATTATTTTCATCCTTTATCTATTCAATCTATGCACACCGTAAGTACGGACGCTCTGGATCTGGTACGCCGAAATTGGATGGGTTCCCGAGTTGTTACGGCGTTTAGGTAATGCGCAGCGGCAACCAACCGGTCCCGTAGATGGTCTAGTGGTAAGCGTCTTGTATTGCTATTAGACAGGAGTTGTACGAGATGGTTGAAAGATAAAGTAAAGATGGCCCTTACATTTCCTCATGGTAATACCTAGAGATTCAGAGCCAAGGCCTCCTATTTTAGTATGACATTTCATATTGACCGAGCGACCGTTACGATGGCTGACTCGATGGACTCGATTACCACATCATTAATGGCCTGCCTGTAGTGTACCTGCACGAGTGCCTGACGGTCCCACTCGAAATGAACATACCAACCAATAGTACGTTGCCAAAGACTTCGGTCGAGCCGTCCAAGCCACTGCGGTGACGGCTTAGTCGGTGACAGTGAGAAGTCCGATCTGCTGTTCATTAGAGCAAAAGTATAATACCAATAAAGGTTTGCCGATAGGATTGAGCGCTTGACCATCGGCGCTCTACTCCAGCTTGTTAGCTCAACGGCTTCTGTTTCAATGTTCGAACTGCGGTAGACCCATTTGCACTGACTTCAAAGGTGCCTTCCAAACGATACCACACCAACTCATCTTATCGGTTTGGCCTGCCAAGTGGCTTGGACCATGAATTGTCAACTGAATTTCTGACTTCCTACGCGGCGGAACGCTCGAGATGAAGGTGTGAAGTCGCAATCGCTTTTCCAGGATGAGGCGGGCATCAACGGGGTGTCCTCGGGGTGCAGTTTCTGGTAGCTTACTCCTCATGCTGTTCGTCGATCAGGTCCACTTGCTGGTTAGACCTCTAGTTAAACTGTGTATATTATATATGCAAACGATATCAACCCAACGTGGACAACTTCAGTGCGTAGGCCGATAGCGTGGCCCTCCGTATTCGATATTGTAGATCTGCGTTATCAGACCTTATGCTCTGAAAACTCCATCGGCCTTCTTCAGCTTCTACATATCTGAAGCTGTACGATTCTCAGGTTGTCCCTATACCATCGATCACAATCCCGGCGATAATGATATCGAATGTGCACACCAACTCCGTTCAAGTTTTTAATATATATATATATATATATATTAATACATACATACTACTATTCATCATCTCCCATTAATCATCAATCATGTCTATTTTCAGTTTAGTGCACACTACCTTTCGTAAAGTTGGCAGAAGAAATCGATGCTTTCGCGCATTCACTTTCTGTGAAGTTTGCAAAGAACTCATCGAGCAACACTTTGCCAGTGTCCCTTGTGCTGAACACCGGCGGTTGAGGAGGCGGACTTGTTGCCGTTAAAGTTTGAGACGGCAAACTCGTTGGGCTCACGGTGACACCAGTCAAAGAACTGTCGTCAATCGTTAGCCTCATTGTAGCACCTGCACCGAACACATCCGTGGCAGTGTCGCGCGCGTGTTGCGTAACAATGGTAACTTTAGCGAATTTCCTCCGAGCTGTCACGCGCAATCCCTCTCAGGTTTACTTATCATATATTTCGAGACCGAACGACAATATCACACTCGGCAACAACGGCAATAACAACACTCAGTTTCACCACGGCATTGTTTTATATCCATCAAATCCGATATGATCATCATTATATATTTGCTAACAGTGTGGGTGACACATGTGTCAGGGACAACAATTTATTCAAACGCTTGCATTGCTCTCTAGCAACTTTCACCGACGCTCAGAGGTTGAGTGTAGCACTATCGAGCAAAGATGTGCCTGTGGCCCAGGTTAAATGAAGCGCAACTCTCTCCTCCGACGTGGGCGCCCTCTGCGGACCACTCGCGAACTAGGTGAGGTCGACGAGAACCGATCGCGCGGAAGAGCGAGTTCCCCTCACTTTTGCCGTCACCTACGTGAGACTATTGTCACCCACTGGAATGGTCTCTGCTTCGTAGGTTAACCTTACCCAACGCCGACAGGTCTTTTCTGATTTCGTAAAATATGCGAGGATATCCCATGCAACATTCAGGATTAATATTAGGATATTGGCTAGGTGAAGCTGCCTTCATGACAAAGGCCGGACGTTCTCAAAATGTGCCCACTGATCGCACATAATCGAGACGTACGAAGTAGTTAGACATGTCGCTATGAATATATGCATAAAACAGTGAAACTCGACATATAGTTTCTTGGCAGACTCAACACAACACAAAAAAAGGCAGTGATACGTTCAAACGATATTCTTGTGAGGGCCATCAACGTTCAAATAGCCCCAGTACGAATACGTAAACTCCTGCCTCAGTGCATGTAGCGGAGGAGCGATACGTAATGGACGCGTCACAGAGAGGAAGACGCAAGCTAGCTTGCCTGTTCCGAACGAACTCCACCAGACAGCCCGAATATTTAGCAAAAAATCCAACAATTTTTTAAAATAGGGCTGTGTTACTGTTTCTTGTATTCTGTTGTTTCTTTTTCTAATATTTTCTGTTTTCTTCCATGAAGAGCGTTGACTCTTATACTCACCAGACGCAATAGGCATGATAATTGCATTAGTGATATCAAATAAGATAAACCACCTGAGCTACAGTATGTATATTAGTTGACTATTTATTGTTTAAGTAGTACTGTCGGCAGGTTTCAGCACCTGTTCGATAAGTATATTTGTCTTTTACGGTAGCTCAGGTACCAGGTTGAGGGAGTAGTCACCCTCGTAGGAATCACCCGCTTATTCCGACACCCGACAGTTGAAATGGGATCTCATCATTGACGTGCGTCAGTAGCACGCACAACTTCCAAGGGCAAACATGTAACGAGGTCTTCCTTCTCGAATTAAAGACGACATACAATTACCAGGCAAAATTCACAATAGACGTTTCAATATTGTGTTGCTATGCGTATCCAAAGTAACCTAGTGCATTATCCTCATTCATTTTCGAATGACACTGCGATATTTGTTCCATCTCGACGAGGGCGTTTCCCGAAAGACGACTGAGAACATCACAGCTGTTACACTATGAGATAAGTCGATCCAAGGTTGCGAACGAAGCGAACTGTGAATAGTTATGTATGAACATCTGGGAGACGTCAGTTAGGTTTGAATCTGTCTCTTCGATTGAGCTCTCTGCCCTGTCACCCTGTCAAGTTGATCTGAAGACTTAAGAAGCCCTAGAGCGCTCCTTGCGAGAGAATTTGCCTGAGAACAGCACGGCATATGTCATATCTCAGCATTGTATCAGATCTGCTTGTTTCGAATCAGGCAACCTGTTGCATACGGCGCAAATTCGTGTTTGAGCTCAGATTAGCTAATCATTAATATGATTAATGCAGCGAATACTTGTGAACACCAAGCGATAGCCTAAGTAAGGGAGTACTCAAAATCACCTCGCCTTACGGAGAGACTGTGGAGATACATCAAATGCAATGATTTTTGCCTTCATGACAACTATCGATATGTTGGACATAGCAAACCGTAGAAGATGTCTGGGGCCTTTGCAATTTCGTCAAAAAAAAAATCATTCAAAACTGTCCGAGGTTACACCGATTATTACCTCGATTTTGTTTTGGTCAACACGTTCCTGCGATTTGCCCTTCGGACGGGAACAATACTTTTGGCTAGTGCTTACCTTGCGACCATACAAACATATCGAAAATGGGGCTATTCATATAAAAAGCGAATTGTTTCCCACAGTCCGTTGAAGTCGTTTGCCTGATATTTTGCAGCTTCAGGGGTGTCCAGGAGGCCCTGCAGATGATGGCGCTCTGCGGTCGCCACTGACGTCAAATGTTAGATTTCCAACTATTGGACCATAACGAACGCCGCAGTGTAGAATTCGGCCGTTTTTCTTTGCTATCGAAAGTAAAGAAAAAGATTAAGCGGCTGGTCGAGAGAATCTTACCGCCCTGCCAGAGTGCCACCATTCGTAACCTGTTGAGTGCTGTCTTTTCATAGTTACTGTCAGTGGTTGGAAAAGGTGGACACTCTGTTCCAGTCCCTCATCCCTTCGACTACGAGGTAGCTGACCTAGTCACTGTAAGGCTCTCACGAGTTAGGCTTATCCACTTAGTACCGCATTCCCGCTGCTTCAAGCTTCGGCGAAACCACACCACCGGTGACGGTCAGGCGTCTGCATTTGTCCACCGCAGGGTCACCTGCCCCAACGATGGTGTTCGATACAATATATAAAAAATTAAAAATCCTGAAGATGTATTCAGCATATTTTCAAAACCTTGTTGTCCGGCATAACAAACGAGAAAACACTGGGTGACAAAGCGAATATGTTGGTCTGATCGCTATGAAACCTTCCATGTATCGTTCGTCATAGCGCCTGTGCTAAAGAAGTCGGGGTCGATATCAGCCATCAGCGGTGCTGTTGAACATCGTCAACAATTCCGGGGGTCACGGTGTTGGCATGTATGTTAGCATGGCCCCGTTTAAAAACAGACGGAGATTTTACACGTTTCTATTCTCAGTTATCGTGTGGCTGTCGCGGACGACTGGTGCTGCTGTTGTTGTTGTTCTTCTTATATAACCATCGAAGCTCTCTCTGTCACGCTCCATGGGGCCAAATTACGTCCGGATCCCTAGAGACGAATCGGTCCGAAGTTCTAGATGTGATTCTCAACGAAAGCGACGGAACACAATTTATTCGCAGCTGACTGACACCTAGTCAGTGTCCGATTTACTTCCGGCTAAAAACCTAATCCCCTCAAGCGAGTGTTTCGGTTGCACAAGAACACCGACAAGTTCGCTCCAAAAAGATGTATTGTTTCGTACGAACACGTATAGAGAGAAATAGCAATTTGAGTAACTCCGATGATCGAACATAACTTGTTGCCGATCGTAAGTGTCGGCACAATGTGAGAAGTATATATCAAGGCTGCCAATACAAGTTATAATGTCTAACTCATATTTTATAGTGGTTGAAATACAATAAGTGGCATAACGTTATATATACAGCTCGCTAGGCTAATATATATTATAAACCACTGACTTGTTCCAAAGAAACTGATCTTTGCGTATCTTCATCTAGAACGAGATGAAGCAAATCTTAATTACTTAACAATACGATCCTCGAATGATCACTCTTTAGAGATATTTAGAAGAAGACTCCTCCCGCCGTGGCCTCAGGTGGCTGTGAATTTACCTTCCCGATATTTAATATCGATATAAGACGAAGGAGTGCCGAGAGAGAAGTTCTCATAGGAGTAGGACCAGCCGAAAAGAAAACTATTTTTTCTTTTCTAGAAACTAATTACCTCATTACAATTCAAGGGTAGGCGCCGTCCTACAAAGGAACTTCGACACAGTTTGAAGGGTTTTAGTCAAAAGCAGTCGGCGTGCCTGACATTTCGATATCCCCGTTGCAACGCAGCCGATGATCGACCTTAGCTTGTCAGCACGTGGGAAGTAGCTTGTCTAAGTCAGAACGAGCGACTACTCATTAAATGTTAAATGTATCTTGATCAACAACAACAAACGTCTCTTCTCTACAGAACAAATATAGGCTTTGTCCAAGTTGAGTGGAATATAATAGCTGTGAAAACGCCGGCCATCCCATCATAAGAGCTGCATGTGACTTTCCATTAGAAATAAACTGAAAAAAAAACTTGCAGTTTCTACCAGGTCCCTTGAGTAAACGTATCGTTGTACGTTAACTGAATGCTGGAAGGCATGCTCTCTGCTTGCACGCGCGCAATCGAATTTCAAGTAGCTATATTCAAATTTCTCCTCTTCTAAATCCACAGTCGATACGGCTCGACTGAGATGCTAGATGAATGTTTACCATATTTTTCAACACAGCTGAATCGCCAACAAAATAAAGCCTACGGAGGGAGAGCAGGGAAGACCTCCGAAGGTTCTGAAGGAACCTACCAGATCCGCTAAGTCAACACTTCATTGAATTCGATTCATAATTTTGTTGCGCAGTTGTATCGGTAGTATTACTATATACTACTGTACTTACCCAATGGCGAAGTCCTCCTCGGAGCCTTAGATGTAGACGAAGCATGAAAGCCTTTGAGCTTCCTCGACAACTTGTAGAAGGGAGTTTTTACTTGCTTTATAATTAGTATTCTGATCGTCGAAATCTGTATCGCTCGATACCCACCTGTGCCTAACCACCTTTTGCGAACTCGGTGTAGTCTATCCAACGGTTCGTTGCTACATTTGTTTGAGTCGTGCCAGTTGGGTCTAAACAGTCAAAACTAAAGTTTCTATACGGAGTGCAGAAGTTACTACAGGACACTGTAGCACCTCATTAATTCATAGTACCACATTAATATTTACAGCCATTTGTATACCACCAACCTGAGCTGGTCTGGTAAAAGAGGGTGGTAATACGGCGCCATGTCTTCGTTAACTGACCAATCGTTTGAATTATTGTATGCCAAACTGATTCTTTATCTAATATATAAATATATATATATATAGGTATGCTTCTTCAATGTTATGGCCTCTCTGCTGCGGCAGTGGATGCACCGCCACTTAGACCGAGGCTATTCTTGGTAGTGCTCGAGAAATAAAAGTGCTCGCTGCAACTTCGCGGTACTTCTGGAAGAGCAGACTTTGGAAGATACTCTGTGCGAAACTGGAGCAAAGTTTTGATCTGGGAGATGCAAGCTTTCACGTCCGGTAATTAGTGCCGTACAGTTATTAGCTCGCCCTCATCAATGAGCAGTACGCCCCTGCATCACTGATATGCGACTGATATAGAACGGCTGGCAATCAGTGCCTACAATTAACCTGTTGTAAGTATTTTGGTTTCAAACTACAATAAACCGTTGCAGTTAGTTTTTTCAATATTCAGCGTCTATAAGCAATAGAATACACATAGGGTGGAGATACAGCCAAGTGATTCTTGGCCAATTCGTCCCTCATTCGATGTTCGCCTAGTTATGTTGTTCGTTATGGCAATGTTGAATGTCGTCAAATGTGTCAACTTGTAGATGAGGTATGGGCAAGAGGGTCACCAAGGATCTCAGTGTTCATGTACTATGTAATACCAATGCGGGGATACCAAATCTGAAATATGTACGATTTTACTCGGCGTCTTGTACTCAACCTTTATAGCCAAGATGTCTATGATTCTAGTCGGCCTGCTGTAAACCCTTAAATCAAATTTCCACTAATTAAACTTACATATATGTATGATTATGGAGATTTGACTGAGCGAACACCTCACTTCAGTAAAAAAACGAGTACAACAAATGGTTCAAATCGTCCAATCAATTACAAGCTATGATATATAATGTTACTTCTTCGATATTATTATTATAATCATGAATATCATACACTCACATACGTTCCACCTATCCTTCAAAGGGCCTATTCGGCAAGTGCAATATTTACACACCTATTAAGTTTAAGGCGGGCTCTGTCTCCCGCTCCTCCTAGCATCCGTTGCATGATTATGAAGATAAGCAGAGAAAGCATCGCTTTCGAGTGGTACAATAATGATATATTTTCTATGGCATGTTATTAACAGCGGTGACAATCCAATCCACGTAATTGAATACATTGGCGTACACTCCAGGAGAAGCGCCCGCACACTCTAAGCCTCCAGAGACGATACCCACCTGCAAATAACAATTACAGTAATACCGCGCATTACATCTGTTAAAGCGTTTCCCAGAAGAATGCCATTACTTTACTTATTTATAATGAAGTACCGCTCGAACAACACCGCTGCAAGTCACGGTCAAATTTACATACACTTAGATACAGCGTATTTGGGCACTAACGCAAGACCTAGGCGGGACCAACGTTGTAGACCCTCAGCAGAGGATGGTGATTTTAGCAGGCACAGGCGTTTTGTCATCCACGTCAACCCCCCACCTGCACTGGATCGGCCCACTTTTATGGAGATTGGAAGGTGTCTCTGGTGGTCTCGGTGCGTTTGAAGAAAATTTCCTCCTCTCAAAGAAAAAAGCCGAGACCAACGAAAGCTTGACAATTTTGAAGAAAACGCTACCTGCAAGTTGTTGCATTTCACTTGTCGGTTGAGGCCCACAATATCTCAAATTATGAAATTGACTCGGAGCTCGCCCCCTCCCCTCCGCTGCGGCGTTTCTTAATAAACGTGTAATTATATTCTATTCTAAAGCTTAATATTCAGCCCAACCAAATTAATTTAGTATGTATACCTGCATAGCAACCGTCCAACAATGGCAGATAGCTAATGACACTGTCATTTCAAGATTATTCCGTACATATACATTCACCACCACCACTAATGTATATATGAGTCCGGTATAACTACAGTGGTGTGAATAAAGTTAACGCACCCCTATATTTCAACAAATCGTAACAAAGAATACACATTTGAGGCATTTATTCTGTGTCAGATTAATGTACATGTCAAATAACATACATACGACAAAGAACAGCGCATATGACATCGCATGCAATCTGCTACAGCAAAATGTGTCATATTTCCGTGGCGAAAAATGATAACGCACCCTCAGTTATCGAGTGTTTTCGCTGAATTAGTTCTTGTTTTCTTGTGCTAATCAGTACCGTGTGGACTCACCCTTGCTAATTATAACGTCAAAGACTCGGTTTGGCATACTATCAACGAAATTTAGCAGGATCCGGTTGCTGACATCTCCCCAGGCCTCCAACAACGCCTTTTTTAGTGTTTCCACGGATGTATACTGTCGATTCGACGCGTATACTCTTCGGATAAGAATGCCCTAGAGGTTCTCCATCGGGTTGAGCTAAGAAGAACATGCTAGCCACTCTAGGGTACCAATGTCATGCCGTCTTAACCGCGCATGTGTACTAGCGCTGACGTGAATTGAAGCGTTATCTTGTTAGAAAACAATTGGAAGTAGGTGAAATCTGCTACTAAATGGTAGTAGGTTGTTGGTCAACATCTGCTGATAGTCCTCGCTATTCATTTGAGATGAGATGAAAGTGAATCCAAGTTTGCAAAGCTTCCCAACCCATAAAGCACTCTCCGCCGAACATGTGCTTCGAGAGTACCGCGACTCTCTACGTACATCATGCCAGTAACCGTTAAATCCATCTAGCCCATCCAAATTTAACTTCTTCTCGTCACTGGAGACGATTTGAAACAACATAGTACCTTTTAGATAGATGTGCACCCTCAGGACACTATTTAAAAAACGTTGCCCCAATATTCATCAATGTCCAGTCTCCGTCCATTTTGTTGCGGGCGAAGTTTAGTTGGGCAATCATATGGCGTTGTTGAAGACGAGGTGTTGTTCTCATTTGCGCCCGTATGATATGCGGATAACGCTTAATTGTATTTAAAACTGTTGATCTATGAACCTGAAGGGTTAACCCTTGCCTGATTGCTTCACAACTTATGGTCGAATTCGAGGCCAATCTACAGATATGCATGACAGTTCGCTGCCTGTTCTTTCGTGGACGTCCTTTAGACTTATTAGTACCATATTTCGATGGACTGCGTCAATAATTTTGCACTACGTGACGATTTTTGCCAATTTCTCTGGCAATTGCGGTCTGGGTCTTTCCTGCACGGTGTAAAGCGGTAATAACTGCTTTCTCTGCATCAGTAAGGCTCGAAGCGCGTCCCATGACTGCAGTACTGCTTGAAGGCTCAACACAAACTGGATTAATTCAGCGAAAACACTCGATAACTGAGGGTGCGTTATCATTTTTCGCCACGGAAATATGACACATTTTGCTGTAGCAGATTGCATGCGATGTCATATGCGCTGTTCTTTGTCGTATGTATGTTATTTGACATGTACATTAATCTGACACAGAATAAATGCCTCAAATGTGTATTCTTTGTTACGATTTGTTGAAATATAGGGGTGCGTTAACTTTATTCACACCACTGTATAGCCCATTCGTTGATAAAGGGTTGAATGAATATTGCTATGGACTACATTATTGTAACAAGTATTCTTTTCAAAATAAATAAATATAAGTTGACTTTCGTGATGCTTCCTGTCAAATGTGTAGTATAAGAAAAAACATTTAATGAAGGATCCTGTGAGGTAAGATTTGCGAATCAATGCGGTTCGTGTTCATGTGGCACTCCTCATAGGCGTGCTCTTTAGAGGTCATGTTAATGTTTGTATTTTTTCAAGATTTCTCAAGGAAACTTCTTCCTACTCAATGAAATGAGTGACAAAGCTAGTAAAGGCAATGCATGGCAATTTGAGCCACGAATCGACGCCTAAAAAGTCGTGCATACAATTTATTTTGGTCAAAAGGTACAAAGTATTCACTCTCTCATAACTGCTATAGTAAAGACGAGATGAAGAACAGTTTTGAACAGCCGTGACTCGTGAGGTCAAGCCACGTTGTTCATTTGTTGACATCCCGGCTCTCGAACCAAGGAACGGTTAATTGGGACTCGTCATGGCAGCCAATTGGAGCAGATCGTCGTAAAGAGAATTCGTATTGTGTAAATACACTTGTTCATACAAAACTAAACAATAATGCATGGATACACAGAACACATCGCTTGTTTAGCATTTCAATTAGTGTCCAACATCACTTGGTAGCCTTGAAAATAATAGGAAGAGGTGTGTATACAAAAGAAATACTCACTTGATAAAACCTTCCGCCGACACTAACTGTCAAGGCTCCCCCCGAGTCACCCTGAAAAATTTCCGAGTTTGAAAGCTTTTCCCTCGTTCATAGATGCGTTCAATAAATACGTCAACGTTTGTGAATGTTTCAACTAATGTAAGATGTGAACGTTGAAATTACTTCTAACCAACATATGATATGGGCATTGACTGTTGCGTCTCTGGCATGCACTAGTTAATTATTCATTCTTGACCGCAGGTTCGAGCCCTGCCGTGTGACATATAAGAGAGCTTAAGCATTGTAAAATTGCAGCTCCTTCAATAAACCAATAAACCTTTACCTTACCTTATATTTCTCTTTCTTCTAAAACACCAACATGAGGAAAATTTTGAGCTATTTAGAAAATAAGAATTATACCATCGATCTGTCAGATGTTTCACACCGATTATATCGTATGCTTCTGTAACCGAGATCCCGATGGCGTTCGGTTCGAAATCCTCGATTGCATCGATTCACATACAATGTCCAGGATAGAGAGACAATTTGTTCAACTCGTTGTCTGCATTCACATATTCGGGCGTTCAAACTAAAAGCACACATCTTTTTGTGCATTTACTTACGACACATGTGTCCGACCGCTTGTCAAATGTGCACATTTGGTAGCCGGGATGGAAGTGCGATGCCCCCGTTGCCTTATCCAGGTATCGCTTATAGCAGTCGCGGTCGTCAATGATTCGAAGTGTGGTCCTCATGAGAATGCTGGTCTCAGCCTTCGCAGCAGCTACAAAGGGGCCGCACGTCAGTGATAGTGTGATGTGTGTTGTTCAGAAACGATCAAGTCAAATCCATTCCAGGTGATAATCAAGTGAACTTTTATCTCAAAGCGATAGCGAGTCGACCAGTCAGACAGTTTCTCAGGAAGAGAATTCGACAGATGTTCGATTACGACATATACCAGCTTTGTTCTGTCTGGATAACGGTTTTCAGATGAAATAAACAAGCCGTTGGCTGGACGCAATCTCTGCTAATCTAAGCTGCTGAACATGGTGTGTACGCACAAAATATGGAAAATTAATGTTGCACGAGAGCATTCGGCAAAAGACGATGCAGCGGCACTACGAGGCCAGGCGGCGTCAATTAACAAGATACAATGAACGGTTCACTTCAAACTTGCCTTGTCCAGTGCGATCCAAATAGTTCGGGTCAAAGAGTGCCCCGAAGCCAGCAACGACACCATATCTATGAACAAGGTCCTTCGGCTGGACACTATCATCTGGCAGGCAAATGGGGCGCACGAACCTATTGAATGTGATATCACGCGCTAGCCTTAACACCATGACATCGTTAGTGAGCTCTGATGAATCAAACTCGGGGTGCCTGTACAACATAATTATAAAACATAGGAAAATTTGTCGTGAGGTCGACTCAATCCGATCAACATTATGAGCATAAGCACCCTTGAGAGTGACCATCGTTTGTTGGTATGTTCAACATTAGCATAAGCCAGTTAGAGTAAAACATCCGGCCGATTTATAGCAGTATTTTAGAGGGACAAATCATTTGACAACGATTTGTTCAGGCAAGGTTTTAATATGGACTCAACAAATTCGTCCAGAAAAAGACTCGAGACTACGGTAGAGCTGTCGCCAAGAGAATATCCTACTCGCCTCTCTCCAACTGCGCCACTAATTAATTTTACACACTATACGGTTTCGACCAAATGAACTAAAAACTTGTTTTTGTGGACAGTGACTGGTAGCATCCTCCACAAGGTACATTCGAACAGGATAAGATAATGAGTTTCCCGTGTGGTTGTTAACAATTAGTAGCCCAAACCGGTTACTAATGAAGTTGTTAAATAGTGGCTAAAATTAATGCTTAGAATTTTATTTAAGCAGAATGTTCGTTATATTTTCACCTATTTCGGTGATATTGGCATGCATTCTTAGTCCGAAGCATTTGACTTCCAATACCTCCGTAATGGGTAACACTGTAATTTTAATAACACTATTGCTAATGTGGTTATAATAATATTAGTATGGCAACTAAATGTGAAGAGAAAAATTATGAAACATTTTTAAAACAACACAAAAATCTACACAATTCTAATTGTATTATTGTTGCATCTAATCTTGCATATATCCACGACCGTGCACGGGAGTTAACACGCCGAACGACTTTACTAGAATAGGTATAGGAAAAAAATGTTGATTGGATTGTTTTTATTTCAAAAGTTATAAATTAAGTCAACCAAAAGTCAGCGGGTGTACCACACGGTTTTATCCTAGGTCCACTGTTATAGAACTTAGTCTACAACGGAGTGTTCCGAATATGGAACCGTCCATTAGACACAGAACACATTGTCTACGCAGACGGTTTGGTGGTGGCGGTAAGAGCATGAGAAGCACCTGACATCGGGTTGCGAGCAAATGAACCACTGAAGCTTCATACTGCATGGGACAAACACAGTCTAGAGCTTGTCCCCGCTAAATGCGAGGTAATTTTATTGATTAGAAGGGAAAAGGCTCCTAGCATCAACTTAGTTCTCAAGGAACAAGAAGTCAAGATGGTGACTACAACTAGATACTTCAACAAAAGCATGACGAGCGAGTGGCAACAAACATTACCACAAAAGCTTCGAATGGGCTTGCAAAATTTAGGCCTAAATAAAACCTACACAAAAAACCTGTTACAAAAAATACAGAGGGCCCTGTCTTTGCGAATCAGTCATGCATATCGGACAGTATCCTTTTCCTTAGTATCAGCAGGTTCCGTGTATATGGAAGTAACTGAAAGAAGGAAGAATTGGAACGACCCAGCGCCATGCCTAAAAGCAAATCGAGACACGAAGCGATGACTGCATAACAGGATGCGAAGTATGGCAAGCCATACACCGCCCTAACAGGAAAGACTGGTGTTTGTCCAGGATGGATTTGATCCCTAAACCTCCCTCACAGAAAGGAGGCACTGTGCAAAAAATAAGCACAGGGTTAAGTGCGCAGACGACCCTTGAGAGAGAGGGGAGAGGGAGCTGGCGGGAGTGAGGGAAAATTCAACTGTCGCCATCTGAAGTAGTCAGCACAAATGCTAACGATATAGTGTCCATAAGCAACGAAACCCCATTGCCAGCACGTTCATTTGTTTTCTTCACAGTGGGCACCTTTATTCACTGTAATAGCAGTATACAGCATTGCTGATCGACACTATTATTTATCAACGTCTAGCTACACTACTGCTAACTACGGTTCTACTTACACAATGAGAGATGCGACGTCCACTTGTTGACTGGTGTTCAAATCGTTACTCCCGTACATAACCTCAAAGTGGTTGGAACTCCTGTATGAGTGTGTAGAATATGCAGTAATGATAATCGGTACTATCGATTCAATAAATAAATAAAAATTCAATAAACCGCGTCAACCATGCGTCACTGTTAGTCACGGACGTTATTTTAATAAAAAAAATATAATATTCATTTTTTCACCTCTAATGGATCTCACATTGTGGTGTTCGCATCAGGGGGCTGATTACTTTTAGGACGCCTGACAGGTGCATGTGCAACTATCATAATTATACGAAAACACTAAATATGTTAATGATAAATTAGAAATAATTATCTCGCGTTATTTTCTTTCGGTCATGTGAACTGTACTATGCATGGTAATAACAAATGCAGGTGATCACAAGTATCTAATAATAATAATAATAATAATAATGGTCACTTAAATAGAACACAGCAAGTATAGACACCAGATTCTAAGTAAGTAACACCGTCACAGATGGGACGTAACCGCTGTTTAATAGTATTTGGAATCTAAGTAAGAAACACATCCCATGCACGAAGATAGAAAGACTACCGCAGATCTACATCCACTCAGATGTACGCCCACAGTCGAAGATATATAATAAACATTTTGAGATGATGTGACTACTTGAAATAATGCATAAACCCTGACCTACATTATCGTCAGCGTGGTGGCTTGGACACCTCTAAGTCTCTAGCTATAAAGAGCCGGAGGTCGCAGGTTCGAGTCCCACGATGCGACATATAAGAGAGCTTAAGCATTGTAAAAACTGCAGTTCCTATAGTAAACCAATAGAAATTTGCATTTACGTTTACCATATTCATCGAATTTCCTCGAGCCACTTCGAGACAATGCGCAAACTCGAAAATAGAGTATATCAGTTTTTTTCTACGACGACTAAGAGTACAAGCGACCCACCTGTCCATACAGTGTGCTGCTGTGAGTACGTGCCGTTTCGTTAGTACTGATCCCGAGCATCGGTTAATGCCTCCGTTAACAAAGATGTGAATGTTCACCACCCAGGGCAACTCTCCGGCAGCTGCTTCAACGCCGTTTACAATGCGACCCGCTGTCGAGATACCACACGCTTTTCGCACACAATATTGTAAGAATATACCCGTATTCAGTTTAATATAAACGTCAATATTAATATACGAAATGAGTCTAGATGATAAAATGCATTGTACAACAACAGACAATGAGTGACTGAAATATGTCAAACTGTCACTAACATCGAAATTATCTAATAAACAAGCACCACGTTTTGCCGCGAGACATCTGTTTGCAATATACGTCATACATGCCACTGA
This sequence comes from Stratiolaelaps scimitus, assembly GCA_019614645.1. NCBI lineage: Eukaryota > Metazoa > Arthropoda > Arachnida > Mesostigmata > Laelapidae > Stratiolaelaps > Stratiolaelaps scimitus. Next base: position 201,341 of record JABWDB010000079.1, read on the forward strand.
ATAGGTTCTATCTGAAAAAAAAAGGAGGTCACGACAATCACTGGTACGTTAGCTCGACGAGCGTTTGTATCAAAACCTGACTGCATACCCATCACTACCCGACGCATATTGTTTACCTGAAATCACCTTCACTGCGATCCCAACAGTGTCATTCGGGCGTGCGCGGTAAGACACACATGCCGGCTGCCCCGTTCTGTGTATGTGTGTGTGTAAAACTTTTTATCGGACGTTTGACCTAACCAAATTATAATCATGTTGGATGTTCAATCAGTACAATACAATTTAGCTATATCGTTAAGACTGGCTGTTAATTGAACGTCTACATCTGTGAGTTATCTTTTGATCAGACGGTACGTTTCACTTCACTTACGCATTAATGTGACTGTGAGAATGAGACGTATGCATGTTATTGAAATAGGGGATGACCATTATTGCTCGCTATCTATACAGGCATCGGTCTTTTCAAAAGCACAACAAGGCTTTACACGTCAATAATCCGAGCTTTAGGCTTTGTTCGCTTCATAGTATGCTGCACAATCAAGATATTATGTTGACAAGGAAAAAGAAAATCAAACTACTCACTAGGCGTATTAATAAGGGGAGAACCGGGCGAAGCAGCGACCGCACAAGAACTGGCCACAAGAAGCAGCCTGCAAACCCAGCAAAAAATATTTCTTTGTTACCTTTCTTTTGAGGCATCAGCCTCTTCAAAATCATATATATATATATATATATATATATATATATATATATATATATATATATATATATATATATATATATATATATAAACATAATGTCAATGGATATTGGCTGAAAAGAAAGCATCACGAAGTATGTGTGGAAACCTTCGCTCAAACAGAAAACTAATCGTGTACAATGGCATATTACGGCTCTTTTAACTGCATACTTATCACCGACTTTTACATAGATGCGCCGTAGATAGAGAAGCAATACAAAAGTCCCCCGTGAGGGTCATCTCCAAAAGCTTACCTTGATATGAAAAATAATGGAGACTCATTTTTTCTCACGCCATTGTTAACTCACAGCTTATAACAAAATTCCATTAATGAAAATACCATTTTCGTGAAAACCAATGCCTATTGAAGACCCTTTTTTTGTTCTATTATCGCGGTTGAATTTAATTGGGCAGTGAACTCTGACGATAATGAATGCATGAAGTGCCCCCCCCCCGCCCACGGCATCCGGCATAGGATGAATCCAGCTTGCTAAAAAAACAACACGAAAACATCACCAACGGCCAAAATCTAACACCTGAGTGATACGGATGCTGAAAACAATGAGTATCAGAGCTGACTGTGACACTCCAGAAGAGGACGACGACAAATGCATTATTTGAAAGAAATAACATTTAGGAAACGTAGTCCTTCAACAACAAGCCTTGATGAGTTCCTCAAGAACTGCTCTGTCATCACCATCGTCCGAGATCACCAAACCGCCGGAAACTCTAAATTGTCGCCGATACTGAGGTCATCCATTACTGTGAGGGGTCCTGAAGCGCTCTGGAGGGCAGATTCGTTGTCTGGCGCTTCACTTCGTAATTGTGTAGCACACTGCTTTGTCCGCCAACGGAGATTGGTGTCATTCTCGATAAAAGTTATGTCCCATTTTTTTAAAAAGGCCCCTCTGCTTCTACCTTCGATCGTCATTTGTCTAGCTCTCCTCAGAATGACTTTAACAGAAGAAATTCGATTTGTGGCGTGTCCACACGACGATACACAGCGACTACTTCCTTTTGTCGTTTCGCGTTGAAAAACGAGAAATGACCACTTTGGATAAGAGATCAAATCAGATCAATTAAATCAACACTCGAAGGTAGGTATAATCGCACTATGCAGACAAGCGTTAGAACTAATTACATAGCGATCCATCTTCTGGTAACACAAAAGCACGTTGGACAGTCACAGTTGGTAGTCGATTTGGCAGCTGGCTATCACAACTATTTATAGTAGAATACTCACTGACGCCTTTGAAATCTATGTGTGTATATTGTAGGGGTATCTTCTCCTCCCGGTATACGTGTCTCATACATTGGTTTTCAACAGCACTATTCTAAACGAACGCTCATGATTAGAGAAAGAAAAATAGAGGCATAATGAACGCCTCCATTCGGGTAGGCTCTGTGCAACTCCAACTCGAGAAAACCTCGCACAGAGGTTAAACTCTGTCTTGTTGGGCGCCCAAGGCTAAGCCGCGCCCATGGGTACGTCTACGGGCATCCACGCGCATACAGTTACTAGGTCTGGGGGGGGGAGGTCGAATGATAATTAGTAGCATAATGAACATTTGCAGAATCTGTAGACAAACCAGACTAACCATTTGCTAGCCATGGTGACAATAGCAACACGGGTACGCCACTTGGCGAACAGATCGATTCTGGGAGAAGTTCGGAACTCACACTCTGAGATATTCGTTGCCTGTCAGGCGGTCTCGGTCAAGTTTGTGGATGCTCACGACCCGACGTAAATCTGTCCCAACTTCTCAGCGTCTAGTAAATCTCGGAGAGAGCCGATCACAGGTAGACAAGACTACAGGGCCTTATTGGCTAGGAGCCATGGGAGGCGCGCCCTTATGGAGAAGCCAGCTCATCAACGATGGCCCGTTTATCCATACATTTCACTAATCGGGCTAAGTACAACGTCGGCCTGGTGACGTTTGTCACCCGGCGAAATTAATGACGACCGCTCAGGTCTCGTTGGAGTTGCCTCCTTGTTCAGGTTGTCAGAGTGTGGAATTGTCATCAATTGTCACAGTCGATCCTATCTGCCGAATTGGTTCGATGAAAATCATTCAGATTATCCCATCTTATCTTGAGCGTTTGCACATCTCCACCATATGCAGAAATACAGTGTTGCTTCCGTTGAAAGTAACGCGTTTTTCGAACTTCAGATTTTAATATGATTATTATTATTAGTCAATTATAAAAGTGGCCGACAATGGTGCCCGCTGAACGTGAAATATATCTAAGAGCAATTTCCTTTATATATTCACAGTAGAATATCTAGCGGGTGCTCAAAATAGAAATCGCGTTGGCCCTTTGGATACCCAAGGAGAACCTTTGCATTAAAAATTCGGTTGCACGTCGCTCTCCTCTAGCGGATTCTAACTAATATCTGAAGAAAGTTCAATGATTATATAATTGCATTAGCAATGCGCTTCTAATGGGAGGTGCAGACAAAGCATCCCTGGCGAAATGGTGGGTTCAATCTGTAGCTGAGAGGTACAAATTTCATGCTTTGAATATATTCTGTTAGAAATGTTTACATCGCGTCTCGTACGGTGACGTTTGATTTGGATGTTCATAAATTCTAAAATTCAGTGACTTTTTTCACATAGAATTCATCTATAATCGCTGTGAAAAGTGTCTACATTCACATCACTAATCTGTGATGCTCACAATGGGTGAATACCCAAAGTTTAGCCTTTTCGGAGATAATTTTCAGTGGATATTCCAAAACAAAGCACAGAAAACTGCTCCCAAGGGGGGTGCCGTTAATCGTGATTCGCACTTCTCTATGATTATCTTATAGATTACTGTATTCTGTTTTTGTTAAACATATTACTAACTTAGTGTTTATTTGTCTTAGAAAAATGTCGAACTCTCTTGGGGCCACTATTTCAAAATACGTTCACGTGGATTACTGGGGTTCGTTTGCTAATTAACATAAATATATATAACTAGATGTATAACATAACATAACATTGCGGTTTATTTATGTGTAAATATATCCTGTGAAAAGATAACTTCAAAAACGCGTCGATGTTTTTTGAATCAGTTTTAATTTTAACAACAAGTTCGGTACTCTGAATGATACCAGAATTGTACCTGGTTTCGCTTACGCGGCGTCAATATTTTTATCCTCCCGATCTCTGCGCTTTGCATGAATGGCCGCTGAACAAATGCGATGTTCTTGGGGGCTATTGTGCGTCAAAGCAATGCTGCACCCGCTGCTAAACGATGTGTCTACATCGTCTAGCAACAGTCGATGAAATTGTTCGGATTAGCTAAGATTGCCAAATTGAATAGAGCACCGTGTGTGTAGCAGCATGCATTGTCGTTCACGGAATGAACCAGACTGGCCCAGACGACGACAGGGCGGACCTATCTCTCGGTAAGGTCATCCGCAATCTACCACTGTCTCATCAATAGGCCAGCTGTTCCCTGGCTGATTGAGTAGCTGGCTATTGAACAAATTGCCCCGCCAGCACCAATATCCAAGTTCGATCGTTCAGCGTTAAGTGCAAGTTGGGCGTTGACCACTGACAGCGACCTCATTGAGGGAGAAGACTCAAGCCTCATAGGTCCACGGGCAGCTATACTTCAGCACTAAAAGTGCTCACGTTGGTGTTTGCCCTTCTAAACGAGTACGTTGTGTGCAACACACCCATATGTATATATATATATATATATATATATATATATATATATATATATATATATATATATTATATATATATATATACCAGCCACTAGGCAGACAAGATGAGAAATACGTGTCTAAAATGCTATTTAAATATTTGCAGCTAAAAGTGGGTGAATTTTAAATTTCCAGCTCATCGCGCACCTGCGCCTGAGCAACGTAATATTGTAGCCCTCCTCATCTAAAATACATTCGAACTGGATCCCAACCGATCCCAACCAAGTCCAGGCAAGGCCTTTAATGGGGGTCTAGAATTGAGAGGTTTTTGGCCCTTGCAAAAAAAAGGTGGTAAATTTTCGTTGAAACTTCCAAAAGACATAAACCATATTAACTGACCAGAAGAGCGTTAAAGAGAGTCTAAACATCCATGACACTCCTGAGCAATAACAACATCGGGATGTTATATTATTCCGTCAGCGATCGACGTTATAATACATATATATATATATATATATATATAACGTAATTACTAATCGAACTTCACACTCGCAGGTTGCTCGCATTTCACTCGTTATTATTTAGAAATACATCGTCAACAGTTATTTACACACGAACATGCAAACACTTGACCCTAGTGTACTCGTATGCATGTCACAACACGAACACATACATTTTTGACGAGGACACGCAATTTTTTTATTAGGAACATGCGATGCAAACTGGCCCACTGTATAACTGGCTTTAAAATAAACAAAACGTGTGTTCCAAATTTTGCTTTTTTTCTAATATATTAATTGTTTATTTTCGCTTACGCATTTGTTTGCAATGCTGATAATATGAAATAAAGTCCTCATCGGATATCCTGCAGTGACGCTGCCAGAAGAGATCAGCATTTCCTTCGCGGGGTACCCGAAAACAAATGGTAAAAATGGTAAATGTTTATTGGTTTATTTAAGGAGCTGCAATTTTTCAATGCTTAAGCTCTCTTATATGTCACACTGCGGGGCTCAAATAAATAACAATAATAAGTGAGTGAGTTTATTCTTATCGTAAGAATGCCAGACATACAACATCGCTTCGTTGATGAGTGGACCATTTGGTCATTGAGGATCTCGTCACACGTCTCGTACACGGTCTGGTGCATATACCAACAAGATAGTTATGGTGGTCGTGAGAGGGTCGAAAGAGCTCTTTAGCGCTCATTTTATTCAACGAAGTTCCTCGGTTCCAAAGTCTTATAGCACATATTGCCATTGTGGCTAACATCACAGATCAGTAGGTTGAATAGTCGCTTTGCTCCGAGCTTTGCGAGCACGCTCCTCCAACAAGTGCCTTCATGATTGTTCTCATTCTCTGCGAATTCACGTGGTGACCGGTGAAGGCATGTTCCAGGTCACAAGGCCGCTGCACCCAGCGACCACAGCTAAACCCGCTGTGGTGTGTAGGCGAAGCCATCGACGGCGTCGCTGCTCGAGCGCACAGTGACGTGAGATACACGTCTTCAACAGGAATTGGATCCGAACGAAGACACCCGGATGGTAGAGATAAAGCTTGGTCACCTGAATGTAAATTTAGGTCGCGTTAGATCTATCTGTGTCAATAAGTGGAGAACATAGCTTGGTAAAAATAGCAGACGGGACATCATGCCTCTTTCATATCGTAGCCACTGGCAGGTTATAGTACAATATCAGCCACAGGGAACAAGGTACCTATCGATTTGGACAGCAATAGCATTTTCCGACTCTGGTTTGCGAGGAGGCCGTTAGTCATGTTTCCAATGATACATGTTATTGGCTTTTGAGAGCTGACACCTCCCGGTACTAGGCTAGGCTAGTTTTGAATTGAATCACATTTTTGACTTTGAAATTCAAAGGTTTACTTCGGTGGTATTTGCTTGACATTTGCACTAACATTAGCCACGGCGCTTACCAACACGCTCCCATCACAAATTTGTTTACATTTAACATTATTTTATTTACTATATTCACCTAACTTGTACTATTAGAGAAACGGTTATAGTTCATTAGTATTGTACATATACTAAGAACGTTTATCCAGAGATCTTCCGACGATTAACCACAGGCAAATTAAATGTTTTCGTAGTGAACTCGTCTATCTGAACGGGGGGGGGGGTGATCACGGGCGTAAAAATGTTCACACAAACGAAACTAGCTCAATGTTTTTCTATTCAATTTTGTGGAAATATGATCTATCTAATGATCTTAGTTATTCCAAGATCTTTGTGTTACTTTCTCTCGGGCTGAGTCGGCAAAGAAAGAGAAAACTTGCATATCGACTTACGATGTATCACATATCCAGCTCCAACAACGAACGGTGCAATAGCCATTTGAGGCGGTAGGGATTCTCCCATAGGGCCAAATGGAAGCAGTTCTCGGCTCTTGTCGCAGCCAACGATGCCTGAAAATTCAATGAGACAAAGACAGAAAAAGCTAAATGAGAGCCAGAAACGACATGATATTGAAGATTACTATTGCTACGATACTTTGATCCTGGAGGTTTTGTATTATTACTACAAAAATATTATTATTATGCTACTATCCTGCAGTATTACTTCAAATCACACATGTGTTCTGCGGGAGTCGAACCGGAGACTCCACGGTGCCAAGTAATCGACGCTATCCCGCCTGACTATTGCTGAACAATAAATGTTATTTTTTATTAACATCGTTCGTTCGGTAAATGAAACATGTGCATAAAACATAAATATACACTCATACGAGAGACAACGAATAGTAATGAGAGTTGTGGTCTTATGTACACACCTTCGGACACGGTGTAGAAGTAGATATCTACCGCATCGAACCGCTAGTTTAGCCGCGGACAATATAATAGATTTTCTCGTTCGTGCAATCGACCTTAAAGCGAGCGTTGGGCATATAACCTTAACATGAATCTTTGTTTTTGTGCTCCTGAAAATGTGAACGATTCAAAAATATCGATCACCCAGTTACTCAGTCCGACAGACTTCGACCTTTGAATCGACAGTCGTTTGAGCTTGAGAAGAAATTGTGAAAGCTCTATCCCCTCTATCATGTAGGTTCATTTTCAATCATGTCTCGTCGAACCGCGAAATGCTGTCTTTCTTACATTTTGCCATCCATTGTATTCACTTCATTGCAAGAACGTTTATTTCGTCCAGCAACTATAAAAAAACTGTGAACTCGCCAAATCGATCTATGTGCGATCAATTTCAAACAGTTTGAGATACTGGATTACTATTGCACATGGTGAACGATGCAGCCGCTAAATGCCTCTAGTTCACATTTTCCGAGTCACCTTCGTGCTGGGAGCGGCAACAGCAGCAGCAGCAGCGCGGACATTGAGGCCATTTGCAGTCCCCGTTTGCTATAAGGACGTAACAACGAGCCTATCGTTAGCATGGCATCGTTGAGCATCAGCTATGTAACATCAGTCAAGCCCAATGAGGGGAGCATTTGAGCTGATAGTTTCGACAGCGACGGGGGTCAAACGGAACCAGCCGTCATGAGCAGCTGTGACAAACTGTCATAAAGTGACAAGTCACGAAGACAGCAAGGCACCGAAGAACGATAAACGGTGGTGAGCTTGTGGTGTTTCGTGCAAGTCTGGCGGTATTCAACATCTACAATTTGCTTAACTATAGGTTGCGTCTTTATTTGTCAACAATTGTCAACTTTTTGTTTGAGTGTAGAATAAGTGGACAAACATTGCGTTTATAACCTTTCGCAATTTGGCAATATCCAGCTAACCGTCTCTGTTCAACTATAGAACTTCTTAGGTTCGGAGTATTCTTGGATAGAAAAGTGTCAAGTGATGATCAAATCCCCTATGTAAATCTAGTAAGATTTGACTCGGGATGAACCCTTAGCTTGAATGAAGCTACCTAGTGCACCTAAGATTATCGTACACTGTGTCGCCCAACCGCAGAAGAATTTAGATAGACTATGCAGTGCATTGAAAACCGATCAAGCACATATCAAGATCAAGCTGTCTTTTCGTTTGCAAATGCATACGTGTCCCATGAGAATGACTCATTATCGGGGACTTCCTTACGGTTACGATATGACACATGACTTGTAAGCGTCCTAATGGCCGACATACGAGCGCGCTCGTGGCTGCAAATCAGCAAGGCATTGTTTTGTTCAGCTGTCGTGGCTGACTTCTCCGCGTCTTCACAAACAAATCATCATCTGCTCCAGGTGTATTGACAACAGGCTGCGCTGGCCTTCGCTGCGCCCGTTTCATTGTCTGGCTCATTGTCCGTCAAGCAGCAGGCACATTTGAATGTAACGGTGGCCGAACCCTTTTAAACATCGCAGTTTGGATACACGACGTGCAGGAATAAAACCCACTCTGTCTTCCATCTATGTAGATTTAGTTCAGGGTTCCACACGATGGTATCAGCATTTTCACCGGTTCATTCTTTCAGATCCTCGTGTTGATGTATGGTTAAGTTGACTGGTATCACAGAAGGAATTCTAGTCGTTTATTTCTGGTAACTTTCAAGTTGGACCACACTGTTGACGGAGGGCTAAATATAGCCCCGCGACATGCTGCTGAAATAAAAGTTTAATAATAATAATAATAATATCTCAATTCGATTACTACTCTCAATGAGTGATAAGCAGTATTTGCCATGTTCCATGTCTGTTCATCCTTTAATGTATTTCTATGCTGTGAAGTTACTTTGTCAGAATGTCCTCCCGCAAGCACCATCCGCCTCGTCAGCAATTTTCTGACCAGCTGAATTGAAGACGGACAACTATATAATTCTATTGACAGAACTTTTATTATATTAGCCTTCAGATGATTCGAATCTGCTATTTTGTCATGTCTGTACGAGAGCAAACGAATGCTGGACGACGAGAAATCGGCACAACACAGTTGCCGGCTACGCGATACAAGCGTCGACGCCGGTACACAAGACATCAGGCGGCGGCGTCGTTTCAAGGCGACGTGGCACAATTGAAAGTTTTGCAAGGTCTCATTATGATCGCACAGTCGCGGTAAACGTCTCCTCAGATGGATGTTGAACACAGACCTTATGCAAGTTGACACAAGTGGATACGAGATTGTTGCTTCTCGTAATTTATATATGCGTCGTGTTTGCTGGCACCTTCGTTCATCAGCGAAACGTGGGAGCGGATTGGCACTTCGTCGCTTGGTCTTTACGTAAACATTATGAAGATGATGTATTCGTCAAAACGACACGCGCTTTGAAGAATCGTTTCCTTTTTTTTCTTCATCATTTCAACGCCATATGCAACACGCTGCGCGTGTTTGATGAGGACACCTTTGCTTTTGCAATACACCTAACAGCGGCTGGTTCGACATGCGGCAAACGTTCGGGACGTGCATCTGTATCTTACCCATCGGTCGAGCAGTGCTTAGGAACTTGATGAGTTTGGGCACATTTACAAAGATGTCATCGTCCGTCTTCAATATATACTCCGAGTGCGGGTATGTGAGCGAGAAATGCAACAGCATGGAGATGGACTTGAACACGAGGTTGTCATACGTATCACGGTAATCCCCTTGCAAAATGTCACCTGAAAAATGAATTAGGGAACCTTAGGTAATCGGTCAACGCCTAACCTGTCATGCCGCCATGCATATGTCCCCTACATGGGCAATTTTTTTTCCGCCACCATCAACAGCATATACAAACTAATTATAGCATTAATCGTTTGGATGCTGCATACGGATACAGTATTGTAGTTAGGGTCAAGAAGCGTTAGATACAGCAGAGATATATAATACATACGTGGTTAATGAATGTCTTTTTTATTGGATATCATATGGATATATATCTTTGTTATACCAAAGCAGCCTAATAAGCATCGTGTGATCACTATATGAAACCGGCTGCCATCGTGCTAATTTGATTGACGTAGCAATGTCAGATGTCCTTGTTCGGCTCAGTGATTATTATTATTTTTATTCACGGATTAGTGCTATCCGTTCAAACAACGACGCTTTCACAACAAGTACCTTCATTGACTGTGCATGAGTCTGATTGGGGCAGTTAGCTCTTATCAAGATACATGGCACAGCATAGTGTTATATTTTGCTGTTTCGATAGCTGGCGGAAGTGCATGAATAGTAACGGGTGGCTGTAGCAGCGATTGGCTGTAGTCCAATAGTTGAATGATATTGTGTTGGGCACAAATGGGTTTGATTATAGTGCAGCGTCCAAAATCAAATAGGTACGCGTATCGTGAACGCATGATGAGAACGTCAGAAATAATTAGGAGAATTTGGGAGGATCGTTTTTTAGAGAGCATGACACCTCTGTAAGCCATCCTGGTATATGCAACATTACGTTTTTCATAAATAAAAACTAGTATGTTATTGGAACAGGTAGTTAAATCGTATTTTTGTAGAGCTAATTATAATATCTAGTAGCGTTGAGAAATTAGAAATCAAAGTTAACTAACGTGATACAGACGAAATAGATCGACTAATAGAAATTGCCTGTTATAATATACAATTCTTTACCTCAGCCGTCGATTTGAGACTTTGATCCCAGCCCCACTCACCGACTCGCGTGGCTGACTGATCGTAAATTTAGAATATATGTAATTAATACATTTATTCATACATACAATAATAAGGAATTAGTTCTAGGGATTATTGGGGGGGGGAGGGCGGGGGATTAATTGGATATATGTATATATACCCTTGTTATTAGGTATTGATTATTTCCTGTTTCATCTTCTTTAATATGCCGTCAGAAGTTTCTGATCGTAACCTGAGGGGCGAGCTATTCCGGTGATCTTAATTCTTGAATTGCTGTAAAAATATCTTTGACGTTTGCTTGTTCATGTTTTTGCAATTACCTTAAATTAATTAAGAAGCTTGATAATATATCAAGGTATATCTCGCTTGTATTACCATTGAAGCTAGAGTGTTAATAAGTACCGATATAATAAATACCGACTGAGTGGGGAGGCATGCGCAGGCCACGTCTGACCATCTCCCATGATAACAGGACTTGCTGCATAGTATGTCATTTTCTTGATTACGAGTACTTCGTCTTGCTTGACATAAATTTTATATATATATTAGTTCCTATTTGTATTTATTGCACATAAAAGTGTGAATCACATTCATTACCCAACAACATCGTCTACCGCAATAGCACAATTCGTTTGTCCATTTCTGTCCGCGCGATCGTGCAGCTAACAGGTACACTCTCATGAGTTCTTGCCGTGCCACAAAAGTCACCATCATCGGAGCTGATCACGCATTCAGTTATCTCGAAGCGATCGACGCAAGGCAATACTTAACCGAGATTTGAAATGTGATTTGCAGATGCCATCGTCGCGACTAACAAAGCACTGTTCGCCGTGTTCAGTGAAGGGAGGGGGGGATAATTTCATATTCGAAGAGCCCTCGGGTGGCGTCGTCATAATTACGCCACGACACTAGAATTAGTAGCTGCGCACCTGCGAGAAGAGACCCGCCTGCAGGTGAATTGTCCACCGTGGAACAACAACCAGCAACATCAGCAGCCGAGAGAGCGGCAGCAGCATAACAACGTCGTCGTTAGCACCGACGGCAATGCTCGTGTGGATGGTGGCACAGATGAACAGAACACTGACGCTGAAAGGATGGACGAACTTACAATGGTCGCCGTCGTGTTTCGCCGGCGACGCGCTGAGACAATTGGACGGCTACTTACCACTGACAAAAAAAAAGAGCTAACGAAGACAGACGAAGCAGAGGAACACCGCGTCTGCCGGCGTGCGACCCGTTGCCCCCGCTGGCTACGCTTGTTATCATCATTGTCACTGTGCTGCCAGCACGAATGCAAGGACAGAACTGTCGCGTCTCATGAGCACAACATGTTCACGTAAGAACAGTAGCCGCCGTGACCAATCCGGTCCCTTCTTCGGCTACCTGATGCTGCTGCTGCTGCTGCAACACTGCTCCTCAAGGATGAATGAGACAACGACGCTACGCGACGCAAGGCGAAGCAACATGTGGGCTATGTAATTTGAGGATAAGGTACCTGAACTACTAGGGAACTAGACCGAACGAACCATAACGGATGATGGGAGCTTATAGTTGTTCCCGGGGCATGATGTGAAGGTGCCGCCCGGAACGGACTCGTATTGCGAAATCATCATCAAGGAGACTTTTAGAAAGCGTGCTTTAAGCATACGATGAGCCAGGCGTCGGGGGTCCACGACTTTTGAATTTTTTGTCAAAGCTGTCGAAGCTGTAGTATATATTAAGTACTTATATCAACATTTTGAAGGGCAATACATGAGCTATAACTGATAACAGTATCAATCATATGATTGATAACAATGGAAATAGAAAACAGAAGAAATTGCACGAATGCGATTCTTCAAATCAAAGGTGCGTTTTATGGCCGCCGCTTTGAATAAAGTTGTGGCATGTCACGCTGCCGCCAACTACCATCTATGGGATCTGCTAAAGTTTGAACTCCCTTCTTCCCAACAGCTGAACATGTATTTCGAAATAACACTCACCGTCAACCGAACCGATAATCTAATCTAAATTAAATAAGGTGAAAAGATATCTTTATAGTTTCTTTCTCTACCCACTGCTGGGACATTCAAAATGCACGCGAGGCTATGCCAATGGCCACAATCTGATACTCTCCAAAGTATCTGGTTCGATTCAAAATGTGTTTTCGACTACGACGTCATGGCGGAAACGGAGTTGAACATCGGAAGCAATACGTCATCTTCATTAGATAGCTAATATCCAAAGCTCATACTTGTGAGAGCACCTTAATGTGCCATAATGGGACGGGATAAGCATAGGTCGAGGCTTCGATCATCTGTACGGTGTAAGTTCTTCTATAGGGAGATACCCTCTGAACTTTCCAATTGTGTGGAACAAGATTGGAACACAACATGTCGGCTACCACGTTTTCACCAGAGCTGACTCTTTCAATGGGAAGACCATGTACGTCGGTCGCCGTCCATTATCAATAATAATCAACTTGCCCATCATACACAAGATTCACGTCGTCCATATACAATATATATATGACATCACACGAACCGGAGACGTTCGGGTTGTTTGCTCTTCGTTCATGAACGCTAATACTTATATATTATACATCGGATGGTCAACCAAATGCCACCAACCAATCGAACCTTTTTCATTCGATCATTTATTTCCCAAGCGCCGTAGATCTGCTCACAAGCTCTACCGTCTTAAACACGTGAGGAGCTTCGCCGCTCGTCACAGTGATGCAAATCTGATTTGTTCCACCTCGATTTGGGTCCACTTATCCAAGTGATTGTCGTTGACTAAAGACAAACCCGGAGTCTTGATACCAACGTTCATGGCGCTGTGTGGCATCAAAATCAATGAACAATTCGGTTTGTGACTAATACCTCAATTTGTTAAGTAATACCTTGCCTTCACTCGACCGCGATGATAGCTTGACTGCCAAATGATGCGTAGCAACGTGTTGAAGAACTTGTATTGCCAACATATTTTCATTTATTTTATTAAGCTTGATAAAGCTATGATAGTGGCTGCCCGATTTAAATCTGGTTGTGCTACAGATTGGCGTGAATTTATTCAGAGAATTAATTTATTCATGACTTTAGCTTTAACTATCTCAAAGTGATCGCTCTCTAAATGAATCATATTTGTCGAGTGATGCTGTTTGATTTGCTTGGGCACCCACTGTATTTTCCTGATTACTGTTAAAAATATAACTAACCACGTTGACGTAAAGGAAGTTCACCTGCAGTTGGCAACACTGCTAAGGCGTTGACCCTATTTCGAGATAATTACGAAGTGGTTCTTTTTTTAGCAAATATAACGGCCGCGCAGAATGCTAATTACGAGAGACTATCCGCTGGATATTTTGCCATACTATATTAGTGATTACCTACTTCTCAGTGAATCCAATGTAGCTATCTTTAATTTTATCAAGAAAACAAGCTAGGCTTCATTTTCACATTTGAGCACCGTTAGCTGTATAACTATAATTAGAAGCAACATATATAAGTAAAGTTGCATTTTACATGCTTACCATACGTGTCGGCCTCACGGTGTATTTTCTCGTCTAGTTCACTTTTTCCAACCATAAACACAACCGAGACGTTGTCGCCTCTTCGTTGGGAACCCCAGGTGTCGCGAATGGCGTTCCTCCTGTTGGCGTGCGAAGGGGCCGAAGCAACGTATACACGGAGAAACACTGGGATACTGGTATTCGGCTCGCGAAGTATTTTACGGAATAGTACTGCACCACCGTCACCTTTACGGTGGCCAAGCGATGCCAATTCATCATAGAATGCTCTCAGACCTGAACTTTTCTTTGTTAATACTTTTTCCCCTAGCGCTTGCCGGGAACTCCTCTCTCCGAGGAGTCGTTTCGATGCGGTCGACAGAGCACCAAGCCGAAACGAATTGTACACAAGGACGACGAACAAGGAGCACAACAGAACTGCCAAAGAGGATCGACGCTTCATCCTCGCCATGATCAAGCGCCAATTGGAGCTTGCCGCCTGGTCTCATGCGCGTACATTCTAGGCACAGTGAAGCCCTAGTTCACTTACACGAAGGACAAGCAACAAAAACGATTCGGTGTGGCTACGTCATGTTGCTAACGCGCGTTGCACGAAACGAACGAGCAAAAACATATGAACACCCAGCTGACATTTGTTGGTCGTGTCCGCGCGATGAGCCGGCCGCGGTTGCCGACAGCCGCCGCCGTCGTCACCACCAGAGAAAGAGGCATCGCCAATGGAAAGGGTCGAAACGTCAACGGAGGAGAAATACTTGACACCCGTTCGTCTAAAAAGCATCATTTCTATGATAAAATACATCCCGCCTTCTATTGCTGTTTGATCGTGTAATTGCTCAGTAACCGTGCTATACTTGCAGGTGTCTGATTCAAAGGGTAGACAATAAGAGGGCCTTGCCTATTTTCGTTATCGCTGGTTAATTAATTTACCATCATGATATCAATATGTTGGTTGAATAAACAAGAATTAATAGTGATTAACAAACATAGTCATGCATTGTTAGAAACACACGCACTTAGGGACTTTCATTAGAATTCATCAACATTCAAGGGCATAGTCTTCTTTGGTTTTGCATTTCGTTCTTAGGGTCACGGATAAGGTCGAGTAACCTCAAGCCAATGAAATGGATACTGCGTTCGAAGCAACTGAGCTGAAAATAGCTTCATGTGAGACGGTGACTATTATCACTACTACCACTACTACATTGTAATGAACAGTTGAAATATTCATGATAGTTCCATAATCACCCACTGAGGAGGAAATAAATGTAATTACTGAGTAACGCCTCGGTGGACAGTTTCATTTTAATAGAAAAAGCTTTCGAGACAAATGTTTACGAAAAAGAATGTAAACAAAGCAATTGGTCACATGTCAGTTTCGCCAATTTGCGCCCAACTACAGAAAACACATGATATATCTGTACTTAGGAATTATATATATATATATATATATATATATATGTATGTATATATGTAAATATATATATGTAAATATATATATATACGTGAGGCTATGTGAAGGCAAACCAATTCGTCTGCTTTATCAAAAGCCGTCTTCGCTTATCAGCTTCCAATGGATTCTAGGTGAAGGCGAAGATGAGACGGACGTTACTCATCATTCAAAGGAGTCAAAGGGAAGTTGATGTTATACACATTTACTATATGGCTAGTCATCTTTTTGATGATTGCCACACAGAGTGCCGCCATCTGAATAGCCACACATATTAGTTGTGTTGAAACGAATGAGGAGCTCATCATGGCAAGACAAGATCTGATCGAAGCACAATTGCAGTGTGAACATATATACTGCTCATGAATATATGGTCGGCTCATTTTGAAAATCATGATGCACGCATGACGCGGTCTTCAAAACGATTGCTTCCAATAAATACATATAGATGATAAAAGCATACAGCACATTCAAATTGCAAAGTCGTGATGAATCGTAATTTTAAAGTGTTTACACCTCCTCCCACACGAGCACCGTCGATTTTACGAAACCATTGTTTTTGACACTCAAAGTAGCTATATATATATATATATATATATATATATATATATATCATACTTTATTGTCGGAAGTGCAATTTCACAATACTTAAGTTCTCAAAAAAAATAAAGGATAAAATTATATGTAACACAGCCTAATAAACAGGACCATAAAAGCTGTACTAAAAGTTACATGGACTGCTCAGTGTACAGAAGCGGAGTAGTATTCTATTGAGGCTATCCTTAGACGCCCATATTATTAAAGATGTATCACCACCCGAGCATTACACAAAAGATTTAATTGCACACATAAAATCTACATATTTTATACACGAATAGTTCCATTATATATGATCGTCGGGATCAATATCAGTCTGACAGAACTATGATTTCGTAGTTGCAGCTGCAAAATACCCAAACAAATATAGTTCCTTAACCACTAGTTGTAGTGTAGGATCGCTGGAAGGAGCCGGGCCCGAAACGTACTGCCCGTATATACCAACATGGCCATACTGTGAAGAACAATTGGCGAAAACGATCGATAATGTGACGTTTGCCTGGACGGGGGGCATCTCGCCTATCTCTGTTTGTCCAAACTGATACACGTTATACAGAAACACAAATACAGGTAGCTGTTCTTTGAACGTCGATGTGTTGACGTACATTGACGTGTTGAAGAGCGGACGTTGCCACCGTGAAATCCTGGAGAAGGCAGGCGACCCAAGGGTCGTCTACACGGGACCGTTGGCTGTCATTTCGCTCGCATGAAAATTGTGGCTCTCGCTGGTGTCGATTTCTGATTGCATGCAAATTGAATGCTGCTGAGCTGGGCCATGGAGGATATGTCAAATGGAGAGGGACTCGCTTCCCAAGCAAGAGCGAAATAAATACGTCGAAAGGAAATCGCTTGTTGGCTAGAAGAGCCAAAGGCAGATTATAGTTTCGGGCGCCACATTTAGCCACTTGTCGTCCCGAGAAGCTGTGGTATACATCTGTAACAATAACGAAACGCTTTACTGGAAAAACTCTTATGCATGTAGACAACATGAGTTTTTGGCGATTTCCGTTGAACACATTAAAAGGATTATGATAAGTGAAAATGAGAAATAATATTGAAAACAAATTCACACAATATCATACGGTAATAGCCACACGGCCACCCAAATTTAATTCAAGGCGCTTCGAATGTATATATATATATATATATATATATATATATATATATATATATATACATATGTGTGTGTGTGGGTGTGTATGGGAAATCTCGAAGACGGAAGATGGAGAACGATTCCGATTATTTTTCTGTGGCTATGCTTGGCTTGATGAGAAAACTGTAACATGAAACAGGCATGCCTGTGAAATATCACTTCCATACTGAAAAATGCAAAACAATATACGAGACCGATGATGACTTCGGAATGCTAGATTTGTTCATCTGGGCCCTATGCCCCTATTCGCGCATGTGTTATGGGGCTTACTCGTTCACACACAGTAGCAGGCGTCATTAGTAGACACCGTGAGTTATCGTCGAGTTGTGATTTCACTTGCTCCGGGGGTAATTAAAAAGAAATTTAACTTCGGGGTAATTAATTGATTACCACTTGTGTTCCTCCCCCCATGAACTCGTTTAAACCCGTTCGAACTCATGCAACAATGAAGATGCACTCGAAAATAGAATAGTTCCGACAACAAGGAGTGAACGAGAATTTGTTTAAATGTGTCCTTTTTGGGAAGGTTTCATTATTGATTAACTGTTACAGATTAGTGCGAGAACCGATATCGATACAGAATGGCACCGACTTTCCGCTACTTGTAATATAAAAAAACAGCTTAGCGGAATAGAATACAACGAATAGATTACTTACATTTGCGACCTTACTGATGTCGCGACAGCTTGTTACTATTATATGATGTTATGCACACAATTTCAGCTCACTACATTTTGACTGGAGCTATTTTAAATAGAATAATAAAAAAAGAAAGCGCACAGTATGTCTATGCTCCACAACGTCTTCCAAAAGGGTTGGTTAGCCAACGTGTGCACATAGACACCACCCCCTGCCCTCCCCGGAGCCGTTAGTTAACGCCAATAGTGGTGGCACACCCTCGAATATAGATTACCCATGGGATAGATAGTATTCTCTGCTAGATATTTACTTAGCTCAGCATTCAACTACTTCGCGAGTCCGATGTGACGCCCATGCTAAACGGGAGGCATGACCTCGCATAGATCACCAGGCGAAGGCCGAAATGGCCTCCCTCTGTCTCAACGTTACTGCCTTACCTCAACGGATTTGTTCTCACGAACGATGAGAGAGTTGCTGGCGTTTGTACTTGTTTTTGGCGGTTGGAGTAAGAGCTCGCATTGAGGCGCTTAAGGTTCGCTCAACTGAAGGGCGTCGCCATGCGCCGACGTTGAAGCTCATTTGAATCGACGAAGACCGACGGGACTCCTCACGCCCGCATCCTCTCAGCTCGCGAGCACCTCAGCGATCTTCACATCCATGCGCAGAGACAAATGCGCGCGCTATACGGAAACATCGGAGGCATATTCTATCGCTCACCATACTACCTATGTAGTGTACCGTAGAGCCTAGTGTATGCTAGATGTGAGGTCGGCGAATAAACACACAACGATGTAGGTGACGTTGTCCCTTGCTCCTGAGATCATTTTGTGCTCTGTGTGTTCCAAGCATCGTCAGATATCCCCATGTTCACGTTTTTTGACATCTACAGGCCATTGCATTGACCTTCCCAATTCAATCCGTGTCTGATGTGCGATCATGTACTCTCCAGTGATCTTGCTTGCCACGGTATTGTGCCTGTGTGTTAGTCGAGTGAGAGCCTATGGAAGACTGCTAGAGCCCCCGGCGCGAGGATCGCTGTGGCGATTTGGTTACGATTCGCCTGTGAACGAAAATGACGATCGAAATGACTGCGGAGGCACCGATGTAAGTTAATGTGTTAATCTTCTTACAGGCAGATGCACCTCATTCATTTCGTCGATTAGGCGCTCCGTGTTTGACGAACATTGCAGCCATACTAGGTCATACAAACGTCGTATGCGTTTATGAGATTGTAAACGTTGCTCGTTTGGCACCAAAGCGAATACCCACAGAATGAAAGGCAATATTGAATTGTATATTTCGTTGTTATGGCAATTTGTCAATTGCGGCCACGACGTTGTTACCTAAACAATCGGATTTGGCTAACTACATATTTTTAATGGATATCTGAAATCTCCAATGGTGCAACCGTGATAGGACTCGTTTCGCCAATGCGTTGTGCTCGATATTTGTAAAAGTTTCACCAGAATTGCTTGTGTATTTGAAAAACGGTGAGTCGTATGAAGATGTTTTTCAACATAACCGCGTAGTACGTGAGGGCTGTCTGTTGGCACCAAAACCGGCGTACGTTTCTATCGAAAAACTAAACCGGCTTTTTTGTTTGTATGTACCAGAGTACGCTGCAACTGGCCATACAAACCCTTGAGACGCTTTAGCCTCAAGGTAAAGTTTGGCTAATATGCAAAGTTTGGCCGTTTTTTTTGCGAACGGCACGATTGTGTGCTTTCATCACACAAAACCTGTCCGGTTGCATCAGTATCGGCCTTTCAAGAAATCCATAGTTAATTTCTGCGGAGTAGGTGTGGTTTAAATATTAGAGGCAAAATTATTATGGATTTCCTACAGGAAACTTCGTACTGGTGGCAGTTCGATGTATTTCCATTACTGATAGCAACATCTACCATAGCACAATCAATTATACATAACAATCCAAGAGAAAACACCTTCACTCGAACTAAATTGGCGTTTTTTATTCCTAAAAAGCAGAACGTGAAAAAGGAAGGTGGTTTTTCCCAAATGTTGTTGGAGTAGATACGTTAATTGGCGATATATGATTAAAATAAGAGTCTCAACAAACCTGCCACAGTGGTGAACAATATGCGTTCGCGCTATCTGAGCGTTTCCGTACGCTTTGTTGTAGAGACAATTTTTTTTGCCTCGATCTGAAAATCTGTGCTCATCGCTACTCATCTCAAGCGTGTAACTGACTGATTACTGAACCAGGTATTTCTGACTAATGCATAAATTAATTCGATGACACAATCCGGTTCGTTTTCGTATAGCGTGAGCAGTTTGAACATAAGACACGACACCTGCTGATCGTTTTGTTTTTTTTCAATGCAAACCTATGTTTGCACAAAAATGTTCGACTTCCATATTAAACGTAAGTACGAAGAATTTGCCATTGTTGCGAAATTGGATAAAAATGAAAATTTTATCAAATTTATATTCATATAATTATAACAAATCGTATCAAAGTTAAGCTCAGCGTACGGAAGCGTTCGACAAACGTAGTGTCGTGACGATACGACCTCCATAGATGATGTACCAATACTTAGTTAAATCTAAAATTTGACACATAATTTTCGATTAGTTAGCGGATTAAAGTTGTCCCATACTTAAAATACGATGCACGACTTTATGGGTAACGCGCCACACAGACTTATAAACCTCGTTCGATTGGTTTCGAAAAAAATGCATTACAGCGCCTGTGGCACGTGAACAGCGGCAATTGTGGCATGTGTGGGGATGCGTACGACCTGCCGATTCCACGGCCTCATGAAGTTGGTGGACTTTACGGAAAAGGTCAGCCTAAATGCAACAAATCGCTAAATGCGAAATTGTAAATGCATTTCAATTTTCATTAATTATTTGCACCAGCACAAATCACTGTAACCTAACGTACGTTGACATCCCTCTCGAGGAAGCTGCAAATCCCGTGTGATTACGCTGTAGTCCATGAGTGTTACTATTAGTTATTAGAAAGGCAACTATAATTAACACATTTTTCGTCATCTTGCTTTGCTGGTGATACAACAGGATTTATCACACGTAGCTACCTGCCTGGCGAATACATCGATGTAGAGGTTAACTTCACACGCAACTCGGGTGGGTATTTTCAATTCTCGATATGCAAAATTGAAGATGTTGTCAGTAGCACAGCTGCTGCGGCTGCGGCGGCCGAAAGCGAAACAACAGCGAGGAAGCGCCGCGGAAACAAACCAATTAAATGCACAAAAAGGTTTGTTTTTGTACAATTATTACTTGTTTGAATGTATTAAAGAAAATGACTCTGAACGCATCTTAGTGAAACTATAAATAGTATACAGAGTGTTCAGACTTCGGTTCGCGATCTTAGTGAATCTACTCCATCTTTATGATATTATACGCACAAGGATATTGAACAAAGTTATACGTTTACCGGACCTGAATCGCTTGATAGACTACGGACTGGCTTTCCGGAACGCTCAATAAAATAATTCGAAAAATACGCTGTATAACAGTGTCTTTTTTTGCGAATCACCTTAAAACTTATTGTCATCTAAAGAGTATATATATATATATTTATATATCACGCGGTGGGTGTAAACTAATCGATTCAGAATGTAAGAGGTGTGGCCATGCCATATAATTTAGTTAATTATATAACACTCGTCCGGTTATAGTCAATTCTAGGGCAGCTTCATGTTGTCTTTTATGAAATGTTTTCTCTCTTTGGGTAAACTTCATCACTTAAGATGGGCTATTGTTTCTATTCTATAATCTAACCACCTAACCACCTTTGAGGTGCCATTTACTGTCAAAGAGTCCAGCCGCCAAGCTCTGGCTTACCGTCTACCGGTCGTCTGGGGCTCGCTCCCTCGCGAGCTTCGTTCCCTCACTTCAGCTAAAAAGTTTGCAAGTGAGGCAAAAAAGTTTCTTGCGGGGAGGGTTTAAAGTGTGAATATAATTACAATTGTATATTTCAGATTATCCTGGTTACGATATGTTTCAGACTATCCTGACCACGTTGTAAGTCAGATTGTCCTGACCGTTTTATAAGTCAGATTATTCTGACCTTGTTTTATATACACCTTTTATTCAATTTTTTTTTGCGAGAACTTAAGCATTGTGAAACTGCAGTTCCGAAAATAAACCACTAATGAAATGAAATGAAAATGAATAATATTTAGGTATACCGTTAGTCAAAGGGATATGTTCATTTAAACTATGTGTCTACTAAGAAATAAGCAAATACGAGGATTGACGGTCATGTTTACAGACGCGCCCTGGATATCCAGGAAACGGACGAGCCCCTGTATCCTGTTGACTCCCCGCAAAATCACTACTATCTGCGCGTCAAGCTACCAAAAAAATATCAGTGCCAATGGTGCGTTCTTATCTGGGAGTACTGGACTGGTGAGTCACTTAACTCGAACCTTTGAGTTTATCCCACCTAGTGGGGATCTCGTCGTCAGACCCTGTCTGTTGGTTAGCTATTTTTTTTGTTTTTTTTTCGAGCTGACCCTCAGCTGTTCCCCTATCTGACAGGCCTCAGCTCTTAACCTTTAGGTATTACTATGTTGGTTAGCTATTATAAATAGAAAAGCTAAGTCTTATGCTGAATATTGTAGTTGCGCGCTGATTTAGTAGTTCCGCCTAACGAGCAGAGGTTCATCATTTTTTATTGTTTATATTATTCGTGAGCTCACATCCCTGTATCTGTCTATCATTTCAGGATCGCCTTGTGGCTTTGATCACGACTGCAACACCCCACAGGGTCAATTGAAAACATGTGCTGATGTGAGCATTCTTGCCGATCATACCGAGGCGAAATATCCGACTCGAACACCGACGACCTCTACCACATCAAAGCCTGCTAACTCAGACGTTTCGACTTCTTCATCACCCGACAGTGATTCGGGCAGCGTAACACTCAGTGAGGCTTTCCAGGATTTTGAAAGCTTGAAGAACTACTTAATGTAAGTCAGCCTGTCACCGTAAGATCTAATTCTTTGGGAGCAAAATTATTCCTTGTATTTATCAATCCCTTGAGGTCCCTTCCTACCCTTTTGATACAGAACAATCCATTTTGTCGTGCTTACCTCTGGCTGACACATTAGCCTCCTGCTCAATACGCTGTTTCGATACCAAGTAACTACTGAAAACGCTACACTCGGCGCAACTTCGTGCCACAAGTCGCTGAGTGACACGTAGTGCGTGACCGTACGTGTACTCGGTTAGTTTCAAAAGATTAATTACACCGAACACTTTGTTATTTCGATGGACATGAATTCGTTTGAGAAGATAAATCATATTAATAACGCCCTTTATCTGTATTCAAGTTAAACCAACTTGTAGAAAAGATGATTAATTTCCTAATGTCCATTGAGGCTAATCCAAGCAAACAAATATAGATACAGATTATGATGACCTGGTCGAATGTAGGAATTCCCCAGTGGACGATAGCAGCGACCATGAACCCTGCGAGTAGCAAAGTGAGTGCTGCCTATTTATGTTCCTTGATTTGCCATTCAAGCTGAATATACCATTTTAACGGAAATAGTGCGCTTTCTTTTATTGAGATGTAGTACATATATACGTTCGCACGACGATCTCTAACCTGACACAACGCAGACCACTTTCACCGTTCGGATGATGATAATTTTATTCAAACATCCCGTGACAGACACAGCGCTGCTGGCCGCTTGGAAGCCCACTACGCGCGTACGCAGCGTCAAGATGAACGAAAGCCTTATGACAAACTGGCACACGCTTATCACTAGAGCACAGCTTTTGCAAAGTTCCTGCTGGGTGCTGCTTTTTCACACTTAAGTATCATGATTATATATAAGGCTTTGTAGGCTAGCTATGCCTTTCGTTGGTGTTCCGGGCTGGAAATCAGCTCTCGATTTTAGGCATTCTACCTGCTGGTAATGAAAACGCAGGAATCGAGAACATCCACGCTTCGAATATCGAGAAGGAGCGTGATTTGCTAACAGCTGGTTGTTAAACGGACATATTTTTTGATTCAGTCCTCCTCCAGGCAGACAACAATTTGACAACACAATTGCTAGGACTGAAATTTGTTTAGAAATTATTAAAGTCGCGACGACAAGTTCATTGTATCAATCATCACAACCCTTCAATTATTGACGTTTGAACTTTGTCGACGTATGAATGCCTCAGGGCCGTTTCGATTCGAAAACTTGACAGTATGTATTGAGCTGCTAATGTCCGCTCGCAATATGAGAGACTCGAGAGAGAGAGAGGTTACATGAGATGGTAAAATTTGCCTAAATTGAGCTTCGGCAGTCCACTAAAAACGGAAACCGTTTGACAGCATTTAGGATAGAATCGTGAAAGAGGTGTAACTTCCCTAGACATCCTACCATTGAGGCGATATATAGCAGCCTGTCTCATTGCAAGAATTAATCTCATCTTTCTTTGCGATAAAAACTAATATCTGACTATAGAGTGCCTTTCGTTTTTACCGTACAGGACCAAACTACCTCCGCAGTTGACAGAGTACGTCATGCCAGGCGTGGTCATCTTGATGGCTGTACTGCTCCTCACCATTGTACTCATCTGCCTTCGTCGTTGCATCTGCCTGCCCCGATCGAGGCGAGCGCCGAAGGCGCACTGGACACCAGTCCCTCCGACGGAGATTCGAACTAGCCAGATCTAAACTGCTCTTGTCACCTTTGCCACCAAGACGAGAATTGTGATTTGACATTTCATTCATCCAAGTGAACGGCAACCGATGAGAACAATCTCAATCCTATTACACACCATTAGTATGATTACTGGCAATCTCTGTAACTGAGAGGTGGATAGGTCCCAGTCGGTTTCAGAATGGCTGATTTAATGAAACAGATGACCTTTCTATAACATCCACATATAACCAAATACTGCCGTTGTAGAAGTATGTACAACTAATTAGGTTCATACAAAAAATAACCGCCTGGGGTGTGTGGAAAACTACGAATCTATTTCTTTAAAGATTAAGTCATGATCTTTATGGTATTACAAATCCTATCGGCGAATACAATAAAAATTTGGATTTGGTTGTAGTGCAACTCGGCAAGAAACTCTCCCTCGGAACACGAACTGGAGCTGCGATCACATCTCTTCACAATAATAACCCCATCTATATAATAACCTTGAATTTTCGTCAACTGTGTAAATTAATCATTTCGAGAATCATTTCCTCAATAACACATTTTGAAGAAAGATGCTCAGTACAATCGACGTTCAATGCGTTCCAAGCTGGCAAAGCCAATCCATATATTTTTTTCCATATTGATTTATTTATTTATCTAACTTCCCGCCGTGGAACCACCTAATCAGTATGTCAAATCGGATGTCCATATCGCTGATCGAATCTTAAACCGTACTTATGCATCGCTAGAACTGTCCGCTTCTGATGTTCATTATTTTATTAGTTAGGCGCATTTATTGGGCGATATTCTGGAGTTGGCCATCTCGAAATCAGTCTTAGGCAATTAGTTCAAATCATCCATGAGTATTCGAAACATGGGAACATAATTAGTAACATATCGATCATCTTAAGTTACTATTACTATATGTGTAGAGCAACCGAATGCTTCAGCATGGCGTACATAATCATATGACACAAAACGGCCATGAATTTTATTGATGATCTATTATTATAGGTTACTCGTTGAACGCCACTGGTTACCTTCGCTCAATGGCCTTTTTGGGATGAACGATACCATAGCTATTCGAGTCTCTACAAAAGTCGAACAGATTTACACATTATTATATAGATACTTGATATTATTATGATATTGTGTTAGTCATAGTTGCGGAATGACCTATGAAAAAATTCGTTGCGTACAAATCTAGAAAAAAATTCTGCCGATTCGTCAGCAACTGATAGCTATAGATATGTATATTTGAAACGAAATAAAAACATATTTTGTCTGAAAGAACAACTCGGTTGACAGCAAATTATGCCATGATACACCGGCTTAATACACCGTAATATCTGATACGTTTGATACGCAGTAATTTTGTCAAATAGCCAGTTAGTACTAAGCGAAATGCCGCGTTTGGAATAACACGCGAGAATACTCGACTCTGTTGTCAGACAAGCAGAGGACCCTAATTAGGATCTAACCAGGCATAATTAATCATAGTGCAGTTGTCGTTGCCAGTTGCTCTTAGAGTCTCGCCGGCCTGCAAGCACCGACTCAACCACTGTAAACTATAATAACGATAAGCGTAGAAACCGCAATGGTACTGTGACACTGGGCAATACAACTTACGTTCAATATATATAAATACATGCCTGTATAAATTACATGCCCATTTGGAAATACCTACTTTGTCAAGATATGTGAAGCTTTCAATTGGTCTCCACCGCACGAGGACCAACAGAATGAGGGCATTTGTACTGATATGTTTCAGCCCTAACAACGTGAAGAATGACCAATGGTGACATTCAACTAGAAAGTGATGTTCCATTGAATTTGCCTGTGTATAAGAATAATGAAATGTATCCCAATCATAGCTACCTCACCATCGCTCCTCCTCCAACTTGTACAGGCCACTACGTTCTGCATCCACATGTATCTACAAAAATTGTTTGCTTATTCTTCCTATCAAGGTGGCATACTTATAAGGATGGATATCTATATCCATGGCCCATTACAATAGTACAGAGTGTTTGGTTTATTAGCAGAACTGCACCTTCTTTTATGCCAAAGTTCTCGATATGTCACTTTTTCCGTATTCTAATAACCTAATTCAGAATAGAGTTATGTCACCGCAAATGTGTTGCGATGAGCGAATAATATTCTTGAACACGCTGACACGATGTTAATGTTGATCAAACGTTGCTGATATCGTTACGACATCACATGCGTGTTCTCACTTGTGACCGCTGGCCTTTTTTTTTGAGAGGAGGAAATTTTCTTCAACAGCACGGACGCCACCAGAGAGACGTTCCAATCTCCGCGAAAGTGGGCTAATCCAGTGCGGGGGGTTGACGTGGATGACAAAATGCCTCTACCTGCTAAAACCATCCT
Source organism: Stratiolaelaps scimitus (assembly GCA_019614645.1). Classification (NCBI taxonomy): domain Eukaryota; kingdom Metazoa; phylum Arthropoda; class Arachnida; order Mesostigmata; family Laelapidae; genus Stratiolaelaps; species Stratiolaelaps scimitus. The sequence continues at coordinate 228,618 of JABWDB010000079.1, forward strand.
CTGCTGAGAGTGTATCTCTTCCCTTGAGTCGGCTTGACGCTTGGCATTATTTCGATCTCTGGGGAAGGTGTGTACTGCTCCGGCTAGTGTTGTTCTATAGCTGGGTGCCTTAGTTTTCTATGACTACTGTGTGTGTGTGACCGGTGGCCTAAACCGTAATCGGTGTACAGCATTTGAATAAAGACAACGATCATTTCTCAATTTACTCCGATATGCTATTACATAATACTCCGCCCTACTGCTTCGCCTATAATTTTGAATAATAATAGAGCATATGCGCGGCCGAACGGGGTCGGTGACAGGCCACTCATTAATTGAGCGCTCAAATATATATATATATATATATATTATTATTATTAATGTACCTAAAATATAACATGGATGTACACCGTGAGACAGATAGGTGTCTCCTCAGACGATCAGCTGATGCTGCTGCTACTACACCGGCTAAGTTCACTCGACGGTCGGACAAAACTGGTGAGACCTGAATGGAGCTTGTTGTGAAACGGTACGCGTGCATGTACGGAGTAATGTTTCTGTTCGATGAATGGGAGGAGTGGCACATGTGTCTGTGGCAGCGTTCGACATGAGGCATTGACACTTTGGAGATCTCGTCTCGAAGCTATGAACTCTAATAGGTTAGTAAAACATTGGTAGATCTACATATAACACTTTGATCAGAGCTGAACGCTAAATATCTACCAAGCCTAAAGTCGTGTAGGTGCTTTGATGCAAAGTAAATTTTACAGGCTGACTCACAGCCAACATTTAACTCAGTGCACGATACAACTGCTTTCGGCACTGCTCCATAAGACGGACTAATTTGTGTTTCGATTTGGCACGCTTTTACTATGAAGGGGTAAGTTGTCATTGCATTGTGATACGCCTTACATTGTTGTCATTTCTCGATGTACATTGGACAAGTTATAAGTCATTGCTCATATTATTATTTCCCAACTTCAAAAAAAATCAATTCCAATTATAAATAATGTCCACGAAACTAAGAACATTTCATTTTTTTAATTCAAATTAATTAATGTCTACAATTTAAGGTCCGATTACTTTTCCACCCATAGTAATTAACCAGCGTTCGCTCATGCATCCCAACTTCGCATTGACTAAGTCGACGATAGATCCTGACTGACTAGATTGCCATCGTCAAGCAGCCAGCCATGCGTCTGGAAAATCTATCTGTTTAGGCTGTTTACAATCTCTACATTTGTCACTGTGTGTCTTGTCACATCATTGTCGTCGGCAAACATGTGGTTGTTTTTCCCGAGAGCGTTGCCTCGCGTCAACGTTGAAAAAGGGGGCGAAGATCGTTTGGGAAAGGGATCTTCTCATGCCGCCTCCTCTCCCTCTCGATAGCACCGGCTGGTGTCTGGTCCCTGTTCCCGGTGAGCCGGTGGCGTTTCCGTCTGTAATTGGCCCTTCGAGCATATCTCGAACTGGCATTAACTGTCTGTCAAAACACCCGAAAGCCATTTATATGTAACCGATATCGCCGCCTCGCTGGCGCGGACTAGGCTTCACTAGCACGGCACTGGTTAACAGCGGTAGCACCCGCTGATCTAGGTTATTTCGCAGGTCCCGCAGGTCTAATCACTTGGCCCAGGTGAAGGTAGGTGAACTTAGTGCACATCAAATTTTAGATGCGGACTAGAACCCCCTATGTTAAGATACACGGACAACGTTCGCATTGTACTATTTATCTACACTAGTGACTTTCGCAATGGTTCGTGACGTCGTTCATCGTTGAGACGTTCTGTCAGAAAGCGCCGTCGGAGGCCCACAATGTTTTCTTCTGGTTTTGACAAGACGCTTCAGTACTGTCAAACTCGTTGATATTCTCACCGAAACGGGAACGTTGGTCTCGGCAGACGAAGAGCAAAAGCACAGGTAGAAGTGACGATATTCAGTCGATCAGTGTGGAGTGCCTCTTTTCGTACTTATGGATTACAGCATGAATGCGTACCAATGCATGCAATTGCCTAATGAGAAGTTATGCATTTGTGGATGGATTTTAATGGATTAGCGGGTGGATGTGTGTACACACCAGAGCAGAGGCAGTATTAATGATCACTATATTTTAGATCGGGTTTTATAATATAAATATTTTACTGGACGTTTAGGTTAATATGAAAATTACCCGCCCATTTAGGCTGGATGCTCGTTGCTAACAGTTCGTGTCCCTTTGTTGATACTGAAGTCCAGCTTGTGAAAATAGCTACAAGGAGCACGGTCACTTGCTTAATTATACCAAACGAATTTGTTTAAGTTTACGCTCGGTAACAATTCGATACCGAAATAATTTTGACCTTAGATTTCGGTCATTGACCCCACTTGGCACCAATCCAAACCACTTGAAAGACCTTCGAATAGAAACGGCTACCTTTAAAGGTATAATTTATTGAATTCATATCAATATGCGATCGATTGTCACAAAGTGCTTGTGTAGCTAGAAAAAGCAATGTGTGTTTGCTGGAGATAACTGAATATAAGTCATTACATGAAATTGAGGAAGGCGAAGCTGACGGAAGAACGCTTTGGTAAAGACGATGTGTCGGGGTGTGTCAATCCCGATTGCAGAGACGAGAAGTGTCCAAGGAGTTACAAGAAGTGAACGAGGTAGCCAACTTTAGTGCCTGCCTTCACTAGATTCTACCCCAGACCGCCCGGGTAAAAAGTTCAAACAGCTGAGCCCGCTAGGCGGATTACTGACCGCCTGACGTTTCGCTTGTCAAACAAAAGCGATAAAACCACATGTAGATGTCTACAAATAGCAACCTTACTCAGTTACTACTCTGGATTACATTAGTCTCTTGTGTGTACGCTAGTCGACTGCGACTTAATGCCTTTGTACTGGTCTTTCTCGGGGAGGTTTTTTTTGGGGAAATGAGGATATCGCGGCACAATGTGACAAATTCGGTCAAACGGGTCTATACTTTTCAGGCGTCAATATGCTGATAGCATTATGCCTTGTCGCAGTGGTAAGCGCTGCCAATGCGCTTCACGCCGGCTACAATGGAACTCGTGTTGAGGATCTCCGAGCAGAATATGACTTTATTGTTGGTAAGCCCAACGTGTCCATTTACCTGAACCAGTAGAATTATTCTGGGGAGCTTGATATCCCGCTGTTTAGTATGCAACCAAGTTGCATCTCTTAGCGTATACTATATGGACGATAAAGTTTGGTGCAATCTTGTTATGTAGATATTTTTATGGGAGTGTTTATGTGCATGCTTTCAATGAAATTACACAAACTATGTGTGGAGATGTAAATTAATAATAATATATATATAACAATAAACATTTAATCCTACATGTTATAGCATAAACACAGGTTAGTGATATAGGTAATAAATGAATTATTAAGAGTTGAAGATCAAGTCAACTTAAGACAGATTAATTTCAAACGAATATTTATGTACGAGTTTATGCGCATTAATAAAGGTACTTAAATTATGTTATAGTCTTTGGGGCATGTGCATAATACATAGGTAAGTGCACTGTCAAGCCCGGTGGCCTGGTGGTGCATTCATGTGCTCTATGCAATCGGAGGAGACACGTAGGTGCACGGGTTTGATCCCCACCGTTGCACAGTTGCATCTGAGGGATGCAACAAGCAATTCCGTGGACGTTAAATCTTGGCTGAGAGTCAATCTGAACGTGTCTAAGTAGAGAAATAGCTTAGCCGCTAACCGTGAAGTCAAAGAACATATAAGAGGCCTTATTGTACAATATTCTCGTGCTCATTAGCTTATTTCAATTTGGACAAACGAAATCGGTATCGCGGTGAGAGTTGCCCGTCAGGAAAATATGGCACAACCTATTCTAATATAACAATAATAATAATAATAATAATACAGATCTATGTATTATAATTATTCGTGTATAACATAATAACGATTCAGTTGGCGGAGGATCTGCCGGATGCCGACTGGCTGAACGGCTGAGCTCGAAGGAATCCTTCAACGTCCTCCTGATTGAAGCCGGCGGCGTTCCTCCGGAGTCCAGTAAAATTCCTTTACTCGCCTTATTGGCGTACGATGACCCCAGATTTGACTGGCAATACAAGACTGTACCTCAGGAAACTTCAATGTTAGCTGGCGTCGGTAAGGTGAGGAACATGACACTGTTACAGGTAACCTAATTAAGATTGACAAGATGCCCAAATGGCGTGGTGAAGTTATGCTCAGTAGCCGATTTTGACACCTTCAATTTGCCTTTGAGAAAATAAACCAGCATTAAAAGTTTGCATCGATCGTTAGGTTCGAACGATGGCGGCTGGTCGTGTATTGGGTGGTGGTTCGACCCTGAACTTGATGGCTTATCAACGAGGCAACCGGGATGACTACGATACTTGGGAGAGTGAATATGGTGCTAAGGGGTGGAGCTTCGAGGAGACATTGAAGTTCTTCAAAGAAGCAGAAAACTCCGATGATCTTCTTCTAAGCGGTGAGCTTTCACTACAGGGTTAACTCAAATTGCGAGCACTGGCTAGACGAAGCGAGGCATATTCGAACTACCAATAAAAGGCCCTCAGCCAGAAGGCATTTAGATCCATTGTACAAGACTTGATGCGTTTGTCTGAGTAAACCTTGCTCATTGCATCTACTAATTATGGAGCCAACCTACAGCTCTATCGGGTTTTCATAAACTTAATATTAACTAGGTGTGGGCACATATGCATGCATATATACATGCCGTCAAAGGAGATACAGCCCGACACGTTGTATAGATCCTCACTTAGTATTTGTACCCATTGCAGACGAGTACCATGGGCGCTCAGGTCTCCTCGAAGTAACGACGTACCGAGAATCGCATCCTGTAAAGGAAGCCATGTTTGACACGTTCCGCGAAAACCTCGGACTCGAATACAGTGACCAAAACGATGGAAATCATTGGGGCTACTTTGACATGATGGTACATACGTTGATCTTTAAATTGCTACTTTGACAAAATCATCACTATCAAACAACTGAAGAACTTGTGAAGATTCTAATGGCTCGTGTCTATTGTGTTCGTGTCTAGTCCACAACGAGACGAGGACGACGAGTATCTTCGTTCAATGCTTTCCTCGAACCCAACATTCACCGCAAGAATCTCGATGTGCTGCTCCACGCTCAGGTTACCAAGGTAAGGCAGAATTTAGGATACTAATTAAGAAACACTAGGTATCTTAAAGGGGTCCGTCTTATGAAGCAATGCCGAAAGCAGTTGTACCGTGGACATGAAATGTTGACTGCAAATAAGCTCGAAAAAATTACTTGCTATCTTAGGGTGTACCGAAATACGTTTTCCATATGCACCAATATTCCTGGTAAATATTTTTGGTGTCCTACTAAAACGGCATGCTGTTTGAAAGCAGATGTCAACGGACAAAGTTCTAACTTGAGCATCCTATCCCATCCGGTAACATATAATATATGCCGCGGCGATTATCATCAACGGTGTATCCCGATGTCCATGATGGATTTGTGCCCTCAACCTCCTAACCAATCGTACTGACTACCTAAATAGCTTCAGTCATGATACAAGTAGACGTAGTTTGCTTAACAAGCCAAATAACAATGTCCTGCATTTCTTCATGGCTCCAGCCATCAACAATCTAAGCGGCTCGCGACTTTGGGTACGACTTTGGGTTCGTCCAAAATATCACAACAACCCATTATATTAGAGCATGCAAAGAAAAACGCTGATAGTGATGAAAATTAAAATGTCTATTGAAGCATATCAACATTGCTGGGATCAGTTGGAGGCAGGAGCCGATTTGCACTCAAGCGGTTGAGTCAGCGATTTACTCCTGTTGTAAGCAGTTATATCCCTGCAGATATGATCGTGATTGAATTATTATTATTATTGATTTTTTATTAAATAATAGAAAATTATAACTAAACTCATGATAACGCTCCTTTATATTATGAGTTAATTAGATAATTTGTTGAATAGTTGAAAAAAGACACTATTTCGTTCATCGTGTCCCCAGCTCTGCCAAGTCCCCGCTCGAGAACAAACACATAAGAATTTGTTTGTTCAATGGTTGCATGATTATTGTGATAAACGAATATCTGTGTAATGCAGTGTCCGATAGAAGTTGAGCCTAAGTTAGGATTTTACAACATACGTTTGTCAATTACATGCACTTTATAGTCATGTTCAAGTTAACTGGTCGCTTATATAAATATATATATATATATATATATATATATATATATATATATATATATATTATGTGTCATCAGTTTATTTGTATCTTCAATCTTTCTCCACGCAGGTGCTGATAGAATCAGGTCGGGCTGTCGGGGTCAACTTCGTGCGGGATGGCTCGAATCAGGGAACAGTGCGTGCGTCCCGCGAGGTTGTCCTTTCCGCCGGAGCACTGAGATCGCCTCAACTTCTTCTACTCTCGGGCATTGGCGATCGCGACCATCTTGAGCAGCACAAGGTATTACAGTAAGAAATATCCACACCAACCCCATCCACGGAAGTGATAAAGAATCATCCCTCACCACCTTTTTTTAAATGAAACTACCTTTTTGATTATTGTTTAAAAGCCAACGCCTCAGTGTGTTAGAAGCGTGCGTGCCGACATGTCATGCGCCAGCAACGCTTATGGATCACATTTGACACCTAAATGTTAGTCAAATCCAATGTCTGCCTCATTCGAGGAAATAAATAAATAACTATTATTGTTCGCACGGGCAACGAATTCACACAGGTACCTGTAGTGCACCATCTACCTGGAGTTGGCCAGAACCTTCAAGATCATTATGGTTTTACTGGAATTATCGCTGAAATCCCTGATGAAGGGATTCCTGACTTACGCAACGTCGATGATCTGCAACAATGGCTTGTCGATCAGACAGGTACTTTAGATTCGGTATTTGCTAAGATTATTATATTATAAATGGAGGTCATCCACTATGTGTCCATACCAACTACTGTCCGCTTAATTCAGCATAACATAATAGCCATTCATAGCCTCTTTATTATATTAAATATTAACTATATATATATATATATATATTTTTTTTTATGACGGAGAATGCTCATGCAGACCAGGCCTCACAATTAAGGTATATATATATATATATATATATATAGTTTGGCAAGTGGTAAATATTTTTCGGTAATATGCCAACTTCGCAGGACCTTTCGGATACCCATCCGGCCTTCAGATGGGCGTTATGTATGTCGCCACCGGCGAAGACAAACACCGGCCCGATATCGAAATCGTACCGCTAGCCGCGAAGAACTTTGTATTTCAAACCGATTTACGCCAGGATGTAAGTACACACCTGCACAATCCATGTGGTCCACGTCTCACTGATCAAATGTCGACAATTGTACTCTAGCCTTATGCTCTTTTTTTGCTCTAACTGATCTACAATAATTAATAGTTAGCGTCTTGCTATGGGTGTGAGTAGAGTGCCTATCGAATGACATACATAATGTACTCGCTCATCAATGATTCTCGCTGATTACTTCAGACGGAAATTGGCATAGAAAGCAAAACACTGATGATATTTGTAGAAATATACTTCGTTCCACTGTTCGTGTGATCACACTCGTTTGTTATTTATGCGTTTTGAAGGTGTTCATGGACTATTACGGACCTCTATATGGCAAGACCACCATGTCCGCTACCATTCTTGTTCAATATCCGGACGCCCGTGGCGAAGTTCGCTTGGCTAGCGCTGATGGTACTGCGCCACCACAGATTGACCCGAAATTTTTCAGTCACCCCTCGGACCTCGAAAAGGCTGTTAATGGTTGGTAACCCTATTTGTAACCTGTCAATGGGCTGGAATTTTTTATATGAAATATCCCTCTATTGAAGATTAAGTATACGAAATTTGTTGGAGATTCAAATGATTACCAATGTGAATCGTTTGTAATTGAAGACAAAACTTTCATTACATTATCTGCACATGGTGTGACAGCAGGACATCGAACTAGACATCTCACCGCAGCAGTAGGGTGCCATGTATAACATAATATTATAACGCCATTCCAGTGCAAGTTTTCCATCATAGATGTTTACATTAGTCTAGATGTGCGCTCGATCCAGTTCACCAACTACATGCCAAATAAACAGATGATCGCTTCTCTCAGTATGAGCTTTTAGCTTAACAACAAAGCTCGTCCAGCTTCCCGTATGTACAATGCAAGGTAAAGAACGCCGTCAGACATTGGCTCATTGTTTAAAATTCTTCGGAACATCTTTTATATAAGCGGTACTCCGAAACTAAGAGCAGCTTGAATACATACCTATCCAAGCTAACACACCTTGCCTCAAAGCAGTGGAGAGTTCGATTTTCCATTTCCAGATAGGTTTCCGTTCTCCGCGATATCTATGACAGGCAGTTTTTCCTGGCAATAGCAGCAACAATGCCAGCTCGCCTAACAATTCATAGTTCACAGACTCAACCGAGTGTGCGCATGTATACTGTCTACAGGATGCTGTACAGGATGATGATGATATCTGCATAATCGATCAATAGATTGACACTATTCACTATGACAATTCAGCTATAATTTTGACACAATTCTACTCATCGATTGATGGACTGGTTGACGTCTTAGGAGGGCGGCAGGTAGTACAGCTTTTGCGTTCGGATCGGATGCGTGCAGCGAACGTGACCCTATACGAAAAACCATTCCCCACGTGCGCTCACTTGGAGCTCTTCTCCGATGATTACCTTCGCTGTCTGGCAACCCATCACACATTTGAGGTGTTCCATCCGTGTGGAACATGCAAGATTGGCAAGAGCGATGATCCGCTTGCTGTTGTTGATGAGCGACTTCGGTAAGTGGCGGATCCAATTAGACTAATCAACTCGCTGCGAGATCGTCCAAATCAGGTCATAGAGAATCGGTTTCCGTAATAGGTGTTTTTATAATAATTGCGGATAGGAAATGGATGATTAGGATAATCAATATCGCTACCACCGATCTGACGGGCACATGCGCTTATGGCGTACTGCTTAATGAGATGCTTCACAAATAATGCCAGATACTTGAGTAGAGTAGTGTTATCTTTGCAACATTTTGTGTATTTTGTATATTCGTAGACTATTTATTTCGTGAACTTGGATAGGATACGGTTTCTTACGAACCTGAGGTCGTTGAAATCGCATTTCAATAATGTGGCAGAGCAGTGTTGCTTTGCAATTAGGTTATTTTGAGGTGTCTATCGACAGGATTCTACAGGTGGTCGAAATCATCGTGTACGGGATAATTGTAAAGTTCTGTATTCATTCATACATTCAAATTGAGGTTTAGTCATGGAACTGCGTAACTGTTCACTCACATAAAGAAATACTGAGTTGTAGGGAATGACATTTAGGTGAGGTTCATCATCGAAGGGTGGGGCTGAGGGACACATCCCTCGTCAGTCGATTCGATGAGGCCAAACCGTCGAATGGCACAAATATATATTGTGTGTGTATGTGACATTATATTATTTTGTATTGCAGAGTGCGGGGTGTTCAAGGTCTTCGTGTGGCTGATAATTCAATAATGCCGAGGATAACTGCTGGTCACTTGAATGCCCCCGCAATCATGATCGGCAGTAAGGCGGGCCAACTAATTCTCGAAGACCACAGCTATGCCGCCACCAACCATAAGGAATTATAACAAAAACTATAATAACTATAAAGAACCTGTAGAGGAAATTTAAATAGAGACATATACCATATATAATAACCCACCAATTTTCACTAGAGACATCTTATAATAAATAAAGCTTGCAGTATGGTTATCTCATGACCTTCTTTTTGTCCTATTCTAATCCAATCGAGATCATGACGATCTAGAAAAATAAATGCGCTTAGTTTTCCCCAAGTGAAGTAAATAAGAAACAATGTTCGTTTGCGGAAATGTTCTTTGTAAATGTTGTCATAGATCAGGATATTTATGTCTTGAACAATCTGAATGAGGCAAAAATCACTGGGATCAATGCAGCATTATAAGAAAGATTGTTTTCGAAATTTGTTACCGATTTGAGGCTTCGACAAAATGAACTCTTCCATTGCCACTTCAGAGTTTCCATTTAGAGCATAGCTCGTCTAGGTAGACAAAGATTTAACTTCTGGTCTTCATTTGTTAAGCTTGCCATTGACTTCCTCTCGCATATCGATGTATTGATATTAATTAACAGTATTTTTTTTATATTATAAAAGAATGTCTTAATTTCAGGCTCTTATCAGCGGGGGGGCATCAGTGTTTTTCCTCCACTGGGATTACCAGGAGGACAATGGTATAGAAGGACTGCGCTCATTTGCGCGGTTCCACTGGACATGACCTACGGTTCTTCTTGAATTTGGAGGTTGACCCATACGATTGCCACTCCTACGGCCACCCTGATCACCTGATAACCTTTGCGTATTCGCGAAGTCCATTGAGGTCTGACTGAATCTGTCGTTTCTCGTTGGTTCTGCGTGCCTCCAAGGTTCGTCTATCCTACCAGGCTGTCGTTGCGACCGCGGGTCTCGTTGGGGAAACCTACTACCTCGTCCGCTGCCAGAGTAACGAGAAGGTACAATAAACTCGTCCTGACGGCTCCTTGGATAATTTGCTGGGATATATGCCGCGTTATATCCGTAGGCATCTAACTGACTAAGCCTGCTATTACGATTCTGGTAATCATAACGATTCTCGACATCATTGTAACGAGAAAAACTAGCATCGCTTCCGTATGGAGTCTCTCCGTCACGATACCATTTCCGTGAACCGTGTCGATCTTTCGAATGACTGTAGAACTGATTTGCGTAGCTTCTTGTACTTTGATCTTGGAGAAACCTGTGATGGCGATTCTCCGCTGGATCGCGTCGACGATAGCCCGATTCTTCGTTCGAGCCAAGCAATCGGCAAACACTGAAGACGCACTGAAGACTTTCACAACAGGCTAATCTTGTCTCGTCGCACTAAAATACAACCATTCAGTGTTAGCGTGTACCTCCGGTTATCAACAATAGTGGCACAGAAATCACTTGTCATGAAACTATATATATATATATATACTTAGGCTTAATTATAATGTACACAGTTAAACGAACACTCGAGAATTTTACAAGACCCATACGACAAACCCGATGAACAGGTTTTACCAAAATATAGTCTTTTGGAACATCACGTTCTAATGGTCGGTAACTAAATGGCGCTGAGGTTTTCGTTGAAATCGTAACGGTTCAACCTAAACTTTCGTTTAGGTAGAAGCTCTTCTATACTATCAAACACTTCTCCGCAGTTATCAGTATGGTGGCATTACTGCAAGAAAGGTCATGAGAAAACTCCACTCCTAACTGAGGCCACAGCATAATTTAAATCTGTGACCTACAGTTCTGATCAAACCGAGACAACCCAGTTACCAGAAAATGACAAAATATATATATTTCGCCGGAGAACGATAAAATATTTGAACATAAATAATGCAATGCATTCAATGCCAATAATAAAAGATCATGATCTAACTAGCACTATTTAGAGTAAATTCAAAGTGGTAAGCACCGAAACCCAACTATGCACAATCTGTATCAGTTTAATGCATATTACAATTTAAAGAAATGTACACATTCGAATAGCTTACCTTTTCCGTATAGGCACTACATCCTCCGTCGGAGCTATTATGCTCACCCTCGTAAGCCACAACAGCCAGGACCAACAACGAGATGCTATAAGCTACCAGCACACACCACCGATGTTTGAAATGACCATACATGATCTAGTATATTTTGCAGTGATCGCTACACCGAATGAACTGTCGATTATACAGCGAGCCTGTTCAACTATGATCTTTGGGATACATTTCCGCGATATTTTCGACTGTCCCTTATTACTGTATCACTCCAGGACTGCTCTCCTAGCAGCTGTAGGCAGTGCGACCTTGCTGAAGATCTCGGCTCGTCGTTGTCAGTCAAGCTACGAGCGTGACGAAGGCGCGGTAAAAGTGACAGCAAAGGACCTGTTGTTACGAGCGTATCGCAGTTGCGTTCGCTGTGATACAGGAGGACTCTAGTAGTTCTACTCAACAAGAGCCTGACGGGAGACGTGAGCCCGAGGCGTCGTCGGTTTGTGTTCCGTCGTATGCGCGGCAGGGATGTGTCACCAGGCAACGCCTCGGTGTCACGCAGTGGACGTCGGTAGCCACCACCGTCAATAACATAGCAGCTTATTGCTTGTACAGTCTACTGGCGGTGCCGTCAAAGTGACACAAGACAGATATTTGTTCCAGTTACTCGATTTGGTAGGTGCGTTGATTAACGTCCGCAACGTCATGGTTGAAACCAGCTAATTGCGCATAGACGTAGGCACGGCTTTGCCAATCATCATACGAGCGTTACTCGTTTGACGAGATTTTCTAACTACCTACGAGACAGGTCGATAACTATTTGGAATTCGGGAGGCCTAGGTGGAAGTATTGGTTTCGTTGAATCCCAAGTATTAATGGAACTCTTGTGTTGAAATCTATTAAGTATAAAAATGTCTTTAAATTGTGCTTCACTACTATGCATAGGGCGTTGTCGCTCTTGAGCAATTATCATCCATTGATACAACTCTGAAATAAATAGCTATACGAGGCTAGTGAATTCTCTTAACGTGCGCGGACATGGAAATTAAGTTTGCAATGTTCTTCAGTTCAGATCGATGATACAAGCAAATCATCGCTCAGTAATATGTTTCCAGTTCTAACGGGCATATTGAGTTGGTTTTACCGTTAAAAAGAAGCTCTGGCATGAATCAGTAGTATGTATTACATTGCAGGCACGCTCCATTGGTTAGACTACTTCATATGTTCACGGAGACAAGACAACACGATATAGCATCTTCAAAAACGATTTCCAGATGGGAGGGGTGAAAATGGGCTTGTCCGGACTCTGCAGCTGATCTTTCTTTAAACTTTTAACGGCTACGTAGCTCTTAAGAATTGTTCAGAGATTTGAGACACTGCACTGATCGCAGTGCAGGGAGATCAGTTACCAAAAAAAATAATTGACTGCTCTCTGATAGCCTGCCCATCTCCGGACTGACTTCTTCCTCGTTTTAGTTTGTGTCTGGGAGATGCTGCATGTCTCTAAACATCTAGATTACCCCATTACCTCATTTTTCTTTCGTTAGCGCCTGGCCCCCAGTTTTTCTCCCATCAGACGTTTCTTGGCACTTGTCCGTGTGTGATACGAATGGCATCCGCATGGCTTACTTAACTTCCTAACAATAGAATGTCCTACAGAAGCTACTAATTTCTATGACGAATCGTCGCTGTTCTGCTTAACCAACGACTAATTCAGGTGCATATGGACGTCACTGATCAACAATGGGTAAGTAGTACCCAGATCAGACACGCTGGCAAACTACACAGAACACACTTGTCTTCACATATTTAAGGTTCATAAAGTTTGTAACTGCCCAGGTGGTCTATGCAGCATGCGACGCCAATCGCCAATACAATTTAATTGTTTTTACCATTGCAGCAGCATAACAAGATTTTTACCGTGCGCGGCATGGTTTGCTTCCAACGCGTACTGTGGCAAACAGTATTGCGCAGCCTCGCATACGCCTCTATATGAAAGTTCCTCTGATTCATGGCTTAATCAAGCGCTCCCTCGAGCTCCCCGATGATAACATCAACTCACTAGTCCTGATTGCAAACGGCATTTCGAACCAACAAATAAATCTCTTAGGGTGGTGATCAAACCTCTTTTCTCCGCGCCTATATTATAGCTAAGCAACACTTCCCAATGTGTGTACGGTAAAGCGGACGTTAAATGTTGGCTGTGGGTCAGCCTGGAAAATTTATTATTAAGAAGTCGCATAGTTTGCCTTAACAGACCTATTGTATTTGAATAAATATATATTTGACAGACCTTTCTTTCCGAAAATTATTTTAAGTTAACCTATTTTTTTGCATAACATAGATTTCGCACCCTTTGTGAATTTATGGATTATTGCTTCTTTCCAGTATATAGAACTTTGTTTTTGTCATCTCGGTAGACATCTGAGTGTGGATTGATAGCACGGTACACAATAGCGCACTAATCTACCAAGGTTCGCCTCAAAAATACTTTCACGGAGAATTCTATTAATTTTATCGATTTTTAGAGGGCATAGAAAGCAGTCGATTCAATTTATTGCACTTGCCTACTGTTGGCCCATAGTATAGTTTAGAATCAGTTTCTAATACGATGATTGTCGTACTTATTATTATTATCGTAAATTCCTATGTGGCATGTGCCAGAAGTCTAAAGGCATCATATTCGACGCAATAGAAGTCAGGGCATTCATATTCGACGCAATATGAATTAACACCTTTAGATGCCTGACGGTCACCACCATTATTCTATGACCTGTGTATTAACAATATAAATGATTAGCTCAATGATTAGAAGTTGAGCAAATCACCTTTAGCCTACAGCTTGCCATCATTATGGGGTTCTCTCCCTCGTGAATCGAGCAAACTTGTGATGACTAAACAGCAAACTACCGAATTATTAAAACTTATTAATAAAATGTAGATACCGTCGGTGGTAATTCAGGTTTATGCACAAACAATTATCTTCTGATGTTGTAAATTTTTGTAACACTCTTTGATCACTATTTTATTACGAGAACTCAATTGCATTTCTGTAATCGCAGTCCCGTCAATAAACCACAATTTGTATTGTATTGTAATTTATTTGCGCAGTGTGTGTGTGTGTGCGCGATGAATTCGTCTAAGAATACGCTGAGTAGAACCTCTGGCTTTAAAAGGCACAGCACGAGCTGTTTTTGCCTAAGCGCTGTAGCAAACAAAGAATACGATAAACCAATAGACGTGCCAAATTATGACTGTTTGAACGGTTAAAAACGCTTTCTCCCTTTGACACGACTTGAAACACCGGCGTTCACAATGGTATCTACCCAACTATGACCAAGTTGAATAATTTTGTAGCACCAGTATTAACCCCTGGCATGTCTCCGATGGTGTCCGTGCGTTTGGAGAAGAATTTCTCCACTAGGAAAAAAAATATTCAGCTCCCATTTCCGTAGTTCACTCATTCTGCGAACACCTGTTCATCCATCCTCTCTGTCCCTCTTAAATCGAACTCAAAGAGCAAGGTCGGCACAGTCCGCTACTCCGTCCCCTGGATGGTTGTCTAGTGGTGAGCGTCTTATGCCACTAGACCGGAGGGACACGTGTGTGTTGGGTTCAAATCCTGTCAGGCGCTTTGGAGAATCTTTGGAGTTCTTTATCATCTTTCTTTATCTGAAGATTCTTGTCAGGTACGAGTAAGGCAGAGAAAAAGCAAAGGTGGCCCCGACAGGTCCTCTCATAGTAATACCGAAAAGGTTAAGAGCTGAGGCCTGTCAGATAGGGGGGCAGAACAGCTGAGGGTCAGCTCGAGAAGCAGTCCGTTACTCTGTAGCAGATGACGATTTCTATACGCGATTTAGAGAATTTAAGAAATGTTATAACAATTGCGGCTCCATTAACAAACCAATAAAGCGTTTCCCTTCACTTCAAATTGAATGTGTACGCGATTCATTCCAAACAAAATTCCAATTGCGAAAAAGAAACCAGTTTTTTCAAGCAAAGTTTGCCACCGGTATGGCAAGAGACTACCAGTCGAAAATGCCAAGTCATGAAGAGGGGTCAAACTTAAATCGGTCATTTTTCGTAACCACACAAGAAGCCCGTTCCCGTGCCAACTTCCACCACTGCCCATCTTTTGACTGCGCCCGCCCAGGCGAGTTCTCCGTTTTGCATTGCACTGCCCTTGCCTGCGCTTTTGCCACTGCTGTCACGTTCTATTTACGTCGATTTCCTGGAATCGCACCTTTTCTTCCGTCAGTGTCAACCGATGTGTCTCTGCATGGGATATACGCAGTTGGCTCAACCCCGTGTGTCTGATATTATTGCGTCGTGTTGGCTTTAATCGCTTCCCTTCTCCGGTTCTTCTCTCCCTCCTGTTCTCTAGGTGGTGGTGATGGCGGTTTTGCCAATTTACTCCCTCCCTCCAGTGTGTGTGTGGGGGGGCGGGGGGGTACCGTGACTACGCATTCGACTGCTGGTACCGTTCGGTGGTTATGGCGCTGTTTTGCTCGATTGAGCTGTCTGCTCAATATCGTCTGCTAATCCCAGTGCGGCATTGAATTCATGCCTGTGTCGCGGTCTGTCCTATTGCTACTCTTCCTGGTGGTGTGTTGGGTTAACGTTCAACGAAGCAATCTACGACCCTTCAGCTGATGGCGCTGGCCTGCGCTGCTGCTATTTTGCTTGTAACGAGCGATCTCATATCATTCGTTCTCTCTCCTCGGTCCCACGCCGTCTCTCCCGTTATCGCCGTCGTTCACCCGAATGATTTCTGACACACTCATCGCTGGTCGCTAGAGACAACCAACTGGTCGAGTAGGGCCAGTGTTCTTCTTGCTTTTGGTGCTGCTGGTGTCGCTACACAAGTCGCTTTGCCCTCCGTCTGGCCAACCCAAGTACAATAACTATACACCCGGTTTTTTTTGCGTTGTGTATGTGTGTGTGTCTCTCTTATTGGTGCGCGCGTGTCTGTGTGTGATGTACAAGTACAGATCGCTGTGGACCATCTCATAGTTCGCGGGTGGTTCCGTGCACGATTGCTACGTAACCCGTTCGCGAACTGTGTTGGACAAACCCAAATCAATCAGTCAATCCACACAGACAGACAGAGAGAGAGACAGCTGGCGTTCCAGGGAACAAAAACGGCTTACTTGCCTATACTTTTGGCAGCCACGGCGTCCAGCTTACGTCATCCGTTCCACGTTTCCCGCGGTCAGTGACACAATGTCAGCGGATAATCCATTTCTGTCGCTACTCTCGCCCAAAAATGAATCCGACACCACAGAGGAGAAAAGGGAACATCAGCAGTCTCAGAAACCTCAGGAGCCTCAGGAGCCTCAACCGCAGCTTCAGCCGCCTCAGCAGCAACCGGAAACCAAGGAGGCCGTGGCCATGAATGCGAATCACTGTGCAAGTGAGAAAAATTCTGTTGGTGACAACAATGACGATGAGACGTCGGCGCTGCTGGAGAGCCGACTCGAAAGCGTACTACGGGTTAGCGTTCAGCCGGGCAAAGAAAAGTGTGTCTTCTTGCAAGGTACGCACCGTTCACTGTTCCCTACAATTAACGCGTAATTGGCTAATTCAGTATAGTATTATCACCGCTATTTGTTGTTGATATAATTAATGCTGACAAGTTGAGAATCCTGGCTGGTCTAATGAACTCTAACCGACCACTAGACTTCTCTTAGTCTAGTAGAATAAGTCACAATCTTCTCGGTGCGTCTATGCCTGCGCCACAAAAGTGCCTTTCACGGTAGAAGTAGTCACCTGTTACAGAGATTTCGCGGGAATTTTAGTGGCGCGCCTAGGTTGATGCGCAACTCAGCCAAAACAGCTCTGTCACTCTTGCTGTGCATTGTCGCCGGTTGGTCGCGTGCAGTGCTGCTGCTGTTGCTGCTGCGGTACTGAGCACAACGCTGGATAGCTGGGATATGCTCATCGCTATCGAGTAACGGACTGTGTTCATTGAATGTCAACCTTGCTCATTGAGTTCGATTTGAGAGAGAGAGACACAGAGGGAGAGAATGAACAGGTGTTTGCAGAATGTATGAATGAGGAAAAAACTTTATTTCCAAACCGTTATATTCTGGAACTGCTTAATATTGCATTGAAGGGATACAAAGACAGATTGATCTTATTAAAACGATTTAAAATGAGTCTGATCTGTTAGGTGTCGAGTGTTAGGTGGCGTCTACTTTTCTTTGTTTATTCGTTTAAATGGAACGTTTGAATGTGCCAGCCCGCAAGAGGTCGTTTTGTCAGAATACCTACCTCGCGTTTGCAGCGGTTTTCATATCTTTCTGATGGTCTTCATTTTTAGTCATCTATGTTCAACGGGGCGGGGGAAAACTAATGTTATAGCTGTCATAGACGAAAGTATTATGAATAACGTTATTTGTGTGCTGTCTTAAGGCTTCATGAACTCCTTTAACAAAAAGCTCGAAATTTCTCTGCGTAGCAATCCGTCTTCCAATGTAACAACACTAATCAACAAAGACACCTGTAAAAATTCAACAAGGATCAGCTATTCTAAGCTAAAATGGATTAGGAAATGTAACTAAATGTTCGTTTATTTGTGTATGCGTTTTCGCCAGGTCTGGCCGAAAATAACGGGCATCTTACGGTTGCACGAATGAATGAGGCGGTGTTCGAGCGACTCCTGATGGAACCGGTTGAGTTGGCGAAAAATCGCAGTGATTCACGAAACATTTGCTACCTCTACGGATGCTACCAAAGGTCAGAATTTGTCAGAATGCAGGACAGATCAAGTCGAAGTGATTGTGAACAATTACAGTCATATCGAGGACGGAGAATTTTTGACGACACTATTTTTCCGACATCATATACTATAGTATAGTAATGATAATAAAAAGATATACATGTCTACGAGATTCTGCCTCATATCTAATCGCGTCATGGCTGTTTTATGCATGAAACAAACACCGAACTTTCCGAGCAACCGTATTGTTAGTTGCCTCTGCTGGCATGATGGTGGTGGTGATGGATTTCACCCCTTACTCGATATCTATATTTACACATCGCCCCGAACGATACCCCCACTCATAGAGCTGTGTTCGTCAAAGGGCTCGACTTTCAAACTTCGTCGAGTTATCAGGCAGACTAATAGCCTTGTCTTCACATCCGGATGCGTCCTACCGACGACTCGAGAGAGAGTGTCACGATTCTTCGTCATGTAAACCTGTATCTGACCTCTGCGAATGTGTCGCCCTTGTGTTTGTGGGTGTATGTTCATCTATACAGGACATTCAAGGGCGATCTTCTGCCAAACGATGTGGCGGATAAGGTGCGGCGCGTGCTAATCGAACAGGCAGTGACCTGCCTTATGAATGAGGTGATCTATCCAGGTCCGCCGCAACCTTCACACGTACAGCAGCTGCGGACGGTGGTAATGGACGAACGAAGCTCGTGCATAGCGGAGTTTGTTCGGGAATTGAGCATTACAGTGGACAAACGCTACAAGGAGGGTGGAGAGGATGTCACATTAATGGTGAACATATTTAGCAGTAGATTTTGTACTTCCTTTTGTAGCTATGGAAAAATGCCAGTGGCATAATCCATATTGAAATTGTGGCTATGTGTGTTGTTGACGGAACGGCAGTGATACGACGTTACAATCACTCGTTGTCAATCTGGTGGTAGCACTATTTGAAACAGCACCGCTTGCGTTTCAAGTTTTGCATAGTTGAGCCTCAATGTCGGTATGGTCGATTTCTTCAGCGTGTGTATTTTTCACTTGAACACTGCCGTAATTCTGCTACTCCTCATATCCGATATAAGAACTATGTTTATGACCCGTATTACAGACGCTTCATTTTAGGTTAGTGCGATTTGTACCAAAGAATCATTAGTTTATCGAAGCTGCCGCTTAAGTGTTTGTAGTGAAGACATACATTGACACAATGCACTGATTACAATTTACAGTAAATGCACACATTGGAGGAAAGGCGTTCGATTTGCGAACGAACGACTGATGACTTTAATAGCGATTCTAAAAAATACTACAAGTGGCTAGCTGCCTGGCCGACCCGCCAAACAAATTAGGAATGAAGTTCATTGCGCCAAACACCAACAAAGATATCGATTCGTATATTTTACTGTACTTCGTTTCGCTTGGACTTGTTTTTTTTTGACGCAGGATATCATCAAGCCTTCCTTAACAGCTATTGCGCAAGCCATCACCATTGAGGGTATCACATCACCACAGCAACGTCGCCTCTTTACATTAGCAAGAATATTCATGCAAAATGAGGTGCTTGCGGACGCCATGCTTATAGCTCAGCCAATTCATCAGCCATGGTCCACGAGGCCTGAAATCTTCGAGGAGATGCAGGCGATCACCGAATTGGACAACTCGTTATTGGGCTCCATGTTCAAACTATCAATCCTCGGCGTCGAAGGCGGACAAACTGGTTGGGGCAACTTCGAAAGGTACAAAAATCTCAAACACAATGAACGTCCCAGATAGGTCTACTCGGATAATGTGGGAATGTTTCTACAATATTTTGCTTTAGCCATTTTCGTTTTTATGAATCACTATCTTGAATCCGGATAACACCTGAGATTGTTCGTTTCGCCCTGTTATCCAGCATTTCAAAATGCTGTTTTTTTTGTATATATTTGATGTTCTACGTGATATCTCGCTGCATGCTGAATTCATGATGTGCTTGTCGTTGGTGTTGTCCTTAGTCTATTAATGGCATCAGCTCAGGATGTAGCTATCGAGGAGCAAAATCTGTGGACCGCAGTGCGTCGTATACATGATTATTTGTTCGACATGATTGACCAACTGCTACGTATAAGTCCGAACATACGAGCTCACGTCGTCGAATGGATAGGATATGTGTTAGAGGTAAGTGGAAATAGAACTCTCGCTTCTCACAACTATCCATTGCTAAGTCTCCCTTGAAGACGAGATAGCGGAATCAGAACTCGAGATTCAAAAAGCACCTCGTGCAGCATATATAGACAAAGAACATTTGCAAGCAAACAGGTAACCCTATCTGCAAGCAGGGTTCCATTAAATGACATACAATGTGTGTGTTGCTTTTGTTGCGTAGCTTTGCAGCAACCGTTCAAAGTTGGGCATGAAGGTCGGCCAAGTGTCTCATGGATTCGCTATGAACCTCACTGCAGTTCTTCTCCGTTTGGCGCAACCGTTCTGCAAAGCAAACCACCCGGAAAAGGTTCTCAAGGCAGATTTCACTTATGCCGCATGGGCACACGACGGAGCCAAAGTTCGACTTCGGGGTCTTGAAGCCGACACGACACTGCTGCCGAGAACACCTGTGGATAAGCTAAAAAAACAGGTGGGGTATACTTATGAGGGCTATAGCTGTACTAAACCTGTCTCCATGATGGCGGTAAGAGATGCGGCAACCTCACAGTATCTATGGACACAGCTTGGATAAATAGGCCGGCACTGGGACATATACCAGGCTACAGGCTCAATTCCTGGGAGTTGTACAAAATTTCTCGTAGTAATGCCATACGGAAAAGTACGGAAATGTACGTTTGATAGAAGCAAGGCTGGGGGCCAGCCGTAAACAAGAGTACACTATTTCCTATTATTGTTGACCTTTCGAGTTCGAAACGTAAGCCTTTATATACACACCGCGTCAAAAAGATAGCCCATCCCCATGTTTCTGATCCCAGCCGTAAGTAACACTGCAGTTTCGCTTTCAGTCATTCAAATATATCACATTTCTAGAACACCCCACGAGTATTTGGCTATCTAACTCAGATGACGACCTTTGATATCGGAACGACAATTGAAATGTTACTAATTCTAAGATTGTTCTCGTACAACATTTCTGGACCCTTTTTCATAGATAACATCTTCGAAACTCTAGACATGCAGTTACTGAGCTGGCCCGCATGCTCTCCGGACTCTTCATGAATATTATAGAAAACCCGTGGAGCGTTTTATCTAGAGCTGTTTTTCAAGGTGGCAAGCAGTATCAAACGCTACATGGGCTGAAAAAGCTTTGGTAGCCGAATGGCACATGTTCTTGATCAAAACCTCATACGTGAATTTTATGAATCTATGCCCAGTCGATTAATTTCTCTTCTGGAGAACGTAGGCGGCCCGACAGAATACTAAATTTGTAAAAAAAAAATTAAGAGAAAGATGTTAGAACTTAGTTTTATTCAACACACACTAAGTAGGCTAGGCTTTTGACACAGCCTCAAAACGACAATTTCCTATATCAAATGTCTATATCCGAGTTAGCTAGCCAAATATTCGTAGAATGTTATTGAAATGTCATACATTTGAATGACTGAAAGCGAAACTGCTGTGCTACTTACGGTTGAGAAAAAAATCAGAAACACGTGCTATACTTTTGACGCGGTGTGTATACATATATAATCTATGCACCCCCATTGATTGAAGATGTGCACATTGCGTCACGATACAGGTGAACTTTCCCACCGAGTGCTTCTTTGCGGTTCACAAGGCGTTACTTATCGGCACTCGAGTGTTGTACGACCGACTTATGGAGCTCAATAAAGAAATGAGCCGTATGCGGACCATCTATAACGACTCCCGCGAGCAGGCCACTGATCCCCAGGGGCGCGAGTTCCTCGAACGGTTGGAGCAGCAGCAAAATGCATGCATGAGTTGGTACGTACAGGTAGTGCATTTTGGTAGGACCCATTCAGAGGGAGCTTGTACATTGGATGGTAAATAAAATGATGTCTATATAACGCGTTTTTACAAGAAACATGAATGTCTGGTTAGTTTGTTAGTTCACTATTTTTATGATTATTATTATTTACTGTTAAGGTACTACTTTCATTTCGTGCGACAGGTACCAGAGCATGCGGACAACACTGTTCGAGCCAAATTTCATGAATACGCTGGTGAACTTCATTGTGGCTTCAGCCCACTGGCTTGTTGAGATCGCTACTCGCGAGGATGGCCTTTCCCAGCAAATGACACCAACGGAACGATTATCGCTGGTACCTGAATACATCCTCGAAAATATCTCGGAGAGCATCGTCATGGCAAGAAGGTAGCTTTTACATATATATATATATATATATATATATATATTATATATTATATATATATATATATAATATATATATATATATATAAAATACACAAATACGCATAAATATATGATATTAGGTTGGTGTTTAATACAATTATACGTCGTTCACCCATCACTATTATAATACCCCACAGCATCTGAAGCGATTTACCAATCATGCCGTGTGTATGTGTGTGTGTGCCATTCCAGATTTAGTTTAAATCAGTTCACACCTCATCTCACGCCCTTTCTGCGGCTCATCACCACCTTCATGGGCTCCGCAGATCGAGTAAACAATCCTCATCTGCGGGCCAAACTAGCTGAAATGCTCGAAAGTCTCGTGATCACCGACAGTGGAAATGACCAACAACTTAATCCAAGTATCAGCAGCAGTCAAGTCCGCTCTCTCCTTGAGACGCCCGTTTCAGATCCTCTAGCCCAAACGCTAATTCAGGTGTGGAGCAAAAAAACACATGTGTCGATCTACCCCAAGCTAATTCGAGCAACATTTATTATTATTACTATTATTATTATTATTATTATTGTTATTTTCAAACGGAAGAACATTTGTGGATAAGCATAATAAAGATAATAACAACACCAAGACATTGTGAGCCCTTAGTATTTTGATATTTGTAGAGATATTGCCTCTTGGATGCATGTACATCCACTTTTACAAGTGAGCATATGAGAATGTATAAAGGAAGAGGTCATCTATCTCACGCAGGTGCATGACATGTGGAGTAACCTGGGATGTTTCACTGTTAAGTGACTCTGATCGAGGAGCTATGAACTGATGATATTATGACCTTATGGAGATTCATTGCAAACATTCGTTTTGAGAAAAACCAAGGACTATAAGTTATGAAGACCGTCGATTTATTTTGAGCTTGCTTGTCCTCTATGTCTCATTCTCATTCATAATACATCTCTATCTGTTATCGGTACTAAGGGCGTACCTCGTACTAATAACACTTGTGGACCTGTATTTGATCTTACAGGTATTTGTATCAATTGAGATGACGGGTCAAAGTGTGTCTTTCGAGGAGAAGTTTCAGTATCGACGTCCGATGTACCTCGTGCTGGAACAGCTGTGGCAGCTAGAAAAGCATCGAGGCCATATGGAACAACTATCAGAGGAAGCGATACTGCATATTGAAGATACAAACCAGCCGCTGTTTCTCAAGTAAGCGCTTTCCTTCATTAAGTTGCATAGAAACGTTCGTTTTTTTGTATTGTACAGCGAATAGAGTGAGTGAACCATCACAATGAGTTACTCCAGAGGGAATCACTCGCATCAATCAAAAGTTCGTTAAAGTGCTTCTTCGAATACATATTGTTCGTCGCAAGGGTTAGCTTGAGCTGTTGTTAGCAGACACGGAGCCAATCTTCATGACAGGTCAATCTAGAGAAAGCTCGATTTTGCGATTGGTCACGATGGCTGATTTGTGTGAGCGATCCGTAGAGCACATATCAACGATGGCGCATCACAAGCAGTAACAGCTACTACACATCATCACCGTCCGTGTACGATAGGTTTTTCGCAATTTCGAACATGAAAATTATATTTCACAGATACATCAATTTGGTGTGGCTTCTCGCTCTAGCATAAGCCTACACGCACAAAATAATCACAATTCTATATGCATGTTGGTACGTCTGCAGGAACACCTACCTATGAACATATGAGAAGATAACGCTAGTTAGAGTTAATAAACTCCTTCCTTATATGAAACCCTTCGAGATGATTCCGGACATACGTTAGCACGAAGGTTCACACGGTAAATTAGTCATAGCGTTTGTGTTGACGTACACCTGTAATGTGGTTGCGCTGCGCGTACTTCGTCTTGTTTTAGGTTTGCTAATCTGCTTATCAACGACGCCAACTTCCTGGTCGATGAGAGTTTCCAGTTCATGCAGCGATTAAAAACTCTTGAGAGGGAGCGAGCAACATGGCAGGATTTACCCGTAGACCGACGACAGCAAAATGAAGGTGGGTCACCCAAAATGTCTGTCGAGCGCTGTTTTAATTACTGGCTCAGCGCATAGGGACAATTAATGAGTGAATGTGCTTCGGGGAACACGATCCTTAGAATAATTCAACGGCGGCGACGGTTTTTTCTGCTACGGTTTATCACAACTGCCGTTAACCTCGCTATCATTCGCTGGTCAAGATCGAAATCTTCGTCTGTTTGTGGGGGGGTCTCACGATGATATTTTTCTCCGTTTCTCACATTTCCACCTCTGCAGGCAACTTTCGACACCAGGGCATGATCGCCAGATTCCATAATGTAATGGCACGCGATACCATCCGCACTCTGACGTGGCTCACATCGTCATCCGTGGTTCGTCGGCTGTTTCTACACCCCGTGCTCATTGACCGTATTGTAGTTATGCTCAACTTCTTTTTGCTTCACCTCGTTGGTCCTGACCAAAAAAATCTGCGTGTACAGAATCTACAAGAATACGAGTTCAAGCCCGGCGTTCTTGTCGAGAGCATATCTCGGACCTACCTTCATCTGGCTGGTGTTCGATACTCCGACGATGCGCAGAACAACCGGGACCAGATTGATCCGTCAACCAAAAGCTTTTACGAGGCCTTGGTACGTGACGAACGCTCGTACAGGCCGGAGCTATTCGTCGAAGCGCAGAAAGTCCTCAGTCGGATTGGTCGGGGGGTGCTCGGCGTCGAAATTGAGGAGCTGGGTCGAAAGGTCTCCGAGGCTCAAAATGCGATCACTCGACAGGACGAACTTACCCAAGATGCGCCCGAAGAGTTTATGGACCCGCTAATCTTCACGCTCATGACTGATCCGGTCACATTACCGTCGTCCGGGGTCACCGTTGATCGCAATACGATCGCGAGGCATCTGCTAAGTGATCAGACGGATCCGTTCAACCGGCAGCCTCTCAGCCTCGAGCAGGTCAAACCAAACGAGGAGCTCAAACTCCGGATTGATCGATGGCTAACTGAGGTTCGAAAGAAATGAGCTCAGATAGTTAATGAGGAGGGAGGGAGGGTGGGAAGGTACGTTATGGAGACAAGGCGAAGAAATTGAAGACATCTCACCCACTACGCTTAATATTTCCGGCTCCGTGATGTTGGGACGAGTGTAAAGTTCGCATCATTGCAAAAGGCACGATCACATGGGACAGCGTCGAGAAAAGCAAAGATCACCAAAAAAAAAAGGGCGACGTTTCATGAATGTTGTCAGCTCATACAATAGATTAATGCCGGTGCGTGGGGAAAAATCTAGATGTATACCCTAAGGATACATGAAATATACAAATATATAAATACAATGTCAGCATACGAGGTATTTGTTTTTCACGAAAAATCTGCGTTTAATTGTTAGAGATGGAGAAAATTGACAAAGTGAACAAAGAGCTGATCACGATAAAAGGAAAATGCAGCAATCAGTGATAAAGAATACTATCACATTAATATAAAA
Organism: Stratiolaelaps scimitus; assembly: GCA_019614645.1. Taxonomy (NCBI): domain Eukaryota; kingdom Metazoa; phylum Arthropoda; class Arachnida; order Mesostigmata; family Laelapidae; genus Stratiolaelaps; species Stratiolaelaps scimitus. Next base: position 254,702 of record JABWDB010000079.1, read on the forward strand.
AAAAAACAAAACAATGATTAACATTTAATGATACACTGATTTTAAGCGTGTTAGCTTGAACGTGATATATGTGTGTATATGAACAACAGTTTTATTTGTATGAATTATCCACTGTTTAAATATAAACTGGTAGTGCACGTGATGAATGAGACTACGATTCAGCATGATGCCTATGTGTGATAGCTGATTTTCATCTAAATTTGAGTAAGATGAAAACAGTTACGAGAGGTACATGCTGTGTCAAGACTTGTTCAATAAAGAAAAATTGATATTATGCCAGTTCGTCGCCTTCCCCGGGGCATGGAACAGGTAAATTTTTCATTTCGCCTTGGAAGTGTCCCTATATTGCTAAATTTGCCAGACATCAATATGAAAAGGATATTGAGGTCGAACGTGTGAGGAAGAACGTCCACTACAGTGAAGAATATTAGACAGTGAACAGGACGTGCGTGCGAGGACAATATGTTCCGACCATACCAGCTTTCAGTGTACCATGTGAGTGTTCGGTGCAATGCACAGCCATTCGAACGATTACACTCCATTGACAATTTGGCGAACATATGTTAAGTGACGTGAATTTATCTGTAGGTTGAATGGGGGAGATAATTTAACTTTAGATTGTCCATGAGGATACGTCATTTTAGAAATAAATAGTGATTCAGGCGCATTTTGGACAAACCCCCATTGTTGTTCTTACTACGTGTAAATCACTGTTCGTTGCTACTTAGAGTCATGTGAACTTGTGAAAAGAAATTCGATAGTCGCAGTCGCGGAAGTCGCAGTCATAAAAAAATTAGGTTTTCTCTATTTGAAAAAAGGCGGCTCGGAATTTCAATTTTGAAGCGTCGTGTTAAAGATTTATTTGGTAGGTACGTAGAGAGATGCAGTCTTAAGAAAAAACACGAGTCTCTCAGGGGTTTAACACTGTCCGTAATGGTATTCGAGACCATTATGGATGTGTTTCACATGGAGTATGCCCATATTTCCAAAATTGTCTAAACTAAGATTTCTCTTCAATTCTAGAGAACTTAGACATTCCTACAGACCCTTTTATAGAACTGGACGAATAGATTTTCATTCGAGAGCTTTTGCTTATTCACTTAGCGAAACAATTGATATTTGTTCTCAACGTTTCACGCTACAGTTCGCATGAGGAAATACGATAGAGGTTAATAGCGCGTACCAGACGGAGTATGTTTCGATTAATTTGACGATATGGCTGAAGTAGTCCACACGCACATATTAAAAGTCAAAAATTTTACGAAATTCAACGGCCTCCTTTGGAAATCTCGTTAGAAGCACTCCTCTTAGTCTTTCACTCTCTATAAGTTAAATTTTCCGATTTGACTCCTAGCCAACATTTAAAGTTCGCGGTACTGCTTTCACCGCAGTCCACGGCATTGCTTCATGAGATGAACCCCTTTTAAATGCCAATGTGCGCACGGTGGGGATCCTACGTGTCTCCTCTGATTGCAAGGCGCAAACCACTATGGTTTACCCAACAATGACTCTGTAGAGAAATTGTACAGAAACCTCATGTTCATTATCGGTGTACACAATACTTCGGTTTTACAATGCAAGTAAACGGTGCTGGATTATCAACTGTTCCTTCTAAATGGATCGACTCGCATTTTGTGTTCGATCTAATCCAACTTTCCATATGCGCAGTGTCTACGTAGGCAAGATTTTGTCGTATCGCCTATCGCGCGGTATAATTGCAAATAATTAGCCTATATATAATTAATCAGACGCAGTTAAATGCAGCCCTCTGTCTGTCTGCCGATGCACAACTGGCTCGTCGTGTAGGCCGGCGATTCTTATCACCCGTCGGAGTGTGTCTATCACGCTGAGTGTCGGCAGGGTGCCAGGGGCATGAGCGGCATGTAGTAACCTGCGGTGCGACTATGTGCTGGTCGTAGACGTGGTATCACAGCTCCATCTATTTCTCTCTGTCTCTCTCTCTCTCACTGACTCTCTGTTCCGCTTTCTTTGCCGTTAGCAGAGCTATGTGCGTGTCCCCTAGATGATTCTAAACTTAGTTGCTAAAGGCGCACCGCCTGTGGGTCCGCTGATTTAACCGATCTGTAGGGGCTGTGGGGTGTGAACCGCAGTCAGATTTCAGACATCCCTTTTACTCGGCTGGAGGGCAACAGGTACGAATTGTAACGCGCGCTAAGAGGGGGCTGGTAGCTCTTTCGGTGCCATCTAGCTTCTCAGAACTACATGCGCAGGGTCTACGAGCAGGTAAGCCTCTCTAGCTAGCGAGTGTCCTCTAAGCATGCTGGCTTTTGATAGGAAACTTCCTAAGCACCATACTTATAGTATCGCTTTTGACTCTATATGGCGGTCAGACATATGGTGTCATACACAAAAATATAGACACTCTGATACCAGATATTATCGTTTAGGTAAAGTATAGCCAATTCGAACTCATAGTGTTTGGATTTTAAGTATGACGATTCAAAGACTTTGAACGAGTGGATACCGCTACGCCGCATATTCCTGCGGGGTATCTCACTCATTCGGCGGTGACTAGATACGGCGCTACTACTAACCGCTAACCTTGTTGCAATCATGCGGCCTGCACTGGTGAGCCTTAACAGGATCCCTTTTCAGGGTCCTCCCAGGGGGAGGGCGGGACTTGGCGTATGCGCCCGTCTATGAGTGGTCTCCTCCTAGAGCGTTCTCATCTTAGTGGTGGCTAGAGTTTTATCAAGCGCATGTAGTAGTCATATAGCTTCATGCTCCCTACGTCTCAACGTGTTATACGCCGATCTTAACTCAAGCCGTCTCAGTTCGCTCAACGTCTCTACAGCGCGGAGACCGTACACGACGAGGCCGAGAGGAAGGATGACGTCGCTTGCACCCGTAACTCGCCATATCCACAGCTGCGCGCTGTACGGCTCTCCCTCCACTGGGGCGGCAGCCCGACTCGCCTCGAAAATGCTCGGCGTCCGCTCGGCCAGGCCAGTGAGTTTAACGCTATCATCCGCCAGAGCCAGCCAACAACAGCTGGCTTGTTTGTCTCCTGATATCGGCATCCGTCCAAATTTAGACGAGAGCTGCAGAGAATACAGTTCGCTATTCGACCAACGGCAAACCAAGCTAAGCAGCCGGTGAGGACAGCTCAACACGGATGGGGGGGGGTCCGCTACAACTCCAACCGTTTGAGGCAGCACGCGTTAACTAGGCTGAGCTAGAGAACGCTTCTGCTCAACTGCCGACAACGATTGCCAGCGAGTTCTCTTCGTAACCGCATACGCACACTCCCAACGACACAGATTCACACGTAGACACGGCGAGAGGGGCTGCGGAGCGCCATTCAGTTGTGGACGCGTCGAGGCTCCATCACCCAAGAACAAGGCTGATCTACTCGCGCGTACGTATGCCACACGGCTGGTATCCAATCCTTTCAGCAGACCCAACCTCATGACTAAAGCCCTTCCTAACTCGGCCATTGGCGTTCCTGGCTTTGATGGGTCGACATGCGCTTAGAGAGCGAACTGCTGCTTGCAGTCGGTATAAATAAACAACGAACGAACAACGAGCGATCTGTGCGTTCTACCCTCGTCTAATACCAGCGGTAATAGCAACGAATATCTGATTCAGAAGGATGTGTTGGCCGTCTGTTCACGCTGTATCTATTAGCGCCCTAGCACGAGAACGACCAAGTTAAAAATATGATTTAACCATTTTTCCCTTTGTGGGTTGTTCGGTTAAGAGGCTACACTTCGTATCAGCTAAGCATGACAAAAGCATGGATAGTAGAATGTAGATATTTATATATATATACATATATGCTTTTTTCGCATTTCATGACGTTGGCTATAAGGCTTTGCTGAAGACTTGAGTGAGTGTTATGCAACCACTTGATTGGCACGAATCCAAAAAGTCCATGTCAATTATAGTATCGTCTATCTTATAGATCATGCTTCCACAACAAGAAATTACAGTCTATCTATTCGCTCTAAGGTTTGAATCTCAGGGAGGAGTGACCTAATTCAATATGCTATATACATCCTATATGATAAAAGAGCAATTGTAAGATTCAATAAATCATACTACAGTGCATCTTGCTTCCGTGACGTACATATGGACCCCGGGTGCTGTTGTGTGTAACTTCAGGTTCGAATTGAGGATTAATTATGTTGTAGATGATATAGGGATAACTATGTTTACCTCAATCTTCCGTCACCAATAAGGCAGGTCATACACGATGATGGAATTAGCTGAAGAATCATTGCAGCAGATGCTGAGGGACATCTCCTCTTCGGTACACACGGCGTACTTTATTAACGAAAGGGTTTGAAAGAAAAACCGCTGACTGTTGAGTAGTGTCTCTGGTTGCTTATTCTCTAACTCAACGACTCAATGCCGTTATAGCATAGGATGGAGGACTTCACCGGGGAGTGCCAGCGCTGCGAATTGTCCATACATCGCCACCACCTTCCACAAATCCTTCCCGTTGTTATCTGTCATTTCACTTTTTCCTCTTCCCCGCCCGCTCGGTCGCGTTGAGGATATTCCGAATTTAGCGTCAGAGCCCCTCGGGGGCTGAAGAGAGGAGCCTCCAAACCTGCTAAGAAGTAGCAGAACCTCATGAAGGACTGTGACAGGTGCTTGGCCTGTCCCATCCCTCGTGGCCCGATCTTCGTTGTGGACACAGCGGTCGACAGGTTTGCGATCGAATGACAGACATGGAAAAGGCAAGCGCTGCTTCGTCCGCCCGCAGGGTATGGGCAGCCTCGTCAACGAAGGCAGGCGGACAGGAGAGACCAGGCAGACACTGACGGCGAAAGAAGGACTGGGGGGTTCGAGGGGGGGGGGGGCAACAGATGGACATTGCCTTCAAGGATGTCTCGGCGCTAACGGGGTGGGGCGTTGCACTGTGAGCCGTTTGCCCGCAGCGACCGACGCGAAACGGCTGGCCACGAGCCTTCAACCTTCGAGACGGCTGGCTCGGTGGCGGCAAGTCAGCCTGGTATATTTCTCAACTTTTGAAACTTTTTAATGATGTGTCACACTGCTGGACCTTCACTTGCCTGCCTCGACGGGTGCTGTAGCCGACGCCAGTGGCCGCCTTCTCTCCGCGCGTCTGACTGGGCCTCGGATCGGCTGGGTCGACTGCTTTTCCCTAACATCCCTCGACCCCGCCCCCCCCCAAAGACCCCTTGCCTCGTGTGCCCTTCAGAGCTGCCCAGTGCACAATCCGACCCATTTCGTCTGTTCGACCACTCCGTTCGAAGTCGTCAACGAGTCCGATTCGGGTTGTTCAGCCTCGGCCCCCTAGCGCTATCCCTTTCGTCCTATTCCCCTGGTCCTCGAACGGGTGGGTCATCGACAGAGTCAGGACAAGTGGAGAAAGGAAGGCTTGCTTCTACTTCTCGAAGCAGCGACGAGGAGCAGGATGAGCAGAAGAGCGAAGGGGAGGTGGGGGCATCAAAGGGACTACTCGGCGTACGAGAATCTGAGGAATAGGAGACAGGAATAGCCACGGAAAGACAGAGACATGTCCTCTGGCTGCGGCTACTGCTGCCGCCTCTGCTGCTATTCAAACAAGACGAACAAGACGGCGGTGGCGGCGGCGGCGGAGCTAGCGACGAGCAGGAGCACGGCAAGAAAGAGCGAAGTCGATGAAGTGAAGAGATCCGACAGAGGGACCAGGCCAAGGCAGCCACTGTGTGTGTGTGAGGTACACAGTTACAGTTACAGGACAGACCGACAGGGAGGCGGTAGGGGCAAGACGAGAAGGGGAACCGGCGAGCGAGAAACGGCGACCAAGGGGATGTCACTAATCTCGACCAGCTAGCTAGAGATATAAAAGAAACAGCAGGAGTCGGGTCGAGGAGAGATCGCGAGTGGACACCAGACACACCATGAATACTCTGACCGTCTTTCCGTTCGCTCTGAGCGAAGGCGGCATACAGTGACACCGGGCGACAGGCATAGAGCAGGCGAGCACGAGATATATATATATATATATATTAGAGAGAGAGAGAGTGAGAGAGAACGAGAGTGGACGAACGAGATATGACGCAGGGACATGCTGGTACTGCAACGACAGTGAGATAGAGTGCTGGTGGGAAAAATGGGGGGTGAATATGGGCTGAAGGCAGAACGCGATGTGGAGATGAGCAGGGGCCTTCAAGAGGAAAAGCCAGGAAGAAAAGGACGATGGCGCGTGGGATGACCTGACTTCGACCGGCTTTATTATTAGCAGATTAAGATGCGATGGCAGTGACAGCGCAGAGAGAAACTCAGAGAATGAAATGACAACCCGTACACGTTGTCCTTGCACGCGAGTGCGAGGAGTCCGCTCGATGTCGGCTGGCGGTGTTTGGGACGACCGCCGGTACCACCCTGTAACGCCTGTAACCGGCAACCCCGTGAAATTCGGGCTCTGGCAGGAGAGAAAAACAGGGAGAAAGAGCGAAGGAGAGAGAGAGAGAGAGAGTGCGCAAAGAAAACGCCGGTGGGCCGGCGTGGTGGGTCCATCCGCCGTCTATGTCAAAGGTCAGAAGCTATGTGACGGGAGCTAAACGAGAAATCCGAGAAGTCCTTCTCAAAGGCGGCCGAAATTGCTGTCGATCTGAAATCTGCAATTGGAATGGAGGAACGAGCCGAACCGGGGGTAGCTACAAAATAAAGTGCTATGCAAAAGGAGTCGCCACTAGTGAAACGAATGAAAGAGTATGCTGCATACAGCCCGAACAGAGAAGCGACGTATGTACCAAGCGGGGTCATGCGTCGACGGGGGGCGGCGATAGGGGGAGAGGGAATGCGGGAAAGTTAAAGGGAAATTCAAGGAAATGTCTGATATTCAAGTGTGTGAGCTGCAGGGCATCCAGTGAGAATGACCCCATAAAGCTGGAAGTACCCTGCAAGTCAAAGTAACACTCACGGGGCAAGGAGCTAGAGGCGGCTGGTGAGGGTTTAGTGCCTAGAAGGGTTCCAAGTTTTCACGGAGCTCACACCCATTCGCTCATCGCGTCGGCCAAAGATTGCCGCCCGCCGCCGCCGCCGCCGCTGCTACCACGAGCGGCTTCACCTCCCCCTAATGATTTCCCGGTAGCAACTCGCTGACGGCAAGCCATGCAAGCCACAAGCGAATCTCTTTGCAGCCGCCGCCCCTCGGGCTCGAAGCTAGCCGGCGAGGAATCCGAATTCTCTAAAGCGTGGCCACCTTCGCCTCTTTTGCCAGCTTGCAATAATCATAACTGGGCAGCCAGACGACGCGTTGTTGCTCTCGAAGTTGTATTCGTTTGCGCCACTTCTACCCTACTAGGTGCGCCTGTTTCTCTCATCGTACTTGGCCTCCAACTCACCTCGGGGGTACGATATCTTGAGCGGTTCGGCCAACGACGGCTGTTGGCTCGTCGGCTATGCATCGAGATGTTCCCGAGAAGGGAGCCAAGTCCGATTCAGCTCAAGGCGAAGTGTTGACTTCAGAAAGCAATGGCCGACATGCATAAGTGGCATACAAACGCATGCGAACAGAGAGGATTCAGTTCAAGCAGTTGGCTTCTGAGTCTTGCATTGTATGTACACCCCCGTATACCTCAGATGTCACCTAGCAGCATCCGGTGAAAGTGTTGCCGACCAGACAACCGGAAGTCGGCCACGTCCTACTGTTCACTCGGTCTAAGTGAACTGATGTACAGCCGCCTCAATATGTACGAGTGAGTTCAGAGTACGCGCTTGTAGATAGAGCTGAACTCTCCATACATGTCCACATGTACACACAAAACGATAATTTGCTGAGTATAATAATCCGGTCAAAAGAAGCATTATGTTACTTAAGGGGTTGATTCATGCGGAAAGCAACAATGTAAGCTCTGATAACAAAAGCATACCTTGAACAGCAACTAAAAATCATAACATCTCCTCCGTTGCGCAAGTCAAACTTTCCTAGCACAATTTCCGGTCGGATCGGCGCTATTGGCGTACTTCAAGCCCTCAACCAAAACCACCTATTCTCCGTATTAGGGTGAAGTGGTAAGCGAAGTTATGTCTAGCCTCAGTCAGAACACAGCCGCACACTATATGGGGAACAACCTACTCAACTTGAGAACAAGCACAGTAGCTTAGCAACTCGGCCACGTGGAAGTAGGTAGTCGGGAGGCCACATTTAGAGCCAGCACAATGACGCTGCCAACGAAAATGACAGCATTAGCAACAACAGCAATGAGCAACAACGACACCATGATATTCAGGGATACAATCGACATGGGTAGCTTTAGGAAGAAGCGCGGACCATCTCCGGAAAACGGGCTGCATTTCTTCACAGAATCACAGTCGAGCAACTTAACAACTCTTCTGTGTAAAGAAGAGTGTACCCGCCGTAGAAGGTAATGATCACATGGACACGTTTAGTTGTTCCAAGTGATACACAATTGATCACTAATTACTTTCGAGATCGATTTTCCCTTAGCACTGAGATAGATGTAAATACCCGTTGCTATGCACAGATCGCTCTCCAAGCCTCGTAGACTCCTCTTGTCTGAATACACCTCGGTCTGAGAACACTCGTCGACAAACAGTGAGCTGAGACATACATTTACATCTAGGGACACGGATTTGTGCGACGATCAAAGTGACATCAGGCAAAGGTGTTGTTGTATCTTGCAAGTGGAGACGTCACCAGCTTTCGCGAGAACAACGCCATCTTCAAATCCGCCATTGACCTACATGGCTGCCTGGCTTGCCATCCTCTGGCAGACGTCGAAATTGTCACCATATCGTCGAAAGGTAGAAAACTACAATACAACGAACGAAACAGCAGGTAAGTGCGTTGTTCATGTCGTTGTTTGTGTGATCAGTCTGAGAGAGGAAGCATGTTCTGCTTGCTCCATACCACGCACTGAGAACACTTACTCGTGCGTAGAGAAGTCTCTTCGTTCGACTGCCTATATATTTTCTTATGTCAATTTAGTTTTCCTGTGTGTCTGATTACCTGCGGAAACTATCTATCTAATGTCTACCGCGTCTGGTAATTTTTTTTTTATTTTGAAATCTCTTCCGTGTCCTTCATAGTTCTTTCAAGTGCTGCAGCGAAAATCGCACCAAAGCACAATTCAAAATATAGCTCAAATAGCTACCTCCCGTGGAAAAAAACGTTCCCCTTTGAAGAAAAGTGACTTGTTTGAGCTAATTTTTACACTGATTGGGTGGCCAATACTATGATATTATATTATGGAGGTTCGAGGAATATGTACAATTCAAAACATAGTTATTTGTTTATACTGAAACCCGTTATATTTTCATAACTATTATTCTCATTGAAAAAGTATCGCAACATGTGTCGTTATAAAACTCGTATATACCACTAATATATTACCTAAGATTTATTCTATTATATATAAAGCAAATAACAAGTTTAATATTGAAGATATTTCTAGCACCACACACAGTCTAAGATAGCCACTTCTCGTGGACAAGCGTCTAGGCTACCTCAGATACTATGACTATGTAATACACCGATATTTGCTAAACCCTCCTAAAAGAAAAGCAGAAATGACTCAAAAGTAGGGACACTTTTTCTCCATTTTTGGAAAAGTGGACTTGTGCCTTGCACAGAAGAACTCAGCGAAACTCACAAATAAGTGCAGTGTATATATCTATATATATATATACATATATTTTTTAAAATTACTATAACGATCACGTATACTAAGTATTACAACCAATTCACAAAAGTTGTTATTTACCCGTATTCATATCTAATTTGAATCAATGTGACTTCATTCACTGTGACTCCCGGTTGAATCGAATTCTATCGAATGCTTCCTAAAACACTTAATAATATTAAACTTATCGCAGATATTCGAATAACGGCTAGCATCAGCTAAGGGTGAATTTTTAATGCTAAGATCTTCCTTAGATATCCAATGAGGCTACGCAATTTCTATTTTCGATCACAATTCTATTCTATATGGGGGAGGTCTTAGATGTATTTTTCGCTCAGCGGGTTCAAGTGTCTCTCACTTTTATAATTGACTAATAAATGATTAAAAAATTATTGTTATAGTTGCGAGCGCTATATTCAACGGTATGTTGCTCTCAATTGTGTCAAATACGCTACTCGAACACATTCTATATGTTTCTGTATACTTTGAATTTTAGAATCTATGTGCACACAACTTTAAGGATTTTACCACTGTAATTAATTTCCGAAACATGGCTGCGTTATTGCGATCCCTACTCCGGCGGTGTTTGATTATATTTTTTTATTGTTCAAATATCTAGGCTTTAGCAATTATCTAACAAGTGATTGGGAACGATTCAATACTTAATATATCACAGTATTATTTTGAGGCGAACCAGTCTCGTTCCTAACGATGGTGCTGTGCTCGAGGTCACGATATTGACATGGATTTATCTTCCTGCGAAACTCGGCTACAAAATCTCGTATATATATATATATAATAAAAGTCAATCACTTTTTATATAAAGGAGGCCACATGAAACGAAGACGTATGTATGTCTAGCGAATGTGATTACAAATTACCGCGCCGCAGGGTCTGTCCTTATGGTGTCCAGCAGGTTGAGGCTGTTTCGCCTCCATCGATCTTGCCTTCTTCCGGTCCGTGCCTGCGAGTGATCACCAGATCATGTTGTTTAGCTTTGTTTCTTTCGTTTACCACTGTGACCACCCGTCGGTGATACGTCCTTATGTATAAGTCGGCCGCCCTTACCACACATCTAACATAGGGCCAACATCGTTTGCCGTCAGTCAACGCTTACCACGCCTCGTTACCCCTTCAAATGCCAGAGCTCTTCTCCACTGGGTGACTTGCCTCAACACAGTTGTGTGGCCAAGGGCCGTGAACTGTTCTTTTCTACTTTCATTTGGGATCTTGGCGCACCTCCAAAGCCGCATCCGCTTCTGGTCATCCCCCAACCCCGAACATAGGCTACGACGTCATCATCTGACCGGCCACGCTCAGGGCCACCAGTCCGTTCTACCTTATCTGAGGAACAGGGCACTCTCTGTTCCACTTTTAATTGGCCTGGAGAAAGCAAGGAGTTACGACAACTTGCCTAACTATTCGTGCTCAACCTTTGGAATCGCTTCTAACGAGTGCGCTTTGCACGTTGTCGGACAGCTCCTTACCCTCCGTGGTCTCATTTATGGCGTACGCAGGAAAACTTTTGTCGCATAACATTGTACGAGTGGTCAAGATGTGCTCAGTTGCCATAACACAAGCAATAAATGTTGGAAAGGGGAGACATTTACACTGCGGCAGTCAGTTCGTTGCTAAATGGAACGGCAAACAAGACAGCTGATCAATTATGAATTGTCAACGCTTGTGGAGAAGACTCGAATAATGCAGGCTTTTCTATCTATTGTGAACACTATTGCGTAGTCGCCATCTCCTGCTAGTGATGTCATTCTATGGTCATGTCACGGAAACAATTAAACCATTGCAATGAGCTGAAAGACCACGCCACGGGTCGTGATATGGACCGTTGTCATCAGGAAATATTGCAATGACTCTAATGAACTACAGCGGGTACTATTGCGTTCAGCTCAACTGATCGTGATGTACGTATGGATACACAGAATAGGATGGATCCATGGATCAAATACACATCGTTATAGAGGTTAGTGTAGATTTTTAAACGGAAGATCATATTAACCTCGAATTTTTCAATACGAAAGCAATGAAGAGTCACGCATAGAGAGAGAAAAATATGTCTGGACCAAACCGACACCGTGCATCAGATACGCAGTCGATGTGTTCCACCATTTACAATGAACGATATTAACGCTAATTTGAAATAGAGCTATTTCCAGTTTGATGTGTCCGTAGGATATTGTTCCAGCGCGATTAAGTATTAGTGTGGCTGCATTTACAAGCACGTGGTGGTAAGTACGGTGTTTCGAACAGCATTTATCTAGATCTTACCTTTCTCCTTCTTTGCTGAGAACATAGTCCTACTATTATTTATAATTATTTGAAACATAGTGAAGATTTTTTATTAGAAACTGATTTTATTAGTCTCCGTGTAGGGATTCATATTTCCTAAACGTCATCTAAATGATTAGTTCATTATACTACAAACCATTTAATATGACCGCGTACTATGGTTAGTCTTAATGTAAAAGTCTGTGTGTGTCTTTAGATGTGTCATTTGGCTTATATAAAAAGTAAATTTTCCATTGCAGATTTTCAGATTTTTCAACATTTAACATGCACGGTACTGATTTTGGCATTGTTTCATAAGATGGACCCCTTAAATGCAAAAGTCCGACTGATGGAAAAGCTGGGCTGATTCGGGGACCTATCTTTCCCTCGGGAGAGCTTCGTGGATGTCTTTCAAGGCGAACCCCCGAATTTGTGTGTTCGTCCGACGCCGCAAGGCAAGCTAAGATGCAAGGTAAGGTTTGCTCTTCGGAGCATATATTGAGTTGGTGTCGGCTGTGGTAATGATCACAGCCGGCGGTCGGGTGAGTACCACTGTTTAGCCGTGGGTGATACGCATAGACTTCAGAGTGATTAAATGCTGGGGGCCCACCGTGAGTGCATTACGTCGTAGCATCGAATGGTCTTACTATCTATCTCCTAATATAGTGACACTGTTGGGGGTAGGGTGTCAGGGCGAGACATTACAATTCATTCGAATTATTTTCTTTCTGTGCTTACAATATTAAATATAGTTCGGAAAAAATGGCTTTTTTGCTTTTCACAGTGATTGTTGGTTTATTTGAGATTGATGGTGGACATTTCGACTATGCCGCCAGGCGGCGCTCTTTTGGCGGGCACTTTGAACGTGACATATCTCACGACACAGATGAATGAATAACGAGTAGCTTCCTGTTCCATAGGTAAGGGTAAAGCTTTATTTGTTTATTAAAGGAACTGCAGTTTTTACACTGCTTTAGTTCTCTTATATGTCACGACACGGGACTCGAACCTGCGACCATAATAAATAGATACTTCATTTTATGTAAATGTCGCAGATATTTTTGTCTCCGAGACGACCACGAGAATGAATGTGAAATGATCCCGTCACTGGCAGGATTAACAATGTTCAGCTCGCAATATGCTTAATAAGCGATTGTATCATATCGATTGTCAATGTCACATATATAATACACTTGATAATATCGCAGTGAAAATAAATCGATTTATTGAATATATTGAACATCTCAATTGGATATTTTTTACAATCATTGTAAGTGAAATCTGTTGGGACTATTCCCTGTTAGAACAAAGTGGAAACTGTTCGGCAAAGTGCTCTAACGAAGTTTTTTGAGCAGACAAATGCACAACGAACCAATATAAGCCGTGCGTCGAAATGTGCCATAACGAATAGCTGCATGTCCCGTAATAAAACTATAAAGCAGAAAACGACCTTTCCAGGAGGTGTTAGATAAAGCGACATGCATAAGGTCTCCGTACGCTAGTTCGCGTGCAAGTGATGTATCGTCGCAAAACAGAACTCACATCGGATGCGGGATATGTCCGTGTGTACTGTTGTTGCTGCTGCTGCTGCGGCGAGTGTTGTCATTGCCTTTGTCATTGTTCTTGCTGGTTGTATTTCAGCGCTTCTTTTAGCGCAACCATCTCTTACAGGATGCACGCTGTCATGCACAAATGCAGTAGCGTCAGATGACCTATCGCGTCGGGTTGGCAGTGTTCCTGGATAACGTGGTTTGTGGACCGCGTTGCAGCAGGCGGAACGCTGCTGCTAGGGAAAGCGAAAGAAAACAGCAGGAGACGAGAAATATCTCTCACATTTGGCATACAACCTGCGATGGTCGGTAGTCTCCTGTTTCCGGCTCCCCTCCGGGAGCAGGTCTGCGGCCAGCGTTCCACAGACACACGAGCCAGAGGTTCGTCCCACGTGGGCCGATAGGGCCTCGTACAGCTCCCGTAGCACTCCCGGCCCTCAGGCGTGCTCTCTGACAGGTAAATTCTCGAATTGATACAAATACGTCGCAGCGCTACTGTGGTCGTACCAGCTGTTTAACGAATTTGTCATCGGCGTATGCTTCTCTGCTCTGACTTTTACTTTGCCCTTCTTCTCTCTCTCTCTCTCTCTCTCTCTCTTCCATGAAGCCAGCAGTGTGTGTCGTGGCTCGGACCCAGAACTAAAATCCTCAAAGAGCTCGTTCCCCGACGTTCGACCACCAACCGAGTGGGACTCTGTGTAAAGGACGAACGAACGGCGAGAAGGAGGGAGAAACCAAGGAATATGGGGTAAGGGAATCGAGATAACAGGGATATTCGCCGATGCTAGTGTCCGTTGACTGTATTCCTCTGCGCCATGGCTGTCGTCGAGTGTGGGTCACTCCTGAAGAGGGACAGCTCTTGGTGACATCTCGAAGAAAATCGACGTAGATACCCTGTACGCATGTGTACGAAGCACACGGTGTCTTGAGGTTTACGTCAATTATGTGGGGTTCTTGTTAACGGTTGGGGTTGGCCTACTGTCGTGATATGAGTGAGGTCGTTGACAAGATATAAATCAGTGACCACGTAGATATATATATATATATATATATATCGGTTCATATGTTTAATCTGTGGAGAGCTCAACAAAAGTGTCTACTTTGTGAGATACATATTTATCAATGATAAATGTACACATAAGATAACAAAGTATAAAGTATTTCCTGTGCTGTATATGGGTAATACATTATCGCAAACATTGCATTACTATTCAAAATTTACCTCAGCTTTAAGAAAACACGAACTTTTGAGCAAATAATTAGAAGCAAAAGGCTTACACATAGGTGGTTAAAACAGGTTATAGTGAAAGATATTCTTATTACAGATCATTTTTGGGATCAAGAAAAGAGTCTATACATATATAACGCCGTTCTGCACGGGGATATTGTAGCCATCTTGTGTGTCGACAATTGCCGCGTATATTTCTTTGAACAATAATACGACATTAAACATGCGAGCACGTAAAGCTCCCACACACTTATGATCACTTCGCCCTCATCACTACTGACAGCAATAATAAATTAGCCACATTCAACAGCCGCTAAAAAAGTGCTACCACGACGCGACCGCATTGTCTGCCCCATCAGTGCTCGTAGATATGCCCAAGCATAGGGATAGCAGTCTCTTGAATCGGCTTCCTTGAGGCGCCATACGCAGACGTTCCTTGTTCGGGCCGATGACAGCGGTCATTCTGACGTCTGGAGGCGCGTTTTAAGAAAAATGCGTAAACTCGCGTATAGGGAACGAGTGGCGGCAGAGCAGCTGCAGGAATCGGCAGCGTTAACATCGCCAATGCTAACGTTCGATGTTGTACTGCCGAGGCGATGCCGTGTGCCACATTTGGCTAGCAGTGAGGATCTGTTTTTTACTGTGAGCCGGCAAGTTGGCAGCGGGTAGCTCACCGCTCCTCCGTTCGATTCCTGCGTCTGGCAAGAAGGCCCCTCCGTCTCAAGACCGTGGCAGGCTTGCGAGCCTGATGCTCACGGTGAGATATATCTTCATAATAATATCACCTTTCCTTCCCCTGTCCTCTGCCATCTTCCACACTATATACTTACAGTGGATACACAGGCGGAAGAGCCAGCCAGCGTCCGACGCTTTGGCCGCTTCTGCAGGGGAGGGCCCACGCCGGCGTGCGACGGCCGCGGATCTCTGATTCAATATCTGTCCCTTGCTCATCTTCTCGCTCCGTTAAGAGTGGTCAGTCCCTGCGGCTTGGCGCCTTTGAACTGCCTTTGCTGACATCCTGTTCAAGGAGGAAGCGAAGGCAGTTCGGTCCTGACAAAGTAGGACAGCGGGCGAAAAGAATAAGAGTCACAGGACTAACACCAGCGGAGTAGCTTGCTTGGTGGCATGGTCTGAGCGTGGTCAATAGTGCTGCCGCTAGATCATGCGTTGCGAGATGGCGGCATTTTTCCACCAGATAAATCGTCAGCTTGTCCGCCAGAAGCTACATCTGACACAGGCTGGCTGTTGATGGAGTGAGCTATATATATATTTTTTTTTGAGACGTTCATGCAAGACAAATGTATTTTTATAAACACAAATAAATTTGACAAAATGTATATTGACAAACAGCTCAGCTGGCGTTCACACGGCAATATACTTCATTGATTTTTCTGAGTAAGACGGACTAACCTGTATACATAATATCTATGTATATATGTGTATATATATATATATACAGGTTAGTCTGTCTGACTCAGAAAAATCGACGGAGTATATTGACATGTGAACGCGAGCTCAGCTGTTTCACACATAAAGCTGTACATATTCTGTAAATGTACTCAATATCTCACGTTCGGCTTCCCAGAAACAGTAAACGCCGAGCCGCGATCAATCATATATACTACCAGTGTCTAGGACCGCGCACCTCGTGTTTAAAGACCGACGAAGCCGCCGATAAACAGAATGTTTTTTGTTCACTGTTGACTTTCATGCTAAACAGAATAAAAATAAATGCAATTACATTACAAGGCCAGCGAGATAGGGTGTTGCTATTCAATGAACACTGGATACACCCGTTTCAGTATTTGAGATCATGAATTTCTCTCATTTCCTATTTCCCTGCTTACGAGGACATGTTTCGCTCACCGTTATGCCCATTTTCACCAGTTCTCCACTAAATACTGTCGCTTGCAGTTGCTTCGAACACCCCGCGGCCAGAGATAGAGGTTACCATTGCGAGCACCGGTCGGGCCTGCTGGCCTGCGCATCTGCCCGGAATCGGATGCTGGGAGCTGAATCGCTGCTTAAAGTGGCAGCGTTGAGTCTTGGGCGTTCGCGTTCGTCTTGTGCCTCCTCCAGCCTAAGTCTGTCTTCTGCCAGCAGCTAGGAGTCGGTACTTGAGACGCTCATTCACGCACAATGCGGACTCACACTCTTTACTGACCCTCTCACCCACACATCTATAGCTCCTCTGGCTACGGGCGCAGTACACACTCACATACAAACTGCCTATCTCTATTTCTCCTTCGTTCCTCGGCGTCTCCCAGACACAAGCACACACATACACACGCACACACAGACAGACATGCTCCCGCCTCTCTGCGATCTCGCTGGCAGCGGTGGCGGCGGCGGCGGCGTGCCGTGCTCCGTTCACGTTTGAGCACTTCATCTTGGTTGGCCCTCGCGTCTCTGGCTGGCTACGTTTGGGGATCGCCGTGGTCGACGAGGGTGCACTCGAGGAACGGGTGGCTGACTGGCTGGCTGATGGTGGCCTGCCTCAGTTTCCCCTTCAGTCAGACCCGCGTCCCCTTTCGCGCTGCTTGAGGGCGTTTGAGGCTGACGCACGACTCGGACGTGTGGCCATAAGCTCCACCGCCATCCGGCTCCAGAGGCGACGGCGGCGGCGGCGGCGGCGGCACTGGCACTCGGTCGTCCGATTTATGTTCTTTTCGGCCGAAGTAAATCTTTTGTAATGGTCCCGCGTACCCGCGTCTGCGGGTCTCCCTAGTGCGCTCAGCCCACATCTCTAGCCAGCTAGCCAGTCCGCCGGCCGGCCGCGCCTTGGGCTAACAGTCTGGCCCCATCAGTCTCTCTATCTCTCTCTCTAGGCGTGCGGCTCCCGACGCGATCCCTCCTAGAGCCCCATGTCCCCTATGATAGCTTCTCGCCCCTTGCCGCTCCCAAGTGCCCTTCCTCATATCGTCTTTTCTGGCAGGCAGCCTCATCGCAGTGGTCGTCGTCTTGGACGTCCATTGCTCAGCTCATTGCGGAACGTCCTAAGGATTTCTTCTAGTAGCGTTATAGGAACAACGGCATCGGCTGGTACGCTACGTACGCTGATGGCCATCGCGCGTATGGTCGCGATGATAACTTTTAGGGTTTGCCTCTCAAACTTTCCTTAATGTTAAGGTGGAGAGACGAAGTGCGAAATGGATGCGGTGTCGTCTATGCCGTTTGAGGCTTGTTATTGAATATTCCAGATGAGGTAAGGGAAGAGAGTGGCACAACGAATGAGGGACATGCTTCATTGGTTCGACGGCCAATGGTTAGGTCCAGTTGGTGGGGATCTAAATATGGTTACGGATTAGAATCATATTGTAAGGCGTGTTTGTGCCGAGGGTTACACCATTATCTGACTGTACTCCTCCCTCCGCCAATCCGCTCCATCGCATTAATAGGCACACAATTTACTATAGACACATATACATCCATTTGGATGTGCACAAGTGCAATAGGCTTTTGGAGTGGTCAACTCATTTGTGTTACTATTCACTCATCAGCGGTTTTGTTTTTCCAGCTTTTTCCCTTTTTTCCCACTGGTCAAGTCGCCCGTCCTTTGCTGCTATCGGAATGGTTTCGATGTGCGGGGTACCTGCGTGGATGGTGCCAGCCGTTCGTTTGTACGGCGATACAACCAGCCCACGCTCACTCACTCACTCAGTCAGATACGTCTGACTGAAGGTCTTGAACCTGGACAGCGGCAACGGCTAGCGGCAGCGTCTGTGTAATGGCGAGCAGCCATAGACGGCAGCAGGCTGCCTGTCTCGACGTCTCTCTTGATTTAGTGCAGTGCGGGCTCTTTTTGTACCTCAAATACGTAACATACGACTCAACCGCCGGCGCGTCGCTGCCCAACAGAAGAAGGAAGAGCCCGACGCAGTCCCACGGTTCGGCCGACAACGAAACGCGACCACATACACAGACACACGCGAGCAAGACCGAGAGCACACACAGGACATAGGCCACACAAAGGCCGGCAGAGAGACGTACAATGGAAGGTCCTGCAATGCCCTAGAGCAGGCCATAGTGTTCACTGCCACCGCTACTGTAGCGGCCTCGTCCGCTGCGGCAGCCGGCAGCACGGCTCTCTGCCACAGCGACTGATTCATGGCCGCTCTAAACTGTGACAAATGTACACTTTTCGAGGAGACCCCCCCCAGTCCGACCCAGCTCGTCCGAGCTTTCTCCTCTGGTCTCCTCTCTCTACCTCTCTCCATTCTCTCCTTGCCATAGCACAGCTCAACCAAGTACCCAGCCAGCTCGCTAGGTAGCTGCCTTCACATCCCATCGCTCGCCTCTTTTACGTCTGAGGTATGTACTCCTCCGTTGGATTCCTTCAGAAGACGGAACCGGAGTCCGGGGTTGGGTTAGATTCTGGGGGCTATACTTCAGGTGATGGCAGTAGCGATACGTTGTCCTTCTCCTCCTATAGCCCTCCACACAAAGAGCTCACAACTCACTCACTGCCACATTGACCGACCGCCGAACCATATGGACTGAACCTCTATGGAGCACCACCCATTCGTACAGACGGCGGACAGCCAACGACACGAACACGGACACTCTTTCAGGAACAATACCTATTGCGTCCCCCCCCCCCGTTCTATTCTTAAATATTGTGAGCTGCGCTGATCGAATTTGTTGAAAGGCTTCACGAACAGGTAGCAGTTTTGTATGCATTTATTATTGAGGTTATTAAATCTATATTAGCTGCCCTTGTGTCTCGATAGTAGATGGAACGCAGTGGTGACACAGCGGGATCCAATCTATACGATTACAACGATGTATCGAAACAGTGAGCCTGTGCCAGGATGTTGGGTAGTCCTTCACAACGTCCAATGCGCGATGTCACATGTGCGCCTCATACGTCAGAGATAATAAGCTGCATCACTGGAAAACACAACACGGACTCTTTTAACTACTGATAATATCGTTATTATTATTATTTAAATTTAACATTCGCCTCAGTCAAACATCGGGAGAAAATCTCCCTCTATTGAAATATACTCCTAAGCATAGCTTATGCAGCACCTTTGTTTCTCTGTCGAAAACGCCGAGCTTCTATTGCGCGCGATTAGTTGCGGTAGGGGGTCTGCTCCTGTACGATCCGCAACCCGTAGCATAAGATGGTAACCTTCTGCTCATTCAATCGTCGGCAAGTTTCCCTGTGCGCGCCGTCATACAAAACGCGGGTCTGTCCCCGTCTGCGGGGATGCCTTATTTCGAGAGAAGCTCGAAGGTTGATCAATTTCCTGCAACAGCAGTCGGCGTTTCACTTCCGTCGCCGGCGATGCTTTTGCTGCGAAGTGATTTCTCATCGTCAGCCGGTGTGCATGCGACGCTGTCTTGGAACGATTTGCCATTGGGTCGGGAACACGTTCTCCCACGTTCAAACCCCTCCCCCCAATCTCCCCCCGTTGATCTCGAGGCCCGTCAAAGCCCACGCACGGTCTTAGCGGTCTACTCTCCCGCCAGACTCTCCTCGACGGCTGTGACGGCGACAGCGGCGGCAGCAGCAGCGTTGCTTTTGTCTTCTTCGTTCTCGGGTAGCGTTCAGCTGGCACTCACTCTTTGTTCAGCCTTGGCCTCCTGTCTCTTTGGCTTCGGCTTAGTCGGCCGACTACGCCCCACAAATGCGATCTTTCGCGATGATCGCTTCCGAGCCGATCGCTCCTCGCGATGTCTCTGCCAGATGCGCCAGCACTAGCGCCCAGCCAGTCCTCTCTCCAATCCCGGCGCTGCTCAGAGTCCAGCGGAACGGTCTGATGCTGATGATTCCTGCCAAGACTGTGCTACGTTCCCCTTCGCGCGCCCGCCCCCCACCTCCCGTACGTCGACATCGCCCATCGTTCTGCTGTACGTCGCCTCAAAGTGGTGGGTGACGTTTCAGAGCAGGCGTCGTCGACTTTCCTCCTATCCGATGCTGTTTCTCGAACCGCGACGGATCGTGCAGCTTTGGAGCATTGCGATGAAGACAGCTGAAGCGGTGAGGGATTTTTGAGGGCAGGCGCCATGGCGACCTGCGTTTGGCGAGGAAAACGAAGCAGTAGCAGCAGCAGCAGCAGCACCACCACCACCATCACCAGCCAGCCAGCCAGCCAGCCCCTAAACGTCTCTCGTGCGAAGAAGAACAAAATGCATGCATCGTGCAAGGATTCTCGCGACCAGAGGAGGACCAGAGGGGCACCCATATGTGCGGCCGTATGTTTACCCTTCAAAAAATAATCACCTTCTTCCCTGTCGCCGTCATCATCGTCCTCCCCTTTTTCTCTTCGCCTTTAACTCCTTTCTCCTGATGTCTCTGTTTTCTCTCTCTCTCTCTCTCTCTCTCTCTGACTCCTTTTCTTGCCTGTCCGTATAACCGTAGCGAAGCATACGCTTCGGTCGCTTGTCTGACGATCGCTGCGCTGTTGTCGTTGTCGTCGCTCGTTTGGCTCAGCCTTCTCCGCACTATCGTTCCTGTCTCAGACCCAACAGCAACGTAAGCAACAGCGGTAGGAGGGCCGACAACAACTGCCCGTCTTCTGCCACCTTGGCTTCTTCTCGTCTTGTTGCTGCTGCTGAGGCTGCTGCTGCTGTCGTTGTTGTTGCTACTCCTGCTGCTTGCCCCTTGTTCCTCTCTGTCCTCTTCTTTCCATCCCGAACCGTCGGGCCTTCACCCGTTCGAGATAAAAACACCCTCACGCCTCCCCGGAGTCCCCAAGACTTCCTTTCCTCCGGCTAGCGTCACTGGCATACAAGCCGACCTCTTCGCCTTACCAGCCTCGTGCATCTAGACCCTACGAGCGAAGTGCGCATGGGACGCGGTGCCGTCATGCACCTGGTCGTCTCTTAGCCCCCGCGAACGGCGGGAGACACATCCCAGCAGACGACCGACACCTCGACCTCAGATCGCAGTCAGTCAGGCAGCGAGCGACCGAGTATCCAGCCGGCCGGCTACCTGCTTGCAATCGCCTTTTCCACCTGCAAGCCAACCGAGTCCATTCGTAGCTGCTGAACGAACTTACTGGCCCGCATGTGACTGGACGAACAGGCATCGTCGGTGACAGTGCATTATACAGTGGTATCTGCAATGTCGGCGCATGCGAGTGTACGGTGGGGCTTGCCGGTCGTGAGAAAGAGGATGATCGGAAAGTGAACGAATGGAATGGGGGAGTGGCCCTACACGCTGAATGTCTACCTGTAGCGGAGCTTTGTGGGCCGGTTTCTACACAAGTTCGTTTTTTCGCCGTATTCATTGACATCAGCGACGACAACAGAGACACACACACAGACATGCATACACGCAGCGACATGCTTCCACAAATCCACGCGAGAGAGACGTTGTGGAGGTGCTGTCACCAGCCACCTCGAATGGAGACAACGAATAGAGAAGACAAAACAGAGCGCATCGAGACAGGAGGCAAGAAAGACCAGTTACACCGGAAACATAGCCGGAAACCGAGTCAATCGCGGTTGGGCACCTGTACTCACGCCCGCGCATCGTATCGACTTCTCGCCGTTGGCAAAGGCAAACAGGAGCTCGTGTATAGGATGTCGTCTTGCTCTGACTCGGTCTTATTGGCTGCCTCATTTGCAATGCACCGCATCAGCTAGGTACAGCAACGTCCCACCCATCGGAATCGAGCGAGCGAGCAAACTCAATATAGCCTTCTCCTATGCTATCGTGCATTTTTGCTTGCTGCAGCTCGATATATACTACCGCTCGAATCCTTTCGTTGTCACCCGTGGACTTTGTGTTTTCGAGGTCCGTGACAACAGTACATTTTTGAGAGTAGACCCGCTAGTCGGGGCGGAGGGGCATCGGGGATCACATACGCCGATTCCTTTTAGTTCCTTTAATCAGAAATAAATGTACCAAAAAACGGCGACACTCGAATGCAAAGACGCGTGGAGAACGGCCGGCTAAAGCGATCGTGGGCCTCCGCTCAGACGCAACGAGGGCTTGCAACAGGCAGGGGGCGAGTGAAAGTGGTGTGTCAAGCACAGCCGGTCGCCATCTATTTTTGCGAATGTCAGGAGTCTGCAGGCATTTTAGTGCTTAATACTCTCATCAAAAAAGGTCCCCGCACCAAAGAGACGGCCTCTCCTCGCTCCCGCATCCGGGGGGGGGGGTCTATGCTGGGCTAAACAAGGATCGTTGCATCAACAAAAAGTTGAAGAAGAACTGGCAGCCGAAGCAGCTTGTCAAGCTGCCCCGCTACCCTGCGCCGGATAGGAGGGATCCTCCAAATCTGGCGAGAGCTCCGGCTCGTCTGGACTAGGTAGGAACTGGTAGAAAGCAGAGCTTCTATAGTAGGTTCCATATAGGTAGTGCGCGGGTTCGATCGCCACCGTTGTACATTTGCAGTTAAAGGGGTTGTCCGTCTTATGAACCAATGCCTGAAACAGTTGTACCGTGGACGTTACATGTTGGCTGTGAGTAGTCAGCCTGGAAAATGTATTTAGACAGAATACGGAGAGAAGAGTCTATTGTCGTTTGTTGATATTTAAACATCTTCTATCGTACAACTCAACTAGATGATTTATATACCAATCCGACAAATTCATTCTATAAAGAAGTCGTGGCCGCGACTCTGAAACAGTGAATTAAGTAACGCCTACCTATTTGACCAATGAAGGTGGCCATCAACTCCTTTCTCGCCATTGTTGTATGGAGACGATGATGGTCGTATTTCGTCTCGGATCGCTTGAGGTGCCACCTTTCCTGCCGGCGTTTATTTGAAATTATAGAGGCGTTCTAAATTAGACGTATTAACGCGTCTCGGTATGTACATCGATGTCATATCGTGGGACTTAAGCAAACGACGCCTTCTTCCTAACATATAAATCGTTCCCCTATAAATAGATCTATTACCTTTTTTTTTCCAGCTGACTCTCAGCAGGAAAAAAACAAAAAAAAAATTTACAACAATTTTTACTATTAGATTACTATAATGGAATCATGATTAATGTATGTACCTCGGTAGTGCACACACACACACAAGTGTCATAATTGGCACACAATCGATTCCTCTGAAACAAATCGATGGAGTTAGGAGAGCAAATAATGTGTGTACTCGATGTGCGGTTTTGTAATCGGACGCTTCATACCATTCAGACCCATTATTTAGGCTAACAGTTAGATAAATGCCATATATATATGACCTTCATCCAGCATGGCACAAGCAAATCATGACGACCTTCAACATGACGATTTGTCAATGAGTGTAATTTCGATTAGGTTCACCTAAAATAGTGTACAATTATGGGACAGCAGATTTTGACTGTGCTTCCACAGTCAGGACGGAAAACAATCTTGTTTGACCAATTATCCGATTCTCCCCGCTGAGTCCGTTTGTCAAGTGCAGATCTACATTGGATTTGTTTTGTTTCTCTGAAGCTACACATGGCCCTGGCGCCAAGCATTCTCTCTTTTCTAGTTTTTAGTGTAGTCATTTCACTAACACTGCCAGTCAGCAACGTCTGAGCGAGTGGGTGATTGGGATGTCCCAAAGGAGCGTCTAGTGCAATTTCTAATTTCGGACAGGCTCCTCACAGCAGGACAAATAGATGGACAGGGTATGGCAGCGACGGTACACTGACCACGATTTCGAATTAGCCCGCCAATTTCACCACCATATCCAGCAATGGTAAAATGAACGGCATAATATCACGATGGATGTAACTACGGAGTTCGGTTCGCTTATCTCGGAAGTCATCCACATACACAGATACGTCCTAACGAATGTAACTCGCCAGCGAGTCTCAGCAGATCGTTGCGTAGCCGAGGCAGGAGTGGACGTTGCTGTTTCCTTGCTACGTTTTTGGAAACTGGCGCAAAAGCCGCTGTGATAGTGGCTCCCATCGAAGTCGAACTGCAATCGCTGCCGCAGGTGAACAGAGGCAACGCCTGCGTAGTTCATCGGGCAGCGGTTGTTGACAGCTCTAGAGGCGTTTTGACACCTGCCCCCCCCGCGCCCCCCCCGTTGAACCCCCGAAGGGTCGCACCCCGCGAGCTCGCTCTTCGTTGAAATTCGCTTGGCAGCTCGGCCCGGCCTGTTTTCCCGTATTGCACAGTCTTTCTTCGTTCTTGCCTTCGCTCTGCCGTGTCCACCTCCCGCTCATTGATTTTTGCTGCTGGCTGATAACGCGGCCGCCGTTGCCACCAATGTTTCTAGATTGGTAGCGGTTGCGGTAGCAGCATCGACATCAGCACCCGAGCGGCTGGAGGCTGGGGTATCTATCCGTCGTCCGCAGATGCCAGATGCACCCACTTTGGCTTCGGGTTATCAGGGCGATCGCTCTGCGCCGACTGACTATGGGGACTCACTCTTTAGGAGGAGACGCCGACCGGTCGAACTGGACTCGACACCGCCCTTGCTCTGTCTCCTATTGCTGCTGGACAAGAACAGCGACAACGCCACGCCATTTCCAGTGACAACCGAGGCCAGCTCTTTTTGTTTTTTGTTGTAGAACGACAAAGATTGCGCAGAGTACAAACTGTTGGGCGGGACTTGGTTAGACAGCTCAGTTTGGTACAATCGCTGGTGCAGCGGACGAACTGCTTTCAAACCAATTTGATGGTGCCCCCAGGCGGGCAATCTCTGATGCTGTAATTGCAGCCCTCATGAGTCCGCGTTGTTACCTAGTGCATATCTTACGATGCCCGTAGAATAACAACAGCGAGTCAATCGTCACGTTTTTGAGCTGGTACAGACATCGTTTAATAATTCGTATAACTCGATGGAAAGTAGATTGCTATCATATATGCCTGAAGGCAGCTAGTGGTGGGCCTGAGACATCTGGTCCTGAGTGTTGAAACTTGATAAAGGTTCCAGTAGGCTGTCGGTTCCGATACAGGATGGGATGTCTACTTTTGAATTGTGGGTTGAGTAACGGCTACAAAATTATACTTATATAGAATAATAATAACAATAATATCAATTGGATATTTGTCGAGCGACCTTCGAAAGCGTTATAAATGTTAAAGATCCTTTGGACATCAGAAAAAACAGATTCATTCGAAAACAAAACCATGTTGAAGAATTCTGTACAATCCTGTTTTTTGTGAGGGCTGCATCGTCTCAGCGCAAATATCCACGAAATCGGCCACAATAGCACTGATAAGGATGGAAAGAGCGTTTATTAGTTTCGAAGCTGTGTTTAATGGACTAATTTTGTTAATTTGCTTTCTCGACAACTCGACTCGAAGCTGCCGTGATTGACAACAATCGTCCCAAATTCAGCTACACCAGATCAAATTTACGGGCAGCAAATATTATAAGCTAACAATTGAGGGAGCACACATGTTTCACTTACAACGAACTCGTCTTGATTTCTTAACTGTTCATTTTATACCTCTTATCATACAGCAAACTTACTTAGTCGCCCCCCCCCCCTGCTTATTAAAATGATTCCGACGTGACAATGTCGCTCAGCAGCCAA
This sequence comes from Stratiolaelaps scimitus, assembly GCA_019614645.1. Taxonomy (NCBI): domain Eukaryota; kingdom Metazoa; phylum Arthropoda; class Arachnida; order Mesostigmata; family Laelapidae; genus Stratiolaelaps; species Stratiolaelaps scimitus. Next base: position 280,816 of record JABWDB010000079.1, read on the forward strand.
CGACTTGCGAGCTAGCGTATGCACTACCCTCTTCAGATCACATCGGACAGCTAGGTGACCTGGCGAATTTCAGACAACAGCTGCGCTGATCTGACACAGTATTCACAAGCGATGTCATAAATTCTGTGCATTTCCTCCCCTATGAACCCTTTTATCTGTCTCACTCTCTGCTCTTATCTCTCTCTCTCTCCCTCATCTTCGTCAGTTCGTTGCATTCCCGATCTTGGTCTCAATAAAATGAAAAGGAGAAATTCGTTCCCTTTCAATGCCGCTCCCAGTGGCTGGTGGTTATTCGAGGTATTTAGAACTGATGCCATCTGACTATCACATCTCGATTTGTCCCCTAGATTTAGCTTGGACAGTGGACGTATTATTTACAATTTGTGGACTCTTAATACCGAGCTCTGTTTTCACTTCCCTCTGCCAGCGTATCCTTTTGTATCGTATTTCTCACTACGCTCGTGTAGGCGCCACTGACAAAGTCACGGAGTCAGGAGCTTTTGCCAGTCTGCCCCAATATCAATCGGCATACGCACACACACACTCACGCAGAGGCAAACACGTTGAATAAATGAATAAAAAGAAAAAAACACGAGAGAGCTTTCCTTTACCCACGTTAGGCAACTCCTTCGGTGCCCACATCGCAGTAATTTTCTTTCCGGGCTTGTACAAACACTTTCCTTTTACCGCCCTCCTCTCCCTCTCTCTCTCGATATCTATTTCTCCATTCGGTCCTCTCGGTGCAATGTCGCCCCGTGGGACGCTCTTAATAAGAAAATCAGCCAATCTGCCACCAGGCGCCACCGATGCTATGCGAACGCATTGTTCCGAAAGAGCGACAACATAGTGGGGTCATCCTCTATGTAAATGAAATTAGCGAATGCCGTTGGCAGTCCAGTAGTGTTAACTCAGTGCGCGGTCTCGCCATTCGCCTGCACCCCGTATGAAGCAGCCAGATATACAGCGAGCTATCGGAGGTGGATCGCAATGGAAACAATCATACCGTACCCGAAGGGGCGATACGACGATACTCACGGATGTGGGTTCGTGCGATGCTCGTATTGGCTGAACTCAACCTGGTTCTCCCTTTGTTTTTTTGTCCAGGATACACACACTCGTTGCTTCAACGTTCGGATTTGCGCGACGATATTCGGGCGACGACTTTGCCGACGGTGTCCGCCCGGGCTAGAGGACGTTCAGCCCCTGCAGGAGCGAGGCCCAACGAAGGGCAATGGTGCGCTAGCTAACAGTGGACGGCTGCCGGTGCTGAGACACCAGTGCCCAATCGTTCCGGGGCGTAAACATGAGATATTTATTCTGTTTACTCAGAAGTATCATTAGCCACCGTCAGGAGGACGATCGGACCTGAGTCCAAAGAGGCATCTGGAGCTACACTGCACGACGACCTCATCAGCCGTAAAGGGAGAGAAAAGGATCTGAGAGTCCATGCAACCGACCCCCACTGCGCTCATTTGCTGCTGGGCGAAAAACGGCCGCATTGTAGAGGTGTTTGTGCCAGTTGTCTTTTGTCGGGGGCGGGGGGGGGGGTCGCTGAAGGAGAAGAAATCGCGGCGAAAGCAGCGGACATAGACTCGGGCAACGAGGCTGTGCCAGCGCTGTGAAGACTTGCGCACTCGGGAAATTATGTATCTTCGCGCATGTTTGTGTTGAAGTAGTTCACGTATGCGTGCCAGGGTCGTCACTTGTTTAGGATCTCGCTGGGCAGGCGAAACAAAAAAAAGAAGCTCGCGCCAAGATCAACAGAATCATGAGGGGAACATTATGCTGCTGGTTCACTCCGCTCTCAGCCGCTTCGCAATGCATTTCGCTGTGAGCTCGTACACACAGTCGCATCCGCGTGGACCCATGTGGACTCGAGGCAGCCGGCATCCTGCTACCGGCGGTTCTGCGAGAGAGAGAGAGAGCGCGAGAGAGCGAACCGTAGAGTTGTCAGTTGCGTTGCAGGAGGTGAACACTGTACCGCACAGGAGAGGTACGGTTCTTGTCGTTCTCTCTTCATCGGGCTCGTGTTGGCGGTGGTGGTGGTGGAGCTGTCGCTAATGAAGACGTGGTCACGTTCAACCTCACGCCACCTCACTGCAGCTGTAGCGAGAGCGACGAGGGTGACAACAATAGCAACATGCAGCCGGCAAAAAAAGACATACAGCCCACAACAGCTGCAGCTGCAGTTGTCGCATAAAACCTGTCGCCGCCACTTTTATATTATCTCGGACGCAGACCTGTGAACGAACATAAATCCTACGAATTAAGGCTTAACTTCGCTGGCGAAACGTGGCCCTTATAGAGTGGGTGCTATTTTCTGCAGCAGAAGATTCTCAAACCGTTTTGCTAAGTGCTACTCTGCGTAATGAAGTTAACTGCATCATACGGCAATATGAGTCTCCTCAAGCAGGTCTGTTGAATGAGAATAAATGCTCAGCCTAAAGCCACCGACGCTATGATGCCTGGGTACGTTGGACAAAGGCGTCTCACAAAAAATTTGACCCAGTTTATGCAGCGAGATCACAGCTCGACACCTACCGAGACATCTGATCTGTGTGCTGTCCATTGACTGTTTGCCGTTATGTTGTCGCAACACGAGTTGATGGAGTTCGAAATAGCCTAACTAAAATCACCGTATGGCTTTCATTTCTCAATTGAAAATAAATGCTACTCACCCGAGCAGAAAAATGTATAAATTCTGTTTTGGATGACACGTTTTTCAAATATTTTTAGCAGACTTGGACGAGGAAATTTTTCGCTTGGTAGTAACCGACGAGCCGGACCAAACAGCAATGATATGCTTCAGAATGAAAGACCTCTCGCCACTCTTGCTGCACCGAAACTCCACATAAACTTAACATGCTAATAATTTCGATCATTCAGGTATCGACAATGTTTTAGAAAATTGATTTGAATACAAATAAGAAAAACTGAAAATCCATTTACGATGGCAGATTGAGTTGTCACTTCATTAATAATAATAATAATAATAATAATAGTAATAATTAACGCTTTATTTCAAAGGTCGATTTAACAATTATATCGATGAACGGCGGTATCAGTAGAATTCAACATTTTAATTTCATCACACACATTTCGTTCAGGCATATGCGGCAGTGTTATTCGTAATTTACACAAAACGATATCTTTACACATGTGTCACAGGTGTCTCCTCCGCAACATGACCGTATATCCAGTATTTAAACATATTGCGATAATCGAGAGGAGTTACCGGCAAATATAGGGGCAAACAGAAACAGGAAGAAAAAAAAGTGTGCTATTCATTTTCAATATCTGAGATCGCCGACCTGTGACCTCAGTCATACTTCTTACGGGCAATGAGCAAGCTATCATCGCCATCATTATCGTTGAATCCCACCGCGTGACCAAAGTGACCATAAATAACCAAAATGTTGTTCTAGGAGAAAATATGTGCAGGAACCAGCATCATTGATAAAAAAAAGGCAGACCAGAAAGTGATCTCACTTGGCTTCTTTAAGTCGAATCAGCCTTACGGCGGCCTGTATGGACAAAACTTTTCGCCCTCGTCCAAAAAGCAGCGGATTCTACTGACAGATGCAAGCGCGATTTCTTGGTCCCACAAATCATTCCCTCTTAAGTTCGCCTGCCGTCCCCCAGATGGGTTTCACCGACACACTCACATACATATGGTGCTCCCAGACTGTCCTGACCACCCACACCGTATGAATTAAGTATGTCTCGGTGCAAACCTGACGCGTCGAGGGACGAGATGCATATGATCGCGTCTTGCGATAACTGTATATCCCAACGGCGGTGCACGCCTCAGAACAACATGTCATAAGTATCTGTCAAGCTGTTGCTTGCAACCTCAAGGGATTAGCCTCGGAGAGAGACAGGGAAACGCCATTCACACAGGCCACGGCGGACATTGGACCGTGCATCGATTAGTGAGTGAGCACTTGGCGATGTCGTCCCACTTTCGCGATCACCATTGACGCATGATCGCATTTTGTTCTTATGGTGTCGGCAGTACGACGAACGATCATCGGCCACCACCGAGTTGTTGCCATGCTATTTACAATACAATCTTCCGAAGCATAACGCATAACCTATAAAATAATCAACACACAATACCCCTTGTACATTTGCGGTTATTTCATGGTGCTACGCGTGTATCGGCTACCTGTGGCAGGTGAACGATGAATATCGTGCAAGAATATCTCCCATCATATCCACACCAGTGACCGCTATTGTGGACACTTTTTGTTTTGTACCACCCTGCTTTACCATGATAGACAATTGTAGCAAATATGTTGGAATATCTTTCAAAGTCCAGTGCCAAATATTCGTGGCAAACCTTTCTTGTACACAACATAACACCTACGAATTATATTGATATAATAATAACTGTTATTATTAATATTAAGATCATACCCAGTAGGCTGACTGACTCATAGCTGGGATTCGACAAATCACAGCCGGTGTGGCGTCTCTAGCGAAACATGCGCATAGATATAACGTTTTCTTAATGGTCCCCATTACTAATCAGGCACGCATACTTGAATCTGCCTAATGATGAATTAACAGCGTCTATTAGTTACACTAACTGTGTGTTTCGCAGCATAGGACAACATTGGAATCGATGAGGGGATCAATTAAAACTCTGTTCAAGTTTGCAAATCAAAAACAGGCAAGCCACCATGTCAATCTCAGGGCAATCGACAGATCCTAGTTGTGATGCTGCTTAAAGCCCTTATTTCAGCGGCACGGGAAGTGAAGGCTTCGCAATTCATCCTTTAGAAGTCCGTGACATCCAGCCCGTAATCTGATTTCAGCAACAAATAATCTAAGCACCATCTGAGATACGTACAGGTTGACACGGAGCAACTTTTCGATCGCACACCGGTCGAACTGTCCATTTACCGAGTTATAATAGCATTTGATAGTGTCGGAAAGGAAGAATATGAAATGATTAAGACAATTTGAAAATGATTTTAATGAGGGGAGGTCTAGCGTAATTAGAGACGACCCACTGACATACAAACGAGCAAGGTCCGTTGCAAAACGGAGCAGCAGCAGCAGCAGCCCGCTGCCGTGTCGTGCAGGCCGGTTGACGGCATCGGAGGGGTTCAACAAATCGATCTTTTTCATCTTCTCTCTTCTATTTATCCACTGCTCCCGTTTCATTTCATGGTTGGATATAAACGCAGCGAGTGGAGGAAGGCGAACAGAGCCTGTGAACTGGCTGAATTTTGCCCGCTCCGTACCCCCCGGTGGAGCCATCTCCCAGCAGAAACTGAAGAGCCTGTTGCACTTTTGACTTCTCCAAGCGTCGCCTCTTCATTAATTTCGTTATTACAAAAATTATCAAAAATTATCTCTTCCTTTTTCCCAAGCAGACACCCCCCTCCACCTCTCTCATACGGAGACTCCCCGCAGTAGCCCCTGAGTGGGCTGAAGGCTCTTGGACGGCGGCTCTCATTAGCAGGAGAACAAACTCCACTGCGGGGCACGAGAGGGATTGCGGGAACCGACTTGAGGGTCTGCCGCGATGGGTGGTCCTCGTTTGGCCATTTGTCTTGGTTTGCACCGAACTGAACCGGGGCGGACCGCTGCCGATGAACCCCGAAACGGACGGTCGCAAGAGCAAAGCGGCGGCGTTGTCCCCCTCTCAGATTTACTACCGAGAGGATGGCGGAAAAAAGCCAGCGCTTTGGCTGGTCCGTCGGCCTTGCGCTTCGATCAACAACCTATATCCGCTAGACTCGTGAAGAGGTCTTAGACTCCTAAAGTGGGCGCGACACGGATAACGCTCTCCATCAACTATAGACACCCCTTCGTAACGGAAAGCCACACAGCATTGTGATCCACTCGGTGTGTTAAGCAATTTTTTTTAGCAATTCATCCCCAATTGCGGAACTCTGTTTGGTTGACCTAAGGTCGATTAATAGTGCTTTTGAGCATTTTTTTTTTCAAGTCTCTCTCGACAACTGCTCAACGTTTCGCTGCGATTCTAATCTCTAGACGTAGCTAACTTTCCTGCGTAGCTAACCACCGATATACTCTATATTGCTAATTATTCTGTATCATCATGATAATATTTTTTATTAACAAAAACGAACTTGGGCTTTGCGAACAGGGACCGTGAAATTGACACCTGGACCAACAAAATATCCTCACAGGTCAAAATATCGTCTCATGTTAAAAACAAACTCAATGTTGGGTATCTTCACAATATTGAATTTTATTTATCTCATTAGAATTTAACCAGAATAATTGTTGTATAATATACTCCGTCGGGTGCGTCAGCTAAATATACTTCATACGTTTATCGTAAAAGCATGTTCTAAATTGATAATATATGCCATATCATCCTGTGGTGTTGTATACATTCCTGACAACTTGAGTAGTATTGCTGCTCAAAGTAAACATGCCTAGTTTACACTTTAGTCCATCAAGAGGAGCTCTAAGTATCTCAAGATGCTTTATGATCAATATAAAATAACAACCATATTGTTAGACGCTAGAAAACAGCGGAATAAATAAGTTGGCACAGGCAATACTCCTTGCAAAGGTACAGTATTCGAACAGTACTGTGAATAAGCCAAATAATTGTGAGAATTATTAAATAGACTTCATTGAGATATTATCATTTGTTTCTGCGCACCAACTTATTTCCACATATTCGTAAATAATATGTGAAAGTGAACAAACCCTTATGATAGGTAGGAATCCTCTTATTGTCGGATCTAAGCCCTTCGGGTTGTTTTGAAAAGCCCGAATTATTGAGTATTTACATTTTGTTTAACTAAGCGCAAATAGTTTACCAGTGTTAGGAATTTTATAAAAAAAATAAATGAATAGTTTTAAGAAATATACACATTCTTAAAAAAAAAAATATATATATATACAGTGGTGTGAATAAAGTTAACGCACCCCTATATTTCAACAAATCGTAACAAAGAATACACATTTGAGGCATTTATTCTGTGTCAGATTAATGTACATGTCAAATAACATACATACGACAAAGAACAGCGCATATGACATCGCATGCAATCTGCTACAGCAAAATGTGTCATATTTCCGTGGCGAAAAATGATAACGCACCCTCAGTTATCGAGTGTTTTCGCTGAATTAATCCAGTTTGTGTTGAGCATTCAAGCAGTACTGCAGTCATGGGACGCGCTTCGAGCCTTACTGATGCAGAGAAAGCAGTTATTACCGCTTTACACCGTGCAGGAAAGACCCAGACTGCAATTGCCAGAGAAATTGGCAAAAATCGTCACGTAGTGCAAAATTATTGACGCAGTCCATCGAAATATGGTACTAATAAGTCTAAAGGACGTCCACGAAAGAACAGGCAGCGAACTGTCATGCATATCTGTAGATTGGCCTCGAATTCGACCATAAGTTGTGAAGCAATCAGGCAAGGGTTAACCCTTCAGGTTCATAGATCAACAGTTTTAAATACAATTAAGCGTTATCCGCATATCATACGGGCGCAAATGAGAACAACACCTCGTCTTCAACAACGCCATATGATTGCCCAACTAAACTTCGCCCGCAACAAAATGGACGGAGACTGGACATTGATGAATATTGGGGCAACGTTTTTTAAATAGTGTCCTGAGGGTGCACATCTATCTAAAAGGTACTATGTTGTTTCAAATCGTCTCCAGTGACGAGAAGAAGTTAAATTTGGATGGGCTAGATGGATTTAACGGTTACTGGCATGATGTACGTAGAGAGTCGCGGTACTCTCGAAGCACATGTTCGGCGGAGAGTGCTTTATGGGTTGGGAAGCTTTGCAAACTTGGATTCACTTTCATCTCATCTCAAATGAATAGCGAGGACTATCAGCAGATGTTGACCAACAACCTACTACCATTTAGTAGCAGATTTCACCTACTTCCAATTGTTTTCTAACAAGATAACGCTTCAATTCACGTCAGCGCTAGTACACATGCGCGGTTAAGACGGCATGACATTGGTACCCTAGAGTGGCTAGCATGTTCTTCTTAGCTCAACCCGATGGAGAACCTCTAGGGCATTCTTATCCGAAGAGTATACGCGTCGAATCGACAGTATACATCCGTGGAAACACTAAAAAAGGCGTTGTTGGAGGCCTGGGGAGATGTCAGCAACCGGATCCTGCTAAATTTCGTTGATAGTATGCCAAACCGAGTCTTTGACGTTATAATTAGCAAGTGTGAGTCCACACGGTACTGATTAGCACAAGAAAACAAGAACTAATTCAGCGAAAACACTCGATAACTGAGGGTGCGTTATCATTTTTCGCCACGGAAATATGACACATTTTGCTGTAGCAGATTGCATGCGATGTCATATGCGCTGTTCTTTGTCGTATGTATGTTATTTGACATGTACATTAATCTGACACAGAATAAATGCCTCAAATGTGTATTCTTTGTTACGATTTGTTGAAATATAGGGGTGCGTTAACTTTATTCACACCACTGTATATATAATGTCAGGAATCTCTTTCGTATCATAAACACATCTTGTGTGCATCCCTGACCGTTGACGGTGTTGGCCTTTTTATTGCTATTAGTGGTAATTTATAATCGTTTTTCAGTGCGCACAGTCAGTCCCCATTTTGGTTCTATATTGATAGCTTTCTTTTCCATTTTCATTTATTTTCTTCCAATACACCCCCCCCCCCCCGGGCCCCAATGTTATACATGCCGCTATGATAATATTTTTCCACCGTTTACTCGGCTTCCTCCTCCCAACGGAGTTGTAACATGATGGGTTCACAATTTCTTGGTAGTTTGTTTCGGTTCATTGTTTCTGTATTCAGCGATTCCTGTTCTGCTGTTTGCGAACGGCAGTCCCTATTGACTTGAATTTGGGGTGAGAGTATATGATTCCGGCTAGCCCATATCGTTTCTTGTTCTCGTTACATCGTATCCAGTGAGATTAACGATTTTTAGCTGCTCTTCTGCAACTGTCCTGCTTCATCTCTTCGTTCACAAATCGAATTCAAGTTCATGAAATGCCATTTGCTCTTCAGAATCTCCACTTCGTTTATTTTTGGGTCTTTCTGTTACCATTGCTGTCATTCCCTTGTTCTATTCTGTTCTTCAACATTCTCAAAGAGTTATGCATTCGCCGTGTGGTGAATTACGCCGTTCGTCTTCGTTTTTTTTGCGTCCAGAAGGGCAAGAATTTCGATGCTCCGAAGTCCATTTTCAAAAAAAAAAACTGTGTCGTACAAGAAATTCTGCATTGTAAAACGTGCCGCGCGTATCCAATCTATAATATCTACCATGTTGGCTTCTTACTACATCTCTGCACCCTGAGAGACTTGGAGTAAGTGTTGAATAGAGAGTTTCTATAGTGTGTTCTGTGTGTTGTTCCCTTACGTGGGCAGGCCGAAACACATTTAGGTTTTTTTTCCAAATGGCAATGTGGTACTCACCCCGTAGCATCGTTCCCGTTCCGCCGGCTATCGGCACCATGAATGGAATGGGTAAGCGGTAAATAGTACATCATCATTTTATAACCTCATTATAATTTTCATGAGGGCAAAGAATAATAACTATAATCATTATTATTATTATTATTATTAATACGATTACTATAATAACAGTTAGTGGAGTATATTAACCACAGTGCGTGCTTCGTACAAACGTTCAAGGGATGGTTTTACTTCAGTGCGCTAACATTAAATTGGAAGGTATAAAGCGGTACAGTCGTCTGTATTCATATCCGTTCCTATCCATCTATTGTATGACACTGCTTTAATTAGCGCGTGGACTACACACCAACATCAGCTATCTTCCCCTGTGCGCAAATCGGACAGCAGACGTCATCGACGGCGATACTGCACAAACATATCGAAGGCCGTTCGTTAAGCCCTTGGATTCTTTCACCATGACACATGGCAGATAAGGGTTGAGCAGTGGTGGAGAATATCGGCGAGACTTCCGCTTGGGTAAGGTGCCCCCCCCAAAATCTCAAAAAAAAAAAGGCCACCATAGCTGGGATGTGTTCCTCGTCGTTCTTCATCGTTCCGCTTTCGCAGTAAAACGATGTGTCCATGTTCGTTTTTTTCCCTAGTCCAGTTACCATCTCTCGTAGACGGAGTTAACATGGACACGGGACATGTATGGATGGACACACGCAGCTGAAATGGCAGCAGGAGCCATAGCGATCGGAGAGTGAGGCGTTGACGGGCATACCGGGCAGATTAGAGGGGTTATTAGGGGAGTCTAGTCATGCCGACGTTGAAGTTGCTGAAACAGGGCCGCGAGTAGCTGTGACAGGGGGCTCATCCTGGGGGGGGGCGGGGGGGTCTGGTGAAGGCGGCGCTCGAGGGGAAAAGGGGTGGCGACAACGGGAAATTGGGGAGTCATTCGTAGCTGAAGGAGAGCAGACGGCGACGATACTTACGGCAGCAAGTCAGGAGTCGGTGAGTTGAGGATGGTCAGCCAGCCGGCCGGCCGGCCGGCCGATCAGGCGAGTGTGGTCGGTCTCTCTCTCGATGAAACGCGGCCAGTGTCGCTACGCTGCGCGTTTTGACATCCCGCAGCCCCGACGGACCGGCACGACGACCGTCCTCTGCTCTGCTTTCTCCTCGTCTTCTCCTCGTCCGTTCCCCCCAACAACTGCCTAACCCTCCGAGCCTCCTGCGCGTCCGCCTCAAGGGGAAAGGCGGGAGGGTGTATGTCTTCGGAGTTCAGAGCTAAGGATAAGGAGGACAGGAGTCTGACGGCCGCGGCTGTGTTAGCAGCGGTGGCGACGACGATGACGGCGATGGCTGTGGCAGCCGCGACGGTGGTGCCGAAAAAGCCGACAGCTCCACCGCGATGACTGCTGTTCCGTCGTACTGCCCTTCGGTTCCGCGCGCACAGTCTAGACAGCAGCAGCAGCAGCAGCCGCAGTAGTAGCGGCAGCGGGCGATGGAGCTGGCTGAGGAGATGGGGGGGGGGGGGGATTTGGGATGCTCGGGGGCAACGAAGGACAGCGACAGCAGTGAGTCGAGTCATGGGAAGTATGAATATATTTCTTTCTTTTTACAAGTCTCCCACATTACACAGCAGTGTCATCCGTATGACAGTGGCCGAGCCGGACTGGACTGTCTGTCTGTCCGTTTGGCTGCTGGCTGGCTGGCTGGCTAGCTGCCGTTCTTAAGGCCGGGACGAACCTCTGAGCGGGCGACGGCCGGCCACGTTCGCTGCCTTGGCATTGGCCGCTCCGATCCCCCGTTGTCTGTCCACTCTCGCTGACTCCTCGCACTAACCATCGCGCGGCTGGCTGTCCACCATCCCTTGACAGTCGCCGCCAAGGCCTTATCACACTCCAAAGATGACATCCCGTCGGGTCGGCCGCCCCGAACGAACCAGCGAACGAATCCCCGCTTATTCGAATCGACGCTCTCGGCTACTTTGCACGAGGCCGACACGGTGGGTATCGGTTGTCCCCCTCCACACCGTCGAGCGAAATCAATGGTGCGTCGGACGAAGGACCTCGTGCGGCGTGGCTGGATCCCGGCTGCTGGCACCAAAACAGCGAAAACGAAAAAGCAACGGGACAAGCTCGGATCGGCCGGGGGCACGCGCGCCCCCACCAACACCCCCTCCGCCCCCCCCGGCAACACCCTACCCGCACACACAAGCGACTCGATGCAATAATGCGGGGCTGTCATTTTAATTAGCGTTTTGAGTCATCCGACAGTCGTAAGAGAAGTTGGAAAAGAAGAAGTCCAATAATTAAAGCCACGAGATATGAGCGACCAGCAGCGGCGGTCAGCCAGTCGGGCAGGCACGCAGGTCATTGGGCTGCTCCTGCTCCTCCTGCTCCTCCTTCTCTGGCGTAGGGGACCTTCGCAAGAAGGACGACGGGCCGAGGAAGGAAAGCCCTCGACGTCAGTAAGAGTCAGCAGCGAGTGAGTGACACAGGCAGTGTAGCGTCTTCTCTTGACCGCGGACGCCAGCCCTCTGGCTCCTTCTTCGACACTCGACAGGAACGACGGCGGACGAAGCAGACGTCATGCCACGTCACAGTATACCGAAAGAGCATGAACAGAAGGCAGCACGACTGACCAGCTTGCATGATAACAACGATAGGAATAGTGAAACACCAGCAACACCAACGATAGTTATGGCCGGTTCGAATTAGTTGAGTGAGGCACCCACGAACTATATGGTATGCCCCAGTGAAATGGGATAATATGGAAGCGAACGGTTGGCACCAAACTATCTAGTGGACACAAATCACAATGGAATAAGGTAATGGTGACACAAGGGAGAAACTGCGATGACCGAGAAAACGAGTTACGCTCTAATTACTCAAATGAGGAAGTCATTCAGTAAAGGGAGAAAAATATGAACGCCTGCCAGTTAGCAATATTTCATTGTCATAATTAATTTACTTATTTTAGGGGATTTTTTTTTAGAATGCAGCGTACTGAAGCCAACGAAAGTTTGCTCATCGTATACTAACAACTTACTGTGTTCATACTAATTAATCGCAATAATCAAAGCACTCTGCCAGCAGCTAGGAACAGGATTCAGTAGAGATCAAGTGACCAGTGTAAGTAATATTAGTGTGATATGAAGCACTAATAATTAGCATGGGTGGTCTTTGTCTGCACATTGTTCTCCTCCTAATAGTTTAACTATGCATTATATTTAGCTAAAGCATAACCCAAGCACACATATAATCTCATATGAGTACCCAACAAGCATTGGAGACAAAATTTAACCAATACTCTTGTAAGAGAACTTACGCATTGAAAGAATTGCAATTTCTTGAATAAATCAATAAAGCTTTACTTTTACTCAAAAATCAAACTTTAATAGAGTTACGTTAGTAGATGACGACAACCTAAGCTACGGCATTTAGGGCAATGAAAAGTCATAGACATAAAAAGAATTGTCATCGATTATCGACGCGTCCATACATTGCACTACTGTTTCTACTCTCGACAGAAAGGCTAATTATTGCTCGCGATATGTACACTGATTCTGTAGCTATAATATATGTTACTGGGTAGACCTCCAAGACAATAACCTATGCCTATTTCTTGCAGCAGAAGTAAATTAATAATAGTTGTTAAACAAGCATTCGCTGAAAACCTCATCTCAAAGGTAAACGCGAGCTTTTGAGCTCGTTCTGGGCGTATACACCTTTTGCATACAAATCTTGTGTAAACACCCCCGTTACTATGGTTTTCTTCCCATTTGGCTTCTTGGAGAGATTTAAGTGAGGATGTGCCACTTCACCAGTACACCATAAGAATAGGTAGCTTCTTAATTATTATAGTGATTGTGGTAATAACCTTCACTAGTCGAGGACCAGCTTCCGGTTCAACAGCAGTTTATGAGTAACACAAACGGGCAGTTTGTACATTGAACAAAGTTCGTTAGATGGTGTGATTCTACTAATATGTATACGCGCACTCTTAAAAATATTTCAGCGATCCAGTAACGGTCATTACCTCAAGGCCGGTGCCGCTTTGGTCAAATTGTTCGTCGTTCAGGATTATACTTTACGAATTTTAAAATAGAGCAAACAAAATTCATATAATCGCATTATCTATCTATTTGGGTTAAAATTCTCATTTTACCGTTGAGATATACAGAGCACTTTTCCTATTTTTTTCTTCTTTTCATACATTAAGTATAATTTGCTTAGACAAGGTTGAGTTGTAGTTTGCATTATGTATAACTTACATATAATCGCAAAATCATGTAAATGTTCTAATACTCCTGAGCAGGTAGTTTAATTATTCGTAACGGACACGTACGAAGCTCTGATTTGTGGCACGAAATTTAGCGTATCTAAGCGAATGGATTTTATGACATAACCTACCAAACAGCATGAAGTACACTGTATTGTTATAGTGCTGTCACAATTCTTAGAGAGTTATAGGTCAAGCATTACAGTTTGCACACTTCCCTAAACTATTAAAATTTGTCAGGATTAAGCGTGTATATGACATATTAACGATAACTTTTATTGAGAGATCTACGGATTGGTCCAGCTGTTTTCTGTGGCTGATCTATTCCTCAGCTATTCTTCCATGGAAGAACAGCCTCGCTACCGCTGTATAACATGGCCTCCAATGATCTGTGACTGACCTAATGAGACCAACTCCGCCGTTAGACACCCCCGCCCCTCTCCTCGCCCGTATGCCCATTCTGCACTGTACACGGACACCATTCCCATATCTTAATAGTATGTGCTGTACCGTCTAACTGGCTAACAAAGCTCATTTGTGGCGTGTCCCCTTTCGTTCAATTCCACTAGTCAACATCGGCTGGACACAATGTAGAATGATCATCTATGATGCCCCACCACAATCAGCGTCAGCATTTGTCTTGTCCCTTCGTATCAGCTTCATCTCAGCCAAATAGGCGATTTATAGCGGTTACAAAAAGCGTTAAACGATGCCGCGCTCTTCGAAGTTCGTTCGAGGCCGGCCTGTCAATGTCTGCCAATACAATCGCTCTCCATGCACAGCAACTGAGCGCAGCTCGAAGAAGATTTGCCGAGGCAGATGTTCGCCTTCCTGCCCGCACATGGATGGTCACAGACTTCGAAACAGTGATAGTCCATACCGTGGTGTCTATTCCAGTCGGCCTTTTCGGTGTACGGCTTGTTTTATCAAATGGCGACGCTGCCCGTCACTATCGACAACAACAGCAACAGCATCAAGTCACATCACAATCGCTCTCACACATTCGACACTTCTCAGCTAAGTCAGTTCATCCGCTCCGTTCAATCGCAGCCAGTTAACCTATGCCAACCATCAGCAGAAGCAGCAGTAATCGTGAGCTTTTATACATTAAGCAGACAAACTAAGAGCATCAACGAGAACAACAACAACAACAACGACAGCAGGATGAACAACTCAAACGCTTGCGCCAATGCTTCTCTCACTGCCCTCTCTGCCTGCCACGGCCAAAGCACCTTTGCCAAAGAAAACCCACCGGCTGCAACAGCACCAGCTGAGTGTGACCTACGTCGTGGCCTATGTAACTGATGCTGCTACTGCTGTCAGTGATGCTAGTAATGCTGATGCTGCTGTTCGTCGTTGTCGTCGTCGTCGTCGTCGCCGCCGCTGCCGCCGCCTCTGCTAGCAAGCGCTCGAGCTGCATGTTTATCCTGAGCACGATCAGGCGGATGCGACTGCCGTTGGTCGCTGCCGCTGCCGCCGCCGCCCCGCCGCCGCCACCGCCGAGCATGATAGTGCCATTAAAGTTGATTTCTTTGTTAGGCACCACCCCTTCGTGGTTGTTATTGCTCACTATAAATCATACCTCCCCTCCCCCTAGGCCCATTTCCCCGCTGCGCACTTCGTTGTCGTCGTCGACGGCGGCGTCGTTATCCTCCTTCTCCTCCTTCTTCGCCGCCGCCGCCGCCGCCGCCGCCGCCGCCGCCGCCGCCGCCGCCGCCGCCGCCGCCGTCCTCCTCTTATCCTTGTACTTCGTTATCCTCTTTTCCGTTTTCGTCTTCTGCATCTTCTGCCGTCTCAGTAGAGGCGACGAAGAGGAAGAAGCATGAGAGCTCTCTATTTTGAGAGAGTCTTCATCTCGATGTGTGATTAAACAAGGCTTCGATCAATGTCGTTGGTTTCTTCGCCACAGTTCGCGCATAAGGTGCATTGTGTTGCTAGTTAGTTAGTAAACTTTTGCTTTACTGAAATGGTTTATCTTCAATGGTCAACACTAGCATTGAGAGAAGATTGAAAATAAGAGCCCCTCTCCTCACTTGTCCGTCAAGCAATGCCGTAATCCGGTACCGAGGGCTGTCCACAGCTGGAGACCAGTTATGGGAAAGGTCTGTTCAACATCGATTATTACCTGTGCCCCCGTATTCTCACTCTGTAGATCAGGTTTTTTTTTTTTGCCCCGAGATGTCGTCGAGAACGAAAAGCCAATCGCTTCTTATTGTTTCATAAAGGTGGAGGCTACGGCCCAGGCCGGTCTACAACATAGAGCTCTCATTATCTCTTGACAACAATGTGTGACACTGATGAAATAAATAGTGTAGCGAATAGATAATTAGTAAGGGTTCAAATTATGGGCAAGACTCCAAGCTATTTCCTCGTGATTCTAGATTTAAGAAAGGTTTCGAGAACGATATCGAATATTTGTGTATTGGTTATTTACACAAAGTTATATATACATTTAATCTTGATAAAAGAAAAATAATAATTTGGCCTTCAGTATGGGCTGACCATTTGATATGACCGAAACAAATATAGCTGTGAAAGTGTGATAAGATAGAAGTGAGACGTCAGCTCAACTTTACTTTAGGGTACGATTCTACGAAACCGTCTCAAGTGAAATAAATGCAATATCTGTTCTAAAATAAACTGAAATAAGTAAAACAGGTTTGTTTTTTATCGTCCACAAATCAGTTCAAAGGGTGCGGCTTTTGCTGCACCAACTTCTAACCGGACTTCGGAGCTGTCCCTCTACCTGTACTTGATTCTTGCCTTAGCCAAAGGTTGAGGCCAAACGAACCTTTTAAAGCAAAATGTTGAATTGCTTCCATAGTAGTCTCAATAAGTGAGGGCCAATGTTTTGGGTATCTGTGCCGGCATGCCACTATATTGTTTGAAGATCAGGCTGCTCGAAAGTATAACATTACCGGTTTTAGTGTTTCATGGAGCAACCTAGGAGGACAACAAAGCGCAACACATTCACATTATCACATCTCTCCTGCAACAAACCGTGTCTAAGGTAATCCGGAGAAACACTATCTATTTAGGATTCTCTTTTCTCGAATTAGTAATCAAGCGCGACTCAGAACAGTAGCTGAGTGACCGTTAGCCATGATACGCGATTTCTGTAATCAAAATGAATATAGCCGAACGATAACAGCTAGAGTTGTCATATATTCCTGTCAAACGTGAAACGTAGACGATTACTTCGTTGTCAGATGCGCCTGTCACTTTTTTCACAGCTCGTCGCTCAGATGGGAATATTGTTTCCACTTGTGTTTGGCTGTCTCTGAAAAAGCTAAAATGCCGCGTGTAACCCTATTTTTAATCATAGTAGACAAAACGAATTATTTATACTAGCATTGCTTAATGCATGATATAAATGCTTTTTACCTGCATCTAAAACTGCTTCAAAGTACACGATGCATCTTCATGCCTGTGGGGAAGAACAATCTTAACATCTGCGATCATGCTCGCAGAAATGTGTATGCAGTGTTCGTTGGTATTAGCAGCGACGATTGATCATAATAATTACGGCATGCTCTGAAATGAATGCAATCAATCGATATCAGATTCTGGAGCGCACTTTTTTCATTTGGCAACATGCGCTAGTTTACACAGAGCTATCGTTTACTAACGATTTTACAATCCGTTTACTAACGACTAACTAATGGTACCGTCAAATAAGCGCTTTTACTCTTCGCATGAGGTTCAACGAAGGCCCCAGCCTATTCTGAGGAGATGTCACACCGACGTCCTTGACCAAGAAGGTGTCCAACAGCTCATATCATCAACATACAATAGGAGGTGTCGCTTTCTCTCTCTTAGGACCTCCCTTTTGAACGGCTGGCCGAAGCAGTTCACCAAATGACTCCTAGATGGCGCCACCAAACGGGGCAGGCTGACCGCCTTTCGAAACGCGCCAAAGGTGACTGCTGCTGCTGCTGCTTCGGTAGTCACTGCCGAGGCGAGAGTCTATTGCTCGCTACGGCGAATCACACTATGAGTGACTGGCAATCCACGCTACAAATACGTCTCAAAGCGGCTTTCGCCGCCGCCGCCGCCGCTGCCACAGCCGCCACCGCCTCGGCCGCATCTCACTGCGAAGTGATACATTCGGCCACGTTTGCTTGAATGCAACTCTATGATAACGGACAGGCAAAAGGCATAACGCGAGCGGATGGTTGTTGTTTTTTTCACTGTGGATACGAACGGGTTTGATAGCGGGTAAGGGGAGACGGAGAGGTCTTAATTGGAAGCTATAATCGGTGGCTGAAAGGTGGCAACGATTGATGATAGCATCACAAGTTTGTTGCTGGGGAGAAATCCACCTGATAGATGCGTTCAATGTGTATGATGCTTTATTTGAAGTCGGGAGAATTTGCGGCATAGATTATAGACACAGTGGGCAAAACTACGTCACTGAATATTGTAAATATAATAATAATAATAATAATATTAAGATACACTAATAATGATCTATTATAAATAAGCATTATTGAAGCAGCCATAGATAGTGTTTGCGTCTCGGAACAACACTCGCATAGAGTGGGCGGTGGCGGAGACAGTTTTATTTTTCTTCTTAGTCAATTTCTGTGAATTTTTGAGATGTCTGTATTCAGATGTGTATCATGATTTTTTTGTCATTATTTAAGTGCAGCTTTAGCTAATAAGGAAGAAAGATCATAACAAGGAATCAAATCACACCTTTCTCTGAGAAGCTGAGACTGCGTCCGATCAACGCCACTACGCCTGGTGCCGGGCCCTCTGTGATCACGAAAATCTATCTCGTTTGACGAATGAGAGTTGAGAGATCTGACCTGAGTCGGCGGGTGTGATCCCTTGGTATCAACCTGAGTAATCTGTGTATGTCAGGAAGATTACACCGAGTCTAAGATTCCCACCCGATTTCACTATGGGGAAGGATGTGTGAAATCGGGGAAACAACTGCAAGATCAAGCCTCATCGCGCCCTCTCGGGAGACCGACCAAAGTTGGACGTCTAAACCAGCAAGCTTCGTCGCGTGATTCGATTAAATAAATTGTAAATTAAATAGCACTTTGTATTCCAAAGAAAACTGAAGAGGAGCATCCACATCCAGTTCTTTTTTGAGAACACTGAATGTTGGTTAAAATCCACAAAAATCAGTGCGATTTTGATCCCAAGGCATATTCAGTTTTGTCTAACTCTGTATCGTTTTTACTCCGCGTTCGATCTCACGCAACTAATTGGTATTGGTTAGGCAAAAGGCACAGACTAGCAACAGGACGTGCCGACATTTCAGTGCTGCAGACCCCGTCTAATGTATTGATTTGTGTCGAGCGACGACTCACAAGTACAATATGTTTACAATATATTTGAATACGATAACATTTGCTGATTTCGTCGAAGAAATATACCAAAAAAAAAAACGAAAAATTTGTTTTAAAAAAAAGCCAAAATTAAAACATGTAACCTTTGTAACTTATTTTGTAAGTATACGAAACACTGTTAATTATTCATATGTAGCCTCTTCTATATATGAAATAAAATTTCAGCTGGTCATCTGATCAATCAGAAACAATCAGGCAGATCTGATAAACAGACGACAGAGACAAAGTCGCTAGACAAAGCAACAACTTTGTAACGACACCGCCCATGTCACCTAATGACATCCGAGGTAGTACCAACAACGTACTACACATAATACTATGACAATGTACAAGGTTCGCTGGCATCGCAAGAGCTTGTACAAGCGTCTCCCAATATGACCACCTCTGATTCCATAGGCCGTCTAATCGCTGTCGCACTGGCTGAGCTTGCCGCCCAGCGAAAGCCGATCCTTTTGCTCAGCAGTGTTCGGCAGTGCGACTTATCATCGCCATACAGATAATAAATGGCCACATCTGCAGGATATATCTATTTTTCAGAGGGAGAGAGAGAGGAGAGAGAGAGAGTATGTAGAGAAACAATATATCGTCATATAACAGACGACGGTTCGACGACGGCCCGGGCCGAATTCAGCTGCTTCGGCCCAAGCGAGGAGGAGCCTTCAGTGGCTCGGATGACAGTTTTTGTAAATTTCCTCCACCACCCGTCAGCCTCTCTCTCTCGCCTGCTCTGTATAATACATGGAGCCTTTGTATCGTCATACTCAAAACTGCGAGTTGATTTGAGCCGTCTTGTGCACTTCACGACGTTGACGACAAATAGATATCGAGTGGTTGCTGCCGGACGGGCAGCAGGCACTCATCGACGGAGCATTTTCACCACTGGTCCTCCGGGCCAGCTACGGAGAGAAATGGAGAAATTGAAAGAGACCGAATGACAATCGATACCGGCCGCCCTTCTGTGTGCATACGAGTGTGCTTGTGCATACGAATGTGTGAGAATGTTGTTGATGCGCGTCGCGCTACCGAGGCGGGCCCGAGGTGGAACTGATCAAGTTTCTTGGGTTGGCCAATTGATATGTGGTTATGGTTTCCCTGATCGCGGGGACTTCGTTCGACAGCCGACAACTGTCGACTGTCCTGGGTGCGCCATTAGGACAGATGAGAGAAAGATGTCGTCCGACAGAGCATCATATCGAGAGGAGGACTTGGTCATGTCGTATGCGCCAGACAGAATCTATACATACATTCGTACAGACACACACAGACACGCACACATATCTACGGACACATGGTATATATATACAGAGATGTACATATGTATTTTGTCCGAAGCTAAATACATCCACCATAAATGCTAGTCCCACCCATCATGGCGAGAGTCGGCTCGCGGACCCAGAGGCGCCATCGTAGCATAGTGAAATAGAGGAACAAAGCGAACGTTGCTAGTCTTTATGATTGGTGATCATAAAGCATCGATGACACATAGATACCAGTATACATAGGCCATTTACATTGACGGTGCTTGTGTGACGAGGCGAATGCGAGAGTGTATGCTTGAGTGACAGACGTCTCTGTCACCTTTAAGTATAGTATCCTCTCCACCTCGCTCCCCTTGAAAAAGCGCGAATGCACTGCTGCCATAGGAACATACGCAATGACTTGTATATATAGTTCAATGGGCGGTATAGACACATAGAGCGACTATATGGGGTGGTGTTTAGATGTGCCGGCTCACATCGATCCGGCGCATCTCAAAGCACGAACGGGTCCAGGGGGTGTACATGATGTACATATACACCGCCGCCGCCGCCGCAGCCTGTCGAGAAAAATATAATAACATCGAGGACAGGACGAGAAGGTAACAGCATTGTCTCTTTCTTTGTTTGTGACTATGTGTGCGTTGTTCATAGCGAGAGAATCCGTTCCGGCCGAGAGAAAAATCGTATGCCGAAGGTCTATGAGCTCTCGAAGCCGTTCTCGAAGGAGGAGCGGCTTCGATTTGATTTCTACATCGGCACTGCGGACATTATATGTGTCCCTGGATATGAGCACATCCGTTGTGTGAGCTGCTGCACGCCGAGCCGCATAAGCCACAATAGTGGACGGCGTTTAGATCCTTCATCGGAGGTAATATTTCGTCAGATCATCGCACAATACAGGGTCGTGTCATTCTTTGCATGGCGCGGACTTCCATCCGAAGGTGGGCTCTTTGAACTGATCAGCACAGGCCGATAATAATACTCATGGCCGAGTTGAATAGTTGGCGTAGTTACTGACACTATATCAAGGATCATTTACGATGGAAGAAGGCGCCAAAAGGTGAATTATTGGAGCAGCACAAGGCGAAGGCAAGGGAGTAAAAAATTATTCTTATAACAGCAATCCGCTCGCGGGTAGTCTAAAGGATTCACTTCATTTACGGCAATATCAGTAGCATCCGCCATGAAACCGTACACTGAACGCTTCCCAGTTAAGTAGTAGGCGCCTGATATAAACTAAGATGTCACTCCGTAGAGTTGCTGGGTGTACAGTGGTCGCAGTTCGGTCTGCTCAGAAGTGGTTGCATTACGAAGGGCGGCATGGATTCTATAAGAATATCTCTACTTTGGGGGGCGGGGGGGCTGGGCTTGTTTTCTAATAGGATCTTCATTGTCCATGGATACGAGTATGCCAGAGACATAAAGATGCCCATTGTACGCTCACAGCCCTAATTACGACTAGCTAAAAGCTCGTGGACATACTCGATCTTTATGGCGGGTTCCCTCAAATAATTCCCTTGAAACGTAGGAGTTCGACACCACCCGTATCTTTTTTTTTGAGCTGACCCTCAGCTGTCCCCTATCTGACAGGCCTCAGCTCTTAACCTTTCAGGTATTACTATGAGGACCTAAAGGTAGGTATCTAAATAAATAATGCCCGTTAAAAATACAGATGATCGGGAACGTTCCATAGCAGACAGTTGATTATTTCTGTAGACTAACTTCATATCATCTTACGACATTTATATCAGCAATGCCTCGAGGTCGAGGACCTGGACCAAACGGAAGACTATTAGTACAGGAAAAATAAAATTACCGTGTGTGTGTGTGTGTCCAATTTTGCTAATATTTATGCTTTTACTGGCTTTTAGCACTTAATACACAACCCGTTTCTATATATATAACGATAGTTGGTCAATTAATTTCGAACGTGAAGTTGTTTTAGGGGTCGATGCTATTTGGTCCATGCAAGCTCAGTGTTGTCTGCCAGAACACTGTGGTAACAGCTACAGCTTGTTAGCGGGAAGAACATCTTAAGAATAGTTCGAAAGTGCTCGTAGGGTTAGCTAGCATCGAAGGGCTTAGGGGACGTTCTTATGTTAACACGTTTTTGCTTATGCCTTAGTGTTATGCATTTGTCATCACAGTAGCTAGTTGAAGTGTTTGTAGACCTTGAGAATCGTTTGAAGTGAAGTAATGCCTGCTGGTCTGCTCAAATGATTGCTTTAACATGGCCAATATGATGAGCGTTCCCCATTATCGCATTTTACGCACTCGAATCGTTCACCTGTCGGCATTCTCAGGCGATAGCTCAGGCGGTCGAGTTCGAGAGTACGACAGCCGGAATTAATGTCTCTTCGTTATGGCACCTTCATAAGAGTTGACATGAGGGTTGTCGCTAAGGAAAGGGGGACGGACGGACGGACGGACGGACGGACGAACGAGTGTTTTTAATCAACAACCCCATATACACACACACACACATACATATATATATATATATATATATATATATACACAGATACATATGTATATATATGCACATAATATTTGAATATTGAAAGTGTGATGCTTTCACGGTCCTCCCAGCAGTAACTCGTTCGCCCGACGCTGGTTGACTGCGCTGCACAGCCGAGACCATGACTGAGTTGTATCACCAACGTCGTCGTCTGTACGAGATAAATTGCAGATGCCATTACTGCGGTCCGACGGTGCTTGGTCCTAGCTTCGGAAGGAACAGCCATATACCATTGTGTGGTATACGAGAGAGGCGCGCAATGCTCACCCGTTCACGATACATTCTACACTCACTACAGGAGGATCAGCGCACCCTCAAGCACAAATAGAACCCCGTGGTGCAGCTTAGCGCTGAACAGAGTCCACACATCAGTGGACTATCTATCGTCCATTTAGCGGGGAACGCGCAAGCCGAAGGGCGACACAGCGAAATAAGCAGATGAGAATGGCATACGCCGAAACAGTAGGGTAACCACGGGAATTCGATGGGAAAGCCGAACTCCGCCTGCCGCGAGAAGTCACTACTCCGTCCGCAGCCTATACACAGAGACAGATACAGAGAAAGCTCGATCACAAGAGCAGCCTGTGAATGACTACTTGTACAGCAGCAGCAGCAGCAGCAACAACAACAACAGCTAACACTGCTACAAGTCGTAACAGTAGGAGCAGTGACATTGGGCCATCTTGGCCAACCCTTTTCCTTTAGCATTGCCTTAACATGAGGCAGTGCCAGCGACAGCGGATACACCACATTCGGTGGGAGTGGTCTTCGAGAGGAAGCGAAGAGAGAGACTTCATCGTTATGGTGGCTACTTTCGCCATGTTCGTAAAGGCAATCCCACGCGGCGTTGCAATCTAGTGAGCTGGGTGAGGTGGGGGGGCACTTCGCAAGCTACACTCTGCCCAGAGAGATGAATGTGCCGTGTCTCCAGCGTGGAGATGACAACATGAGCAATTAAAGATTGCCAAGCCAAAGATCACACCGGCAGAGCAGCAGCAGCAACAACAGAAATGTCGGCCCGCTCGGAGGTATGGATAGAAGCCGCTGGAGTAGCCGCACCGGCACAACGATAAATTAAAGACTTACCGTATGACGATGACGACGACGGCTGCGGCGAGAGCCAAGGCTCGCCGCATAGAAATAGAACGTGCGGCTGCGGAGCTCAATTCCAGTCGGGAACAGGCAAGCGCACTCGAGTACATTTAGATGCTCGTGCTGGGAGAGGGGGTCGTAATGTGTACATAGCACCCAAGGGCAAATGGCGCCTTTGAAACACCTAGAATAGATCGCTTGACTGCCGCTACACTCGGACACATGCATTGACCAACTCGTACAGCAACACAAACACACAGTCACACACAAAACGCTGTTGCTGTGGACACCAATAAGCGAATGTCCTTACAATCAAACGTCGTATTGAGTAACGGTCGACAATTTCTGACGGAGCTTGTGTTGTGAAACACATGTGCGGGTCTGGTCAACTTTACGGCTGAGCACTAGAGGGTGGTATTTTGCTCAGGACGATCACGAGCAGTGGACGCTGTGTTTAGTGACATGGTTTGATCTGCCCTTCCTATCGATTATTATATAATACTGTCACTATCAGCTGGCACTACAATCACTCGAACCGAAACGCGCAGTGATCGGTTATCACATCAAACACTTTGTGATGTCTCAACCAGCGTACACTGTGTGCCAATTGAATCAACTCTCCCCAAATATTGTCCTATTGCAAACTTGTGAATTTTACAGTCCCATTATTATTGTCGTCATATGGTCGCCCAATTTCCAAACGCGGCTCACCGCCTAGCTCCTGTGAAATCTACACATTAGCTCGCGGCTCCATGACCCATTCGCATGGGGCGCGGCTGGATGCGTTGCCAACGTCATTGCAGCACCTACAGATAGGTACCATCACCCATTCCTCGCCCATACCCATCGCCCCACGTCTACCCGCCCAGTAAGTCATTGCAATGACCGGCTGAGAATAGAGTAGATCATTGCGCGAGTGCCGATCGTACGGGGTTATCATTTCCACCCCTCTGCTGCCGTCTCGAGTAGCAGCGCAGGGCTGGCGGTAGCCCATCGCGTCGGACACGACTCAACGGCCGCGGGCTCAGCGATGCTCTGTGTGTGTGTGTGTGCGCTTGTGTGCTTTGGTACGTGTGTCTGCCGTTCGTTCAACATAGCCCCACCCCCCACCCCGCGCGTTTCGCCCCTGTCAATGCGCAGCGACAGTTCGCCTGATTTGAGATTTGGCGTGCGTGCTCATTTGACGTCGCCGTCGGCGTCGTTGTCGTCATCATCATCAGCTGCTGCTGCTGGTGCTGTTCTCCGGTTGTTCCTCATGGCCCCACTCGTCACCACTACCACTATGATAGTATGGTCGGGCCGGCGGGCTGGACAGTGGACAACATCACTAGCGCCATCATCAGCACAATCATCAGCAAAGCTACTAGCGGAGACGCAGAGCCACCATGACCATGATGATGATGATGAGGAGAAGGAGGAGGACGATGCCGCCGTCGACGGCGGCGGCGGCGGCCGTCGACGGGCCAGCTCTAGCGACTGCTTATCGGGGCGCGCGTCATCTTTGAATAATGGCGGCCGTAAGTCATCGAGGCTGAGGCCGGGGCGGTCTCGCTGGTCGCCGACTGAAGGCTGAGGGAAGCGGATGTTATCTGTACGAGTGGACAGCACAACCAGCACACAGACACAGACACACATACAGACACATAGACACACACAGACAGAGCACGGCCCCCGACAAACGAAGCCTGACATGGGACGGCGCCGGGCGTTGGACTTCGGGCGTCGGGCTCGACGGATCGCAGCGAGGAGGGTTCACAGAGGGGTCTAGCTGGCCGGATGGCTGGCAGCAGACAGCAGGGCCACCTTATCCCAGCTGTGCTAGAGGCGACGGCGACGACGACGGACGATGGACAGCCAAAGCAGTCATCCCGTTCCAGCGCATCCCGCCGCCGCCCGAAACAGCCAACCAACCAACCAACCAACCACTGCTTATCTATCGACATATTCCTCAGCCGTCGCTGCAGTCGCCGCCACTACCACCACGGCCACCGACATAGACACACACGGTCAGACGCGCTGACGGCGACACCAGCGATCGTGGCGGAGGGGCTGACGCAGCTACAGCCTCTGCCACCATGTACCACACCATGGTTAGTACGCGCATTACCACGATGATGACGACGACAAGGGGACAGACAGAGAGAGAGAGAGAGAGAGAGAGAGAAATGCGTTGGTTCGGAGGAGGCAGGCTACAATATGACAGGGTCCCTTCGAGAGGATCACTGTCAACGCCGTTATAGTTTCTGGCGCCGTTGTTGGCGCTTGTCGTTCCTCACAGCACAGCGAAAATTAACTAACCCCCGGGGCGTCGGAGGATGCCAAGCAAGCGGTTATGGGTAAGATCAACCGTGTCAATGGGGCAGCAAACATTACCTATCCGAGAATCCTAGAGAATCAGGATGTCGCACTTCAAGCCTGTTCTGTGGAACCAAAGGAAGCTATATGGAATAGGATTATTACACTGCCACCACTAGCAGCAGCAACAACAACAGCAACAAGAACAACAATTCTCGTTGTTGACGAGTGCTTGATTTTTTTATATGAATAGTTACATAGTTAGTTGTTGCTGATAGATGTGGGTGAGTATTGACTCTGTCAAATTAAGGATACCCAGAAAATATCGAAATTGACGTCACACCCGAGTCTCGCTAGAACCCGCATTGTGCTGAAAATATTTTGAGCACTATTCATAACCTAACTATTGAAGGTTAATGTGTTAAATCTGTTCTTGTGTTTACAAGCAATAATAATGATAACAATAATGTCGAATTAAATAATTAATTAGTGAGCTTGAGTCACGTATTTATTATCATCGCTGGTCTTTATCTGCAAAAACGTGTACGTGCGTTTCTTGACTCATGATATCTTAATGATCGATTGCAGAAATCAAGGAATTAATAAATAGCACAGCCCTCATTTGGATTTTCAGCATCCAGTCGTAAGCGATACATACGGCGCATCAATTTGCACGACGGTGACTACATTAAAAATTAACCATCTCGTTGGGAGGATGTATTAGTTCATCACTGATCGATGGCTATGTCCATTCTAGCAACTGTTACAACGTCCAAGCTTTTATCGAAGCTGTGTCGAAGTAACTACAACATTCGATACACATTCACAGCTCACTGTCGCTGTCAATAGTAAGTAACATGTGGGTGGAAGGTTCGCTCATATCAACGCACATCGCGATCTACCGAAATGTCCATATGTCCCTTTGATATTTCACTGTCTCGTATCCTCAGGTAGTCTTCGGTGCCGGTCGGTTATACCTGTGACAACTCTGTGAAAAACTTCGCTTCATCATGTTCTCTGCTCTATATGATTATTTGCCCTCGGATTATACCACGACGTATTTACATGCAAGTGAATTTTCTCAACTATACCAAGCGGCTGATTGACTGACTCGCTGAATGTCGGCTTGTGCGCTCCCTACGACGCAGAGACTAAAAGTATTATAGTTGTTTATCGGCTCGGCATTCGTTGAGCATTCGTTAACCGGCGCACGATCGCCGGCATCAAAGCCATCGTGTGTCGTCTCTCTACACGCTAAATGTAACACGTACACATACATATGTGTGCCCTGTACTTCCATCTATTATAGTTACGACTACAACAAGTCGAGAGTTGAACACACGAACACACCGAGAGCTCTTTAGCTTGTCTCGTCCTCCTGCCGAAGCTCCCACCCATCGACAGCAGCGTCACTCGGCAGTCAAAGTTTCGAAGCTTCGAATTGAGACTACTCGCCTCACGGCCGGTCGCTCGGTTGGTCGCTCGGTTGGCGAGTCTGTGACTGATTCGTCTTCTCATCGCTGGCTACAGCGTTGGGCCCCGATAGCTTCACTGGCTTCACCTATCCTGCGCCTGCGCCTTCACCAGCCTTCTTCGATCAGGGATGGATACAATTGAGAATTTATGTGGGCCATAAATTATGTCACTCATTCTTCTGCTCTCTCTCTCTCTCTCGCTCGCTGTTTGGCTCGCCTTGGTCCTCATCTTTGTCGTGGTCGTCATCTTCAGCATCGACAGTGGCCTATCACACGCACACAGCGACACACCTAGACACCCAGTCACAGTGATCCATTCCCTCTCCACCGACATGGTCGCCTACGACAACTTCGACTACTCAACTATTCTCCTACCAATCGCAATAGTTGTAGCAGAAATGGTAGTGTATGTATGGGTCATACATATCTAGTTGCTGCGCTGCCGCGCTGGCTTTTCAGGCAACACCCTTCGGGCGGCGGGAGCAGGCTGCCACGACCTGGCCTCGTCGACTTCATCCGGATGGCTCTGGTTCGAGTACCCCTCTCACCCAGCCTTCAAGTCTTCATACAGAGATATGCTCCCATTCATTGAGCATTTGCGTCCGCTGGCTGATAATGGGTGTTGGCGGGACATCGAACGGGACATCGTGTATCGCTGTGATGACGGGTACATTGGGTATTCAAGTGCTTGGATAGGTAGAAGAAACATTGAGCTGGCGCTCGCAGTCGCTGTGAAACAATGCTGTAGAGCTATTCTGACCCTATGGATAAGTATGGAAAGGTACAAGTTGTAGATAAATGGCAAAAGGGAGACACCAGCTTGTATGTAGATGTTTAACAGCACAGCTCTCCTCAACCTTGTCTGAGCCATATCGATGGGAGGCGACCTGATTTCAAATATAATACATAATTACAACGAACACATGCACGAACGAGCCGATATAGAATTGACGTCACTTGTCACATTCTGTCCATATATAATATGAGGCGACACCACCTATGATCGAGAACCGTAACATGTTTCTCGGACGCTACAGAACCTTATCAAATGGTAAGAAGGTCTGTTGCTCAAGTCATTACGATAAAGAAATAGTGTAAACGTGCTGGATATATATATATATATGTGTTAAATATTTTTTTTAGTACAGGTGATAGTAAATGTAAAATACGGCATAGGCCGATTTATGAGTCGAACCCCAAAAGACCGATTAAGAAGAGAGCAACTATCAGAGTAAAAGTCTATCTCTGGAACAAAAAGCATTCGCATCTTACTTACAGTGCTTACAGTCCCTGATTCTACCGCAGCAACAGATGATAAATGCCTTCGCATCGATCTCGTTATCTTCACTATCTCTCTCTCTCTCTCTTCATCTAGGCGATATTTTTGATCGCGTATCGTCTCAGACTGACCGCCCAATCACCTTGTTGTTGCTGTTGTCCTTATATTAAATATAATTTCCCATTATTATTATTATTATTATTATGGGCTGCTTTCGTTGATGTCGCCGTTGGCGCCTCGTGCTGGTGACCTCATCGCTGTTCTCAGCCGTTCGTCGACGGCTCATGTTCACGTCTCGTCTCAAGGACTGTCTTGGGACGGCCCGCCAGTCGGCCTTATCCGATGTTACCCAATGGGGGTTTTGCTGCTTGACGACCTGCTTGGCTCGCTCTGTAGTAGTCGATCTTTCGCCCCTGGGCCGTCCGTCATTTTCGGAGGAATTTTTCGAGATTTATGACTTTCTGCTCGTGTCGCTGCTGCGGTCACCGCTGCCTCTGCAGTTCTTACTTACTACGTGCACTTTCTTCGGACTTTTTTTTGTTCGACCCTCTCTCCAGCGTCGTCGGCCGCCGCCGCCGAGAACGACAACGACTGCAGCGGGTGGACTCACGAACGACAGCTGCTGACTCGTTCGGGGCCCTGAACGAAGATCGAATTGGAGTGATCAGTGAACACCATCCATGCTGCATTTACGCAGCAGGTCGACTGAACGGCTCCCATCGCTGTGAGGAACGAGTAGTCTCGCTACTGACATTGGTCTCATCAGCAGGTGATGGCGGTACAACATTTTTTTTTGTCTTGGTCGACACTGAGCAGGCAAAGGAATCATTTTAAATGACGTGAAAGACCATTGAAGACTATGAACAGGATTCAATGATTTTACCTTGGCGCGATACTGAAATCTCGGTTACTACTGGTCTCTTGTTACTTAATATTATTATCTATTTACGTCATGTGAAAACCAAAGGAAGATACCCGCCAACAAAGAGAACACTTAAATAGAATTGGCTGTAACATGTCGAAATAGCGCATCTACATACAAACATAGTATTTGATATGATGATAACACTGCAGAGTCTGATATCAGTCATAAGCTAAGTTTCAGTTTCGAACTATTTTGTAAATGTTAATTTAAACATGGACCGATCGGCAGTTAAACGAAGTGAATTTGTTGCAAGCAAAATCAGATATTGAATTTGGATGTCCCCTCGGGAATTCGTAAGCGTATTACGATACTCTACATGTGTGTGAGAGAGAAAGAGAGATTATCAGGCAATTTAAGCGCTGATGATCTGTAGCGTAATTTTTTATTATTTAAAAAAAAATTCACTTAGCCAAGCAAATTAGATAGCTGATAATGTCTGCTCGTCGTGCAAATCCATCTTCGCAATATCGACAGATCGTTGTTTCGAATTTCCACCGTAAACACCGCCACCAAACCTTCTCTGACGCCTATGATAGTACATATGTTGAACGAATCATTTTTCTCGAATTGTCACGCACGTCCACCTCATTATTACGTCAATACGGCTGGCTGTGGGCTTGATTTCAAGGATGTTTGCATTACTGCTCAAAGACAGTAGCGACAGCAAATGTCTATCCACATATATCTACCGACATCTTTCTGCATGAAGAAACTTTGGGCGCGAGTTAATAGCATGATCGATGCTACAAGCCGTTTCAAACGCCATATAGATAAATGTTTATAGTGTCATTCGCTTAGTGAGTAAGAGCTGTTTAAATACTCGAAGAATATAGTGGTCGCTTTGCGTAATTCAATGCAGTTTTCCCTGATAACAAACGAATCATTCGAGCAAAGCCGGTGTTGTTGTGTAAATTCTGAGATTTCGCATGCCTTTATATATATATATATATATATATATGTGTGTGCTTTGTTTTAGAAGGGCGGTAAACATTCATTCATTCATTCAAAAACACCTTTATTAACAAAAGGGGGTTTTACATTTGGTGTACAAAAATTTGTTAGTGCATAGTATATGCATGAGTGTCTCTGAGCATTCATGTCGCTCGAAATGAAAACATATTATTGACTCTTTCGGTCCTGGCGATTTGTACTGTTGATATGGTTTGTCCACTCCGCAGATTAGGACATAGGTGATGTTGTATATATAAATATGTATTAATTTGTACAGCTTTGAGAAGTGCACATATGGTCGAATGTCTCACAGTAGTCGCTGACTTCGTTGACATTATGTTTGACCAATTTACAATGTAAACACTTGATACTATACTGTTTGTGTGAGCTGTTTAAGGCTAAAATCCATCCATAAACGGGCTTTCATGCTGGGGCGGGGGCATTTGGTACAGTAACGTGAGGCTCGTACCCATTAAAAACCTTGGAATATAATAGCACCACGAATGTGGATGCCTCAGCAGATGCCAAGGAATACTTCGCTTCGGTAGCCTAACTTGAGTTAGTTAACAAGAAAGCGCACCTGGTTGAACTTACGGAAAATGCTGTCTGTCAGAACATTCGAGTCGTCAGTCGACGTTAATACTATATATAATTAAACTATGAAGTGATAAGTGATTTATAATAGCTAATCCAGACGCCACGATAATCTCTCTCCGTCATGACGCGCAACTGCCTGGTGGAATTGTTGTTCAAATGTTGATTCAGTGGGATTTCCTTGAGTGGCATCAACGTGTTCCTGTTTCTGTAGTAAGCTCTCCTTATTTTATGACTACGGCTCATTATTTCTACGGCTATGGCGCATATAGATTTCGCGTTTACGTTTGTGTACGAGTGCTTACTGTTTATTGATAAACTCGGGCTTACTTTAACTCTACCATCAATTATTTACCAGACCATTCATCTATTGCCCGTAGATCGATTTCCTTTCAGATCACAACACAAGTGACACAATATGAGGAACCAAGAACTGCTATAGTCTTTTATTCAAACATACAATAATTAGGAATTATTTTTAGGGATTATTTGGGGACCCGGGACCGAGAACGACATTGTCTCACGGAAGGCGATAGCATTGCCTCTCTGCACAGCGAGGGACAGGCGTTGCACTATATTATTATATATGATGTACTATTCATTAGGTATTTAGCACGAATATTCACGATATGACTTTGCAATTAGAGATTTTTCGCGCCATAATCAAATTTACAACCGAGATACAGGTGCCACTTGAAATGCCTGATGATTGTTTCGTATATTAGTCATTCAATCAATCGCATGGACAGTATGTCAGGACAAACAGAAGGTAGCACATATAATAAAACAACTTCACTACTAGTGCACTAGTGACGTGTCTACAACATCTATCGATCGATCGATCTATGATGTTTATCTATTGCGGCATCAGGACAGCATCCGCTCATCAACATCGAGCAAGATACAACGAGACGATAGGCGAACGATGTAATAATAAATATGGCCTGCGATAAAACGATCAAGTAGCATAAAACAAAAAAAAAAAGCTAGGCATGAGATTCATATCATGTTCGTGTGACATGGACGACTGATCTCCCTCGCTCATGATTGTGCTGTTGGCTAAATGTCGTCCGGAGAAATATTGCCTTGCATGTGTGTCCTGCGAGCGTGCAACGTGCGTGGGCGCCTTGCTGAGGTGTGCCGACCCTATCTAACCCTGTAGGTTTGCAAGCCCCGTATATATATATATATATATATATATATACAACGGCACTTGCGTTGCAGTGTCTCCGGTTAGGTCTGTCCTGAAGTGCCCTGGGGGGGGGGGGCTGCGACACCACCACGTCGTCAGCCGTCAACTGCTGTCGCAACCTCCGGACGAATGGAATTAGTGGCGCCCAGCGTTGGCGTCAACGGCTGCACCCACAACAACAACAGCAGCAACCTTAGCATCAATATCAAGATCGCCATTAACATCGCGCGCTGCTTTCAGATTGAGAGATAGATCCATCCCATCGTTCAAACGCGAGTGTGGCATTCTCATGACGCCCACTCCATAACATGTTGTTCTGCTCGCTCCCACTTCTGACTAGTTAACCCTACGTCTGCAGAACTATGACGACGTTCAGGTTGACGCCGATGTGGATGGTGCGGTGATGCCGGCGCTGTTGATGTGCGATACCCGGCTACCAATCTACGCCTGTTGCAAGTGCTATTGCCGCTTATCGTTGTCCTGATCTCTTGTATCGTCGAGTCTCGTCGCATCACGAACAGCCCGCATACGCACCCGTTGACATGACCGCGCGGCACAGCCTTCAGCG
Source organism: Stratiolaelaps scimitus (assembly GCA_019614645.1). Classification (NCBI taxonomy): domain Eukaryota; kingdom Metazoa; phylum Arthropoda; class Arachnida; order Mesostigmata; family Laelapidae; genus Stratiolaelaps; species Stratiolaelaps scimitus. The sequence goes on from JABWDB010000079.1 coordinate 314,023, forward strand.
GAGGCATCTGGGCTGGCGTTTGTTGTTTGGTCGAGCCGCTTCGGGTGCTTGTGGGTGAATGTGGGCTCAGCACCTCGCTTCATGAACTTACATATATATGTCTATCATTGGCGTTCGGCATGACGCGCTCACCGTGACGCTATTAAAGATCGATCCGTTGAAAGGGAAATTTCCAACTTTTATCCGCTCGGGTATTAAATGTTGTCTGTTCTATTGGGCAATTTTGCCTCACGTTGAGTTAAAACCAAAGGACTAGTTTCGATGTTGTGGGAGCTTCTCTGCCGCATGACTACGGTGGCGAGCTGTGTGACAGCAGCGTCTCCCGATTCGCATCGATATGCATCTTGTCGTAGTGCTCCGCTCTTGGCTTCGGATCAACTCTTTCAGTTTATGTCAACACCTGAAATCCCTTCTTAGATTGTGTTGTCTCATTTGGAGATGTAACACAATCGCGAATACTGATTTAACCGAATAGAGAACGAAACAGCCCTGCCATTGTCAGCCGCCACGATCAAGACAAACGATTCTAATATCATAGTTCGAATGTGTGTAGCCGCCTCTGTACGGCCTCGGGCAGCCCCGATCATGAGCTAGAACTATCCAATTTATGAATGACACGTGTCCACCAGGTATCATTAAATAGAAGTGCATCAATTTCAAGCGTGGAAATCTGGAATGAATGATAGCACAGCTCCGTCGACCTACCCAATCACACGTTATAATTGTGGACCCCTTAACGAGCGAAGTATCTTAGCGGATGTCAACAGTCGAATTTTTATTTTTCGGTGTGACTGTAAATTTTACGCGATACGTTTGAGCACAGACAATTATTACAATGCAGACAAACAACATACCCAACGCAGTGTCCAGCTACCCCTGAACACATATCGGGATAAACGACAACACCAACAACAACAAACAGCACACATCAACAATGACAACCATAGGATACGGCCTCACGCTGACTGTGGCGGGATTTATTTTCTGTCAAGAACTCTCAAGAGTAGATACTAGCTAACGCCAACTAACGAGAATAGTGTGTCACCTCTTTGTGCGTAATATCGTTCCGGTACATTTCATCAATTGATCGATCGATCGATAGCGTATTTACAACACTTATGAGTCTGTATGAAGCAGCACTGATCATTGAGATAAGAACACAGGGTGATTAAATGTTAGTATTACTTCGACTACTTCTACTATTATTAGTACGAATGTGATTGATTTATAGGACATGATTTGTATAGATTCGGACTCGGTCTGTCTGCATTGGCTGTGTGTTACCACAGCGGGACGACAGCCCGAACGAGAATTCTGCCGAAATTCAGCTGTAGCCCTGCTAAATTAGTAGAAGTTGGGAACGCTTCATTTCATCCGTTTGCGGTTGTTTGGTTAAATTAATTTACTCTCAACGGGGATAAGGTGTTGATTGAATTTAAAGCGTATGAACTTGCTGCGCGCACTTGTATCATAAACCTGCATATAGATAAATCGATTGTTGAGCGATTGCTAATGTCAATAATAGTCGTTTTACCGATGTCCAGTTAGAGCCCCATAGAGATTTGTAGACGAAGTGACGTCGGCATCGGTGAGTCGTCGATCTGGTGACGCCGCGACAATCATCTGCCGCGAGAACCCGGTCACCGCGAGAGCATTTCGTAATTGGAGTAAAGTAAAGCATGTTAATTGTCATGTTGCAGATCAATAAAAGCATGAGTAGTGGTAAATTTAATTATTATTAATAGATTCCTCTGTGCGTATGCATGTAGGTATAATATTTATTCCGTATGTCCGTACAATATATATATGTATATATATATATATACCCACCCCCTGGTGTAGAAATGAGCAAGATCGAGGTGTCAGACGACATCCAGATGTTTAGAACCAAGTTGTTCAAACACTTTCGAAGGGAAAACGCGGCAAGGGAGCCGAATCCGCGATGTTCAATAACCGAGGAAGATTAATCATTACATGTGCTTACGTCTGGATGTAGGCTTGAATCAGCTTCAGCAAAATAGATTTTCTGTGGAATCATACCATCATCGTCATCGTGTGTCTAATGACACGGCTAATGTGCACCCTCGACAATTAGCCCGTAAGTCAGTACACGTCATGTACACGTCTTCAAATGTCACCCATTTTGTCGGTCAATAGAAACTCAAGCCACTTCATCTAGGGACGACCACAGGGCACCGCGTCGTCCGGGAAAGATATCCAGGAATCGTCGTGCCGCCGTTCGACGATCGAATACATTTGTCGAGCACTATTAACACACGCCGTATTCCCTGACTCTGGCTTGACCCTCTTCAGACATTTGTTCAAAGAGGAGAATTTTGAACAGTTTCGGAAGTTGGATTTGTATATGTATGATCACTATTCGCTCTGCTAATCAACCCAACCAGCTCCGTCCTGTTTTCTTGTGTTGTATGCCCAACCTGCCAAACAAATAACGTAGATGCCAGAGAACCCCAAAAAAAACTCCAGAGCGTCATGTCTATGTTCTGCTGAACCGCGACGGTTCGACTCGCAGCCAACTGACACTGGCGCTTATCGGCTTTTCTTCTTAATTGTTAGCTTTCCCTGGACGAAAGAGAAACTGAGCTGGAGATGGTTACGAAGCGTTCAGAAGTCGAACGCTTTTCATTCTTGTCATTTTTTTTATCACGCAAGGTGTGTTTATGGAGCATCTTTTTTTTTACTCGTACAGGCATCTTGATGCAATGCCGTAATCGTCAATGTTGACAGCTTGATAACGGTAATTAGTTTAGAGATATGACTTATGGTAGAATATATGAACATATATATATATATATATATATATAACTCAGATTGTCTTCAGATGTATTCATCAGACCAGTTGGTGCTCGTTTGTATCGAATATGCGCTGTGTTGTTCTATGACCTGCTGGTGCTATATAGTTGAATAGGGGTTTCTCACGAGTTTGCTATCTGATTCACTATAAAAATCACTACACATTAATATGCATCTTCATCCATAAGTATTTCATCTAAATCACTGGCCCAGCTCAGCAATAATTTACGTTCCACCTTCACGAAGGAAAACTCGCTTCTTTATCATTGCCAATCGATATATATATATATATATATATAACATACGGCTTCAGTAACGTTAACGATTTGGCGTTCAGTGACAACCCCTGGCGGATCGTATTATATAATACACGTAGACTGTATTCGAAATTCTTCACCGGCCAATCGTTTTTTCTCTTCTTGCCAGCGGTGTCAGCGATAATCTGTCGACATAATTGGCCAGCGCGCGTTGGAGTCGTCGACGCGGATGACGACACAACGACGGATGACAACATAACGATTTTGCATCAAGTATATCCGTCCCCTCTTTGTTCTTGGATTGACCAGCCTGTTTATTTGTTGTTGCTTTCCTTTACGGCAGCAACAGGCAACCGTAGAAGCCCATGGCAAATTGCCGCTGCCTCTTCAACAGGCTGCGTGATTGTTCTCCCCGCATGGGCTGGCATCCTCTCACAGGACGAGTTTCGTCGACTTTTTCTCTCGCTCTCTGTCTCGTCTTCAACTCTGTTTCCCTTCAATAACTCGAGATTGAGGGTGAATTTCTCGTCCGTATTCTCGCCAGTGCCATTTCATAGCCAATAGCACTTGGCTGGTCGACTTCAGCTTCGACGAAGACAACCCCGCGACAACGAGGTCGGATGAAGGGTGTACGACAATTCGATCAGATACTTCTCTTTCTTCTTCGTTTTTCATCGATTTCCATCGCTCATTTAATGTTCGATTAATGCTCGTTTTTCGTCCCGTTGTAATGCTGTTAATGCTGTTGTTACTGCTGCTGCTGTTGCCGCTGCCGCTCACGGTGCATGTCACCTCTGGCTAGACACGTATGAGTCTCTCGGGTTTGGCTGTCGTATGCGATCTGCATCCCTGTATCTGTATGCCTTGGGTTATGCTTTTCGCTGTAGCGTTGCTTTCGTTCTTGCTTTTATTTTACTTCATTTACCGTCGAGAGATGTTCCGCCGTCGTCAGAATCGACGTCGATCCAACTACCGCCGCCTAGCCTGGCGGTGTCAGACGGCCCAAGCGCAGCGTCGAGTCGCTAACGTGATCGCTGTCGTTTGGGCAATTTATTTCCGTCAAGTCAAACGTCCGGCCGCCAAGCGACGCTCTCAACAAGTTGAGCCCACAACATCGAGCTCCGCTCTGAAGGACAGCACACATATATATATATATATATTTATACAGAGAGAGAGAGAGAGAGAGGGCACGAAAAACACGAAACGATTGATCGATAATCATAATGATAATAAAAGTAATAATAATAATAAGACTAATAGCAGAAAGTTGTAGTGTCGCCCTGAAGAATGATCCACAGAGAACAAATTACTGTACAGGGCAGCAGTAGCAGTAGTTCAGCCTGTAGTAGTCGCATCTAGATTCGTCTGTACGTCTGCCTATGTTTATATGTTGATAGTCAAGGAGGTGCGCGTCTCAACAGGACCGAACGACGAGTGTGAGCGACCGTACATGGGCATAGGCACACACACACTCACATACACATATATATATATATATGTAATGGTAGTGACCATAGCCAAGTAGCCAAGTTGGGCGCCCCTTCGACACCCCTGGCATTTTCTCCCGCGTCCAGCAGAAGAAATCCGTGAAGAGGAGGGGGAGGAGGAGGTGTTGGACGAAACCCCGGGCAGCAGACAAACAGAAATGACTCGATTCGTAGATGATTTTGATACTTAACACTTCTTAGATCACAAGATTAAGAGATGTCGTCTTGTGTGACCGAACATAATTCATATAAATAAAGTGTTCGATTTGATCGTATGAGCACAACACATATTATTATTATTTGCTCTGCGCCTTATATGGATGAACACATTTCTGGTCGATTCGAAACTGTGGCGAAAATGTGACAAAATAACTCAATGCACAGTGCGAAGATTAATGATCGGCTTTGGATGAATGAGAGATGGAAGATGCGAAAAAATTATGGGTTAGCAAGAAATGGTTTGTGAGGAAAATGTAATAGGCTCAGAAAAGGGGTGGTGGCGCCGGCCTCATAATGGTAATGTGAAATTAATTTAATATCATTATCGTCACATCATCAGTGAGGGATTCCGGATATTGCCAGGCAAATTCGTTGACACATTCGCATTAGTTTAACACTTTGAAACACTCTGTGAAGCTAATTGCCATGGTGAATTGCAATCACAACTAAGCTTAGTAGTGCTGTGTCTACCACGTATAGCGTCTCATATATAATTTTATGAATAGTATGATCTTAATGTAATTATTATTCTTATATGTGTATTGAAATACCAACTAATAATCATGAGTGCCATGTCGAACCTGTCCCCTAACCCTAATGTATAGGATAATATTATTATTATTATTATCAGTAAGATAAATATTATATATGACTGACATAAAAAAGAAAGATGGCCAGGATTGAGAATCCACTTCGCTATTGGGTTTAGGGTGAATATAGCGAAGCTTAATCAAAATTATCAATTATATTTGGGACTACACCTACCGAATACAAACAACTCAACGCCACACAACGAAATTGGAAGGGTTGGGAGGCTACAATTACGGTAGCGATTACTATCGAGGTCATCATTGCTACGAGGTGAATTTGTCGCTTTGGTGTCAAATGTAAACATTGGGTCAAATAAATCATATCTGGATAGTGTCATTGCCACAAAATGATGTACCACCATAAAGGGGGTTTAAGCTATGCTTCAAGCAATATGTTGTTCTCCTAACTATCATTTCAATACACTCATTATAAGATGAGGCGTTCGAATTTTCAAATCGATTTCGAATACTTCTTTGTTGACCAAATTGCCGGGGGTGGGGCATGGTATACGATTTGTGATATGAGCAGTGGCTTTAAGGCAGCTCTCTGAGGGGCGTTCGGACTTTTGAACCTCTTTCATTATGCCATAAATGGGCTATATACAAAATTCCAATAGTTTCAACAGAAGCAATATAACGCATGAGATGGGACGATCATTTGTTGGGTTCCATCGCTTGAACAGGTCAGCCCTTCAAGTTAAACGCTCATCGGCCCTGACTTCTCCCTCTCTTCGGCAAGCTTTCTGTTGAACCGTTTAACCGGTAAACTCATGTCGTGATTGTTGTTGATATATTGCTCAAGTTCAATCACGAAGTGCACTAATGTCTGTGAAGGTTCTGAATTCACTACGCCAGGTATGGCTAGTTATAGACTTGCTTCTAGCCGTTATAGCCCCTAAATAAAATGAGCATTATTTCTAAATGAGTTTACTGAGTGAGCTGAGAGCCCTTTGCAATGTACATTTAGGGGAATAGCGACATAGGTCGCATTAGACATAGTTGAAGTGGACGTCACTGTCGTTGGTTTTTCGAAATTTGATTGCAATTGGTGTTCTATGATGTAAGAGGAATGTGTGGAGGAAGATGTAGCGATCTCGAATGCTTCGTCTCGAAGGTCGACGATGCACAGCTGAGTAATACGAAGTTCGGAGAAGACCAGTGACAGAGGCTCTCAATTGCTTCGATAGGTAAAGACACATAAAGATAACACGAAGCCACAATATACTCGTGGAGCTTGTTGCGAGACCTAGACCCTGCGAGTTACTATACCATACAACGAGGTCAGTATTATGATATATATATATATATACATTAGGAGAAAAATGTCGACGCTACCTGGATATACTATCTGTGCAAGATGCGATTTCTCACAGAACCGTTGCGGGCAGACTCTTGTTATGCTAATAGTATTATAAAACGAAGAGACAATCGACACGGATACATATATCAATCAATGTGAACCGGTCGAACGGGTGCGTTGAACAGTCGATTGGGTCCGTCGATTGGAGCAGAGATGCGGGTTCAGGGAATGCCGAAGTCGATAAACACTCCTTCCTTGGAGTGTTTGTCCCAGAACCACTGTCTATGCGAATCCATTGATGGGCACCTATGGGCACGAATTGCGATATCTCATACCTCAACTATTTTCGAGGGATAGACTCGTAGTGTTACCCTGCAGACGTCCCTATTTCTGGCAGCAGCAGAACTGTTTTCTAGAGTCACCTCTCTGCTACCCCTTTCATGTTTGCTAGGTATCTCTCACAGCCGTGGAGACAAGATTACCCATGATTAACTAGTGCAGCATTATGCGTTCGTCCAACGTTCTCCACAGCTGAAAGCGTTGGCAATAATATTGTAGCGATCCATTATAGCTTTGGTCGTTGATTTCAGAAATTAACCCTCATTTTGCTAGCACATACATATATTATATTTTAATATATTATAGTTAGTTGAAGTAGGCAAAGCGAGCTTCCTAGTAATTTCTTTTGTAACGATTTCTCGCATCATAGTTTGTATGATAGTATTACTTTCCAGTTGCATACGATCGCTTCGGTATCTACAATTAAAGCATCTTCTCTAAATCCGCTTGATGTCAGCCATAGGCAAGTGCTTAATGCTTCTGGACTCACTCGCAGCCCACATTTAACATGCTCAGTAATGGTTTTTCTGCTGCAATGGTAAGGCGGACTCGTAAATGCCGATGTGCATCAGCTGGAATCGAACTCGTGCACCTCCGGTTCGAACGTACGTGCATACTAGAATGTACCACGTCACTAGGCTCGACATCGGCATGTACCTAGCGAGGAATGGCCAGCTCCTCCTCCAGCAACAATACCCCTAATCTCTCTTTCTCTCTCTCTCTCTCTATTTCTTCCCCGCGTCTCCTCCCGATTCCCGGCACTAGTTGACGTGTGATAGATAAGGCAGAATAGTCAGTATGCACGAAGCGGCGGTCGAGTGAATGATTGTGCGCAACGGTAGTGTAAATAATCCTTGCCCGAACAAACCCCAAATGGATGTAGAATGTCTACTCAGCAGCAGGAGCAGCAGCAGCAGCCGCCTCTTCATGTGAGTGTGAACTGTGTGTTTATATGTTTGCGGTTGAGCTTGTCAGGCAGGGAGGCGACAGAAGTGAATGCGGCGCAAGGGGGGCGATGAGCGCGTATGCTTTTGGGGCAAAGGGGGGGCGAGGTGGGGGGTATTCGGTGGGGGTGTGGAACAAGCGATATGCTCTCATCCTCATCCGTTTGCCTCACCACTCGCTCGTCTGGTTCCAGTGCTCCTCCTTCATCGAGACGACAGGTCGCATGATATATGAGAAGGATCGCCGGCCAGGATCGTCCGTCGGCGTGGACGCGGGTCCGTCCCGGGTTGTTGGCGGCGTCTCCTGCCACCTCGTTGGCGGTGGTGCCACCAGCACCAACAGTATGGACCCGCCTTGGCATACATACATAGGCCTTGCTTTGGTCTCCCTCTCTATTTCTCTGACCGGCCCCGTTTTTCCTCACGGACACTGTCTGCCGGCCTGCCGCCAGCTCTCGACTCGGATGCCCACAGCTATGCCCCGGTACCCCGCTTATAGGAGACGTCCTACGGTCATTTCCCGTAGCCTTCTCCATCTCTTTGCCTCGGCTCCATCGCTCCTCTGTTCGCCCATCGCCGTTGACAAGCAGACCGTCTGTCGTCGTGGTCGTTGTTGTCCGCCGCCGTCGTCGTTTAATAATGTTATGACAAAAATGATAAATACACCAACACAGACATGCACTCGCATGCGGGCAGACACAAACGAACACACACGGCTCGTTCACCCACACACAAACACATAAATGAGAGCGACCAAGCATCAAGCAGCGAGCCGGGAGAAGGAAGTCAAGCCAAGGCAAGCCAGGCTAACCCAAGTCAACCGGTTGTGCTGGCGGGTGGCGGGGCGAATTCGCGCAGCTTATAGTGGAGCCACTCGGCCCAGACCGGAGTTCGCCCAAATGGCCATTGGCGAAGTCTCCTCAAGAGAGATACAGAGAGAGAGAGAGAGAGAGAGAGAGAGAGAGAGAGGAGGACAGCGAGCTAAGGGTCCTGTCGACCGACCATCGGCGGTTCGGCGTTTCCCTTTGGCTGCCACCTGCTAGCCTTAATGTCAGCAGGCTGTCTTGATATGAGTAGAGAGCACTGAGTACCGGACCGACACCATCACAACCACCTATACATACACGCGACATGGACAGCGACGGCGATGGAGACACGATCGCTTGAGGTTGACGATGACCAGTGGTCGCTGCCGGGCAGAAGAGGGAGTGGCGATCTCGTGGCCGCTACTGCTGCTGCTGCTGTCGGTGGGAACATTGGACAGAGCCGAGTTGAGAGGGACGAAAATGACTGAAAGCATCAGCCACCGCCGCCGCCGTAGCGGAATGGAGAAGGAACAGCGTACAAATATGGTGTGGGAATTGGGGGCACGGACGAGTCATGCGGGGAGACAGAAAAATAGAGAAAGAGAGAGAGAGAGAGGGGGGTAAATGGGGAATGGGAATATTATTATTATTATCGAGAGAGAGCAGCATCAGCAGTAGTAGTAGTAGTACTATGATATTGTTATGAAGGCCCTCTCCCGCCTCCCCCTCGTGCTCCCCCCGTGTAAGTTTTTCATCTGCCCCTTGGCCCATTTCATCACAGGAGGCGCGCGCGTTCTATCGATCTCTCTTTCTTGCCTTCCTTTCCCGACATTCGAGGTAGAGTGGCACGATACGCCTGTCGTGCAATGGAAAACCGCTCGTTTTTTGGCCTCTCCTCTCTCTCTCTTTCTCTCTCTCACTATCCGCGTCGGCTTCGATCGAGCCCGGTTTAGCCAAGAAACATGGCAGCCGACTCACTCGAGAGCTTGAGTGAGCCGGGGCGCCAAGAGCTGCCAGGATAGCATAGTACCGTACAGGCAGTGCGTCAACGGCTACGGCGGCAGCGGCGGCGGCGGCGGCGACGGCGGCGACGGCGGCGGCGACGGCGGCGACGGCGGCGGCTTCTGGTGATGCCGGCTCCTCCCGAGAGCCGGCAGCATCGCTGAACACCACTCTCACAGCTGCTTATCGGCTCCCCTTTGCTTGGACTACAGCCATTCTGCTCCTGCTCCTCATCGAAAGCCTCTCTCTCTCTCTCTCTCTCTTATCCCAGCAGCAGCAGCAGCATGATCATCACGAGCATCGCTCAGTGATATATTAAGCGGAAAATTGACTTGAGCTGTTCAGTAGCCTCGGTCCGGGTGGCCGACCAGCAGACCGCGGAGGAGGCCGAGCGGCTGTACCGCACTCTTCATCGAGTCCCCGTATTCTCTCTCTCTCTCTCTCTCTCTTGCTTTCTCGACTCTGTTTCCAGCTCTCTCGCTTCGGTATCGCTGTCACCCGTGATGTCCATTGCTCTCGTGTCATTGGCGTACAACAGGTAAACGGCTAGTGGACCATTTAGGGACATTTCTCGTTTTCCTTCGGATCGTCCGCAGCCTTACGTCACCTTGGGTTCGTCGAAAATGCACCTAATTGAAGATATTCATATGGGTCTTCAGCGTAGATGTCTCGCAAATGAGACGCTTCAAACTTGAACGAAACCGCTGTGCTAAGTTAAACTTTGATATATGACGAGTTTGTCTAATGTCGAGGCGTTCTGCTTGTGAGAATTGTTCTCTTTTTGGCCGCCGCGGTGGAAAAGTAGATAAAAACATATTTCTGGCACGTCGTGCACGCAGTTATCTAGTCAAAATCGAGTTCGATCCCTCCCCCTATGTGGCAATGAGGAACGGCGGATTGTGCAGTTTGCTTCGGAGCAAACTTCAAAAAGAAGGAATTAAACATTATTTGTCGGATCACTGGCTGGCCCCCCCCCCCCCGCGAAGTCTGTGGCTGAGAAGGCCAACAATCTTTGCTTCAAGCCCTGCGATGCGATAGAGCTTTCAGCCACTGCACACCAGTCTCTCCCCTTCCCCAACTAGTTTCCACAAATCAAATAGCTGAAATAGTACTGCCATCTTTCGTAATTAACACATCCGGAAGCTCTAATTCTGAGGATCACATTCGGAGTCTATATTAGGCACTCGCTTTACGACTGTGATCAACATCGGCTAACGATAGAACGATTCACCACTCTTCACCAGCCAATTTCGCGTACACTATAGTGAAATGACGTAGATTGATGGGCGATGCCTCCTCAAATCATGGATGCATTTTCGATGCAAATGAGGCAACTATCGCTAACATATTAGACATCACAGAGAGATAGGGAGAGAGAGTCGGCTGGCCAGCCTGACGAGTTAATGGACTGTCCATTCACAGTGGGCGCAATCATTTCATCCGACGAGGGCACAGGTCCTTTTATGCAGGGCGTAAACAGCTTCGTGATATGCTTCTGGCGATGGCTGCGCTATTCCCACTGATCACTTTTTGTCACGTCTCAGAAAACCAGTATCCCATATACACAAACATACACACACATATATATATATATATATACATATATATATCTATATAAATCATGTGCATTTATTCAGATGGGATAGACTCAGCCAGGATACATAGAGAGTTAGCGCCACATTACGCCGTGCATATACGCGAATTCATCGAGGTCCAACATAGTCCTCCTTTTGCAGCCCACTCCCCATGGACATGTTGTCCTTCGCAACATGAATATGAGCGTATACATATTCATTACTTTTATAATAATAATAATACAAATATATTCTCCTCTTTAAGGACGTCAGCAGCAAACGGCCGCCGTATGTGTGCTTCCGTGCCGTCGTCTCTCCCGTACGCCCGAAGCATTCAAATGCAACTCTGTCTACACCCCGCCCCCCTGCGCGCCCATTCTGCCGACCACCATTCTCGCCTCTCATGCAATGCCTAACATCCACCGCACACACCTAAATAGATCCGTGGACATTCGCAGACCTTGAGACAGCGAGCCTCAGGATATAAGAGACGATGAGAAGCGCTCCTGCTATCTGCTGGTGATGGCGAGCGACTAAATGAGTCCCGCTCACCCCCGGCCGTGTCAGCCCCCTTGTCTCTCTCTCTCTCTCTCGGTACTCCTGCCGCCGCCGCCGCCACCGTTGGCCGTCTATCTGTCGGTTGGTTGGTCATCCTCCCAGGCCCAGTTGCTGGAACAAGAACCAGATAGGAGTCATGTAAGTTTATCCATTCTGCGGAAGAGCCGGCTAGTCATGTGCCGGCTTAGACCCCGGCCGGCGCCGTCGCCGGGGATCGCCTCCGCTTCTTAGCTCAGCACATACACTGAGCTGAGTTGCATAGACGTTCGTAGATGGGTCTGGGATGTGCGTGGCGGCGAGTGTGGCCGAGATGTCGCGGCTGGTGCCTGCCCGAGTGGGTCTGTCCGTCTGCGTTTGTGAGTCTGTGGAGAGGTTTGTGTGTGTGTGTGTATGTGTGTCTGAGTTGTGCGTACACGCAAGGGAATGAACCTAGTGCAACGCGGACTCTAAGTGACATCCTGAATATGAATGGGTGGCTCTCGTCCACTTTGTGATCCTCTCCTCGGCTCTCGCTCATCGCCGTAGTCGAGTCTAGCCCAGACCAGCCCAGCAGAGTCTGGTAGCCGACATCTTCTCTCCACCTCTCTCTCCCTCGGTGTCTCTCACCGCGAGAGACTAAATATTAATCTGACCCTCGTCATTAATATATCGCAGCCTCGAGCTTGGCAGCTCTCCTCGGCCTCCCTAACCCATGCGAGCAAATGGTCCTCGTCGCTCAGCGGAGGCCGACCGGCTGGCAAGCCAGCCAGTCAGCCTCCGCTTGGCCACTGGCCCGTCTGGTGGCCCGAACGGCCTCGGCCGGTAGGGTCCGAACCGAGGAGGATGTGACCGCCACCGTCGCCGCAAGCAGCGAGTGTCACCACGCGCGCTGGGCGACGGACTCGGAGTGGCTTCACTGCCACAACCATCAGCCCTGGACCTCCGGACGGACGAACCGACCGATGGACAGCGTTGTCGGCGCCCGGGGGCCGCTTACAGCCAGGCGGCACACATCGCCGCTCTACACAGCAAGCATATAGCTAGCCAGCCAGCCAGCCAGGCCAACCCCTCCAAGTGACACACGAACTGGATGGGTGGGCCGCTCGGCCGTCCGCGCGCGAAAACGAGCGAGCTAACGCTCTCATCCAGACGGAAGCAGGCCGTGAGTGTACTGCCCTTGTGTCCAGCTTTCATCGCACGGGAGCGCCGCCGCTGCCGCCGCTGCCGCCGGCACTCGATGGCAAATGACAAGTCCAGTCCATTGGCTTCTTGGGAGAAGGAGGGTACTCGCCAAGCCTCCGCTCCTCTGGCCGAGACTCGACGAGTCTCCGACTCGACTCGGCGACTTTGATTCCATAAGCATTTATCAACAACGTCGTCGTTGTCGTTGTCATCTTCCTCGTTGTCGTTGTCGTCGCTGCCGCCGCCGCCGCCGCCGCCGCCGCCGCCGCCGCCGCAACAACCACGACAACGACGCTAGCGAGCGTGCGACGGCAGCAGCAGCAGTTACAACGGAGCTAACGACGATTACAACAACAACAGCAGCAGCAGCCGCAGTAGTGGTAGCAGTAGTCGTAGCAGTGAAGTACGATGGACGGCGGTAGGCAACGAGACAAGCTAAAGATGGAAGCGACACAAGAACGACAGAGAGGCTAATGAGTCTCTCTGGGTCGTCCGACTACGGCCACCGCCGCGCCCTGAACCAACCGAATGGATGGAGAAATGTGCAAATTGTGAATGGGCCCCACTATGGCGACACCGTGTCCCCGTTGACGGCTGCCGACTGCCTGTCATCATAATCAGAATTTTGGAAGAATAATAATTGTCGAAAAAATATCGCCGTTCTCTGGTGACAACGACCAGGCGACGATATACGCGCACATAAGAGAGAGAAAGAGAGAGAGAGAGTAATGGTAACGGCAATCGTTAGCTGCTGCTTGTTGATGGCTGATCTTGGTTTTGATCATCAGATTTCATATCTTAAACATTATGATGATTATTATTACATATACCTCCCTATAGATTTGTTTGGCTCCTGTGTGAAACATGATGATATAGGTATTATATTGTATATATATAACATTATGTATCCCAATAAAATCGTTCCGAATGCATACGTCCCGAAGGACCCGTTGTAGCAGATGAGATCATAAGGGTCCAGCAGAATTTCGAGATTATGCGAACGCATGGGTAGAAGCGCGTTTTTGTGTATACATAATATATATATATATATTGTAATACTAGGTACCAGGTGTATCATGTGTGAGCCTATGAAATCCGCATGATATGTTTTTAAAATATATATCAAAAAATTAAATCAACACTAAAGCAACAATCAAGGGACAATAATGCGTGTTGTTTTTCTCCATTATTGGATAAAGTACTCATACAAATAGTAAGTGAACATAATAACTAGATAATTATAAATTATTAGTGGTAAGGTATTATAATAATATTATAGAGTGAGGTGGACGCGAATATTCATGGTGCCTGTTATATATACATATATATATATATATATATATATATATATATATATATAAGTCTATGGGATACTGACAGACACGTGGAGGAGCCTGGCGCAACAATAGAGCCAAATCCACCCAGCACCGAGTCTGGTCCAACATCTTTTTTTCATAGCTGACCGACCGTCAGCTGTCTTTCCATGACAGAACAGCCGGTACCGCTATGTAGGATTTCTTCAAGGACCTATCCTGTCGATCGGTCATTCTGGGTTTTCCTCCAATAGGCTTGTGTGGCCTATGTGACCATCGGGCCGGGCAATGTCAACCGTGTTCACGACAGGGCACGATCTCATGGTTTCGAGCCGTACGATCACAAATGCTGCTGCTCGTAGTTTCTATAGCAACACCGATTACACCTACACAACAATCATTGGCACTCATACAGACACACACACACGCACACACTATGCACTTCATCGTATTTAATGTAATCATTCATTAAATGCAGCTGACCGGCCGTACATAGCCCCAATGTTGTTCTCATTGCTTACCCTCATATCGTTTATCTCGATAGCTTGTATCTATCTGTCCTATCAATCGAACCTCTCCATCTATCCACGTCTAATCTATCTGCCTGCTTTGTAGAGAGAGTGCGAGTACCCGCTGCCCAACGTTTCGTCGGGGGGGTAGCGTACGCGATTCGGCTTCGTGAGCGCTCGCGTAACCGTTTGACTCGTCGCGATTTACGTGCGGGTCTCCAACGCTTGAGGGGCGATCCGTCAGCGCGTTCTGTCGGCCAGCCTGCTCGAACTCGCTGAATGGGACGACGGATTCCTCGCCAGCAGGGGGCGTGAAATAGCGAGAGAGACAGAGAGAGAGTGTGTGTGTCATCATTGCATTTGTGGTTTCGGACGGTCACGGGTGGATTTTCCGCCCCGCAAAGCGAATCCTTCTTTGCGTTCGCTTCATTGCACTGCAATGCGCCTTCGACTCAGCCGCTGCCGCCGCCGCCGTCGGCAGCCACCGCCGATCACCACTCGTCATCGTCAGCTCACAACTACTGCTGCAACGACAACCGCACGGCCTGGTCACTCATCTCTTGGTCTTCGCCTTCCTCTCGTGTAATCGTGTCATCATCGTCGTCGGTCAGTCAGTCAGTCAGCATGCGCAGCGGCTATTCGTCATCCTCCACTCCGCGATACCAACGGCGGCACCGGCAGCGGCACCAGCGGTCAATCTTCAGTCAGGTGATGTCGCTATGGCCGTTCGGTCTTCGTCAGATACCGAGTGCTTGGTGACCGACCCTCTTCAGCTGCGGGACCTGTTGATCATCATTTTCAGCGACTTCAACGTACTTCAGACAGTGATCGGTCACCATACACAGGGTGGACGGAGACGGCGGTTATATGAGTCGCTCAGTGCGCGCGTTCATCCTGGCGGCTGTGCAGGATATACGATATGCAACGAGATGCCGACACACATGAGCATCTGGTCTGTCAGTCTGTCAGCCCCTCCCCCCAGGAAGGACGAACCGATATTGGACTATAGATATTGTCATAGTTCATGTGAAATGATTCGTTCATGACTTCCCGTTCGAATATAACTTCTGTTATACTTTGACGACTAAGTTCCCGACGACAGGACGAGCAGAAAGCTTTAGAATAACCTAGCGCATTTGCCGTCGTCAAAAGTGGCGGTCATATTTGAAACAAATACACGCAAAAAGTAACAACTCTTTATCGCAGAGATTTCTCAGTTAGAAGAGGTGTTTTTCGAGCAATTTCGCAACGACGATAGTCCTCAATTGCGCATGTTTGGGCATTTTCAATACCCGATCAGTTCTTAACTCGTGTAGATCAGGATAGAAATGGTCCTTGTTGTCGTATACGTTTTGTGTTCTCATTTATTCTATGACTACCTTGTTGGAGCCGTAATTCTCTACGTCCCCTCTATCAACCCTCTTCCATGTGCTATATGTATTCGTTGATCGGCTACTTCAACTGCCAGCAATAGTGACCTTAGGCTATTCTACGTTATTTTATTATACGAACATTTGCACACGCCGTGTCATATCGACATGGAACAGAACACATGATGCATCATAATAATCTCAGCCACTCTACATTTGAAACCAAGGCTTAAAGAGAGAAAGACTGTTCCTGTTGTTAAGTAATGCATTGAAACATAAAAAGGTGTCGTTGCCTAGTCCAGTTTAAACGGAACAAAACGAATCATTTCATCACCAATGAACGAGCCCGGCGAATCGTCACCGGCAACATAAGATAGTATGATACATAGTTTTACTTTCTATTGGCGACGGCATATGAGGGTGAGAAAAATTAGACAACATATGTTCAATATTTTAAACTTCGCCTTAATGAACCTCATGGCATGGCAGACGCTGCAATGCCTTCTATGCTATTCGACGTCTTGTTTGTGGCTTGACTTGTTTCAACTTGTTTCTAATGTAACTTACCCGGAACGCTTCGAGGAAAACACTTGAATTCACAGCATCGCTGACCGTTGAAGGGGGTAGGGTTATGTCTTATTAACAGGGCCGTGCGTTGCCAATTAGGCTGGGCAAGCGCCGTCTAGTAAATGAGTGTTACACATTAATTTCATAATTTTTCAATCCTCTATATGTAGTCTCTCTCTTACTCTAAATGATCTGTTATGATAGATCAGTATGGCTGAAGGCGGTGCACAAAGTAGCTGTGAGACCCATGACCCTAAAGGTAGAGGGAGGTTTAACAGACCACTGTTACAGATATATTCCATGCTCGGTATGCCCAATGTTTGTGAGACACGGACTCTCGCCGGTTCACAAGTAGTCAATTGTACCGTGTATTGAAAACTCCAGCACCGCTCAACGGTATAAAAGAGCCTGTCCAAGCTCATGCTAATTCCAGCAGTTGCAATTACAGCCACACCAACAGCAACATCACACAATGAAGAATTGCACTCACGGTTGTGGCACCCTTCTATTTACTATATCATGTAGTTCCCATCTGTTCTTCGGTATGTCCTCGTGTTCTATAAATTGAATTCAGTGTGATGTTGATCGATCGCGATTGATGGACACGACCGCTCCACAGCCACCAAGCGCCAACAATAACAGCACCAGCAGCAGAAGAAGCACAAACCGGGCCATGACTACTGTCAGCACAATGACACCCTAACGGCAACAGCAGCAGCAGCATCATCATCATCTCTGATTTCAGGCGATCACCAAGGCAAAGGAACGCCAAGGCAGGACGCGACTCCTGGTAGCAGGTACAGTCACATTCGCAACCGTACAACCGACCAGCGGCTCGTTGAGCACAACAGGTGAACGGGGCGCCGGGGAAGACGAACGTCTGATGCGTGCTGCTCAATACATTCGGGGGTTGACTCGAAGAAAAAAAAAGTGGCCAACTAAAAATCGCTTTTCGGTTTCTTCGTGTGTCTACAACCGCACGCGGCTGTTTGCTGGGTGTTTCATATCATCGAACGCTGCGATGGTGGATGAGTATGATCAACTGACGATTGCTGAGTGTGAGTGAGCAAAAATCGAGAGGGATATTCGGCAATGCCAAATCCTATGTCGTTTGATGGCTGTGCTGTGCTGGCCCGATTGCGGCGGCAGCAGCGGCGGCGTCAATGTCAGCAGGACAGCGCTCGCAGCGGCGGTGATCGTCGCCCAGGGGGTGACCGAGAAGAAGAAAAGAAGAGGAGGATATCTCTTATTTCTGATGTTTTCTCTCCTCCGTCATTCGTTCAGTTTTCGGGGCGAATTTCCTCTGTCGCTCTGTGCCTACGACGATGATCGACTACAACGATTGCAACTGTGCGGCTGATTGAGCCCCTCTCGGCTCAATGCTCAAGGCGCCTGTTCGTTCTTATGCTGCTCGTGGCTCGACCGCCGTAAGCGTTCACAGCATTCAATTCATGATCAGGCCGATGATGGTGAGCGATGCCGACGGTGGTGACGGTGACTATCGCTCTGTGTGTGTGGTGACGCTGATGTATAGTACAAGCGCGGCAAGTGCACGATGTAGTTGGCCATCTATTTAAAAAAAAAACAAAAAAAAAAACACAACAACAACAACTGGGATCATCTCGCTCGCCGAACGACTGAGACCACCAGGGGTGACCGTCGGATCATCGAGTGGTGGTGGCGGCGGCGCGGCCTGATGCTGCGGCCATCGGCGCCAGCACAGTGCCACCACCTCGGAGGCGCGGCGCACCTTGGTGTCAGGAAATAAGTGACTGCAGCACCAGCAGCCGCTGCCTGGCAAGCGGACAAAACAAGCCGGCCAGTGCGCACACCACACACACACACGTACACGTGCGCATTAGCCAATCGAGTCAGTTTAGACACTTTGCTTCGATTTGTTCGCGGGGATTTCTCCTAACTCTCAGGTCGAAGCGTGGCACCAATGGGGGACATCAGAAGGGGTAGGGACACCAACAGGAACAACGAGTGACGATTATTACTGCAGAGTAGTGAATGATTATAGCTAATTATAAGATCGAAATAATTACTATTTTTAGGAGTTCTTTTATTCAGAAAAATCGATATTTATGCTCCTACTTCTTGTAATGATGCTATTTTGCTAAGCGTCGTCCCGGAAGTTGAATCGATAAGGTTCGATTCTCCTAACTAACATTGAATGTGAATGATCGGTCGTTCCATGAGAGTAGAAATATGTGATACAGATTTCATCACATTAGCCATCGACAAATTATGCAAGACTTATAACAACTGTCTAACAGCATATGTGGATTATGGCTTTACCCCACTGAACCAGAGCGGACCTGAGATGCGTACAGACAAATGCCTGTTGAGACTCACCCATAGCTTACTCAGTCATGTCCAACCCATGACAACTCCCTTACATGCACTGAGCAAAGGAACATTGTTCTAGAATGCCCAATGTAGCAGCCTTTTTAATCAAGCGCGACTCGTCGCAGAGATGGCAGATGCTCGCCTTTGGCACGTTGATATCCACAGCAGAGCCGCAACTTCCCATCTACTAGCCTACGAACTGAGTCTATCTATGTAATTCGCATTTGTTACGAACTGATTGCTCCACTCTCGCGTATCGGGTAAATATCTTAACGTCGATGCTGCGATGCTGTATGACTGGCCGATTTGCGATCGTATATAAACACTGCTACGTTGTAGACCATTCATGACCTTGCTTCGAAATAATAACAAGTACTTGAGAGTTAAGCATTCGTCCAAAGAAAAAAAAAGTAAAATTACTCTAGCTTTAGTAGCTGTGGTAACGTTATCCTATCATGAAGTACAACAGCTTATCAAAGATGGTACCTGGGTCCCGATCGGCGAGGGTGCCAGCCGCTGTGAGACTGTCAGAATCCTGCTCTCCTGCCGCCGACCTGCGGGAAGTCTAGCAGGAAGCACAAAATGACCTCAAGCTCATCGGTGGCGGATGGTGCCCTAGCAATCGCCATTTCGCCAGTCCCTGTGCGGAGTTCTCCTCTCGAAGAGGAAACAGAGCGCGCGGGGGTGTGGGGGGGGGGGGGAGCCGAGGCGAAAAATGGGGCTTCGCGCTATCCCCTCTGAGCGGAGAACACTAGTGGCCATTGGGTAGTGGTCATATGGACAACTTTAAATAGCTGCCCGATAAATATCCCTTCTTTCAGTGCTCCCGGCACCGATTCGCTTCGCTCCGTTCTCCTGGCTCTTCCTCTCGCCTCTGATTACGACTCCTTCTCCTGCGAAGCCAGGAGCCTCCTTCGCGGCGCGTCTCTTCAGGTGACTCACGGTGACATCTCGTTCGTTGTTGTTCGTTCTGCGAGCTCTCGGTGAAAGTCGATGGTGCGCTATAGACGTGTATATAACACCAACTCGCCAGATATACTATGCATTGGTGACTAGGCGAATTTTTTGCTCAATACTAATACAATCATTAGACTCAAGTGTTGTCTACGGGGCAATAGCAGGAGCATACTTCAACACGGTCGAGTCATACAGGTAAATGAGCGCTTACAGGATACGTCGTGCCTCGCGTGCAGAACTGTCCTGCACGGCGTTTCGAGGTTGGCCCGATGTCCTCCAATGAAGAGTCGGGGTGGTCGATGGAACCCGGAGGCTGTCCAGCAGCTCCGGGCTTGATATCCAATGGCCCTCATCGAAGTGGAGTGTCGCCCGAGCGGGGGTGGAGAATCCGAAAGATGTGCCATTTTTCAGAAGAGATAAAGACAAACTCCTCGCAGACGACACGACCACCGTACTCGGACAAACACACGGCCGCACGGTTACAGCAGCTTGTCATGTCCACCTTGTGTTGAGCCACCTTCCCTGTGAAACAGGTACACGACATAACGTATTGATACGAACTCTGTGTAGCAGTTAATATCTCCGTATAGCTGAGGATATAGCTAGCCACCATGCTATCGTCTATATGGCCAAGATGACACGTCAAATATCCCGAAGTGCTTCTATTCTTAATATCGATGGTCCCTCCCCTCGGTAGCGCAATAACGCTAAAATTCTTACCGCACTAGAGAATAACTACTGTAGCTGCTCGGTAGAGAAGAATTATATCTGTAGTTCAATAGGTTGTATGATTATATATATATATATATATATATAAATATCCACATTACTCACTATTGGCTCAGTGGTGCATACGCATAATCATGCATCCCTGAAATTCCTATAAAAAAGCAATAAATGCACAGTGGCACATATACAAAAACATGAACACATGGTATAGTACAAAAAAAACACTTAGAATACTTCTTCTTGTTCGCTCCAGCGTCCGTTTTCCATCGCATCTTCAATGTTCCCTTCCCGACGCCGAAGACGGACAACAAGCAAGCGACCATTTGGTCATTCTCTCGATATATCGAAACAGTCGGATGGGCGGATAGGTGGTGTCCGTCGTAGTCCATGGACTGTGGGATTTTAGCCGCTGTCGGCGGCCAGTCGGTCTGTCTGTCTGTTAGTGGTCTGTCCCGAGTATAAAGTACCTGCGCCGATGTGAGAAGAGGTGTGGCCATCAGTTATCAAGCGCCGGGGACTGCGTCGCCTCGGCCCCCGGCTCTCTTCCGTTGCCTGCACAGAGTGCACAGGCTGCCAGACCTGGCCAGACCGGTGGGCAGACTCCCCCGTACCAACCCGTATTGCCTTTAGAAGCCAGCTAGCAGCGGAGTGAGGAGCTAGCGGCCTCGTCCGCTCTCTCCTCCCCTTTCGTCCCCTTTGACGGCCGCCTCCCCTCGTCGCTAGCCTTCATCCTCCTTCTTTTCCGATCCTATCCGTGCTTTTCGATCCTTGAAGCCATCGCGCTTCCTCAGGAGATCCGGCAGGCTGGCCAGCGGGTGCTGCTGTAGCCAGCTCCCTTTTTTTCAATCGTCGTGGACCACTGCGTTTCCACCATTGATGGCAGCAGGGAAAAAAGCGGCGGCGGCAGCAGCCGCAGCAGCAGCTGCGGGATTCCTCGTTGCCTGGCGGACCGTCGACGGCTATCGGCTAAAAGTCTCGAAAGCGAATCGAAACGGGCCCGAAACCCTCACGGCCTCTGGTCGTCGATGATATGTTTACTTTTAACCTCTAAAATATTATCAGGGCATTTTTCTTTTCCTCGGGAGGCCAATCCCTCCGGGTCAAATCCGCCCCCGTCGTCGGCGTCGTCGCTGCTCTCGCAGCAGCCGCTGCCGCGCCGGCCACTGCTGTAGCATCGCCGTGGAGCGGGCTCACGATCCCGCTCAGCCTCAACATCAGCCACAGCCCGCTAGCTTCTTGCAGCCGCCGACACCGTCGTCGTCGTCGTCGCCGCGTCCTGACCCGTCGTTGGCAGGATAAGCCGGGCCAGTGCTGGCTGCAACGATGGCCCCCGTGCCCCTCCTGCCGTAGCGCCTGAACTCCTTGAAGGCCTCCTTGAAGAGCTCGGCTCGCGGATCCGGCACGGACGGTACCAAGTCGCGGATCGCTCGGCCATCGGTATCTCCGGTGCCAGAGGTGTCGCCCCATCCTTCTCCAGCGACTCCCGATAGCCTCAGCCCATGTCTGATCTATGGAGCGGCCGTTCGCCGGCTACGTCGTACGGTTGCCTAGCTGCCTCCTTGGCGATGCCATGGCCACCTCTGGAACCCACCCCCCCTTAAATGATCCCCGCTAACCCAGACGCGGAGATCCCTCGTTTCCTTAGGGCGGACGATGGGATCTTTCTTACCGAATCTGGGCAGCTTTGTTAGCTGTCGCCCGCCATTTGTGGGAACGCCGCCGTTTTAAAATGGCCAACGAAACAGCGAACAACGAGCTGAAACAAGCACTCCCGTGGGACACATGGCAGTCCCAACTCGTGACAATTCCAAATCTCAAAAATTTGTGACCAAGCATTGAATGCTTCATTGATAGCCGTTATTTTTTTGATAGCAGATAACTATTTGATAACTACATTTTCATGACTCTGAATTTGAAGAGCATGTCCAGCAATCAGCTAGCTCGGATGAGAGCAAGACAATGTATGCCAGATCAAATAAATAACTCAGCTGTTATGTCAGGCAAAAAGTCGTCCATAAGTAGACCACATCAAGCTCGAGCATAATCTCTTCAAGTCGCATTCAGCTTTTTTTTTGAGAGGAGGAAATTTTCTTCAAACGCACGGACACCACCAGAGACACCTTCCAATCTCCATAAAGGTGGGCCGATCCAGTGCAGGTGGGGGGTTGACGTGGATGACAAAACGCCTCTGCCTGCTAAAACCACCATCCTCTGCTGAGAGCGTATCTCTTCCCCAGAGTCAGCACGCTTGGCATTACTTCGATCAAGCCGCATTCAGCTAGTACGCACCGATTGTGCTGCGATTGTATCGATGTGATAATTGATATCCGGTCCGTACGCATTCGTTTTTCATTCAAATCTCGACCCAACAATGTTTGTGGAACTTGGTTAGGTTGACATTGATTCCTGAATCCCGAATAAAATCATTAATTCCTACTTAGGGTATCTGAATATTAGTACAGTGTTATAATATGTATGTGTTATGATGCGAGTTCAAAGTATTTTCGACCATTCACACTCGATGTACGTATATATGGAATCGTATATATTTATATCTCGATATTCGATTATATCTAACCCGTAAAGAGTTCCGTCTAACTCTTGACTCGATGAACTTTTCAGGTCCGCAGAAGCTAATCCCTCAAGCCGGTCGACTGCAGGACGCGGCTACTTTGGTCGACCTATTCCCCATCTATCCATGCAGGCGTCGTTCATACACGATGACTACGTTCGCCAGAGTTCGTCCGGCGGGTCTCGAGTTCGCAAACGGCGGCGGCCTTCACTTCAGGGCCTACAAGGCCCTGGATCCCCCAGGTACTCAGTCTTAGCCTGCTCATGGCGTAATTGAAACTGCGCTCGCTGGCCATCCACCGGCCCGGCATCTCCCTTACTCCGTACGTCCGTCCGTCCCTGAAGTCTATCCCCGACCCGCTCCTACGAGGCAGGGATAGTGGCCCACCTGGACGAAGTCTGCGTACGGAGGTCCGGTCCACCTTGCACGCACGCATGCAGGCAGGCAGGCAAACAGTCATGCAACGTGGAAGAGCTGCATGTTATGTCGTAGTGAGCCTGCCACTTCCTTGCATTTGGCGAGAGGCAAACGAGAAAGAGTGCTATGAGAGTGACTACGGGCCGTGTGCAGGGCAGCTGGGAGGGAACAACAATGCATCAAAGGCGCTCGGCTTGCCAAGGGGGTGTTCTTGATCCGAGCTGCTCGTGATAGATGCCGTCTATCCTTCTTGTAGAATGCCAAGCCAAGATAAGCAAAGCAGGCGGCGGCGGTGGCGGCGGCGGCGGTGGCGGTGCCCACAAAGGCACCGGCTATAGCGTTGGTTGGGGCCGCTGTTCGGCTTCGACGTAGAAACAAGGGGCTCATGAACCTCCTCACACAGACGAAGCGAGTGTGTAACGGCGTTTTGCTCTGGTTATAGCTGAGTTGGCTGATTTCTTCATGGTGGTTGTAGCAGCAGCAGCGGCAGCAGCAGCAGCAGTCATAGTAATACGGCAAAAAAACCAATACGGCGTGGTACAGTGCGACCACAAGCCTATGTATATTATACCACTACGGTATCACTCCAGGGGCAGCGCAAGGGTGGGGGGGGGGGCAGCGAGCGCTCAAGCCTCTCATAGGCTCATCCGTCCTCATTCGACTCGTGGTAGAAATAAAGGCGATTGCAATAGTAGCAGTAGTAGCGGGGCACGCCCGCCTGACGTTAACGTTTCAGCTTGAAATGCTGCGATGCTGGTCAAATCGTACCACTGACACTCTGCAGACAGAGCGAACCTAGCTGGGTAGTGGCACCCGCCGCCGCAGCAGCAGTCGTCGCCGCAGCAGCAGTCGTCGCCGCGTTGGCGTTTCGCCCCCTGTTTCTGCCGCTGTCTCAGTCCCGCCCACAATCCACATCCCAAAGGTGATCCACCCGATACCGATATCCAGCGACGGCGTCTGAACTACGTCGAGATGCCGATGTGGTCGTGGGATTGATCGATTCCATTCGCCTCGATCAAAGTCGCCTCGCTTTTGCTTCTGCGGCAGTAGCAGTAGCAGCAGCAGCAGCAGCGTATTCCCGGTCGGAGGCCAAGACAGTTACTAACGAGCTGTCGTTTCGAGACAACTACACTGACCATCGGCACACACGGACACGTAGTAGCCTGACACACACAGTGGCAGCAAGTATAGGCAGGGAGGTCGAGGCGGCGGGTCCCTGGGCGTCACCTTGGTTGAGGAAACAGCACACCTTAGCTCGCTCGCTTGCGTTTCGAGTTGTTATAGAATCCGTATACAACACGGTGAGTGAATGTGTCGTGTACAACTGCACGATGAATGGGCAGAGGAGTGAACATTGATTGAATGCTAATACGTTGTCATTGCTATTCGGATACCGCGCGTCGAGCTACGTATGCAAACCATAGAGCTTCACGCTGATCGATAATTCCTTTATCACCAGCGCGACTTGAGTTGCTTACTATACTCTTATAATATATTATATAGTATTTAAGGTAGGCGTTATCTGGTCGTGCACTGAGACGATATCCGAGAATGTTATAGAACAAAGTTCAAAGAAGCTAACTTCACAGGGTATTTCCATAACAGTAAAAAAATAACGATTTTAAGATATAATAGGTTCCTCGATTTCACACGACGAGCTAGAACCCTGGTCGAAGCTATACTTCATATCTATGTTGCAGTGCTGCTTTGCTTGACCCCTTTTTGATCTCATGTTTAACATTTGACAGCATTTGAAAGGATAGTACAGTTTCAGATACAAAGGACCCTATATATATATATATATATATATATATATATATCCTAACACGTTAGTACAACAATTGAAGATCTTGTACCTGACTCGTACCTCTTGAACCTGACTGTAAAGTGTTACAGTCAGGTTCCGCAATGATATAAATATAATTAACCGCTAATTACGGTCAAACAGAAGCTAGCATGTACATCACTTGTGATTGCTGGAAAGCTGTGTGTTCTACCGAGGAGTTAATTTCATCCACACTTTGCTCAGGCTAATATTAAACGACTGTAAACACATTCTGTAGGAAAGATGAAGAACTTGCACCCTGATGAAACAGCGAGTAACACAAAGAAGCAATGGTGCTCAATCTAGCAGAATGCTGCTGGACACCGACAACTATCGCGTAATAACCCTCCTTGAAACGATTTAAACAGCCGTCCCTACCGGGGCTGACCAGGATGAACATTGTGTTCGTGTCCTATTAATGTCACAAGGCTTGTAACGAGGACTGAGCAGAGAGAACGTGGACGTCAGGAATAACCGCGTTGTTTTTCATGCAAAACAACGTTGATGATGTAGCTGTGCTTAACAAATGATGTTTTAATGATGATCATATTGTGAGATATGTGCCGGAACACTAACGCATGGGACACGCCGTTCGACTACTTAAGAAATAACGCTGGCGTGGGACATCTGTGATGTGGACTCACCTCGTTCCCAACTAATCGCTAATTGCATTAATCAGTTGCAGTGACATTAATAATAATAACAGTCTACTAAACATGATTATATATGACATATAATCATGTTTAGCAGACTGTTATATATATATATATATATATATATATATATATATATATATGGATATTGTCATAGTAGAATGCATACGATGCTCTATCATCATGGCGAGATGACTGAACGTTGAAAAACAAAATCTAGAATATATATATATATATATATGTGTGTGTGTGTGTGTGTGTAGCATATATAGAATATCCAAGTGGTGATGTATTGGTTTCAATTTGGCGAACGTCGCACTACTGGACTGACTGCTTGTGACCATATGTCTCATCAAAAAAACACAAGGGCTACAGCTGGAAAGCTAATTACAGACGCAGATCCTCTGTGCTTGCTGCACTACTCACCGTCCACTTAGCGCACTATGGATTACGAGCGCCAGCAATAATGGATTATGCCGTCACTAAAAAACGGACCCAAAAGCAGCAGCCCCAGCCGCAATTGTTGTTGTTATACAGCAGCCCGATGATGATGTCGCTGAGAAAACTATAATATCGGGCTACTATCACTTTCTGCCATAGACTGGTGGTTGGGAACAGGTTTCGATCAACGACTATCATTAAACTGTCTTCTCTTCAAAGAACACTTGTCGCATTTTCATTCCAAGATAGAGTCATCTGAAACGATAATACATTGTACAACCGCAAACGAAGGGATCTTAGTTACGTGCTAATTTATTTCTCTGTATGTTTATAGCTTCTATCTATAATACTATAGAATTCATTACCTGCAACAACTCGATTGTCGATATCGATTGCAGGCCTGCTCACTTCGACCATTTATGTCAGTCAAATTGCATCTAGTGGCGTACACGAATTAGCCAACAACGACTCTGAAGATGTTTGGGTACAAGTGCGTTAATATTCGTGCGAAACGCGGACAGCCACCACCATACGATGCGTGGCGAACCATTCCAGACTAGGTATATACATACATTTTCGTGCCATTTCGTTGGCCTGCGCCATCTTTGAGACCTGACCTGATGGGATCGACCGTGGTGCGTGCTGACCGTGCGAGCCCGGCGTTGTCTAACGTCGACTGGCAAGCCATAGTCGTCAATTGCCGTTGTCAGAGAGCCTCTGCTTTACTGCGATCGTCTGTCACCACGATGGCGCGGTTTTGGTGTCGCCAAACGCGCCCATCCGTTTCATCTCGGCGTATCGCGTTGTCCGTTCAGGATTCGTTCCGTTCGGGATCCGCACGCAGAGGGTAGCGACAGCCAACAGCCGCCAGCTGAGTCGCCGGTCAGCTCTTCGTCGTTGTTGTCATCGTCGTCGCCATAGACGAGTTGGTCACTAGTTCTTCGGCGGTGGTACTGGGGCTGCTGCTGCTGGTTCAGGCCGATGTTGTGCGGTGACAGCCGCCGCCGGGGCCGCCGCGCCCGCGATCGTAGTTAAACTAGTGGTGGTTGAAGCACCAGTGCAGCACAGCAGAGCGGACCGCTGCGGCAGTTTAGGCGGGGTGGTTGTAGCTATCACAGCTGCAACGGCGGCGACAGCGACGCCAGGGTCCTCCGTCATATCATCCAACAGCAGCGCACATCAGTCACCGGCCACCGCGTGAACGGACAGCGCTTAACCAGGCCCCAAGCCGAGACGAGCTTAGTTCGGGTTTTGTGTTCTCCTCTGTATATATATATATATATATGTGTGTGTGTGTGTGATGTGCCTTCGCTTTTCATCCCAACATTGTCGCTATTGCTGCCCGGTATAGGGTCACTGTGACGATGCGCGCAGAACGACTTGCCTTTGGTTGCATTTGAGCGCTTGGAGCTCTGGAGCCCCCCCCGGTCACTGGACAGCGCAGCTGTCAGGCAGATGCCCATTCTGTGCTGTCCATGTGCCGCCTATCTGTCCGTCTCGCCGCCCATCGGACTGACTGACCACACCGTATTGCAATTGCATCGTTCGTATGCCACTGGGTCGAAGGGCGGGCGCTACAGTGGGCGCACATGTGCCTGTTATACTGTAGCAGAGTATAGTAAAATCGGCAGAGTTTTGCACATTGTCACAGCCTATCTGTCCACTGATGCTTGTAATAGCTTCACTTTCACTAGCTAAAACAGGCAAAACGCAGGAACTCTATTGAAGAACAACATTCACACGTTATATCGCAGCCCTATTGAACTTAGCGCCTGATAAACCGAT
The DNA here is from genome assembly GCA_019614645.1 of Stratiolaelaps scimitus. NCBI lineage: Eukaryota > Metazoa > Arthropoda > Arachnida > Mesostigmata > Laelapidae > Stratiolaelaps > Stratiolaelaps scimitus. The sequence goes on from JABWDB010000079.1 coordinate 342,564, forward strand.
GTTACGCCCCCAGCTCCACTCACTGACTGATACAAACATGCAGATTGTCGATGTCAAAAGAAAATAAGCAAATTTACTGATACAACTAAGAAACTGATAACAGTCTTCATGCTAGGTATTTACGTTCTTGTTACTAATAAACGCTTACGTTAAACAGCATCATAATTTATTGTCTTCATATTATGCTTACTAAGGCTTATTATTATTATTAAGGCTGGCTCTCTGGAAGGCCACAACTGTTCACTATGTATCGAGCGCCGTTGGTCAGGTATTGGCAAGCTATTTCGTCGCTTAATGTGTTAATGTGTGGGTTGTTTCGCGGAGTGTTGTTGGAGCAACTATGCGTAATATATTGGTTCCAGACAGCTGCCTAATTTTTGTCAAGAGTGGGTCGTCAGCATTGTAGTGCAGTAAGCAGTATAAGAGTGGCAGGCCAGGTCGATTTCTAAATTCAAAGATCTTCCCGATTACGTGTCCGCAGCTGATCAGGAGCCAATGACGAGTGAAGTATAAATGATCAACAATATAATGTCACCTCAAATCCGGCGATGAAGCCAATGAGGGGCAGTTTGCTCAGGATCTCCACCGATGCGAGACCGTCGCTCGTCGAAAAGGGAAGATTCCATTTCTCTTATGACAGAAAAAAACCGATCGTGTCCTTTGCTATCAGTCTTGCAGCGTGTTTACTCAGCAGTCTAACCAATTATGACCACAATCGATTAAGGTCGCCATATCACCACAGAAATGTTGAACTGTTTACAGCAGCCAGCCATCCATCATCTGGTCGTTGTTTGCAATCTATCAAATAATATAGTAAACTTAGTAAGCGTTCCTATGCATTACAGTTTGCTAACTTTTGAAGTCACCGGCCATCGATGTGACACAGCATTGGGCTGCTCAAAACGGCTTCTAGTGAGATGAGATGAACCTCTGGCGACCTGTCAAGTGATAAAGAAAAAGTAGTATCTTACGTGAATGTTCAGCGGGTTGATTCTAGTATTTTTGTCCATTTACTTCTCCTCCTAGTCCCATGTTCATTGGCTGGATATAGTCGATCGAGATTACCCAGACGCCGTCCAATTATCAAGCAGTTATTAATTGTTTCGCAAATGAGGGAAGGAACTTGTCGATGATTATTAAAAGGAATTTAATGCTCCCTTTTCCACTTCAAGTTAATGGACTATTGTTAGCAGAAATGATTTGGTCTATCATACAGCGAATATATATATATATATATGAGAGGAGGGTAAAATTTTGTCAACACCCAGAATACTACGAGGCGAGAAAGAAATATGCATGGCTTAATTGAAGGATGAAGTAGCCTACTGTAAAGGGATATATCACGAAGCCACTAAGCTGAACGTTACCACTTGGCAGTGAATCATAAGGTACTAACTATGCTCAAAAGTGCATTTCTTCGCCATCTCAGCGAAGAGTTGGGAGTACTGCCTTCATACGATGAAAGCAAATGAGAATCACAAACATAGTGGTACCAAATGAGTACCAATTGCCTGGCATCATCATGTATCCTTTAAGGGAATCCGTTGTAATGCTGCAACTGAACGAGACGGCCAAATCAACTTACGCTCTATTTTGGTTCTCTCCTATAAATGATTGTGTTCATTCTGGGCAACTACGAAATATATATCAAGCTTGGTCCCAGCTTGGTCTAGACAACTAGCTGTTGGGAGCCTAACTATCGCTGTTATCATTGTGTCATTGTCATGGTCAGCGCTCGAGGAAGTGATCTCTATATGTGGTCATTTAGGCCCCCGGGCAAATGACCTTGGAAACGTTACCAGCTTGGATATGTTTTTGACATTCGTTACATAAAATACAGTGGGCCAGAAGGGAGATCGACTGTTCGTCATCTATCCGACGGTCCTCGTTCGATTTCCTTCATTGGCGGAAAGTTCCTCACAAGAAAAAAACAGGAAATACTACTTACGTCATAAAAAAAAATGAACTAGTTAGTTCTAAGTGAAACAAATTCTAGAATTGCAACGTTTCGATGCACAAACGCTCGCTATTACAGTAGACATCCGCTGTGTCTGCACCATTAGCCAGCTGCGGATCATGTTCCGCGCGGACGGCTTCCATTGAGAAAATTCCCACACCGTACGGCTGAGTGATGCAAAAAGAACGGCGTATTGGTGATGATGTGCTCACTGTTCGATTCGCCTCATTTTGAATCAACGAGATGGAAGTTTCGAAGTTGTTCGAACTTCTGTTCTCGTTCACTTCCACCTTGGCCATGATATACACTGGTGGTTCTTTTTAATTTCGTGAGAGAGAGAGAGAGAGACAGGGGGATTCTCTTCTACCATACGAGTCACTTGCCTCGTTTGCTTTTATCAAACATAAATGTATGCCACAGCTTGTTGTTGTGTGTCTTTGTACCTATGATGATGCTTACACATATGAATTTGATGTGTTTTCACTAATAATCATACTAATATCAACCATATAACCGTTGGCGACGTCTGTCGCCTCGCAGATCTGGCAAGTAGTCCCCAGCTCGAACATTACGAAGGTGACTGTGCCCTGTTCATATAAACACACATGTATACATATATATATATATATATATATATATATATATATATATGTATACATGTGTGTTTATATGAACAGGACACAGTCACCTTCGTAATGTTATGTATATATATATATATATATATATAAAAACACGTACGTTGGTTTGTTCACATACACATGCACACACTCTGCTGTGCTCATGTACACAATCCTAATAATTCATTTGTCATCATCGTGTCGTTGCCTTATGAGGGGTAGCACACACACACACACACACACACGGTCACGGCCACATCCAAACAACGAGCAGTGCTACATCACATAGACTGGATATAGAGAGGGCACTAGTAAGCGCTTAGTTGCTTGCTTACCTGCCCCCGACTCCCACTAGTCGGTTTGTACGACCACTCTCTCGTACGCACAGTGAAGAGGAGGATTGGAGCCACCACTTTCTATGTCTCTGCCCTTCCTGCCCTGGAACGTTTCCCCTTTGTCAGTGATCCCCGACCAACTGCCCCAGCGACCATCGCTCCACTCGACTCCATCGCTGTGATGTGATGATGTAACCGGCTGCTCTCTCTCCTCGTGTTGTGATCATCTGATCATCATGTAAGTAAGTAACTAAGTGAGTAAGTGGTGCTGTGCTCTGGCGTGTTGTACAGGCGTGTGCCTGTGTGTGTGTGTGTTCGTTTGCCGGCGGGGGGGAGGTCCCTTCCTACCTCACTCCCTCCCGTTCTATCTGTATATGTTTGTGTCTTTCCATAGGCCGCTGGTGGCTGCGGCGGCCGCAGCGGCAGCAGCGGTGACGTTGCAGCGCAACCGTTAAATCGTCGTCTCGACTGCTGTACTCGAGTACCGCTAAATCAGCATCCATTTATCACTGGAGAGAGACTGCTGCTGCGGCCGCCGGTGTCGTTGTCGTCGTCGGCTGCCACCGCTACTGTCGGGGGCGCGGCCGGGGGTATTCGGGGGTGACCGGGGGGTTGGTTAGATATCGTGGATTTCATGGTGAGCGAAGCACATCGCACCAGCGCCCTTCAACGACTCTCAACCAGACGAGGGCGCCTGAGCTGATGGGGGCTGATCGTGGAGGTTCGTCGAGGTCGACTGTCGGTTCGGGTTGTCCATTCGGGCGAAGGCTGCGAAGCGAGGGGAGGAAATCGTCGCGTCGTTGAAGCCTGATGCCACCGGAGTTGACACAAAGCGCTGGTGGACAGTGATGCCACTATATTTACGAATGTTGCTGTGACGCCCGATGATAGAGATGATGTTATCCTTGAACATATATGGGCACGGATATATGGGGTATCACATGCCGTCCGTGTCGGTCGGTCTGTCTTACCTGGATACTTTTGCGGCATATATATATATATATATATATATATATTATATATATTACACCGATATTGTAACAGGTGATGTACTCATTGGCTGATATCAAGAGACTTACTTGAAAGGACGAGTTCATTCATTTCAGGGTTGCAGCTAAAAATCCGTTTAGCTGTTTTGTCAAATCTTCTCATCTCGTTATTCACCTACTCTGTCCACTGGCAAATCATCAAATGCGTTACACCTGAGACAGACGGGGACATCTTTAGCTAGGGACAATTTGTACATATTGTGGCAACCTCCACCAGTTACCAGGGCGGCGTTGAAACACTATGAAATAGAGCTCTTCAACGCTGAAAATATGTCATCAACTTGCATTCATTCATAATTGTCTTAGGTAAACCTATGCATCCCAATTACGGAAGCCACCTCTTGAACTATTACGTTCACTGCGGACAGTTATGATATTGCTTTCTTCTAATTTGGCTTGCCCTGTCGTCCAAACTGACGGCGAGTTGGATCTAGCGACTAAACTAACGGCGTACATCCTAACGAGCTCGACAGTGTAGAGTTCAGTATCGCGTCCAGTCAGGTGCGGCTGCTGCTGCTGCTGCTGCTACCATCACAATTGTCGTCATCGGCATCGTCTATTATACACGATCGTCTATTGGTCGTCTCACACCGCAGTGGTCTCATATATTGTATTTTCTCTCATCAGCGCTGTTTTCAGTTTCATAGCGCGCCGCCAACGCAGCTGTATACCGCTCACCTCACCTCTACAAGCGAATGAGCACTTCGCCACGACATGAACGCTTGCAGCGGTCGAAACGGCGGGCGGACGGCGGCGGCGGCGGCAGCACTAAGCAGATGAGCGCTCGGTTAGACCCATGAAGGGGGATCTGTGGAGTAAGTCCGGGGGGCGTGGGGGTACGACTTGTCTGAGTGGGAGGTGAGAGAGCGTTTAAAAAGTGCTCAATCACCAACCCCCGATGATTCGTCATCATTACCAACAAGACGACCGACGAGGCCTACGTAGGCAGTTAGGCAGACAACGGTCGAGAGAGAGAGAGGGAGAGAGATAGCGAGGCCGTGAGAGGGTATCAGCGACGGGGGCCGAGAACCCCGATGACTAGCACGGATCGAGCTCGGAGCAGTTTGCCACTACGTTGACTACGATGTACTGCCGTCACTAGAACAGCACACGACCACCTAATGCTCGTGAGCGGCGCTAGCCAACCGACCAATGCCTTTCGTAGCTCGTCGGTGTCTGTGAGAGCTAACACGAACGAATAGAGGACGAGAACCTCGGGACCTTTGCGTTGCCTCCATAAGCTACAGGAACAACATGTGTACGTATCGCGCAAGAGCGAGCGAGCGAGAGAGAGAGAGAGGAAGAGGAGGGCAATGAGAAGAACGCGGAGCTATGGATCAGCAGTGAGTTCTGCTGTTGATGACGCTGCTGCTGCTGATGCTGCGCTACTGCGTCGAATGTCGACGCCGTAGAACACAACGGGACTAACCGGTGGTGCGGTCACGGATTGCCCCTGGACCAGGACATCTCTCGTTCACTGTCTGCTTGCCGCGAGAGTGAAGCTAGGTAATACCTATCCCATCCGAAATTGTCGAGTCACACCACCTCGTTCACTCAATTTAGTGTCCACCAGTGACCTAGCACGGGCGGCGGAGACGGCAGAGGCAACAGCTTACTATTTCGAATGGCGGCATGGACAACAACAACAACATCGCTTTAGCCGCGTCACTATCAACGTCGTCGGCAGCGACATCAACGGGTGGACTGCACTTTTGGATCACACAGTCGAGCGGTGGAACGGCGCCCCAGGTCCGAGAGAGAGTTCCCTGCGAGAGTGTCATGCAATACGACTTACGGCGGAGGCTAATAACAATAAGCGGTTCCAACTGTGGTTCCAGCTATATGCATGTATGCAGTCGGCATGGCCTTGACACTGCTGGTGCTGTTGAGGATTCTACCGGCTGTACTAGTATTATCATACTCCATTGTAACGGACATAAGGGCGTGTAACGGACGATGACTGAACGATGTTCGCTTGAGAATGATAGATTGCCACAACGAGATGGCGTACAGCTATCTGTTGTTGATGTTGTTGCTAATGCTGCTTAATGTTGGATTGTTAATGCAGTGCGTTGAATACTGACGGAGAACGCAGTCGGCGAGAGAGATACAACAACACGTAACAAACGATAACATATGTAACTCGCATTGGTTACAATGCAGGTTGCAAGACCGTATAGTCGCTTCTGGTGTCATACGCGTCGAGATCACATCATGGATTTTGCTTTGACCTTAATAAGAGGAGATGAGTGGAACTTTATATCGGCGTCATCGCAAGTTTTGACCGCCACCGAGCGGCGGCGAGAAGCTGCTACCACCACAGCAGCAGAGGAAACAACAACAACAACAAATCGGTTCAAATTAAAGATTCATAATCGAACGGTCGATTAGTCAGCCGGCATTAATCTGCCAAAAATGTGTTCTATAGAATAAACGAATTGGTAAAGTAGACACATATACACACACACACACACACACTCCCAGAGAGAGATTTCGAGAGAGAGAGCAAGCGTATAACCACCATGGGCCGCTGAGGTTGGTGCTTGTCGTGCTCGTGTCTTGTATAGGTGGCCGCAGGGTGCGCCCAGCGCGAAACCCGAGCAAAGGAGGGCCAAAGGACTCATTCGGACATAGTTGAGAGTCCGCGATGTCGAAATCAGACACTCTCCCCATATTTTCTATAATATCCATCTATGTCGTTCGCTCTCATTCTTGGCCGGCCTGTCCGCCGCTGTCCCCGCCACAGGAGTTCCTGCCGCTGTTGCTCCTGTGGTCTGGAGCGGTTGTAGTATCAACCATTAATCATATTTAGCCTTCGTGACTACTTAAGTCCATCCGCTCGTGAGCAGAGCAACTCGACAACTCTCTGCGCTGTTCGCCGAGAAGAGGATGAGTGTGTGTGTGTGTGTGTGTGTATGCTTTCCTATGCGCGGCGCGCGGCCCTCCTTGAGCCCTGATCTTGGTGTTTTTTTTTCTGTTTCGTCTCTGCCGTCGTCTTTTCCTGTATTCGCTCTTCGTCCTGGCAAAACGAAGAGGCACAAGAGGATATATATCTGGTTGGCTGGTGGCTGGCGAGAAGAAAGGGCCGTGCCGGACGCCGGAGGACGACGAGGACGACATCGTGGCACACACTCAGGACAACCAGGCTACCAGCGGCGCTGCAGAGGACTCAGCGACAGACCAAGCTGCTGCTGCCGCCGCCGCCGTCTCCGGAGCAGGAGCAGCCGGAGGATGGAATCTGAGAAGCGCGACGCGTGCGCTATCTCTTGTTCGAATTAACGAGAACCACGAGGCGAGATGGGCTGCTTTGACCGGGGCCTGGGCTGACTCCTCGTCGACGACCGACGGTCGGTCGGTCGTCGCCCGCTCGCCGCCGCCGCCGCCGCCGCCGAGCGACTACTCCTAGAGTTGAACATCGGGCTCCACTAGCGGCAGCAGCAGCAGCAGCAGCAGCAGCAGCAGCAGCAGCAGCAGGAGCAATCCAGGCGTTCGTGGAGCGGTCAGATATTTAAAAGTAATTATGTGTTGGACCCTCAACCGTCTCCTCTGGCGACTACCCCCCCCCCCCCCGCGTCTCGAGGCCGTCTTTCCCTACCAATCCCCGACTGCTTGTGGTGGTCCGACGCTCTGCTTGTGGTAGCCGGTGGCAGCGAGCGATTCTCGAACGGGCGGACGCTCCTCGTGTCGGCCGGCTGCTGGCGGTATGGCCACCGCGAGATCATCCCCCGGCGACGGGGGCATATACGCACACGGACATATACGCGCTGCCGTCCACAGAGCTACGTAGTTAGTGCTTGCTACTGGTACTGTTGCCCGGTGTCGCTGTCGTCTACGCCTGCTGATTCCTCTGATTTCTCGTGCTCGTATTTCTTCTTCTTCTTCTTGTGATTCTTATGGCTCGGACCTTTGCCGCTGTCCCCTCGACCCCCGGGCGCTTCAAGTGTATCTCCTCCTGTTCTCGGTTGGATTGGAAAACATATGGGTTCAACATTTATTCATTTGCTCGCTCCCAAATGTTCATTCATTTCGTGCGCGAATCAGAGACAGTGCCACACGGCGTCAGGATGTGCTGATCTTCGCTGATTTCGCACGCAAGCGGCGTAGATGGAGAGGCGTATGGGGCGCTCCTTTCAGTGAGCGTGGATGACGTGGTCAACGTTTTGAGTGGCCAACTTGAGCAATATATATATATATATATATATATATATGTATATATATAATGGCTGTTGGTGCTGTTTTGCCCACTGATTGCAATCGGTTGTTGCAGAGCGAAAGTGTCTCGATGCTCGATACACAATGCGTGCGTTCCTCAAAGGAAGACTTGAAAACGTCGACGGAGCATTTGTTCGAGTCCTTTCAAATCCCGATCTTGTAAGGGTCAGGGAGAAGGCGGTCTCCCTCAAACCGCATCCAAGATTATCATATCGCTGCATTGCACCGCTGTTGTGTTAGTGTCTCGCGGTCTTCCTTCGGTTGACATTTGCTTGGCAATCGTCGCAAATCCCTCTCACCAGTAAGTAACAGCAGTCCGTGAGGACACACGACTCTCGATCTTTCGTTTCGGCTGCTGCAGCAGCTGCTGGTAGGCAGCCGCGAAATGGGAAGATATCGTTGGCGTATCGTTGGTGGTAGGAGGCGCGCCGAGAGATGGTTTTATCCGCTCGAATGTCGCCCACTCAGCAGAGGTCGAAGCCGAAGCCGAACCCGCCAACTCTATCGGAGTAAAGAAGCACGCCGGCAGGCAAGTCACCACAGCGGGCCACGCTGGCCCACGCTGCGACAAACTGAGCTCTGTCTTTTGCCCTCCTAATCTCGTTTGGGTAGAACAGGGTACTCGGCCAGGACACTCCTCCTGGGACCATCGGGACCCGCATTGCGCTTGCCATATCCCGAGTTGTGCGTAGATCTCGGCGGAGAGCACTACCACTCAATGCGGCTCAGATGGGGATGTTTTATCTAGGATTTGCAAAATCTTTGCACGTTCTTCAAATAGATTTTCAACGTATCACGATTCCAGTGAGACGAGACGACCGGGTCAGCGCATTGAATGTCACTCTTGTCCTTACGAAGATTGGCGATTAGTGTAATATTTTAGCGGTTTACATCCGACTAACAACGACTGCCAGTGGCGGTGAGCAAGGACAAGTAGAGATCTTGTAAGCTATTGATATTCATTCTGGCTTAATATCTAATATTACAGTGTAAAATAGAGAGTGCGGGGTCCTGGATCACCACGTGCAGAGTGCATCTGTCCATAATCTACAGAAGCCGGTTTCAAATTGGCTGGATCGAGTCCTTCCTCAATAGTTACGTTAGTTTATGGTACGACAGCGACAATATCACGGTGTCCCGAGAAAATGGTCTGTCAAATCCTAGTCAAAGTTAATGTCAAATCTTCGACTTTGACAGCATATTTAGGCTGTGAGCTATTTCAGATATGCCTAAAATGAACGAGCAACTCATTAATTGCGTATGCAACTTCAGACAGATTATCGTTACCGCTCAAATACAAATTTGGTTCTGTTGATGAATGCATAATTATAATAATTGACTTCGATTTAAATGTTTTGTGGCAGTTAAAGCGTGAAATCATTTAAACATTTTTCATTTATATGAGTTTATGTCTAAGGTTTTCGGGCTGACTCTCAGCTAATATTTACCGGTCCACAGCACTGCTGATATGCGTTTATATCTAAAATACTTTTGCCGCTAGGCATGCAACGTCGCGTGCGTCTTGTCCACTATAACAACAATAATAATAATAGCATAGTTATTACAATATAATTATTGTTGTTGTGACTGCATCGAGTGGCGCTAGTGCTCTGCTCGTGGCTGGAAATAGCCAAGTTGAGGTTCGGCAGCGAAGCAATCCTCCCGGATGTCAATGCCGATCCTAGTCCTATAGTTGTGATGCATTAAAGGACACTCGCTACCAATGTTGGTGCCGCCTATACAGCTTATTCATGCGTTTTGTTCCTGTTACTGTTCAGACATTTTTTCTTTTGTTATCCCGACTCGATCTAAGGATTTCTCTTACTTTTCCCCATGCCATGGCTAAAGCTATTGCAATTGAAGTGCTTTCCTTCCATATATACACGCACACACACACACACATACAAGCACCCACAGAGAGTTGTGAAGATCTGGGGCCCGTGTCCCCCCTATCTGCTCCGTACAATTTAGTGTTGTTCCGCGGCGGCTCGGTTTCATAAAGAAAAGGCATAAAGAGATGCGTGTGTATGTGCCGGCGAGTTTTCCCCGCTGTCAAAGGCAAGGACTACTAGATAGAGGAAAAAATACAAACGGGAGGTGAGGGTTGATATCCGGATGCACTTTGGAATTCTCATGCGACTGCCAGGCCCCTGTGAGGAGCTGGTGCGATGCGCCGTGGTCAGGTCCTGTCGGCTACGTCGGCGATATGTCTAGAACGTCGGAGGTTCGGTAGCCGCGTCCGTGGTCGCCAACGCATTCGCTGATGCCACTCCATGACGGCTGAAGCGGCAGTAATAGTAGAGAATCAATAGCTATTCACTTACAGACAGACATGCCGCCGATTTGCCCCTTCCTCACACCCGGCTTGCGCCCCCATCTAGGCACACTACTTCAGGCCCGCATCTTCACACCCCATGGCTGATACATGCGCAGGCCGCTGTACAACGTACTAACCTCACAATCTAACTCTCCCCGATCTGATTCCCGCTCTCTCTCTCTCTCTTACAGAAAGAAGCCTTCTCATAGGACACGATGGGGCCGCTATAGGAACAGAAGGATATCCGTGGGATGGCCCTCTTTGCTGCCTGCCTTGGGTGAAGGTAGCCGTTGCTGCTGTGTCCGCCGGCTGTCTTGAGGATGTCGGGGGCGGACAGCCGTCGAAGCGAGGGTCGGGCACTCAAGCCACGAACGGGCCAGCTCTACATCATTGGCAGTGAGCATAGCAGGAGCCGCATCGAAAGTGGTTCCCTCCGACCACAGATCTGCGCGCACACACACACCGGCGCACACGAACACACATAACACACACACATGCACACCTTCTCTATCACTGATTTTTCTCTCTGATTCTTTCTGACTTTCCCATTCAGCCCCGATCCGCTTTGCTGCGCGATTCTCTCGGTGTAGCTACTGTTCCCAGCACTGCTGCCTTCTAAGTACAATAGTCCCTGTATCCATCGTCGGACTGAATGCCCCGCCGCGTGGCTGTATGTGGCTGCAAGAAGAGTGAGAAACTGTGAGCGCAAATGACACCTCACACCTCACCTATAAGTGCTCGCTTATACCACCGGCGGCGATCCCTAGACGTGGGGGGGGGGGCGCACACGCAGACAAGCCCCAGCTAGACAGACACATAGAACGAGATGGGTGGAAGCAAAAAGGAGAGACACCTTCGGGCGCGTACACCCTTAGTGCACCCTTCACACGAGGCGGCAAAAAGAGGAGGAAAAAAGCAGCGAAATGCGATAGAGGAATAGCTGCTGCTCCAGGATGACGCCAGAGGCATGGAAGCGTCACGTCCAGCAGTCGGCAAACAAAACAACCTTCAATGAGGAAAGCACAGCGAGAGCTGAAAATGGTGGTGGCGGCGGCGGCGACGGCTGAATCGCGGAATCGGAGAATCACAGGGCGAGTTGTATGGAACATGACAGCCAGTTGTGATTTGCCCCGTGGAAGAAGCCGCCACTGGATTTTTTTCTCACTGTTGATTTCGCTCGCTCGCTAACATGCATAGGTTGTTGTCGTTGAACGCTAGCGTTAGGCAGTTAGGGAAAACGATGTTTCCTTTCTTTTTGTTCTTGGAGTTGTCAGCGCGGTGGCTTGGACGGCTAAGCCTCTAGCTATCGGAAGCCAGAGGCCGCAGGTTCGAGCCCCGCTGCGTGATGACATATAAGAGAGCTTAAGCATTGTAAAATTGCAGCTCCTTTAATAAACCAATAAACATTTACCATTTTACAATTTATTAGGAGTCGTGCTTAAAACCGTTTCATCTTAACTCCTCCGATAATAATTGATCGTGGTTGGCAGAGCGTTGGGTTCCTTGCAGGCAGGTACATTCGTAGACAGCTGACCAACATTTGCAACACAAGTGCTATCGGCATATCGTAGTGGATAGAGCTAACAGCTCCAGCGTGGCTGGTTATGAGCGGTGCTCGCATCCATGTACACAAAGTTGTTCGCCAGGTGTTTCCAGGTATAAGATCAGTTCAGATATGTCCACTCTCGAATATCGCTGGGCTCTGTAGTCTTGCTCAAGTTGCCACTGCAGTTGGTTGCATATTCCCCAGAGAAGCAGCACTGTGGCACGCTGCTCGTTCCGATACGACTGTCGTCGCTGGATACCCGTTGGCAGGAGCAGGGTTTATCGTGTCGGCGCGTTCGTACAAAACCTGCATCGGCAGATTCGATATCACTCAATTTCCTGTCTAGCGAGGAACGAATCTTGAGTTCGCTTTTCACGAGCCGAGCTCATTGTCGACGTTCGATAAAAAAGATCACAAATTTTTGAGAAAAGTTTGACAATCATGGAACGCTCGCTCTTTTCTCTGTCTAGCCCTGTCACCCAACGGCTTGCGCACGGCTTATCATTTGGATTTCACTTGAGTGTTCTGCATTGGGTGCATTCAAACTGAACACAGTTCAGATCTACATCCTGCCATCTAGCCCACGATATCTGGACCACACCATAGGTATCCTGCTTCTAAAGCTCTCTACTGGAGTGGTACATATTCGAGGTAAAAAATCTGATCCCGATATCCTCCTCTGGAAGCACCGAGTACACGAAACATCAGATAAACATACATATATATATAGGCGATTCATTGCCTCGATAGCTCATTTACTGGTAGCACTCGTGACGGGCGGTCCCGTTTTCTATCACACTCTTACGCCACTTACATCTTCAGTGATCAGAGGTTATTCCGATGTGCGCAACGTCACGCAGGGCCGGCCGAAGAAAAAAACATACGAATGATTAAATCTGTAATCGTTATTTACATCAGAGTTCTTCTTCCTGGTCCTTGCTTGTCGTAGTCGTTAGTCCTGTTGTCGCGGCCCCTTCGATCGAATTGCTTGGATGTCTATGTAGATTGCTCAGAGAGACGGGCGAAAACCTTGGTCCGCATATGACACATAGTAACCAATTTGTGTGAAACAATGAAAACATAACTTTATGCATAAATCAAATGTATGCTCTCATGTGTTGAGAGATAATTTTGCGTTTCGCGTTGGACAATCAAAGCAATAATAATAATGATACTAAAATGTTTCCACTATATGTCATTATTCACGTCTACGCTAGTTGTACATTGTCGAGGACACCGTGCGAGTGGTAGATATACTGACTCGAGTGCTATCCATGATTGTGACGAATTATGTATAGGAATTGTGTTTCATTTCAAAACCTTATAGGTTTTGCTGAGATTATGCAGGGATCTCCTAACAAGCAATCGGCTAATGCGTCGAAAAAGTTAAAAATCTCATATACGCGTGTTGTGCTAATGTCGGTCTCCAAGAACGTTAGCGGTTTACGGAGCTTGAACTATGACGCGTACATTTGAGTGTGCATAGTACACTGACCAGCTGGATTCTAATGAAGTATAAGCTTGTCTTTTACAATACGGTACAACATGTTTATACTTGTTAATTCCTAAGATCACTTTACTGCTTAGGTACGTTTTTTATGCTCTGTTTTCGTGCTTGGAAGCTTTTCATCGAGTCTTCCCTGACAAATTTGCCCGAACTTCACAGGCAGATGCCAAATTTTGCAAATGCCAAACGGGGGCATCACCAGCGAGACATGGTCGAATCCGGAGCCGTAGCCAACCCACCTCTGGAACATGTCCAACCTTTCTATGCTCATGGCCTTAAGCTCAGTGAGCAGCCTTAAGGGTTAGCCACTCAATATGAGCGCGCCGCACAGTCAACTAATCAAGTTTAATACTGAGCGAGTTTGACGTGCAGCACGGCCAGCCAACGAAACGAGCAGCCGCCACCAGACCCTTGGCATCAGATGCGACCCGATGCAGTGGACTGCGGCGAGAACATTGGCTAAATATGGCCTCATCCACGTACACGTAGTGGCCTTAAGGAACGCTGTCTCTACCGACAACTCTGTTCCAACCCTATCCGATGTCCGGGAAGAAGCAAGCCTGTCTGTGCGAGTGTGCCCGCTGTGTGGCTCGCGTTGGATATCCCCCCGCCCGCTTTGTTTCTCCATATCTCTCTACCTCTCGCTGCAGCTCGATCGCTGCCTGGTGGCATGCCGCGCTTGCTTCTGGGACGGTCATCGTGCAAAAGCCTCGCCATTTTCCTCGGGCCGAGGACCAGCCAGTCAGGATCAGCGCCTCCTCCCCCCCTGTTTCCCTCTTCGCCGTCGTCTCTGCCTCTTGTGCACATGTGTTTCCGAAGTGGCTATTTATCCTGATGCTCACCCCACACACGACGACCCCCGCGGCCAGTTTGCTCCTCAGCGGCCCCGGCGCCCGCCCGCTTGCCTTTGCACAAAGGATGGTAGCTTAATTCGCTGGCGGAGTGGGCGCAGAAGAAGTCTCGTTTCGGTCTTTACTTGTTTGGACCAGTTGTGTGCCCTGCGTGCAGAAACGGAGCAGTTCGCTGTTCACCCCCTGAGTTCAGCCCCATCGAGCCCTATTGGCCGCGCGCACGCCTTGTGACTACCGGTATGAAGTCTGTTCTTAGCTGCTGCTACTGCTGCTGCGTCCAACGTTGCCGCCTCTGCAACTGCTAGCGGCATCTCCCGCGGCGGCTTTCTCACTCTCGTTGGGCTCGTGCCATGGATCGTGAGACGGACACTGTCGGTAAGGCCGAGCGGTCACCGGAGCCGCTTGTGCAGTTGATCGTTTTTAGGCCAAGTTTTAATGAGAGCGCGAACACCGCCACTCGCTGAGAGCCAACAAGCCTCCCTGACCATGCGACAGGGCCTAAACTCGCGCACGTCTCGGTCGACCGGCGTGCGACTTGCTGCACTTTTTGGACAACTACTCAGGACAGAGGCCCAGCGCCAGCCGCTAGACTCCACTCTCCTGTTGGCCTGCCGCTGCCGCGTGTTGGCCGTAGTCCTCCTTCCATTCGCCGGCCTCTACTCCGCAGGTCGTTACCGCCACACGGGGTAACATAAATTGTCACCTATCGGGTGTTGGCGCTTCTCGGTCCGTCGGTGGGTCGACGGCGATGGCTGTTGTAACAGCGGAAGCGACACGGCCGCCGCAGTTGTGGTGGTGGTGGTAATAGTTGTAGTAGTTGTACTATGAGTTGAAGCAGTAGACAAGAGGAGAGAAGAGCGGCGGGGGCGCGGGCGAAGAATGAGGGCGCGTTCGGAACCACCGAGAGAGGGCCGAGGCAGAACTCCTGGACGATACTCGTAACATCGCGAGCTAGTGTATGCAATGGGAGGGAGAGCTGGAAATGGGGAGTTTAGCTTGGAGAGACGTTCGGACTCAGGCAGACGGCACTCGCCGTCGGCCGCTGACGACTGCAGCAGCGGGGGCAGCGGGAGCAGCTTCTCCGGAGGCCCCTGTAAAAGAGCTGTCGAACTAAGCGCGCGCGTGTGTGTGTGTGTGTGCGCGCGCGCCTAACGAGTGCACAGTGGTCACGGAGCAGGTAAGGCTGTCCGCGCGCGGGAGAGGACAGCCTACTTCTTTCATGATGATGCTGCTGCTGCTGCAACTATGTCTTCTCGTTTCTCGTGCCTTGTTGCCTGCATGCTTCTTTATCCGGCCTGGCAAGTCCAGTCACTGGTTGCGCTAGGGGTTCGGCACATGCAGCCCCTTCGCAAGAAGTTGTCGCTCGTCGTCTTCTGTATCCGCCGATCGGCGGTGTCACTTGCGTCCGCCCTCGATCCTATCGTGTCTGCTTAGCTTCGACATAGGAGGAGACCATGAGAGCACCGGTTGCGTGGGAGCGATAGCCGTGGCTGCATCACGGCGAACTAGAGTTGTCGACAGCCAGCCAGCCACCCAGCCTCTCGTGTCGGTCGCCGAGTTGAAAGAGTTTCACTTGTTGTTATTTGTTGTACAAAGGCTATGCCTCTGGCAGTAGTGTACCGAGTAGCCGCTAGCCATTGTCTCTGCGCTTGATCGCTCAGGCAGACTCGAGCAGCGGCCACTTCGTATAGCCGAGTTTAGCTCAGCTTAGCTCATGCAAGTGTACCTTGCTTGTTACGTTTGTCTATGTAGTTTGACACACGGAAGATACAGGACGAGCGGCTTTCGTTCTGCTACTGGGTATCTGCTAATAACCTGCTAACTGAATTACGCAACGAGGTGTTTACTCGAGATATATATATATATATATATATATATATATATGAGCTTTGCACATGAAGAAATATATGACGACATTTCATCATGTATTCTAACACTAACATAAGTTCCAACTTGATGGTGCTTTTCCTAAATGATACAACACCATTCAGCTTTAGAACTGATATGTTTTAAACCTATACATAACACGCTCAAAGATGGCACATATGGCACATATACTAAGCTAATGAGAGTATCTCGAGTAGGCGAAATTGTGCTGCATCAGTTGAAGCCGTTCCACAATCAATTGAACGGAAGACACGTGTACGTTTGCAAGCGGGTCCACAATTTATTGTCCACTGAACATAATAATAATAATAATAGTAATAATAATTATATTAAACAACAACAGCTCAGCGATGCAAAGATAAACTGGCTGTCAGATGGCAGCGGCGGCGGAGCTGACGTCGCAAATGCGTGAAGCGAACAGCCGGCCTGACGCACCTAACGAACTCACCGGTTAGAAGTTAGACCGGCATTCTGCCGGTCTAATGCGCGTCATTTATCCTCTGAATAATTGGGCTATATCTTTTCAGATATCAGCGCTTGTAATCACAGCTACGCGCCCCACCTCCCCCCTCCCATAGTGGACAGTGCGGCCTGACACAACACACAGTGATGCTACGATGACAGCTTCGGCGACACCGATGCTGGTCGTGGTGGTGGTGGTGGTAACGGAGATGGCTGAGGCAGCCGGTACCGGTGTGCTACAGAATTCACGGGTGAGAATTTATAGGTCGCGATAGGATGACCTCGACAAGCTCACACACTATTCCCCATATATATATATATATATATAGCGCTCGGTATCTGTCTGCGCGTGTGTGATGGGAGGGCGACACATAAAGGTGCTAGCTGAAGCTCACCGGCAATTAACATTACGCGTCAGGGGCGCTGATAACAAGAGAGAGCCGAGCGGCCCTCGCGTCGACGAGCTGCCAGCTCCACCGGGAGGCAAGACTCCAGATCAGCGAACGAGCAGAGCTCTCTGAACGGACGAAGCAACCCCCCACGAACTACTCTAATTCTCTACGCGGACACGTTTGCAATAGTACAAGTAAGGCGAATGCAGGAGAGAGAGAGAGATAGAGGAAATATGTTACAAAGTGTGCGCAAGTAACACTGCAGCCGAGCGAGCTAGCGAACCCCTCACCAAAACCCCTGCACCCCCCAAAGCACCACCACCGCCACCATGAGCTTATCGGCTCTTTCGCCACCTGCAGCAATCTTTCCGCTGGTCAATTCCCAGAAGCTACTATTATAAGTTGTACGGGGCCGCGTATATGTGCGACTTTTTTCTTCGTGACGATTTTGTGGATTGTTATGCATATCATGCAATTTCATTACATTGCCCCCGCTCCACGCACCCTTACATATCACTTTTCATTCACTTTACCACAATTCACTGCTGGGACGGTTGTGTACTCGTTTTCTTTGTCGCAGTGCAATGCATCTTAGCCTCTGGTGTTCACTCGTCAACATCTTTGTGTTTCGCCTCCCAAGTGACTGCAAATAATAAATGCTGTTTGCAATCTTTATCTTTACTTGACGATATCCACTATCAACAAGCTTATTCAGGTCAGCATGAGATCAAATGAGAACGACGTTTGATTGGTGGGATGATACATTTAATGATCCCAGCTAATATACGGGATAATAGTGTGCTCCGGCCAATAGTTTTCTTCATTCCAGCATTTACTTGGCATTTTCCACTTCTCAGCGAGAGTGCCTGTTACAGCGTACGCTGTAAACATGCACACAGTAGCCGGGAGTATCGTGGCTGTCTTCGGCTCTATAAGCCCAAATCGTCGATCTTCGCTGACTTTATTTCTCTCTCTCTCTCTCTCTCCCTCTCATATTTCTGCCCAGAAATGCAGTGAGATATGGCAAATCGCAAGAAAGCAACAGAGCCCGAGCTAACTGGCTCGTTGCCTTCCTCTTCCTTACCTGTACCTTGGTATCTGGTTTGAGTCGTTGCAGCAGTGCGACACGTCTCGTGGTAGTTGTCGCGTTCTCTTCTTCCGCTTTGGCACTTGCCCGCGGCGGTCCACAGATCTCCGAGACCGCACACGACCGAACCGTAGCACTTTTCAGACAGACTGAAAGGCGCAATGGGTTGGGAAACGCAGGGGGTCTCGGACTTCCTTCAACTTCTGCTATTATACTCCGACTCTTCGAGTCGAGCGCCGCTCAGAAGCGACTTCCGATGAGAGATCCAGCGCGTTCGCTACTCAGATGGCGGGTCGTGTGGGCCGGCGTGCAGCCAGCCAGCCAGCCAGCGAACTAGCGAGCGAGCGGGCGAGCGACCAACCATTCGGAATATTCATCTTTTGTAGCAGCATCCAACAGCTTCGCTGTAAATACTACCACATCTTCGTATCCCAAACGTTTCCACGCGATCTCAAGCGCTTTCTCACCTATCAAGCGGTTCACAGCGCACAAGTTCGAAATTCGCCTCTGAGGAGGTGGCAAACCAGCGAGATATGTGCCCGCACTCCTCATATCTTCTCCCACGCGGACGGGTTTTGGGAACGGTAACATTGCGCCGGGGGGGGCGGCATGGGGGAGGTGTGGCGACATCATGTCGGAGAGTTTGCTATCTTTTGTCGAGCCTTTTCCATTTCAGAGGAGTGAGCGTGCCACATATATGCGACACACACTTTTCTCTGAAGCGTTTCTTCGCGCTCTCTCTCTCTCTCTCGCTCCCTCGCGCTTTCTCTCTCGTTGTCATCCGCTCGTAGCTCTCCAGACAGCATGTGTAGAGAGAGCACTAACAAAACTCAAATTTAAAGTTGCCCTCTCGGCGATGGCCCATGACGTCCAGGAGGGCAGGCGCGACGACGACAACGATGCTACTCGACTACTTCTACTGCTAAAGTTGTCGTGTATTGTCACGCGGACGCCGCCCAGCCTCCTTTTCTCACTCTCTCTAGCTTCCCCTCTCTGCCCGCCCTTAGTCTACAAGTCAGGCGAACGTCGTTCCAGCGAAGACTAAGTAAGCGCACGAGGGCCAACCAGCTGCTAGGTTACCGTGGTCAAATTTAGCGCAGCGCCACTTGTGCCGTCTCGGTCGATTTCGGACGGACAAAGGGGCTAATTCTATCTGTCTGCGTGCACTAGCTGATACGCTACTCCGGGTTTATGCAAACGAGCGCACGAAACGGCCATTCGCACTCGGCTCGCGGCCGCAGTGGTGGGCGCAAAAGTCGCGCGTCGCCGCCAGGGATTGGCAGATGAGCTCTGCTTATATGTACACAGTGGTGTGCTAGTAGTTATAATAATAATAGTAGTAGCTGTAGTAGTTAATAGTATCTTTTGCATCTTCCGCCACCGCCGCCGCCGGCACCGGCACCCGTTTAGTCGCTTGGTTAGGTAGTTATAGTTAGTTAGTTCGTTGGCAGTCGCCAACCGGTCCTCGCGTTGCGGAGGACATCGTTCTCACCATCGTCTCATATACCTCTTTGTATATATATGCATACATATTGCATGTGCGATCTGTGTGTGTGTGTGAGCAGGGTATGCATCCGCATGTATATGTCTGCCAGTATCAGCTGCTAGAAGAGTCCCTCAGGGCCTTGCGCGGCAAACAGAGGAGACCGACCGACCGGCCGACCGACGACAGCCTGCTGCCTGCTGAAGTTTGAATGAGCTCTGCCTTTTTTGTTGTCGTCGCCCTCGTTCCTTACAACCGCTCATAGAGCCCCCCACCCCCCACCCCCAAACCCCCCCATGCCTGTGTCGGCCAAACAGTCCCCGCACAAGCATACTACCACATACGACCGACGGGCGTTTCGTCCGAACCCCTTCAGCTTCCAGCACCCCCGGACCGCGCGTGGCCCGCCGCTTGCCCGGCCAATATCACCGCTGTCGCCTCCGCTGGCGCTGCTCCATGTCCAGAGTGTCCACGTTGATATATTTCGCCTCTGAGACCACGGCCACGGTGGCGGCCAAAGCGACAGACTGCGTGTTCGGTTGCCAGTTCCCAAGTCATCTTTTAGTGCAGCCAGCGACGGCAGCAGCAGCAGCAGCAGCAGTAGTAGTTGTAGTGGTTGTACTGATGTCGGCGGGGGGGGGGGGGGGTAGCGGTAGCACACCATCGCCATCACCACGCGACGAAGCAGCTCAAAAAATTTAACTGCATTTCACGCATGGCCAACGGTTTTTAGTAGCAAGCAGCTCATATCTGCCATTTGAGTGCTCCCCTGTGCTTCCCTGCCTCTCCTACAACCCCTGAACCCCGTCGGCCTCCAACTCAGCGTTCACCCATTCGCCGCTGCCGCTGCCGCCGCGCCAGGGCAGGCCGGGAGCCGCCTCTCAGACATCCCGCGGCTGGCCAGCGGCTCACTCACAACCAACCCTGTTCGCTTTCTGTGCGTGTGTGTGTGTCCCCTCTTGTCGTGTCCAGCCTTGGCCGTTTCCGCAGTGGCTCACTCGCAGTGGCAAAACGGGACGGTCGAACGGCCGACAGCCTTTTAGCTCCTGATCCTCGCACGGCCCTCTGAGCTCGGCAGTCGGCACGACCCCTTTCGATTCCACTCTCAGCGCGTTTCCCCTTCGACCTAAACAGGCCCATGGACTTCATGGCCCTCAAGAAGCGCAATCCCCACCTCGTTCCGGTCGTCCCAGGCCCCGTGCTGCCCGTTACTCGTGTGTTTCCCCCACCCCCTGCAATGCTCTAGCTTGCGCTTTGCGCCGCATTCGCGTGCGTACCGTTTCAGTTGCTAGGCTCGGCTCGCCTCCGCTCCTAAGTGGCCCCAATGGCATAGAAAATCACACTTTTCCATCTGCGCCGACCGGTCGGGTGGAATCGCCAGCTAGAGCCGATTCACTACTCAGTGAAGCTCAGAAATGTTTTGCAGGGATCCTACACCTCTTCAGGCCGACCGTGGGGAAGGTGCCTATGTGGACCAATGGCCTGAAGTGGATGAGCCACTTGCGCGAGTACGCACGACACGAGCTAAAGGGGCATTTGCTTTTCTTGATGAGACTTCGCTTATTTTGCCTGCTCACATACTGCTCAATACGCCGCTTGCATGTCTCAATGAGGACAACGACCATTGCGTGTTCGGTTATCATCGGTGCGTGAAAGCGATCTCGATCCGAGGAGGAGACGAACAGTCGCACGATTTACTTGGTCAAGCGGCTCATAGTCGGGTGCAATATTGAAAAACGGAGACGCTATCCCTTTAGCGATGTATGTAACAACACTCCTTCTAAGGGTACCTCCCAAAGAGAACATATGTCGGTATGCATGTTTATGAATTGCGTCCTTTTTAATAATTCACCAGTATTATAAAATACTTCTCGTCTCTCTCTCGCCCTCTCTCTCGCCTTCTTCATTGTTCTGCTCTATGTCGTGATCTGTGCAAAGCGAAAATTAGTGGTCGTTTTTCCACGTCTGGCTAATTAGTTCGGAGCTCATCACATGATGACATATTTTTTTTAAATTGTCGGTATAAGCTAGCGCTTCGAAGCTTGAAAGGAAAAAAGCGTTCTTGTCCGATCGTTGGAAAAAGGGAAACTCGTATATTACAATGTGTTATCATCGATAAGAATATGCACCTTGTTACCACCCTCTAACCTCTAAATGACGACGAAGTCATTTCAAACGCTGAAACGTCAAACCGGATGATTCCTACTCTGTGTCGATTCGTAACAACTTTGTGATCGTATGTATATAGAACATATCCCATCCTGAAGGGTTTGGATCAAGTGATCCAGTGTTTCTTGCCTCGTTATACTATGTATGACATTTATACAGATATAAAAGAATAACCACCGGACGTTTAACGTAACAACACCAACATCCTACAGTCATCATAACAGCGACAACAACAATAAAAACAACAACAACAACGTGAAAAATTCACATCATATACATACGAATTATTATATGTGCCTGCACAGGTTCTGGGCTAAACGTCCCAACTAACGCTATTCATGCAATCAGAAACTGTGTGATTTTATAGTTGATGTTGAAGGCGACCATTCGCGAACTGTCTCTCTCTCTCTCTCCCTTACATATACTATGACAATATGCCTCATTAAATGTTATTCGGCATTGTATATACACGCAGTGCCTACCGCCGCCGCCGCCGCCACTGCTGTTGCTGCTGCATGTTCATCAGCTATATCAGCCGGTCAGAAATGTGGTCTCTGTTGGCCGGTCAGAGGATCACGACCTCAACGTGAGGCAGGCGGCACCATTCAGACAACTACCGCTACACAATACCACGACGATGATGACGACGATGACGACAGAGCAAGTACTGCTGCTGGCTTACGCCGATGATGTGTATGTGTATCTATTGTAATATACGAACGCTCTGATAGTAACCACGACGACAACAACAGCAGCAGCGACGATGAGTGAGGACAACAATCCTTCGTAAAATTTATGATGCGAGGATTCAAAGCAAGGCTCCTGCTGCTGCTGCTGCTACTGCTGCTGCTGCTGCTGCTGCTTTGTTTGCAGTGTTGCTCGGCTATTTTGTATAACCCGCTACGATCTGCGGTCTGCTTTATAGAGTCAGCCGAACTGATTCACCAGTGTTCGAGATGGCGATGGCGCGTGGCTGAATAATCACCGACAATAATCCGGTAACGGCGGCAGGGATTCCTTCTCGCTTCGTGTTCTCATCGTTCTCCGTTAGGCGGGGCATCTCGTAGCATCATTAATTTGTTACGACCCGCCGTTGGCCGCTACCACCGCCGCCGCCGTGTTGTCCCCGTTCGGCAGCATCTGACCAAAGGCATTCATACCTACATATCCGCTCGCATCGTCCCACCAAACATGCACAGCACCTACACGTACATCGACTCACGCGTGTCCTGATACGGCAGGATGTATCCTGTCTCATATCCGAACGGGGCATCACTGGACTCGCCGATGACGACCAGCTACTTCTCTTACTTGCTTTCTTCTCTCTCTCTCTCAATCTCTCTCTCAGCCATCTCTTGTCATGTAGCAATGCGTTCAGACGCGTTAGAGCCACATATACATTGTCAAACATACCCATATAGGCAAATACGCGGGCACATGGACACACGTAGATATACACACACACACAAATGGACACTCACACTCACACACACATACAAACACACACACGTAAGCACACACTCTCATGCAAGGCGGTGTTCGAAGTGACGCAGGTATATCACCGAGGGCGTACTGGTATCAGTGACGGGTAGGTCTACGCCGAGCGAGAGACGAGGACCGCAGTGAGGGCTTGTGGCTAACATGCAGGATAGCTCGGGCAGTGCACGTCGGACCATCATTCTCTCTCTTTCTCTCTCTCTCTCGTTTGCTGTAGGTCTCGGTCTAATCACTACTATGACTGCTGCTACGAATGTATATATACTCATGACGATCTAACAAACGTACGCCCGCTCTGTGTGCCAGGTGGTTGCCTATATTCTACCAGGTACAGTTTAGCGTTTGTCGGACCATCTATCCATTCGTTCGTCTGTTTGTCTGTCCACACAGAAATAGGGGAATGCTAAACGGCTCGACGTGTCTCGCGAAGCGAAATTGTAGACGGCCACCCTCTCCTGAGGCCTTCTGATGTCGTCCGCGTCGGCCACACAGACACACGATCACATATATGATACATATATGTACATCATCAACGTTTGCCCACTTCGGTCCTCGCCTTCGTCTGCGCTAAACGGGAAATCAGAGTGCTGGATCAGAGACTGGATTTTGCGCGCGAGTGATAGCAGCAGAACACGAGCGAATCCAGGGGATCGTGTGTAATTGTTGCTGTCACTTTGCGTGAGCGCCTATCCGAAATAATGCACCGATTACGTCCTGAAGAACATTGTGCGGCTATTCGCCGAAAAATAAAAAATGCTGGTCCCCTCCCCCCTGAGGATCGTTCCGCATGTGTCCTGCGCTTCGTTCCGATGGTATTCTTCCTCTTCTTTTCCTTGTTCTTTTTCTTCGACATAGGTGCGTATAGTGTATGGTAATAAAATAATTTCCACTCCGCCGTCATAGGTTCGTATTGTTATCGTGAGCTCGTACGCATACACTTGCTCCGTGCCCCTCCTAAGCGAAGACCATTCGCTTCTCTTGGATGTGCGATTATGAACGCATCTCTCTCTCGCTCTCTCTCACTCTCGCTGTAGTTCTCTCTCCATTCGTTTGCTAGGTTTCTTTATCTTCAGCAACCTGCAGCGCCCCCACGACCCCCGCCACATTCTGCAGCCTCTCAACTGTCCAGTACCGTTATCAGCACGATCAAGTTCATGCTGCAGTCCATGCGACAGGCAATCAGACGGTAGGTAACTAAAGGAAGCAAAAGTAGCAATGACAGACAGAGAGAGAGACCGGGAGAGAGAGAGAGAGAGAGAGAGAGAGAGAGAGAGAGAGAGAGAGAAGGCAAAACGCTTTCAGCTCTAGAGGAGTACTTGAGAGGACGAGAAAAACAGGAGCGTCCCAGCGAGCGTGCGCAGCAGTTAGCACGAGCAGCAGTTAAAGAAAGGAATATCATATTATACGGCTTGGACGAGTGGAGCGAACGATGCAGACATACAGTGGAATAGAATGGGGCCAATAATCATGGAAGAAGTTGGGGATGCGATAGTTGCAAATATGTAATGGCGGAATGAGGATAGTCAGAGAGAGAGAGAGAGAGCGAGAGAGAGAGAGAGCGATGGAGAGATATGGGAAAGAACAAGAAGCGATTGAAAAGAGAAGGATCGCGGCGAGAGCCGGCGCTACCTGGCTTGCTTCATGAGCGTGTTGTAATTCAACCATCCCATCGACCCCCATATCGCTGCTGCCGCCTCTGTCGTCGTTATCGTGCGAGATCACATCGTTGTTGCCGCCGTTGCCGCCGCTCATAGTGCTCGCGGTAGCGCTGCTGCTGGCGGCGCCATTAATGCTAATGGATTTAAGTGTATCTCGGAATAATTTGCCTTCGTTCGATTGGACTCTCCGGCCGGCCGGCCGGCCGACCGACCGACCGACCGACCGACCGACCGAGCTGCGCTGAGCCGACGCCCACGATTCGTGCGCATGTTGCATGCTATGTGAGCGTATAATATCCTTCCTAGGATACCCCGGCAGTATTTTCTCCGACTCTCGACACAACGCAGCGCGTTCTCCGCTGAGGTCCGGCTCCAACGACGAAGAGTGTACGAGATACTTTGTCCTGAAATAAGCTGCCGCGTCGACGTTACCTCTGTACAATTGCAACAGGGACCATCTCGTTGTATGCACACCAATAAAAATAAATAATCTGCCTATTGCAACATTCTCATCGACCCCTCGAACGCTATAACGACCCGGACGCATGTGCTGTGACTTTAAACGGTATCGCTCTGACAATAGGCTATGGAAGATCTGTTATTTCTTTAAATACATAGTTACACTGTAAGATTGAAAAGTGCAGCAGTGGCAACAACATCCGATATATTATTAACTTTTAGGCCGAACTGCTGACGAACTCAGCTAAGGATATGTTTCCCTATGAGCTGCATGTTGTAAACGTTTTAGTCAAGCATCCGCTGGACTCCTTCAGCTGTAGAGCTTATGCTAACGCTTTCTGAGCCCTGCAAGTTGGGGTTGGCCTTTTTATCATGTTTACCTGTGACATTGGCGTTGAACTTGATGTGAAAGAAAAGGCAATTTATATAAGGCCGAACGCTGCATCTAACCAATAATGAAAACATAATCAAATATTCAGTACATCTATAGAAGCACTTAGTCTTTAGTCAATTACTACGCTAATCTTACATAGCTAATAGCTGATTAATTCGTTGCAAACTGTAAGCAATACGTCGCATTTCCATTACAACAGCGAACCATGGTAAATGTGTTTATAAATTCCACATAATTTTACGATTTTGATGCTGGCCCACAATGATGCCAACCATCTCGTAGATTCACGCAACAGCCTCTGCATATGGACGACTATTTGTTGCCCAAAATAGGAGCTAATGGCCAAATGTACGTAAGGGGACTTCGCACAAGCTCTCGCACACGTCTTGAAGTGTTCAGCGTATACCACCGCACGTAACCAATACAAGGGCGTCAACACCAGTCGACTAAGGGCCTCGCAGGCCTCATAACTGTCGTTGTGCTGGTAGTCCTTTGTCGTCATGAGGTGTGTTAGTGTACCCAGCCAGAACTCAGATCCAGTCGACTTCGTCGACTCTGCCTGCATGTCGACGCCTTGTCGACGACGGCCGCTTGTAAGGGCTCAGCGACTGGCCGGCTGTCCCTTCGGATCCGGCCGAGAGGCCCGCGAGCAGCTGATGTATTGGTCTTGCTCACGCGGGATCATCATCAAAAATAATAACTCCCCCTCGCGTCGTCAGCGGTCGGTCGGTCGCTCGGTCGCCGCCAGCGCCGCCGTTACCCTGTGCACTCCACTGCACTCCTATCCATAGGCTGTCTTCTTTCTTGACTACCCGGCACTCTTTGGCCTCCTGTGGCCTCCTGTGGCTGCCAGGGAGGGGAGCAGACTATGACGGAGAGAAGGGGTGAGAAAGAGACACCGCCTAACCTTCTCCTTCGCGCTCGTGACGGACGCTGAAGGCCCTCTGACC
This sequence comes from Stratiolaelaps scimitus, assembly GCA_019614645.1. Lineage (NCBI taxonomy): Eukaryota > Metazoa > Arthropoda > Arachnida > Mesostigmata > Laelapidae > Stratiolaelaps > Stratiolaelaps scimitus. The sequence continues at coordinate 369,393 of JABWDB010000079.1, forward strand.
TCAAGCACACCATTGCACACGGTAGACACGAGCACTTCCCGTCTCCGTGAGGGAAGCCCTTTCTCTTCTGCTGTCCGAGCAGAGTCGGCCAGTGGGAGTGCAGGGGGCGGGGAATACTGGGAAGAGCTGGGCACCGGGGTAGCACTGGAGCAATGAAGTGCAGCAAGGACAGAAGGCTATGAGGATAGAAGAGGTTTGTCTTGTGTTGTTCTTAATTGGGTCGCGGCACGCTCGAGTCCGATTAACAACCTCGGCCTACGCTATACTCACACACACACACACACACACAAACGGGCTCACACGCACACTGACCGACCGACAGATCGACGGACAAACACCCAGCCAACCAAATACACCAACACATAAACACTCACTCACCACGCTTACACACCCTACCTCAGTATGGCGCGCATGCAGGAAGGCACCGACATACACATTCAGCTATACACACACTCACGCAGAACCAATCGCCCCTCCTGGCAGTTTCTTTACAGCAATGCCTTGGTCAGCTTGCCGCCTCGAAACTGCTTTCACAAGGTAGCAGCGAGTCAGCCGGCTTAAAAGGGCAGGTGAGAACAGAGTCTAGTGTGCTCAGTCTTTCCCTGTTAAGGCCATCTCAGAGAAAATGGGCGGCGGCGGAGAATGGGGGAGGGGTGGCATTGTCTTGAGTTGACAGCATCCGAGGTCGGTTGCTGTCCCCGCGGCGGACGCGTTCGCTAGGGGATGCCCTATATCTGTGCACCACTCTCCTTACGCCACCCCATCTCCTTCTCCATCTACCCCCCCCCAGCCCCTCAGGTGCCTCATTCTCTGAACGACGACACTTACGAAACAGCCCGAAATATCGACACGAGACGCCAAAACGACATCACCGCGCCCGCCACCAGCTCCTCGAAACCGTCGTCTGTAAGTGTCGTCGACATCCTCGATGGCTCAAGTGCGCTGCGCGACAGCCCGCGGACTCACCACTGTCACCAGTTATCCGCTATACCTTGAAGTTCGAATGGTGTCTCTGCCGCCAACGACCGAACGCAGGCCGAGCTTTCGGAAAGCTGAAGGGCGACAACGACAAATATATGTCTCAAGCTGCTCGTGGCTATTCTCAATTCACTCAGATGATCAAACCTCTCACTCTCCTGTTCTCTTCTATTCCTCTCTCTCTCTCTCCCTTTCTCTCTCTCTCTGTGTCTCCGTGGAGGCCACCTAGTGCGAGTCTTCGTATAGCGTATATGTTATTGTGTTCCCCACTGTAGTTATAGTTGTTGTGGTTCGTCATATTGTTGTTGTTGTTGCTGGCACCATTATTGTACTTGTTGTCGTCGTCGTCGGGGGCGATGGCAGCGGCGGCAGCAGCCACGGCAGCTCTGCTGCGTTAAGCACTCGTCGTCTTGTCGCTATAAATCATTGCAGCCGCGCAGCGAGCCGCACGTTGGGCCATCGCAAACATCGTCCGGCGCACAGAGACTCGACGGACGGACGGACAGACCGACCGAGAGTCAGTATATCTGTCTGTCTGTCTGTCTGCCTGCCAAATCCATGAGTGTGTCGTGTCCACCGCGGAGTCGAAAGCCGTGAGGAGGGGCACGGCGTTGCGTTATGTGCCTCCTGTCTCATGACGTCCACCACCCGGCCGCTCGTACGCAGCGTAGCCCCTGAAGAACTCCCCTCTCAGCTTGGCTACCCCCGCCCCCCCATCCCCCAAAACTACGCATCGCCCCGGGCCGACTGTCGGCCCGCAATATTGTGGACTGTCGTCCTATATAACGGGATATACGGCCGTCAGGCGGACGGGCCAGGCCGGCATGGGAAAGGGGAGAAACGAACCGCCGCTGCGTCCCGTGCGCAGTTGGACACAGCAGCGCAAGAGGGGAACTAGAGGCAAAGCCGCCAGGGGCCGCGGGAATGTAGGGGGCAGAGGGTCTGCACAGAGAACGCCACCGCAGCTGCTTAAAACAGCGCCGTAGCGGCTGCTGCCGCCGCCGCCGCCGCCAGGACGGCATGACCCGTGATGAATGGATACGACGTGCGACCACGTTGAACCCCTATGGCTCGTCCCCGTCCCGCCCTCCGAGCTCCAAGGCTCACTCGAAGGCTGAGAGCCACCCCTTGCCATCTCACGACGAGACGAGGGCGATTAGGGGCGTGTGGCCACTTGGCCGTGATGTATACGCGGCGTCAAAGGGCCGCATCACTCATCCACCACAATCGCCCAACCAAGTGACTACTACGATTGCTGCCTACGAACAAGCGGTCGGAGTCGACGGTCGCGGTGGCGGCGGCAGAAGCAGCAGCAGCTACTACCTTTACAGCTACCCTTTTGATCGCCGCTGTCCCTCAACCGCCACGCGGCCTGAGATCCCGGCCCGATTCCGTCCGGACCCCTACGCGCCGCTTCGCTTTCGGATCGTGATGCTTATGATAGCTGCTAGAGGGTGTGAGTGATGGCCGGCCAAGAACGAGCGAGATAGCGGCGAAACTCATGTCAGGGTTATGGAGACACTGTGTGCCACGCCAGCCATCCCCTGCCCATGATATTGTCACGGCTCCTGCCTGACACAGCTCCTACTACCGACACAGCTTCATGAGGGATGAGCCGCTCGACAGCACAGCAGCGCGGTCGGCTTTGGGAAGTCGAACTTCAAACAGTTCATCTGATTTACGGAAAGAATCGTTCTCGTTCGGTGAATCAATTCGCGCCTCGCGACGACGATAACTGATCATTTATTGATAGCTTTAAACAGGGTAACGATCCACATTGGTCTTAGCTCTTGTGGTAGCTATAGTGTTTATTATAGAGTTCGACGGTGTGTTGAGATCGACTTGTGAATAAAGTGTCATTGTTAGGGTACACACGACGTTCCTTGTGTTACTAGAGAGCTCAGCCGACGCACCAACAGTAGCAAAGACCGATATTCAGATTAATTAACCATCTCGCAACACACCACATTTACATTGATCTCACTCACATTCGGTTCGAAGAGCCGAATTAAAATGCATGATAAGCTAGGATAATAATCATCGTTACTATTTTATATCTACAACCACAATTATTATTGTTTTATGTTCTTTTCACAGCCATTCCTATCAAATCAACAAAACGTTTCTCAATACTATGAAGGTATTCATACTTCATAATGTTATTCTCATCTCGAAAGTCAATGACATCACTGTTGCCATTGCTAAATCAGATGTAGATATTTTTGTGGATATTTGTTTTGTACAATCTTACCCAATGTTTGCATATTGTACAAAAATGTGTACCCTTTATATATAAAACATACGTTGCAATAATTCTTTGAACTATTATTTTTACGAGAACTTAAGCATGTATATAGCAGTTCCGTCAATAAACACTTGTTTGAAATTGAAATTGAAAAATTGAAATTGTTCATATCATTATTGGACCGTGCCGCCACCGTAAACTTCTCACTTGCCTGCTGGATTTGTAGTAAAATAATCCATGCAACAGAACCTATAGAGTAGAGGTTCGCCGTCGAGTGACTGTCACATCATAGACGACGAGAACTTTGTTTCGCTGCCGGTCCCGTATTGGTAAATGCATAGCCTAATGTCCCTTTTCAGGGCTTCAGACACAAGTGTTATTTCATATGTAGGGTCCGTCTTATAAGGTAACGCAAGAGCAGTGACATAGATAATTAAATGTTTAAATCTTGGCTGAAACTCAGCCCCGCAAAAACATTAGGTTCAGTTCAAGTTGTAGTTTGAACGTCAGTTTGCATAAACCGTCAACCCAAGACATCACGAATCGAATCATGTCAGCCCATATGTGTATCATACGACGCTGGCGAATTGTTTTTCGGTGTTGTTCAGTTAGTAGTTGTCCAGGGTTATCAATGGTGCCACCGAATGAAGCGGTCCCTCATGAAACGTAGATGTAGTCCAAGTCGGAGACGGGCCACTGCGAGCAAGTGTTGTGCAAGCTGACCATGGACTTCCAACGGGATTCGAGGCTAAAGCGCCCAAGCACCTCAACTGGCTCAACTGAAATGGCATACAGCCAAACAGCGGCAATGTCACACTTTGAGAATCCAAACTGAATTGTCGTACACGCGATTTTGTCATATACGAGCCCCTTTTCCCCCAAGGAAACCAACGATGTGGCGGACACACCAGCTGGAGGTTATTCTGACTCCGAGCTCTTATCCTTGGTAGGACATCGGGGTCGTCGTGGACACAGGCCCAGAAATCTGGCAGGACAGGGCCTGATACCGACCTGAGTCATCGGCAGCCTTGTCTCTGTCCGCTATCGCGAGTCCACTGACGTATTCAAGGTGATTAGAATGTAATTGCCACATGCACATACGCTAGACTGTCAGGTATTTAGGTTTATCAGCCACAGATACAAACAATTCCCTATTACAACCATGAGACCGCATTAGAAAATCAATCCAACATATATAATCTCGAATTTAGTATATATTATAACTGCTCGCGATGCCGTATGGGATGCTTACAAAGTGTATCGTATGGAACCTGGCTTTAATACTGCAAAATTGGTAGAAATATCCAAATTATGGAACTGATGGGAATTGATGCGCCTGAAAGAAATCCCATAATAACAGGAACAAGGATGTAGCTTCTACGAGTTTTGTTTTTTACAGTTGATCAGATTAATCTACATAGCTCAATATGTTGAATGATAGATTAATGCATTAATTATTATTAAGTTGCTGCGTTTGTTATTCAATCGCAGCATCGTAGCTCCTGACAAGTAAGGCATCAAAAATGTTTAATGATTTGTCCATTGATATATATATATATCCTGGAAACGTTGACATGAAACCTAACATGAAAACACAGGTTCCATCTATTTTATATCATTATTCCATGAAGTATAATCGAATTTAATTGGACCTCCATCATAAACACGCTGGGACTTAAACGAATTGCGTTATTATACAAAATCGCTCTCAAGACAGTGACGAATAGTAATTGTTGATATTAACGTTTTTATAATGTATTTATTTAGTAACACGGCGTCGGCCGTTGCACACCGCTATCGATTAAAGGTTTGTACAGATTCTCTGTTTCGTCTGGACAACTTTGATCACACGTAGTTCCGCAGACACATACACCCACCCACCCACATACACTTACACATATATAGGGCAGCCCCCAAAAAGTGTCCAACGAAATAGATGTGCCTCCTTGAGACATAGGCGTGCCTTTGTGTTGGCTACTCCACCACCTTCGAGAATAGAACACAGATTGCAGATGACACGCGTTGCCAAGCAGGAACGCATGCAGCCTGGCCGCTTGCCTCGGCCAGCACCCCCATACAAACCCCATACTCACAAAGCGCCAAGCCAGCCCAACCCAACCAGCGATAGCAGCGGCCACCGCCTGATTCTACGTTTGGATCTGTTCCGACAAGCGCGTCCCCTCCTCGGCCACCAACTCAGACTTGTGTCTCCTCCCGTCCCGAAGTGGACTAACGATGATGACTACAATCGCCAGGAGGCAAGGAGCAACCTGTTGGTGATCACATGATCGCACTCCGTCGTCCACAAATGTCGTCCTGCCAACAGCCACCCTCCTGGATCGACTCGAACGAGTCGTCCTCGGCGCTTGCGACGGGAAGCTTTTTTGGCGCCGGTCTCTCGTCCGCCTCGTTCGTCGAGACGACGACAACGACGGCGGGCAGGCGCGCGCCGGCGGGAGCTCGCGCGCTCGCGTCGATGGTGGTCCACTTGAGCGCGAGGTTGTACAGTCCCTCTCATACGAGAGCCTGTCGGCGATGCTACTCGACCGAGCCCGCAGTGGCGAGCCGGTAGCCCCCACAGCATCTCACCATCACCACAGGCTTGCTACTCACGGCTACCTTGCGGAGGCGGTCGTGAGGCTAACGGTGGATAAGCACGCGGGCTGGGTTGCTGGGTTGCTGGCTGGCTGGCTGTCTCTACGGAGTATTAAATGAGACGATTCCTTGCGCTGCATCCGACACCAAATGCATCATGGGTATGGCAATTCGGCACGGACCACCTACGGCGAAAGTTCACGGTGTTCTTGTGAATGAAAATCGTGATGGCGATTAGTATAAATACATATCTGCGATTCACATATATTCACACTTAATAAGATAATGAGTGCAGTCGATAGGGCTATACATATCCCATAGTATGATTTTCGATAGCCTATATATGATGTATTATGGTTCACTCGCTCGATGAAATTTACACTTTTTTTCTGAGTGGAGACCAAGTCGCTAATTCGTGTGCTAATTCACGTAAAAGTTGCCACTGTCCAACATTTACTCACCTCGTGTATACATTCACATAAACAAACAAACAAACAGACATACTGTGAAAACTAGGTCATATACTGGATTATTTTTTTTCTCCATAATAATTACTCATGTTGATCTTTCCTTCCCCGGGACAAAAGTGCCTCAAGCTGTCCTTCAAGCAATCTCCTATCCGACGCACACCGTTCATGCGGGATATTATGCACAGGACCAGGTATGTTCGTCTTTCATTCGATTGACTCCAATGAGCCGTCCGGATTTTCAAAAAACCCGTCAAACCAAGGCTAGATATGGGTTTACGCATCTGTCGAAAATCCGTGGACTTGTTTAAACGCGAATTCGGACCAATCGACTTGAAGAAACAAATCAAACATGAATTTTCTTTGAAAAGCAACAATGTTTCACCATATTCGGCTCTCTGCAAGACCACAGCATGAGACTAATATGTACACTCACATTTGGTGGAGTTGTTGGACCGGGCGCCCTATCCACGAGAAGAGTACAGGGCATCGTATGCCAGGTTGAAAGCAGGAGAGACGAGCTGCTAACGTGCAACGTGTTTTTAGTGGAATTGCCCTTTATCGGCTCTTGTTGGCAAAAAATCTGAATAAGTGTCTTGCCTCAAACAAGTGCACGTGCGCTCGATGAGGAGTTTTTAGCCGATCAACCCCCTGCATATTCTCCTGGTATAAGCTCGCTAGACTTCGGTTGTTCTAGCAAATTTGATGGGAGTCTGAGAGCTGCCACCAAAATCGGAACGAGTTCAGCCAAGTTCTCAGAGAGAGATAATATCCGACATCTCGCAAGGAGCTGATATGACGAATGCGTAAGAGGCACCGATCAGATGACAACGTTTAACAAATTCACAGCAAGAATACTTACAACACACACACACACACAGAATACATGTTTGAAATTCCCATCATAATTCTACGGTATTAAGTCTAAGTTCGACGTGCATTTCAAAATAAATTAAAGTCGCTCTTATACCCCATTCTTGCCTTCATCTGCACCTAATGTGCCTTAAGAAATAGTCGACTAGCGGTCGGAAATATATATATATATATATATATATATATATATATAGCATGTTTTTCGGCTGGCTCTAATCCGCTCTTGTCAAAAATAACACCGCCGGGGGGTCCGCCTGTGGGGCGCTTCACCACGCGCAATCGCCCCAGGACTTCCGGTGTGGCCAACGAACGCTCTGTTCTCAATCCCGTCCGTGGCGGCAGTGATCCTTCATCGACTACAACGACCGCCTCGCTCTCCGATCTCTGCCATGTGTCGTGTCGCCTCCGTTAGCGACTATTCGTTGTATCGTTTCAGATTAAGTTTGGCCGGCTACTCTACCTAGCCAACTGGGTTTGCTTCATCTGACTCTCGAACTGGGCACTAATCTAAAAACAATTAGCCGATTGTGTCCAGCGCCAATTCTCACTCGCTACTCGCCCCTTGCCGTCGGCTGCAGTAGCTCGCGATTTGTTGTGGGAAAGCATTCACGCTGTCCAACACCTGGTTTGCACCAGCCAGCAGTCAGCAGTTCGCAATCGTTACGGTTAACTCGATCGTTGCCCACACCCTTTGGCGACGAACGTGTAAAACGAACAAAACATTTAAATTTGCAAACCTAATTGTTTCGCGCTTCGTTGTTTTTCTCTCACTCGAATTCTGCACCTAAGTGCGGCTTGATTTTGCCTACAGAGGCTATAATCTGCATGTGTACGAACCGTGTTGCGCGACCCTGCCAATGCGAGCTGCATAACAATACTGTGGCGCTCAAATGTGTGTCTAATCGCAGGTGTTGAAAATGGCGCAAAATAAAACGCACTAGCTGGTCAGCTAAAAACCGCCGTATAGAGCCTATGCATGACACCCTGCAACCTCTGAATGGCCGTAGAGTCCATTCCCTTAAACTCAGCTGTTTGGCTTGCTCCGTGGACCGAAATAAAGGCCATCAATGAAGGCGACCCACTTATAAAAACGGCTAGAGCATTCAGCGTTGGTCAAATCCTAACAACAGTAGAAACGCATACAATATTTCGTTTTCAAATAATGTGTCTATGCTTTCGTCCGTTCACGATTTCCCAAAAATTGCACGGGACCCATATATGTATATATATATATATATATATATATATATACTTTTTTGATTTTTTCCAGCTGACCCTCAGCTGTTCCGCTATGCGACAGGCCTCAGCTCTGGTCTGGCAGCTGGCCTCAGCTCTGGCAGGTATATATATATATATATACTTGGGGCAGCCTGCATATGTGTATATAAACGTCTCATAAAATTATATTGTAGAAATGTTTATATACACATATGCAGGCATCATTATGCAGAGGCGATGTATAATGTATCATAGAATAACATGGCCTTCGGAAGAGCTTGCCTTAATGCTCCTCCATCTACTCTCACCATAGACACACACGAAGAACACGAATATATGTACCTACATGTGAAATCTGTGTCCACTCGGCTACAAACAATTATATTCTGATGTTCTACATATTCGCGCCACTTCTTCATCATAATTTCATTACGGGAACTTAATTGCATTGCTGTAATCGCAGTTCCATCAATTGATAATTGTTTTTATTGTACATATTATAACCTGATAGTGGCGGGTGGATGTTGCCGTAGGGCCTGCCCCGTTGTACGCAGCAGCGGGGCAGGCCACCACAATAACGCACTCTCAACAAGAGCAGGACAGGGCGGGGGCCTACATAGGGATATATATAGCTCGATCAGGACAGCTTGGGCCCAGCTATAATTGACTGTGAGCGAAGTCTTGCCTGCCGGTCGGTCGGTCCACCTTGCTGCTGTTGAGAGCAAGTTTTGATGAGGAAAGAACAACTTTACTACATCAGACCTGCGTTTGACTTTTCTGTCATCAAATAGCTCTAGTTATTAATATGACGCCATGGTAACAGATTCGGCTTTACGAACAAAATGAAATATGCCGGCATCATTACATTGCCGAAAGTGTCTATTCTATTATATCATTTTTATATGAACAAATGCGTACATCATATCCTGCCGCCGGTGTCTAACTGGCGATGTGTTATAGTTCCAGTTGAGACCGTATGTTCACCCCGGGGACTAACTGCTGCTTCGAGCACCCATCTATGACAAATCAACACCATACTTTGGTTAAGATCGTGAGGAGTTGATGAGGATTCAAGCATCGTTTACGGTCCTCTATGAAAACCTTTTCCGCACACTTACTCTATTTCCTTTAGCTTTGATATATGCATTGCTATGTACATTTAACGGAAAAGAAAAACTCTCCCTATTTCGAAGGTAGCCAAAGCGTCATTTTTTAATCAACAATAGACCTAAATCCAGAAAATCGTCTCCAGTGACTGTTCATTGATACTGTCGGCAGGGACAGAGGTCTCGCTTGTGGCTGGTTCTGCTGGCCACCCGACCACCGCTTGCATCTCTCGTGCTCGTTATCGACGTCGTTTCGCGTATTTCGTATTTGGTGTCCGGAGGAGGCCGCCGCCGCCGCGGCATCGCCGTGTCGTATTCGAGGAGTTCCCCCCGGACGCCCCCTGCAGTACTATTGCCTACACGTCCGCCGGATCGTTGTTGTAGCCGGGCCCCGATCGGTAGTCTGTCCTGCTCGGCGACTACTCCTCGTGTTCGGTCGGTTTGCGCTCGACGTGGGAGTAAACGCCTTCGACCTCCGCCTACGACTGCTGCAGGGTGCATGGAGAGAGAGAGAGAGAGAGCGGCGTATAAACGGTCGGTCGCTCTTGTATTTTTTAGTGACTTTCTGTTTCGTTTTTGTGTTAATTATTTTTCTAATTTGCGCCTCTCTATCCCTCTCCGTATCTCCTCTCTCGCTCTCTCTCGCTCCCTCGGCTTGCTTGGACGTCGTCCTGACAGCCGCCGCTGTCGTCGCTTGCGGCGTTGGCTGCTCGCTCGTCGGGTGATCCAGCACGGGTGGTTGGGGCCGGAGCAGAGCGGGCAAATGAGCTTCAAAATTCCTTTTTTAATGGCTGCAAAAGAAGAGACATTTAACACCTAGACGATATTTGTATGGGGTGGCACGACTAGCTTAGCGGAGATTGCGTCGAGGAGGACAAAGCTTTCTGCTGTAGGATTTCACTTGTCCGACCTCCATTTGTAATAGTTGATTGGTGCGCTATTTTTTCGGAGCCGCTACCTTAGCAAAATAAATTTTTCAACGAGAGGTAGTCTCGTAGACTTGGTGTACATGGGCAATTCACTTGTCAATTTTGTAGATATAGATCTGTATCAGGTGAGTATCAGATCAAACCACAATGTGCCGATCTGGTCATGTCAGCACGAATGTTACGAGGTGTTCGCACACCGCGTGAAGGTGCCCCCCCCCCCCACAGAAAGGATATTACGTCTGCAAAAACCGTTGCTAATTTGATCACGAGTGTCTCCGTGTACCGCTGTGATCCGAGGCACCCGCTCTCCTCTTCCGTTGTCACCGATTTGTCTGTCCGCCAGGGGGTCGCTGATGTGACTTAGCTGATGCGGCAGCGTTGAACGTTCCTCTCGTCCGGCCTGAGAACGCCTGCCCTGAGGAAAGCGACCGGTTCTCCTCGCTTACCCCGGAGCCGCGCCCCGTATATGTTTCCAGACGAATGTGTTTGACTGTGAAGCACTCCGACTCTAGCAGAGCGGCGGTAGGAAGGGCCAGGGAATCCCTGAGGATAGGGTCGGACAGATGTATTATATATTTACCATAAGAAGGATTTGCTGCCCAGCGCTCAGAACGAGATGTGCCCTCGAGATGTCGACCGCACTGTCAAACTCCATATCTACGTGTTGATCGTTTGGGGAAGAGAGTGCGAGCCTTTCGATTTTGGTGGTCAGTGCTTTGGTGCCGAGGTAGCAAGCTCGTATTGAGATAGAATGCCTGGTCTGCCAAGTAGTGCCTTTGTAATTGAATTTATCGTTTTTTTAACAATCTATTTAAATGCTATCAGTCACATACATTCGTTCTTATGAAATTTGCAGTCAAGCCATTACATAATATCCAGGTCGTCAATGTGTTTCTGCTGATTTCTTGTGGCCGACGGCTTATGTTCTCAACGCCGATTCGAGCTTACCCCTCTATACCGCAAAGGATGGTCGTTGCAAAAAGTGATGTTAAATATACTCGAGCTCATCTCCTTTTTGTAATTTGAAAACGTAAAAAGAAGCTAAGAATAATCCACACGGCAGCAATTTCATTCTTAAGTCCACAACACATTCCTTTTTGAGATCTTCCCATAGTATTTTCGAACTTGCTAGACTACCTCTCGACCATCCCAACCTACGATACAGCTTGTATAACCGGAAGCGGTATATGTCCCAGGTCGCAAGTTAAAAAAAAAAAAAAAGTCGCAGGTTAAAGTCCTGCCGTGGCCCCAGGGAGCCTTCCTCCCAACATTTCTCGTGGTAATGCCGCACAGCTAAGCATAGAGAAATGTTTGCTGGAAGAAGGGCTGGGAGCCAGACCCAAACGAGGGTCCATTCTACCTCTTGACAGTAGACTTGTACGAGAAACTTCGCGGTCATTTCTGTGATCCAGGACTCCCATTGTCGTCCTCTGATCTAGTCGCCGTGATTATCTCATTGTGAGCATCCTGTACCGCTTGACAGGAGGGACGCAAGACTTGGGATCAAACCATGACAGACGCTTTGGCGAATCTTTGGATTTCTTCATCGGTGGATTTGCCAGATTCTTACTAACAAATACGCAAATGTGGAAACAGCTAAGACTCACCTCAAAAATGATCTAGAAGTTTCAGCATCCGCTGAATTAGTAATCGATAGTCTCTCGTGGTTCGAATCGGTCGCGTGCTATCCTGGTTTTTCTCTGCCGACGTTTGACAATCATCGTTTTTCTGTCCTTGATTACGCTAAGGTAATAGGTCTCTTCCCGGCTCTTATGGTCGGTCCGTGGCAGGGTGGAATTCTCACGATACGAATTCAAACACTCTAGCGTTGGGTTTAGGATGAAGAGTGTTCCTTCTTGGTGGTCAGTACCTTTTTCATCTTCGTGAGACCACGTATAAATGTGTCCCAAAATGCACTGGATCACGGATAATACGTTGGGGAAATGTTGGTACTTTATTCCTCGTTTCTTTCATTCCTCACCAAATGCCTCCTACACGAACAGCTTTCAGCTGTGTGTTGCTAACTCATGAGGGTTTTCTTATTTCGCAGAAATCTTAGCTGACCCTTGAACAGTGGCTGTAGCTGTGGCTTCGTATAGTAGTCCATAGTATCGTCTATGAAACCCATAAAGTCACCATATATATATTCATCAGTTGCGCCGCTTATTCCCAAGAATAGGAAGAAATTTTACTCGAGTTGCCTGAATCGTCCTGGCACCTCGCACCACTTCGGAGCACTCTCACGATGTCCAAGTCACGTTGGGCTACGAGGTGCTAGTTACATGCTACATGCGTCATCCGAGGAGAAGTAGTCTTTAAGGATTGACTTCTGAAGTGTTGCTGGAACGACGGCACCCTCATGAGATAGGTGACATGTTTGGACGATTTTGAGTGATTCCATGCGAGTAAGGGAAGGCTAGAGTAGATCATTGTAGATAATCTAGAATGGACTGCCCACTTATACACGCTGCTGTACGCGCGGTTAAAGATACATTTTCCAGGCTGACCCACAGCCAACATTTAACGTCTTACGCGGTACTGCTTTCGGCATTGCTTCATAAGACGCGCGGTTATTGCCTGTCTTTTGTAGATCTTCCTCGCTATTTCGACTCGAACCTTCCAGGCTCAATGACGATTCTACGTAATGCTCTTATTCGTGTAGAAGATGCAGTATGAACTTCCCAAACTTTTGGTCTGGTTGTTAATTATCTTGTGCATTTTGAACATCAGCTTCGATGCTCCCAATCGCAACTTCTTCATGTAGTTACTCGTTCGCAAAGCTGCTGCGTGGCGAAATTATTGGTCTGGCCATACTTTATATAGGAATTGTAATCAAATATCATAGTAATGAAATAATAATGCATAATGGTTACACATATATGGAGGGATATTCGCACTATGAGTAGCAATAACAGTGTTAGCGCAGACTTTAGCCGCCGACAGACGCTGACCAATAGTTTCCTATTTTTTTTTGTTAGAGCTGACCCTCAGCTGTTCCCCTATCAGACAGGCCACAGCTCTTAACCTTTTAGGTATTACTATGAGGGCCTGTCGGGGCCTGGAGAAACTTTCATCAAAGTATATGTATATTTGTGAAGTCTCTTGCACGCGAAGACCACCACAAGAGTCGATTTCAATTGTTGAGTACTTTTCCTCGTGTACATTTTAGCTGGCGATCTGCATGGCAAGTAGCCGTTTTTATTCCCTGTCGAAGTTTAATTGACAGCACATCTCCGGTGACCTACAGAGCTTCCATCAGCGGCGATTATGATTGAAGTATACGGATTGTAGTGCGCTGGAAGCAAGTCGTGTTTAAGTACAGCCTTTCAAGAAGCTCTAGCACTGAGAGGTCTAACTGAAAGTTAGCTTCGCCCAGCGGTTGAAAAATCGCTGATTCAGTCCGAACCCTGCATAGGAGTCTTCACCTGGGTCAATCGTTGAGAAAAAACGACCTATTATCACCCTTCAACTAAGTGCTAAACAGGTGGTCGACAGCAAGTAGTGATAATGACATTGAAGGATTTCGCTGAATTCTCGTCCAGTCTGATTTTTCCCAATGTCCCAATGTTTACCGTGACAGCAGACGCAACGGTATCAGAGGGTGCAACATCACAGAAGGCCGTAGAACTCCTATCCAAGCGCTTCAACTCGTCCTCCAACTTTCGTCCAGTGAGACGCAATACACGGGTTGGCAATTACAGAATATCGAAGTAGCGTCATCATCTACCACTACAGATAAACGCTGTGGGTCACCAATCAAACATATAACACATCAAGGATTCGTGTGCAAATTCGTTTATGACATAGCTTTCAACGAATCATTTCAGGTAGCTTTGAAATGCCAGCGCTCAGTTAACGCATAGCACACGTCGAAGCATAAATATGAAAGTGAACAAAACGCATCAATTAAAACATATGTTGCTCAACAATACTCGGCCTGCTGTCGCCGGCCAAGATCAATAATGAATAACTCAACATCACCAACGTCTATTATTGCAATTTAGCTACAAAAATAATATTGTGAAAGGAGATCATATTTGCGAAGTCAATACAATGTGTCATGGTCCCTTGCATGTTATAATGCTCACAATGACTATATATGATTATCATGTTCATTATGATTAAACTAGACAGTCGTCGCTGTCGTCGTCATCGTGGCGCAATGGAGGTTCAATGTCTCATAGAGCACACAAGCACAAACACAATATTTTAGCTGATAATATCATAAACATGACACGAGACGAAGCGGTAAGAAAAGCCAAGCGGCCACGTGATGGGTTCCCTGTTGTCCGGTGATCTGTTGTTGATGTTGCTGTTGTTTCTGCTGCAGCCGTCGCCACCGCCGCCGCCACCACCGTCATCGTCGCCATAGTCCTCGTCTGTGATGAAGATGTGCCGCCCCATGGTAGCGAGGCCCTCCGAGCAGCGACTTTGTGCCGAATGGACTATGTTATAGATAGGGCAGATAGACACGTTCGTGCTGGTCGCCGGCGTTAGTAATTAAAAACGATGAAGAAAATTACCGTTTTTTTTTTCTTCGTGCTCTCCTTCTGTTCTTGGCTGTCGCTGCTGCTGCTGCTGCGAATGCCACTGTCGATGTGCCACTACCACGGTTATGGACAAAGCGTGAAATTTCTAATATATTCCAGATGGCACGCACACACACACATATATATACAGATACCGTGACGTTAGGCCCACTACGATGAAGGAAGACCTTTATCGCATTATCGTGGCGAGTTACAATAATGGTGGTATATGATTTTTTTTCTCTCGCTTGCGTTCCCACTATATATATATATATGCATATATGTGTGTGTATATATTGTCTCCCCGCTCCATCAATGGTTCCCTCAGATAGGCTTGCACCGTTCTTTCGCCTTGTGAACGATGTGTTCATGTGCTTCACTATCTCTCACTCTGTAGGTATGTGTTGGTGTGTATCGGTGTTGTGCACATCTCACAGTGTGATGCTGATGATTAATATGTGTTGAACCGTTAAACATGATATCTATTGCAGGCATGCAGGCCGATTTTGCAGATTTGCAAATGTCTCGGTGAGTTACAGATGAACTCTGAGGAGGTGGATTCGTTTGACGTGCGCTTATCCCGTGAACTGTGTAAATCGTTGTCCCACCCTAGATTAGGTCAAAATGCTGCCATTCGTGCTCGAATGCCAATGTCCGTCGTCTATCTCTACGCAACTGTTACTCAAGCCGAATAAGGCGTAACACCGATACAACGAAGTCACGAATCAAGCAAGCGACCAACATTGTCGAAATCGTTTTTTGGGAGCCGTCAAAGGTTAGATCGTCGTTTCGAAAAATTTGTGTTTCGCAGATTTCTAATATACCTAACTATATAATAATAATAATAACTATAGTAGCTGACTGGCTGACTTATTAATAAACCCAGAAAACGACCGACTGCTTCGTATGCCCTCTATGGCCTTCTGCAGACTAGTATCTTGCTACACCCTAAAATAAATAATTAATTCGGAACTACTCATCTGTATGGTTCTACATCCACATATATATATATATATATATATGGATGCAGGTCCCGGTTAGGTTGACTGTCTCAATCACATCTGTGACACGTTTATTATCTATTGCTTCAATCAATGTACAGCAGAATACCCAAGAACATTCCTCGGCGCTCTATCCACTATCACAAGGGGACTCGAATTGTTTGTGTCTTTGCTTGATACACAGCATAGCACCACCCGATCAAGCGAAACAAAAGGATTCTTCTTCAGCAGCTGTGTTTTTTGTTTATAACTAACTTTTGCGCTATCATCAGGCGAACTACACCAGTCAAGAGTTGTTTGGGTTAAATCAGTCGTTGCTATGCGAAAAATATCCGATAGTGGCCGAATTAGTAGCACTCTGTAAAGCTGCTCTTAGCAATTCGTAATGTAAAACTGGTAGCTTTTTTTTCGAGTAAAATTACCCTTGACGGTGAATGATCCAGAAAAAATCATGATATTTCAACCGGTCACAGGTAGACTCTCTATAGATGCAATTGTTTAATGGGTAAAGATTCAGTGATAAAAGATTCAGTGATTTTTAATAATTATAAAAAAAAATTCAAATTCATCTTTATCTAGTTGGGTGAAGACGAGATTGAGGATTCGATTAATCGGGAATCAATCTGTGAATGTTGTTTCTGTATCCGCACATAGCTTGGCCCATTAGCGAAATATCAGTCACTAGAGAACGTTGATTAACGAAATATCAGTCATTAACGAAATATCAGTCACTTGACGTTGAACGAGCCGTTCCATTCAACGGAACGACAGTGAAGTCATTAATGCGTAACGTGTGGCACCAATTAAAACGCGCAGTAGCGAACGCTTTATGATGTTTTGAACATACACTTCAATCAAATTTGATAATCACACTAGTAGTATGAGTGTTATCAATCGATAGTAGCAGCCGCCGAGACTCGCTCACTGAAGAGCATACATCAAACTTAAGCGCGATTGAATCACGCCTATAACATCGAGTCATTAGTGAGCGTTTGGGTTAACCACACATTGCGCGGGTATATATATATATATATATATATATATATATGTTAAGCACTTATATTTTTCCAGGATTCCTCTTCGATAGCAGCACAATCTAACAGTAATCCTCCATAGCGATGTTTTTTTTGAAGCGAGACCACTTCTTGTTCCCAGCCAACTAGTTACCCGTGTTGATTCCCCCATGGAAGCATCGATCTGGTAGACCAGTGCAATATTAATATGAATACAATCCACCGATCGGTTTATATTTAGTAAGCAGTGCAAAGCAGCAGAATCGGTATCAGTTTGCTGATATTAAATTTACAAAGCGCTATGCGTATGCTACAGAGCAGTGCGCAAGGTGTTTTCGCGCACAGCTCGCGTAAGTATTCCAGTAGCTAATTAATTTGACGCTACTCGTCGAGTAATCTTCACCAACAGAGAGTTCTTTGGCACAATCTGTGAAACTTCTCATTAAAAAAAACACGCTATAGCTAGCTATTTATTTAGTTATACGTGTTTAACCGTTTAAGGGGTTCTCGTTAACAAGTTCTGTTATTATTATTATTGCTATTAACACTAGACAACGAACGAAGGTAAACCATCCCTTATCTAATGCAAACAAACTCAAGGAAAATTGGTAGGCCTGAACGGTTCAATTTTCTCATAATAGTGATATTATAAATCAATTAGAAGTCCAAGTTATTTTGTTCAAGTTCTCGCGAAAGACCCCCCCACCACCCCGCTACCCCTCCCCACTCATCCGCAATATCTCTTTCTGTTTCTCGTCGTCGTGCGATTATTAATAGCGGTCATTCTTAATCTTATCTATAAGCGTATCTGCTGTATGTGCTTCATCGTTATCGCTCGGAATCTACCAGAAAAGCGAGCTTTGTAGCGCGCCTGAAAAACGCTCACGATGGCAACGAAGCTGTCTACAGGGTAACACTCATAATATCTGCGATGGTGCCGATGGTGTTTGACTGCTACATCTGCTGTTGCTACTCTGTATCACCCAGATCCGCTGTTGGTTGGCTGGTATTCGTCAGTACCGCGTATCTATCTGTCTATATATATATATATATATATATATATATATATATATATATGTGAGCGTATGTATATATGTGAATACGCTGCCTGAGTGTGCTCGTTCGAGTGCTATACGTCAGGGGGTTTATGTCACACAAATTGAACAAATTAATAATACCATATCTTGACACGACATCAACGCCTCGAACGAGAAACGAAGGTCCATGAAAATTACAAAATAATAATAATAATAATTATAGCCATAGTCATCGCTGTTTTGTTGTTGTTGTCGTCGTTGTCGTTGTTGACGACGCCGTCATCGTAATCATAATCATGCTATGAAATGTTACTTTTCATGCTGTTGTTGTTGTTGTACAATACGAGACAACATGACAGCGAGTTACTGGTATATATATATATATATATATATATGTACTGGTAGCGGGCATGTTTCCCCTCTTCGCCTGTCTTGAATGGCGTCGTATTTATCTTGGCTCGGATGTACGTTGTCTGCCTGATGTGTGACGCCGCGATCAACATAAGACGGCGGTGGTGGTGATGGTGGCCACGGCAGCAGCAGCAGCAACAGCAGCGGTGGCCGTTACAACAGCGGCACCACACGAGGCACCTTCGGTTTGGCTGCCATAGGCCGCGCTCGCTCCAAGTGGAAACGTCATCTATAATAGAATATATCTGATCAAATTTAACAGCGCAGTCACAGCCGATGTGCACAAGAGAACGGCTGCTTTTGCGCGCCCATGATGGTGAGCTCCCATTGAATGGATCAGGAGCACGTTGTGCTTTACTTTGGGAGAGATGATTGTACCTTTGTTAACAGGTAGGGGCGCGGGGGGGTGGGGTGGGAAGAGATAAATATACTCGCGGAGGGACTCACACACAGATATGGACGCACATAAGCACCTGCATATATCGAAGTGCCATCATGATACAATTGATTCTCAACTGCCTTTAAGGCTTTATTAAGTATCTTCATTCGATATCCTACTGACTCACTATCTCTGCCGATATGTGGACCAACTATCATATAGTCGTTGTCGTAGGAGTCTCGGGTCGATATAAAAAAATACATTGATAGAAATTGGCAGTCATGTACAGGCGTTGTTAGCTATAAGGGTAGTGAGATTTAATGGAGATGTTCTTGACCGTGACTTTCATTCTATGAGATACCTCCTGAATGTGGTCGAAACGAAATACACCTCCTTTATTTAATCACCCATATTGAACAGAATATGTAAGCATTAAGTCAAATCTTTTTTGTTTTTTGTTTTGTCATTTAAGTTCATTGACTGTATTATTACTTCGAGTCTCATGATAACCGAAATCATCCAAACTATATTTGCTTCAGATCTTTAACTGCAGATATCTGGTGACACTGTGAGCAGGTAGGGGTCACCGAACCTTCGCCTCGACACCACCTTAGAGATCTGCTTCTCAGCTTCAATTCAATGCTTAGCAGGACATGTTCGCCTGATCTCGATACAAGAGAAAACGATCATTTACATACACTTTTCGACTTCTAAGATTTGTTATGTAACGTTTCCAAAGCACCGAACCAAACTAGCCGTTGGACAACAAAGCTAAAATGCTATTCTACCACCATGTTAGAGATTGATACAATTGATGTCATCACATTTGTGTTCAGTTATACACGGATAGAACATCTACGTGAGGAGGCCGGAGCGGAGAATTCTCAGATTGTAGCACTATTTTTAACCAGAGATCGTAATCGATTTTGTCGTCGTCTAGTGGACGCTCGGCAACACGAACTAGTTGGATATAATTCTGCCAGTGGCCACGCTACACCACTGGTGTACTGAGGGGAGATGCCACAATAGAAACAACATTGGCAACAGACATACATTGCAATAGAAGATTCACAAAAGAGAAATATATGTCTATCACATGCAAGTCCCTGTGGCGTCGATTCGTAAGTCTTCTGAGGCGACTGTTGTTATCTGATGTGGAATAGGCTAATGTGCCGGCTCCACTCGACTCGTTGTTTGACAATCTTGATACCCGAAAGCGATCTCATACCACGTGTTTAGGTATTCCAATTCGGATGCGCAACGATAAGAAGTGTAGAGACACCGTGCATCTTATTTGTCATCTCACTCGCTATAATGTAGCAGTGCACGTCGGGCGAGGCTCCTGCCAGATACGCGCAAAGGGTCAAGAAACACACATATACAGTCAAGCCGGTGCAAGGCTGGGGCGTGACTTCAGTATCATCGCGGGGAGTTCGCCTCCGCGGCTTTCATTTGTAGGATAATGAGTATTTCCCCAGTTTATCGGACATCGCTCCCAAATTGAAACAAAAATGTGTTCACCCGATCGTTCACTGGCTTTCTTCATCTAACGCAACACTTAAATGAAAGATGGACAATTCGCTAGCGATCAATACTGCTTGGTAGACGCTTGAAGGCGGTAGGCTCTTCTGCTGAAGGTCAGAAGGTGCAAGCAAATCCGAACCACTCCTCATATCGGTGTTCTCTCACCTGGCAGAGCCACCTCAATCGGTTCGGAGTGTGAATGTTGGAATTGAAATCGTGTACGATTGGTTATTTGAACCGAATTCTAAGGGGAATGACCCACCCATATAAGTAATTTCATGAAGAGATCTGCCCTGTAACCTCCGGACTCTGAATTTCTCCAAGGAATATATATATGCTCCAATAAGATGCTACTAGTCGAGACCATTGTCGACCGCTGATGGGTGTTTCTCCGTTGTAATCGAGATAGTTCGTTCTATAAGCGAGCATCTTCACATCGTCGACAGTTTAAGACCGATGGGCACTTTTGCGACAATGACATGAATTGTCCAATATTCAAATCGTCACCTAAATTAAAACGTCTGGTAGTAAACCCGCATTGGTGGACACATTTGTACCTTACATACAATAATTTGTGAGCAGATATAAATATAGATCCTGATTACATTGAAATTTATACTTCATTCTATGACATTTGGTCATTCGTAGCTGTTTTGTACATCTGAAAAAGTGAATAACTTTTGAATAAAGCGAACTAAAATCATGATTTTTTAGCATTGTGCATGTCATATGTTCTTGATGTATATATATATATATATATATAAATATATTGTTGTTCTCGGCATAGTTGTCAAAACTTTGGCCAATGCAGATCATACCGGTGAAGGAAAGTATTATTTTTCTTCTTATTACTACTGCTACCACTACTACAATTACAAATCGACGTAACGCATGCGATTGAAGACATGTGCAGGCGGCCATACTGACCATGTAGTAGAACTTATAACAGACAATTATTGTTGTTTTGTTGCTTGACTCACACTGAGTTATTGTCGCTGCTGTCAGACGTCCGTCCGTCCGTCCGTCCCTGGGTCAACTCAGCTCAACGCCATAGCGATTCAGCCGGTTCCGCTGGAGGAGACTAATTCGCGGAGGAATCACTCGCAGTTGTTGTTGTCGTTGTTGTTGCTGCTGCTGCTGCTGCTGCAGCAATGCTGTGTTGTTGTTGTTGTTGTTGTGTTGCTGCCTGCGTTGGTGCCCTTTTAGTTCTGCTCGCATAAATATATCTATCTACTGTTCCTCTTCTTCTCTCTCGGTCTCTCGCCGGCCGCCGGATGATGTGTCTTTGTAACAACAGCTACCCCGGCCGCTCCCGGAGATAAATCTAGACGAGTCCGAGTTGCGTGTTCTGTGTTCAGTTCGTTTAGACGAGATGAAGTCCTGTTGTAGTCCTCACCCTCCACCCTCCCTCCCCCCGATGTTCCTTCCTTGCCGCCGAGGCGAGCAAGAGTTTCATCTCATCTTAGCTCATCTAATACCATCCCGGCGGCCATCGCGCCGTGTTGAGTGCCAACAACAACGCGAAACAACACGGAGCGAACACTGAATCACTCCGCCACCGCCGCCACCACCACCGTCGTCGTCTGATCGCTGTGAACGACAACGCTGCGGAGTAGACCACGGCGGCGGCGGTAGCAGCCGCTGCAGTGCTGACGACGACGACGACGACAACGAAGAAATAGTGGCCGCATGAACAATGCCACCAGCGCCGCCATCGTGAGGCGGCGGCGGCGGCGGCGAGCAGAAGATTCAGAAAATTGTTTTTATTATTTATTGCGCTAATTAAGAATTTTGTTTGAGGTGTTCAAGCCCGAATAGCTCATTTTTTTCTTGCCGTTCACCGTCGCTCCACCCGCAGTCCACCGCTGTTAGTGCTGCTGCTGCTGTTGTTGTTGCACTGCTGCTGAAGACAGGGCAACAAACAGCAACGGGCTGATCGTACCGTGTTAATCTCTCGTAGCACGATCAAGATAGCATTATGTGATCCACGACATAGTGGTAGTTGTAGATCTTGTGGTGTTGGTGGTTGTAGATGCAGATTTTGTGGGTATCAGGGCGATTTCAGTGCAACAGTGTAGCGATAGACTCGAGTCTGTGAATAGGGATAAAATGAAATTGATTAAATCGAATATTGAGGATTTAGACTATCACTGTGTCGTCCACTGTATACAGCTGTCTTAAAAACGAACCATTGGCTAACTCCTGTTGGCAGTGAGACGACTAAATCCCTCCAGCAAATAGACGTTCTCTTAATGCTTGTGTTAAAGCTATATTTATATATGATATAATGTATGTATTTCTTACTAATGTTTTTGTAATAGTAGTTCACCAAAGTGATCAAGGTATCTCACGTCAGTGGCCGGCATGCTTATCGAGCAAAGGCTCTATTTTCTCATCAACCCGTTTTCAATATATATATATATATATATATATTATCATATGCGCCTTTTGTAATTGCTGTTACCTTTCTGCTGATCCCTTAAATCGTAGGGTCATACGGCACTTTTCTCAGGGTACTATTCATCTTCTCTAGAATTGTGCTCCTGTTCTATTATAAAAAAAATTATTATTCAATGGAAATTGGCCTGAATTTAATTAAATAAACACAAGCTTAAAATTTCCAACGAAATCTGTTTTATAGATCTTTTCACTTTTTATGGCCACGGCAGAAACCTCTAGACATAAACACCCTCTCCGAACGGCTTTTCTGTGACGCGGTGCAAACATCTTCTGATATTGAAGATCTTCTTGATGGGAAGAATAGTTGAAATTAATTGATTCCAATGTTGAATGATAATGTGCAGTAAGTGTAACGATATGACACTGCTCACTAACCTCGCCTCGAGCTGCTGCTAAGAACGCAGATGATTTGAAAAAAGTCACTTACTCTGGGCTGGGGATCGAAGCCGACTCCCGTTAGCCTAGTCCAGCCCCCCTCCCCCCCCCCCCCCTGTACACCACCGGATTACTTCAGTTCGGAACGTGGGTTCGTTCATTATAATTATTATAATATTATTATTATTATTAGAATGAACATAATTTGAATCAACGGATTCTCTCTGACCCCTTTTGGATATAACGTAATATAGAATCTCACTGCTCTGCGTCATGATAAGACATAGAAGCATGTCTACGTATGTATATAAGGGTGCAACATAATTTTATATATATTTATGATTCATAAATCAGTGAGATACATTTTCCTTCAGTGGACTACGATGATATTCGATGAGCATGAATGATCGCACGAAACGTCTCATGAAGGCGAACTGACGAAGAGACTTGTTATTATGATTATCAGCATTTTATAGAGAGAGAGAGAGGGAGGGAGATATATCAATAATTGCCTATCATATTTTACCAGTGCGGCTCACATTTTGGGAAAATATGGCGTCATTATTCTCATTTTATTGACCATAAAGCATGTTGCACACTTGAAACGACTCCTTTTTGTGTGTGTTGTCTTTACGCTAAACAACCAGCCCTGAAATATAAATTGGTTCGCCGCTGATTGTGTATTGAAGGCATTAGCAATCAATTTCTACAGCAGCAGCAGCAGAGCGTCAGATAAAATGCAAGAGAAGTCAGTAAGTCTCTGGTCACCGGGTTATAGCCCGTGCAGCATTTGTGTGACTGGTCAATGTTTTTAACATTACAATACACGCACAGTTGTTTAGTGTCAGCCAAGGGAGGCAATATCTCTTGCGAAAACAAAAGTGTCATCAGGCTGATCGCGACTCATCACGCAGACGCCTTGGAGAGGGCGCATAGATAATGTGACCCGCTATCATCGCCGGTCTAATGGATTAGCATCGAAAGACGTCGCTTAAGGCGGGCTGATCATCGCCGTATGGTACCGGTATTAAAATATATAAGGAAACACTTTGTGTGTAACTTAAACAAAGTTAGAAGTCTAGAATGCGCTTATTAAATCTTCATTTACCCTCGAATCACCCGACTGTTACGTTTATCGAGCGGCTCAAAATGTCTCCACGGAGCTCAAACAGTTCCACTCAAAATGATCATCCTTTTGTGCCACATGACGAGCCAATCGATGTATGTCTACTGGATGGCCACATCAGCGAGTCCTCCTCATTGCTACAATAAGCCGTGTCAGGCCGAAAGAAAAGCCAAATTTGGCGCCGCTACGATCAAGAACACCGAGGAGAGTGTAAGCATGAGATCGCCCGAGCTCACCGCTTCGGGAGACCCTGCCGCTGCGTAGTGGAATTGGCGCGGGCGAGGACGGCCCGTTAATGGTGGACAATTAAAATATTAATAGTGATTAACAACAACAACAGCAGCGGTACCGGCAGGACCCAAGTGCGAGACTTACAAACGGCATTAGCGTGCGAGGCGACGTCCGTCCGTCCGGGTAGCGGCACCGACAGCGACAACAGCAGCAGCAAACGGCGACGATCATCTTCGGGCGGCTAAACGGGAAAACATTAAGAGTGGCGAGCTTATTCTCTCCTTGGCCGTCTCTCTTATTGTTCGGGGATGAAGCTGAGGATGGGTAACAAGCTGTTTCTTCATCGACGACGTGACCACAATAACAGCAATAATAACAACAATAGCAACAGCGATAATAACAGCAGCAGCAACAACAACGACAGGGATGGCTATTGCCAGTTTCGTTTGTGATACATTGCACTTTGAAAAAAAAAATCCTCACTGAGTTTGGATGGACGCACGAAACAATGGTGGACACTTCTGAGAGGCTGGACGATATGGCCATTGCTGGGAAAATAGAGACATTACGCTCACTGATGTGGTGAAGTTCTAACTTGAAGTTCGGGTGAAGTCTAAACACTAACATTCGTAGGTGGGGAAAGCATCACGCTGGGTGAAAGCGGTGTATCTGTCTAACAATTATTATATAGAGAGACCGAATAGCCTCCAGTAAATGTTTGCATTTACTGTGGTTTTTCTATCTACCGCTAATTATCATAGGTGTCATTTGTTGCTGCAAACACAAGTGTTCGTTGGTCACAGCCATGGCTGGCGCTACTTTTGCCGAACGTCCTCAACAATATGTCTATTGCGTCGTGTGCAAATTGCGGCCTGATGAGATTTATTAGTTTGCTGATTCGAATCACACCCTCGCATTTACCTGTTGGTAAGCCTCAGATATATATATATATTTATATATATATTCGTTCGCGTATGACCGCCGATCATATGGGGTTCATTAGACTTCTCATGTTCATATGTAATGTTTGAAACAGCATCCAACATACCACCCATTCGAGAACCGATTTCAGGTTGCTCCACTTCTGTAAGATGGTGTTAGAACTGTGTTTTCGCTGATTTGGTCGAAATTGTTTCTTTAAATGAATTAGACGAATTTTATTCTTGTCTAAGCGAGTCTTGTCCGCCCACGATGCAAAGTGACCACCCTCCCTCGTGCAGTCCATTCGTTCAGTCGATCGAGAACTGTGTTTCTTCCTATTACAATTAACCGACTCATCGTCTGCCGCGACCACTCGAATTATCTTTCCCAGTTAATCGAGTCGCAGAAGATGGACAGAGCAAATTGGCAACGGCACGGAAAGTTTGTGCCTCCGGAAAGCATCGATCAAAGCTCGCTCTATGATTTTGTTACATGACGATGCTCAATTAGAATTAATTAGACCAAACGAAGTGAGTAGGAATGATGATACCGTCCTGACACTCGCCCCGGTCGAATCAGCAACGTCTACGATTCCGCGCTCGCAGTATATCTTGAACCATATCATATTTTCTAGCAAGAAATTGTATCTGTGCGATTATTTCTCGACGTCAACGCCTGTCCATAGCTCCAGATTGGCAGTTCATATCAGCAGTCTGTTCCAATTTCTTTGAGGGCCAAGCTAGCCGCCCCCACCCCCCCCCCCCTCCAGCCCCCCGGCGGCGTTTACCACATCATAACGCGAAATGAGCTTTTCGTACACTCACTGACCCATCATGTTAACTGCTCGCGGCCGCGATCCTGCCGTCACGGCTGTGCCGCTCTTGAAAATTAATGCTGAATTTTCGTCGAGAGAAGAATGGAGGCGAGCCCTGTCCGAGTAGCAGCAGCTGCGGCAGCCGCCGCCACCGCCGTGGTGAGCGCTGCTCGCGCGGAGGTGGTGGTTACTGCGCGACTCTGGGGACCGGCTCCTGTCAGCGTAAGCAAGGCAGATGCAGGCACGACTGGCACGAGATTTGTGGCCGCCAGCAACAGCAGCAACAAATCAATCTCGGCGGTCGTCTTGAACGACGCCTCTATACAGTTACTACGGACTCTGATGCTGGATGCAACTAGCTACCTTGTTTCGTTCTTGTTTAAAATGCCTTAATGCCGCGATGTTTCCACTATAATGTTTTAATTACAGACGAAACAACGAGGTAGGAAAATCTGATCTGTGTGTTTGTGTCTGTGTGCTCGTTTTGAGGAGAACATCCGAGACAGGAGAGAGAGAGAGAGCGAGCTACACAAAGGTCGCCTCGCTATCCTCTTGAAGCTTCAGCTGTGTCTGAAGTTGCTTGATCAGTGCCTTTGACAGTGTCAGTATACGTGGCTGTCACATGCAGTGACCACCAATGGCCCTGTATACATATATGTGGGTGGGTATGTGTGCTGCTTGCCTGTGTCGGTATAAACACGTCGAGGTTGTCGTACGGAGTCGTAGTGATGCGTCCCACTGCCCTGTCCGCTGTTGTTGGATTATCACAACAGCCTGGCTCCTCGTCATCAAATGATGCAAATGATATGACGAGTTGCCGTACGTCCCGAGAACGCCACTCGCATCGTATCGGTGACCACTAGCGGGACAGGCTGACTTATGGTGATAGAAGGCCGCGCTTGTGCGGAGCAAACTATGTCGGGGCTTAACAGTTTTTCTTCTCTACCATGACCCGCTCTCATCACCTGTTGTCTCCCTCGACATCATCACACCCTCTTCGCCAGCCACCCGTTGAACGAGATTAGATGACAAGATAGCCGCTTACTCGCCTCGACAGAACTTGTTGCTAATCGTAGCAATGCACAAGATGAACACGTATATCGCAAGGTGCAGCAATAATCTTCCGATCTCCGATTTGAATTGAAGCGCCAGCCTTTCCCTCATCCTCGAGCTGAGAGAGAGGAACAAAACTGAGAAGAATAACCGTGTTAATATCATTTGTCCGCCGGTGATGAGGGCCGGACATCAGCAGCGTTTTCACCTCTCGACAATCGGTGTCTCGCATCCGGACTCGAAGAAATATGTGCCGTGGTCTCGGCTGGACCATCCTATGATGCCGGGGCCTACAGCTAGCGCTACAGCTAGAATGCCGCCACCTCTACAATCTACTGCAATCACCACAAACGCGAACCCATAAACTATATCAGCTGACAGGCAAGCAAGCAGAATCCAGAAGCTGCTGCTGCTGCTACTAACTCAACAAACCAATCATCCAGCCAAGCAGCAATGGAACAAGCTAACCCCGGCGGCTCCACTCACCGTGTCGGCCGTGTCCACAATACCCTCTGCGTTCACCGAAATCCACAGCGGCCGCTTCGTTGCGGCGGCGGCGACCCGCTCTCCTATAATATCTGTCAGTGTCTGTGCGCGAGAGAGACTGCCTGACTGTCTGTCTCCGGCATACCCGACCTCCCCTCCAGCGCCGACTGCGTCTGTCCAAGTGACGAAGCTGTTACACGATGAACGTTGAACCGCACCGCCGTTGCGTAATTATGATGTTAACCGTAGACACACATCGGACGGGACAGAAGCGATTAGCGGACGCTCATTGTCGTTAAAAGAGCTACAGAACACAGAACAGAAATGTCTAACTGCTGGGCCGGCGGTATATAGGTACTTCCCGAAGCGTGAAGGGATCAAGGCATTTCGTCAGCGTTATCAGTTGACGCCGATCTCTCTCTCTCTCTCTCTCTCAATGGAGCAGCTGGCAAAGTGGTTGGCTAAATTCCCGTCGGGAGCTGCCTGATTCGTGCTCATTGAAGGAGGCCGGAGTAATCTGGGGTTGGGGGGGGCGGGGAATGACGATGAGGATTTCTCCCGGGGGTGGGCACACACACACACCGATTCAAAAACAGACGCTGATGCTACCCCTGCTGCTGGAGAAAGAAATACAACTACAGTGGTGGTCTTTTATTTGCTAAATTTGAAGATGTCACGCCGTTTTGTCATAGCTAACGAAATGGAGCGAGGAAGCCGCGTTGAGGATCGTTGCTACCACCAGCGACGGCAACAATAACAAAGACGGACCAAAGGAAAACGGGCGACAAATTTTGAACGTTCACTTCAGTTTTCTCGCATCCTATCCTTGTGTGCTTGTTCGTCTGAGTGTTTGTGTGTGTGTGTGTTTGTGTGTGTGTGTGTGTGTGTAAAAAACAATACAACTTTTCAATGCAGCGCGATAATCGCATCGCAGTGGCGGACTAACCTGCGCGGTTTGGTAAGCCGGCATTAACGTGAGTGCTATAGCTTAGGCGAGGATAGAAAAGATGAGAGCGGTGTAACGGACCAATGCAGGTATTTCGCGGTGCTTCCCGAAGCTCGAAGTAGGTGCAGCAACCTTGTGGTAGGAGCTATTTATAATGATACCGTATATGTTCTTTATTTCCTCCTTCCATGGCTTACCGTCGACTGTCTCTTCGTGGCAGCTACTACAACAACTACTACAACGATAACAACAACAAGCACTAGAACTATAACTACTGATGCTATCTCAGTTACAACTGACTACCCAGGGCGAGAGATACAGATCTATGATGGCGTGTCAAGAGGGAGACAGCCGTTCACGGTTATCTACCTTCCTCAGACACTAATTCACGTGGACAGACTGCTGTCTCGTCGTGTGACGTGCAATGGTTGTTGTGGACGGCACTAACCACCACCAGGTAACCATCTCATGCTGGTCAGCTTGTTTTGTTGGTGTTAGCGAACAGCGCCACATGAGTCCCATTGTTAATTTGTACCGGATGCTGTCGTACGCGAAATGACCGCTGCTGCTGCGAAATGGCGATGAGCTGCTTTGATGATTATTGCTGTACTTGTGATACTATTCTTGTTATTAAATTGAGAAACAACATTTTACCGCTTCAACAAGCGCCACTGTGCTCTCTCAAAGCCGTACAGGTGTGTCACCTTTAAAACGTCTCTGCCTGTAATAATATTTATTTTTATTATGTGACGTCCGGCTTAGAAGTGGCCAGAAAAGCTGATAATGAATGACAAGCCCTGCGTTGGAAGCTCATGACCATGAACTAGTGATATCATGAAATAAATACGACAATAGGGCTGTCACATTTTATTAAGGGCAGGAAAAATGATCTCAGTCGAGATGTGGATTGCTGTCGAGCTTTGTGCTAAAATTCACAATCACAAAATAATCAACATTCAACGTAGTAGTAATAATAATAATAAATAAAACACGTAATCCTACACACACAGAGATCTCATGGCAATACGTAATTATATGAATGTAACACTATCGTGAAATCAGGTACCCCTCTCACCATTGACTCTCATCATAACGTCATTCAATGGAGTCGTGACAAAGTCGAATCTCCAGGGATACTCGATTACACCTTTATGCCATCTCATATCACCTGTAATGTCACATGTCACACAGGCTCATACATATGACGCGTATATATGTGCTATGTATGTGACGGGTATTTTTATTGACACAATCGTTGATCTTGGCAAAGAACGAAGATGACGTCGAACAATCCGTTTTATTTACAACATCGACCTGCCTCGTTCGACTAATGCTGTAGACACCGATCGTACACGAATGTGCAGACAGCAGCACTCTCACCTTTGGTGAAGGTCACGACCGCAAGCATAAACTCAGAGATGTCACAAAAGGCAATTCTTCAAACATCCCCACATAAGTACACTTGCAACAGTGACGATGAATCGAGAAACTAAAGCTAGATCAATAATAATTATAGGGGTCAAAAAAGCGCCTAGAAAAAGGTTTTTGTTTTGGAAACACACGAAATCAGTTATGCATTAGCTAAGTAGACGATAACCCATAGACAGACTCGTTGAGTTTGATGCTCATGTAATATACAATACATCGATTCGGATCTGTTTAGCGGCGTCTCGTGACAGGTCTGTATTTTGAGGTTGCCAGCAAACACAGCAGTAATAGGCTGTTCAGCTTACTTCGCAGCGAACATAGGCTTCAGGACGTCAGCTAGACACAAAGGCATTCACCTTATATCATGTGCATATGCCCGTCGGCCATGTTTTATTACGATCGGTGCGTTCACACCGGTCTTTTGCCGATCAACAGCTTCAAGTGATGACCACAAACGGTTGCGGACTTAGAGCGAGAATATCACTAGATATTCGCAGGTGACTTCTCCGCACTGCTGCTGCTGCGTCTCCCTGCGTTGCCGTTAAACAAAAGCCGAAACTGGTTAGCTCGACACCGAATGCCGTTAACGTGAGTCCGTTAACCAACGGACGGGCCGGCCAGGTCTAACCCGAAGAAATGTGCCTGCCACTATACTCCTTGGTATTATTATTATTATTGTTATTATAAGAACAGCAGCGAACGCAGTAGCTATCCAACTTAACCAGTAGCCGCAGCAGCACCACCACCACCACCTGAGAGAGGAGGCGAAGATTCCGCTAGCTACGAATCTCTCTCTCTCTCTGCCGCGACGAGAGATACGACAACGAACCGGACAGGTCTCAAGCTAGCTGATTGAAATACAGCTGCTTCTGGCGTTACCGGGTAATACTGTTTCTGGTGTAACAACGTTCGCTAGTGGTGGCAGCAGCGGCTGCAGCCGCAGCAGCAGCAGGTAGTGTTCTGGCTGGTGGCCAGACCGTGAACGAACGCAGTGAACGCGGAGGGCGACCCCCTAACATCATCGTCATCGCGAAGCAACTGAGAGGAATAAGAATCAGAGGAAGAGAACTTCGGAAGAAGAAGAAGAACTTCGAAAGACAGCAACAAGAGGACACAGCCCAGCATCAGCATCAGCATCATCATGTCTGTCACTCTGTATCGAGGGGGAGGTGTCTACTGTTGGCTCCAGCTTGATCACCACAACGGCCGGCGGCGGCGGCGGCATTGGAGGTGGTGGCTGCTACCGAAGCAGTAGCCCGTCTTCTCCTCGAGTCGTTTCGGGAGGGAGGGTAGGTGGGAGGGAAGAAGCGATCCCGACCGATCCATCGTGAGCAGCAGCAGCAGGAGCAGCAGCAATAGCTGCGCGTTCGATGCGAGCGTGTCCGTCGTCCAGTTGCTCTATGTAACGTGTCCTCCACTAAAAGGAGGACCACCGTTTTCTCTAGTCGGCTTGAGTATACAGCGGAGAATAGCTTACTAATAGCGGCTACCGCGAAGACAACCTCCGGCTCTATACTCGAACCGACTGGCCGTTCCTATCGCCCTTTGACTCTATCTCTCTCTCTCTCTCTCTCTCTCTCTCTCTCGGTCATTCTCCTCAGTGGTGTCAATCGCTGAAGGGTCGCAGTCGCCGTCGTTGTCGTCCAGTCAGCAGAGCTAGAGGGAACGTAAATATGTCCCAATAAACAAAGATTTTGCAAAAAAATCCATTAAATCCGAATGTGCTCGCGCGCCCGAGGAGAGACCTGACCCTTGATGTGATCCATCTCCGCTCGCTGCTGCTGCTGCCGCGGCCGCTGCAGCCGCCACCGGTGCTGTCGACTCTCAATGTGGAACGATCAGTGCTGTGCTGTGGTCTGGTGAACGGCAAAACGATGGACGTCGTCAAATGGCCACCGGACAGACAGCTCTCGCGCGCAGTCTCTCGTCGAGCGCGAGAGCGAGGATCTGAGCAGGCCCGCGTCTGCATCTACCTAGATGCACAGAGTGATGCCGCCGCCATCTGATTCTGGGGCCGGCCGGCGGGTCCGCCACTTTCTTCTCGATCTGCTGCTGCACGTATCACCTGAAGGGGAAGGAGGCTCCCACTACAGAGCTGCTGTTGCTACTGCCTGGCGATATCTAGGCATATGTCTCTGTATAGGTAGACATTATATGGGCCTGTGCATGCCTCTATGCCCCCCAACCCCCCCGCCCCCCCAAGCTTCTGTCCGTGAACGTGTCCACCGATATCCATTGGGCAGACGCAGTTAAAGAAGCCGCGCAAAGAAGATACCGTTCTAGTGTTAGTGATACTAGCACTTTTGCTACAGCCGCCGCCGCGGCGGCTGGTGCTCTCTGAAATCTCGTAAAATTTTATCGCTTGTCGCCTCTTTTAGTTGAGTTGAGCTCTGCCGAGCCGTTCGAGTCGACACTGAAGCAAGGTGAAGTCAAGTGCTTTCGAAGTAGGAAATGGCCGGGATGGTCTAACGCGGCGTCAACGCTTGACAGCGGTCCGGTAATCAAACGCTACATGCGTTGAGAGCATCAGTAGCGTCTTCAACGTACGCAATACATTAGGTGGTGAGTGCGCGGAAAGCTTTCGAAGCACGAAGCAACGGTAGCAGCAATGTGAGGTCGATTGCAGTTCCACTTTTGACGCCGTGGAACAGTTGCCCTTGCTTTGAATGCGACTGAGGATCGAGCAGTAGCTTACTCGATTAACAGGATGGCGCACGTATGATTTCCTGTAAAACTTCATCCAGTCCGTGGATTGCTCGACACATCTAGCAATGGTCAATTGTCAATGAAACATTGTTGTTAGGCTCGTGCTTACAGGTGGGCGAGTGTGATTGTCAGTCATCTAATCAATCACAATCGAATAAATTCACAAATTTTTATAAACGATTTGTTTGAGCTCGAATGTCTTGCATTGTCGTTCGTTCTATATTGCTCTAATATCATAAGCATATTAAGGGCATTCGAATTTAATATATCTCTAAATCGGCTACATTTAAGTTGCAGTTAGCATGTGTGATATATCTTTATTTTACTACTTATAGAGGAACATATTTTTGGGTTGGCTCGGAAGAGCAGGCGAATTTCGCCATACTACTGATTCCTGTGTAGAGATTAGGAGAAGTTTGCAACAATTCGTTTTGACGAATCCTTTCGTATTTCAGTTAAATCGACGTGTTGTATGAATCGATCGATGGTAGAATATCCGGCCCAAGCAGATAAGACCCAGTGCAACCAACAATGATCACATTTGAGGCTCCTCAAATGTCGACGTGAAACCCGAATGCCATTCAACACTTGTACCAATTTTGAGAGGGAACATTTTACTATAAATTCGTACTACCTAGAAAATATACCACCGTATTGCTTCGACTATCGAACTAGCCTAATTTAAATCTAAAAAATTGAGATAATTATTGATAATAGCTGTAACGCTTTAGAACCTAGAAAGGATACGCATGTTTGTTTGTCGTTTCAAAAGGTGGAACATCTCACAGTACATGACGGCGTCATAAGTATTTAATCCTTAATCCACAGTATGTCATCTTCCAAAAACTGACCCAAGCTATAGAGTTCAGTGTGGCGCGATGTAGGCTAAGGTGACTATGCATTGTCAATACGGCAACTGAATCCTTGACGAATGCTAAAGCCAATAGAACTAATCATGGAGAGAAATGCTCCCAATACGAGAAGTCTTCGTAGAATAAATAATCAATCACCATCTTATTACTAACCATCTTGTTCAGCGATACAGGCTAGCCCGTATGAAACGAATTACATTGGATTAGCCTACCCTGTAGGAATGGCATACATACAATGTCGTGTTGAAATCAAGAGGTTACTATCGTGATGGGTGGTAACCTCTTCGAGCTACGGGCATTGCACATCTTTAGTGTGCATTTAATAGGTACTATTTCTCTCGGTGGCCACTGGAGTTCGACTATCCGTAAAGCGCGCATGAAACGTGCGGCTGACAAATGCCAACCTGAACAAGTGCTTTATCAAGCGCGTCAAGCGGTCACCCCAGCCAACGTCAAACTGGCATTGGACTGCGGTTACACAGTTTGCGTGGAGATGATGTCGATGTTAATACTAGCCTAGGCATGGCCCTGATCCGAATTATATCCTGCGGTCAGAGCCCAGAATTATGCGATGCAGCTATATACGTTTTTCGAATTACTTACTCCTATCACTTACTCGAACTATGCGTGTTCTGCGGGATTCGAACCGGAGACCTCGGGGTTCCCCGGTCCTCGGCGCTAACCCCACGAACATTTCGCATGGATTTGTCCATGAACTATAACAATGATCTATTTATCACTATTTTAAAATTAACGCAAGCTTCAATTTTGCACTTACTTATTATTGTGAATAGCAATATTTTCACGGCCTTGAGAAAGGCTAATAGTCTATGTGTTGTTGTTGCTGTTCCTTGTTGCAAGAATCGGATGCTTCCCTTCATTGTCACCGCTGTGTTTTCTCACCCGAGGCTTGGTTCAGTCTACCACAGACGCGTTTGTTTCTGCGTTCGTTCCTCTTTATTGTTTTTGTTCAAGTTACAATCATTATCATCACTAACATTACAATGTTATGTCGATCTCATGTCGACAATTAGAACAACAGCAACAACCGCAATAAACTGGGGTGAGCACTCGCGCCGTCAGTCGTAATGGCTGTCATTGTGGCTGTTCTTGTTGTCGTTGTTTAATATTTGTCTATATGATCAGTTTTTAGGATTCTCCCATTCCGTGTTGTTTCGGGGCATAGCATAAGGAGGAGGAGGCCAGATACTCCTATTAAAATTATCTGTATGATTCTTTCCATGAAGTGGAGTCAGCTGGCGCTTTTTTTATGACAGCGCTGCGTTTAACGTGGGCGGCGAATGTAATATATCCGATAAGCCAGAAACATTTCTCGGCTTGACTACAGCCAGTTATTACTATTGTTGTGTTATGCCTGCCTTCGTCATACTGTTGTTGTTGCTGCTGTTGCTGTTGTTTTGGCTTGCAAAAGCTTTACGACTGAACGCGGAGGCGGCGGCAGAAACAACATCGAATAAGTTTCTGATAAGCTGAGACCAAACAATTAAAATGCAACCAGCGAAGGGGATTTCGAAACTTCTCTCTTGGAACGACTACTCAGACAATTGTAGCCGGTAGGGGAATTTATTGTCTCGGTATTTTTCGGCATACGCCTACTTCTTGCTTAATCCGATGATTTCTTGGTGAAGGCTAGACACCTTTTTCGTGATGAGCTGTTGCTGACCAATGGATGTTGACATAAACTTTATATGTGCTGTTTTTTTCAATATTACCACGCCTCGCGGCTGTTGCTAATTCCAGAAGTTGATATGACTGATTGCCGACATTGGCATCTAGATCTTGAGCGGTGACAACGGAGGATCAGACCTTTCGTGGAATCGACGATTTGAATCTCTAATTTATCCATACCAAATGTGAAATACCTACAAGATACTTGTAATGCCTGTAAATTCGTGCGCACGATGCGAACATATCGTAGATCCACCTATCTGTTATCGTGGACAAATTAACTTCGATTTTCTAATATATATATTTCATTTCATTTTTTTTTCATTTCATTTCATTTGAGGTTTATTTTCGGAACTGCAGTTTTGCAATGCTTAGGTTCTCGCGAAAAAAAATATGATAAAGGTGTGTATAAAACAAGGTCAGGATAATCTGACTTAGAACACAATCAGGACAATCTGAAAAAATAAAATAAAATAATTGTAAAAACCAGGCACACCACAGTACGGTGCGGATATTTAGTCCCGGTGACAGAGACCTATATATATATATATATATATATATATATTGATTTATAGGTATACAATTTTGTAGGAAAAACATATATAATAACACAAAAAGTCGATACTATCCAATTAAGAGTTGTTTCCTGGACAGTGATCTCCTGAAAATTCTCAGAACAAATTAAATGAATACCAATAGAGTGAAAAAACAGAGCCGCCATGGTCATTCTTAGTCCTTTTTAGGTGTCCGGCATTCTTCGTTACATTCGTCGATCAGACGACCACGCAAAAAGAGAGGCAACCCTTGTAAATACAATACATTGACGCGAGGTTTTCCCCTGATTATTATTTAGTGCACTAGTCGCTAACTCTTTGATGGAGGCCATAGGTGAATAGGCTCGACATGAAGGCTGAAACTCTGCCACATGTTGAAGCGTTTCAAGTAGGATGGAGCGTGCTAACGAGATGATAGCGCAAAGAGGTGGTGGTGAATTGGAGGCCTGGGTATTTCAGGGCGTAGCGAGAGCGAAATGTTGGTGGGCAGCGTCGACGGACGCTAGGTCCGAGCGAGTTGTAGAAGTGGGTGTCTCTCGAATAACTCAACCCGAATAACCCCGTGTCGCAGCTTTCGAAACCTCTCTGCCCTTGGCCGGGTATTTCCCTCATTTCGCCCAGTGGCTGTCTCTTGACCCCTGACAGCAGACGTTGGCGTTGGCTGTGAGTCGAACAGCAGGACGGGGGGGCCGCGGTGGGGTCAGAAACAGAGAGTAGGCCCGAATCGTACCGCTCGCTAAGGTCCACATAGGCCCACAGGTATGAAGGAGAGTGTTAGAGAGAGAGAGAGGGATGGGGAGAGAACGAATTATAGAAAACGAGGAAGAGAGGGAGGTTTGGGGGTTGGGTGCGGGGGATCGTTGCAGAAAGCAGCAGTCTAATATCTCGCCGCACCTTGCTCAGTTGGTCGTATGATGTATCTGCCTTCACTAATATCCGCACGCCGAAAGCAGCTCAACTGAACAGGAACGTGCTTGCAACACCTCATGCACATGCAGAGGGCCACTCTGCAAAGAGAGTTGGTCGTAGTAGCAGCAGCAGCTCGGACCTCCGGCCCTCGGCCAGCTAGCTCGGACAACACGGCAGTGGCCATCGGAGGGGTTTAGATGTGGCCTCCACCCGCAACCCCGTCCTGACTTCTGAGTCCTGACTCGCGTAAACATTCGTGGCTGGCGACCGAGCGGCGATCCGAGACTTGCAGCAGCAGCAGCTCTCTCAGACCCGATCTCGGGTGACCGTCCCTGCCAGAGCCATACGCTCACGGCGACAGCGGATGTGCGGCTCACAGCCAGCAACAGCTCCTCCACGCACCCCGTAGGTGGGGTCGTGGGCTTCGTCGACTCATATGGCAGTGCAGTTCACCAGGAGAGAACGCGAGAGCTTCTTTCCTACGAGCAACTTTTCAGGGAGAGACGTACAGCGGGTACCGGCGGGCAAGCAGCAGGCCTCGAGGTCTCTCGGCCGCCTCTGCCAACAGCCGAACTGGTCACACAGCTACGATATGCCGGCGTACCATCTATCGGTAGCATTTGCACATTGAGACGGTTGGCGGTTGGACAGCATACCCAGGCCGAGTTCTCCTCGTGGTCGTTTGCAGAGTGAAATGCAGTAGCAGCAGTA
The DNA here is from genome assembly GCA_019614645.1 of Stratiolaelaps scimitus. Taxonomy (NCBI): domain Eukaryota; kingdom Metazoa; phylum Arthropoda; class Arachnida; order Mesostigmata; family Laelapidae; genus Stratiolaelaps; species Stratiolaelaps scimitus. The sequence goes on from JABWDB010000079.1 coordinate 406,979, forward strand.
GTAGCCGCTGCTGTCGCCGCCGCCGCCTTCGTATCCGTTTCGAAGGAAAATGAACCCATTAATAACGTCGACGAAGCCGAATATGATTTCTCGCCGCGGATTAGACTGTTATGGCACTATGGCGGCTCGGAGGCCACTGGGGAGATATTAACTACCGCTACTACCACTACTACTTCAACTAGCCCCAGCAGTACGCTGAAGCCTCCTGCACATTGACGGCATTTTAATGCCGGTTTAGGCATGTCAAACTCGCGCGTATGTGGCTGTATCGCTTTATCGAAGAGAAGGCCAACACCCAAATTGGTTCGACCCTCCACGCTTATGTACATCTCTGTTAAATACTAGATTTTCGCCTAATTTTCTAGTTCTAGCTCCCATTAGATTTCAGTGGACATCAAACTTTTCTCGACCTAGTTATACACGCACACACACACGTAATGTTTCAGCTAAAACAACCTATAAGCACCCGTCCGTTATGCCGCAGAATACAACATTAACAGCCGTCAACAAGATGAGCCGACACATCCCCTTTATCCTAGACACCAGCCTTCTGCACACGAAGGAAAAATATCCAATGCCGATATCTATTACAACCAATCTGCCAAAACAGCTTAATCATGACAATAATGTATGTCTGATGGCCGAATGAACGCCTGGATGTCACAAAAGTTACGCAGTGCGCATATTCATACGTGGCTTCCAGCACTAATCGTATGACAAGTGCTAATAATTCATAGAGAGACAATGGCACGATGTAAGCGCCAACTTTGATGACAGCGGCGGGGCTATCGTTGTCTTCGTCGTTTGTGTTCGTCGTCGACGTCCTCTACCGTCAACGCCAGTCCACGATTCCTCCGCCAGCGTTTGTCGCCTGTGTCGTTGATACTTGACGGAGCAGCATTTATCACCCCCCCCCCCCCCGCACATTGGCTCGTCGCTCGGCCTGCGTAGTCGCCGTGGCCACGACGATGTTGTCAATTTGTGTGTTGACTAGTCGAAATCATTTATTTCATCATTTTGATGTGTCATCGTGACGGGGAGCTCTCTCTCTGTCGACGCAGGATGTTATCATCATGGGAATGTATAGGAGGATGCTTTTGTGTTCGCTGTGTTAGACGTTTGTTCGCCGTTGCGATGAATCTGAACCATTTGTCAAGGGGCCATTTGCCTGTTCTATCGATATATACATATATATATATATATATATATATATATATATATATATGACATATCACAATTGAAGCTGGTCGTCCACTGCTGAGCTAAAGCTTCTACTTGCCTCAGAGAGGATTGCCTATATGATACTTAAATGCAAGCAAATGCGGTTCATCTATTTAGCTTACAACAAGAGGCACCTATTCTCTGGGTGGAATGATCTATCTGTGTCGTATTACCGAGCCCTTGAGTGACTCATTTCTTCGTATTGAGATAATCAGTCAGGAAGTCATAGGGAATTTTCAAATGCATACCCTCTCTCTCTCTCCCTCCTTCCCTCTCTCAAGCCTAAAAAATCCCCTGGTAAAAAAAATCTACCTCGTCGATACGCTCGAATTGTATTGTATAATACACGGCCTGTTTTTGTTATAGTTTACTGAATTGGAGGCCATATCGAGTTTCGTTGATGGCCTATGTATCCTTCCACCATATGATGCATTTGCCACGTCTGAAAGAACAGAACGTGTATGCTTACCACGGCACTTATTATCGATTAAATATCCATGCACTATATTATATTTGTCCTCGCATAAGATAGTGCTATGGGTCGACGTTGCTTCGGCCATTTGTTTAGCGGGTCTTGTGCTTCGCTAGTATTTACAGCGGACGTCGCCGTCATTGAGTTTGATTGTTCATCCTGACGATACATTTCCACGGTAATGATTTTCTTGCCGAAGCTCGCTGTCACGTCGGCCATTATTGGACGGCATAGCTCAGTGCGGCTCAGCTGTGCCAATGTGTGAATTTGTGTGTGACCTTCAACTGACGCTTTGCTTATTAATGATTTTATCGACTTGAACAGCTATTCTCCGAGTGGCGGCTACTCCGGCGGCGATTTTCGATCTAGTCACAATAAGCCTAATTATCTTCACTGGTGGTGAAGCTGTTTGTCATATTTGATACAGTAATGATAATGCTTTGAATACCGCTGAACAGATACACTGACTCGCTTCAACGGTTGTGCTGCTCGAACTCGAGTCTCTGTCGGTTCGTCAATGCGAACGAAATAGTTGAGTCAATCAAGATATTTCGAATGTCAACTAGGGAATGTTTCAGTCTAATTGGCCTCATATAACAAGAGAAACACATTTTTTGATATTTTTAAACCTTCGATATTCTCCCTCAAGATGGCTTGCTCTCAGCCTGTGTGGTGACAGTTCCACAAACATTTAAATGATTTCAACAGAAACTAGGATGTATATGTTTTTTGATGTTCTTTTTTCCAGATGTTTTCATGACGGTTTGAATGAGTCAGTGCACCCATTTGCTGTGTCTCTACGCTGCTAGAACAGAATAACTTATAATTCCAAGCTATAATACCGACACAAAGTGGCGAACAAGTTCCAACGATAGGCTATTACATATTGTCACCAATGTTACGATGTTTTCGAGCCCAATCACTGTGTGTTGGTACGTCCTGGTGGTTACAAATATATTATTAGTTTCTATTAAGCAGCGAAGCTCGATCGACGACCTTGAGAGTTTCGACAGGTCTGCAGTTTTGCGTGGGGAGGGACAGTTCCCCCTCGCAGAGATTTTGAATCGGATAACAAGAAATGAGTGCAGCAGACATTGATTACGCATGGGCCTTCTTAAATGTGCACAGAAGAATTGCATTCATCAATTGAACCGCGTTGCCAGCAGGTGGCAGCATTCATTTTCACGCCCGTCGCAGAGATCTGAGTGGCTCGTCGATTATGATGTCGTCCCGCCGACCTGCTGAGGTTTGCTCAGCAGCCAGCCTCGGTTCGTTCTTGTTCATAGGTAGCTTGTTGTGCGAACCCTGCCCGGTGGCCGTGCTGCATTCATTATTCAGATACATATTCATTGACGCCCTCTTCCTCCTGCGCTCCCGGTACTCCCACAGCTGTTGCTGGTTATCAGGCGAACGGGGCTTCGATCATTAATTAACTTATTTATTGTTGTGATTAAACTACAATAACTCCTCATCCGACTCCTCCTCCTCCTCCTGGTGCTGCATCAGCCGCCACCCACTGACTCCACTGCCATGGCCTAAGTTTCGAAGAGTGTTTGAGTTAGAAGAGCTAGAGATAGAGAGATCGACATATCGTCCTGTACGCCGTGTCACGCTGAAACACGCAGCGGGGCAAGGAACGGACGACGTCCGAGTATGGATGAGAACGTGTAATGGCGGTTGTGGTGGCGGTGCGCGCTTCCGCTGTCTCGGAGTGTTATTTTCCAAGGTTCGTTATCTCTCGCTCGTTGATACCTGGGACTTTTTCATCCGCCTCGATCTCTCGCACTCTGCGCAGGCCACTCGGCAACAAACTACAATTAATAAATCAGAAGAAGCAGAGAGGGAAAGAAAAGGAACCGAGGCAGCCGAACAGAGAGGAATAACCTGTCGGGTTTATCGGTCGGCCGGGCGGACTCGTGAGGACTGCTAGGAATACTGCGCCTTCGTCTCTAGCAAGATGATTCGCGAACCGTTAGATCGAACAGTTACCTCGGGCATGGGGTGATACAGCGACTGGGGGTTGCCCAGGTAGGGAGCACATCTTCATTATTTCGAATTTTCTCTCTCTCTCACTCTCTCTCTCTCTCTTTCTATCTGTCTCTCCCGGCCTCTCAGCTGCAACTGGTGTTACTGGCGCGGCATGCTTTAATGTATACAATATAATATAACAGTTCCCACTATCACATCGTCCCCTAAAGCTGCTTTGCGAGGCGAAACACAACGTCGACGTGGCGGTGATGCTGCTGCTGCTGCTGCTACCGGAGGTCTATGGTATGTCCGCTCCCTTTTTAATGCGGCGGTCACTGTCGCCCCGTCAAAAAGTACGGGGCGGGCGGCCGGCCGGCCAATGAAGGGCACACGGCATTTATTCAAACCTAGGGGATTCATCGAAACAAAACGATTTCTCTCTCTCAATTTACCTCTCGCTAGTCCGCTCAATCTCTCGTTAATTCTCGTTCGCGCGCCACACAAGGATAGCCAGCGTTCGCTCCGTCGAAATGGCGGGGAGTTTCTTCTCCTGTCTCTTTCGTGGGGGAGAGCGGATGCATTGAATCGGGGCATGACGGGCTCGTGGTTGGTAGTCGCCTTTGTATCTAACTCGGGTTTGGACGCACGGTTTGCGGGTGGGTTCGTTCTCTTTGCATTGATTCGGACGATTCATCTGCCCTCACTGGCTAAAGCTCGTGGCGGTGGAGCGTAGCAGCGCTTGCCATAGCCTGGCATGGGCTCACTTGCAATAGAGAAGAGGCATTTTTCATCTTTTGTTTTGTCGGCGACGTCCATCGCTCGCCGCCGCCGCCGCCGCCACCGCCACCGCTATTCTCATCGCTGTGGCCTTTTCCGTAGTTCCACGGCCCCATTGGTTGGATTTCCCCTGAGCTCCCTGCAGGTCGCGTCCAGTCCAGCATCTCTCCTCGTTTTCTTGCACTCAGGCTAAATTTCATCACCCTGTATTCTGCTGCCTCTGGCTCTCTCACCACTCATCGCATGTCCATTCATCCTTTTTCCTTTCTGAGTCGCCCGCTCACCCCCGACGGCCCCAGATCATCGCCAGTTCTGCCAGGAAGATTGGTGAGCACAGGGAAAAATGTAGCGGTCTTGAGCTGGGATAGGGGCTGCAAAGGGTCGTCGATTAGTTTTAGCCACCGTACCCCGGGCCACCATTCCATTGGGATCTGGGACAAATCAAACCAATCCGTTCGTAATCTACCGTTTCCATCCCCGCCCGTGCCCCATGACCGTCCCCGACGTTCGCTCCCTTTTCACAGCACAGTGTCGGTAGCTACCACCACGGACGCGGATTGGCATCGAACGAATTGCGCGCTCGGACAATGAACGAACGCTCGCCTTTCGCCACTGTGAAGACAGGCAGTACCGCAGCTTGATCAATGTAAGGATGGAATCATGCAAATGAATGACCATCGCACTCCGAATCACTCCATGTAGTTATTGTCAGTGTGAGGATTGGGGGGAAAAGTTTCCAAGCATTTGTTCTGGCCACCGCGCCGTAGGGAGGCATTCTAGGGATCAGATCTCGCGGGAAGGCCATGACAGGTGTGGCAACAGGCGGAGGTCGGCCTCTGCTCTGATCTCGTGCGACAATAGAATAGACGTACCTCGACAGCGAGGCACTTCGAGCGTCGCGAACCCTCCTCATGATTCTGCCTCGAAGGGGAATGACGCCAGGCGCGGTTGGAGCTGCGTATCGACTACGGCAGCAAGCAGAGGAGGCGAGCGAGCGGGCGGCCGTGCGTACGGGCGAATGTATGTATGAATGCATCTGATCGTGGAGCAATGAACGTCAGTTGCACTCCATACTATAGTGTTGTGGATCAGATATTTTATAATGGGGGAAGTGGGCGTGGGGTGTCACGAAGAATAGGCGAGAGGCTGCAGGTGGTCTTGAGATAGATGCCAGACCTGACACTGGGTAATTTTGAAGAGGGATTTGAGACGAAAGTAAAGGGGATGACCGATGTTAGACAAAGAAGTACGTGTGGAGCTTGGGGGTTCAGGGATGCGGCAGTGTGAGAGGGGGGGGCGAGGGGGTGCGGCTGTGCGGGGCAGCCCAGGCAGGGCCATCGTCGTCGTTGTCCCTCTGTCTTGGCGAAATTGCCAGACAGGTTCGTTGTTCGTACCCCGTGTCATATGTCATGTCCAAGAGGTGCGCTCGGATGGACCGAACGACCGAAGTGAGGTTTCCTAAGCTCGAAAGTGTGTGTGTGTGTCTCGACGCAGGCAGAGAGGGAGGGGTCATAGAACCCAGGCAACGAACGGACGGACCGACCAACCAACCAACCAACGAGCCAACGAACCAACCAACCCGACCCGACCGCCCCCTGCCCGCCCAGGTCTTCCTCGAGTCGTTGTTCCTCAAATGGGCTATCACTTCGCCATTTCTCAGTGTCACCCTCAACAACGCCGCTGCCGTTCCCACTAAGGCAAAGGCAGCGGCCGCCGCTTCGCTTCTGTCCTCTTCATGTTCTCCTCTTCACCGTTGTTCCTGTTCTTGTCCTTGATCCAGCACCAGCTCTACTAGCAGCAGCAGCAGCAGCACCACGGCGACCATCGCCCGTCTCTCCAGTTCATTTCCTCTTGCAGTTGTTCCCCTAGTTGTACAGTACACCCACTCACTCATCCACCCTGCAACGGATGGGACATAGGACAGACGTCGGCCACCTCTACGACTGTAGGTCAGTATCGCTTCCATGCGCCTACCTCTGATCTGCTTTCCTATATTCTCCTAAAAGTGGATCAAGCCGATATCGATTTTTTGAGGTGGTTGTACACCAGTCGCCCATCCCATTGGTGGATCCTTCTCTTCCGGTTTTCCTCGCTTCCCCTCACTACCATGATAGCTCCATGATCCGAACCGGCTTAGGCTATTACCGAGGTCAGCGGAAAGAGCCTCAAGTTGGCTGCCACCTGGCACGAGGTTAGACATTGTCCTAATGTCAGTGTGCGGCGTCGTGCCTCGTCGGTTGCGGCTTCACTTATTTCCGTTAATACATAATAACATCCATGTCCTGCCGTACTCACAGTGAAATACGATTCGAATCGCAAGTAGATCGCCTGTCTCTTTAGACATTCGTAAGCAGATTCAGCCCGATCGTGAATAGGTGGAAGGTAAATAAAACCTTTCCCGACACTGAGTTTCTTCCCTCCTCGAGACAGTGACCTTAACTTGATGGTTAACCCTCTTGCTACTCACAGGTATCGTATTCAGGCACACTCCTAGCTTGACCCAAGCTCTCCATCTATCTGAGATTTATGAAGTAACCGTGCGTCCAACTTGCCTTACCTTCAGTTTTAACGGCAGCGCGTTCTCCTAGATGTCACATAGTTCGCCACCTATCAAGGGAGGGTTGGTAACGGACAAGCAGGTCCGCAGCGGGAGGACTGGCGATCGAATACTTTCGGTCCCGGCTGAAGCGGTTTAATTCCACAAGGTTCTCGCTCTCCAGGGTTCGTACTTCTTCTTCTCCCCGACCTCCCCCCCAGCCCCGTCCTTGTCATTCCTCAATTGCCTTCACACTCTTCCTGCTATTCTTGTTTCCGCTCGAAGGTCCGGGTGCAGCGTATGGCGCCACCGCCGTACTCGACCCGATTACGTCCGTATCCGTCCGTCTCATAGGCGGCCTCGCCGCCGTATACCCGTGCTGTACACACAAAGCCCAAAGCATACGCACGCTAGCGCATCGCAGGAGGCCCAGCTTCAGCAGCCGCAGAGGAACGTCTTCCCCTTGCACTGTGCCTGCGCCGCAGGTACCTGAATCGTCCGTGTCGTCTTTGTCGTCGTTGTCGCTGTCGTCTCCACCGCCAAGACCGCCCCCCCCACCCGCCCGCGCAACCCACGTTTGCTATGTGGAAGCTTTGCTATCTGGCGACAGCCGAGCGAGCGAGCGACCGACACCGAGTCTCTCTAAGCAGCGAAAGCCGAACGAAACCTTGTGCTTGTTACCAAATTTGAAGCTTTCCGTGGTTGTTCGACAGCTGCTGGCGACGGGTAGTTTGTCCGCGTCGTTCGGTTCTCTCTTCCTCTTCTTTTAGGGAGGTGGACAGGCGGGAAGCGGCACCAGTAGTGGTAGCGCTGCTCGTAGCAGTAGTGGCGCGTTCAGCGTAGCGTCTGGCTCGCTGTTCGCCTCTGGCTCTAGTTGGCCCTGGACGTGGCCCTAGCAGTACTTCCCTCCGTACATGGTTGCCCTTCGTTCTCACGATCCCCGGTGTTCGTTCTCAGCCAGCCTCCCCCCCCCCCGCCCGTGCGCCTTCGGGTGGGCGAACTGCCCTGTCCTAGTCCTGCTCCCGGAGGCTGCTGACCCAGTCATAGCCGTAGGGAAGACCCAGCACTGACGTCGTCCCTCGGTATGGCTGGCTCAGGCTGTTCGTTCGGCAATTGTCGGTCTTTGACGGGACGCCCGTCGAGTTTGCTCTAGAACGGCGGCGGCGGCGGCAGCAGCAGAGAAGGGCAGCGAAGGGTGGCCTCACCCCTGATCGCGGCGGCCTGACTGGTCGGTAGCTGGGTGGCGGTGACGGTGACGCTGACGGTGTGTAGCCTCTGTAGCTGTTCCACGGGTCTCGTGGAAGTAGTGGCAGCATTGGTGGTAGTAGCAGTAGCAGCAGTAGCAGCAGCAACGATGGGAGATTTAGGGTTGGCGCGGTGCGGTGTGGTGTTCAGTCAGTTTGGCTAACTTCGGCTGCTCAGGGGGTTGGCCATTTATCTTGGGATGAGGGCGGGGAATGCTTCGGTTGGTTGAGGGAATGTGGATGACGGGGCGAACGGAGAAGCGAACAGTTGAGGCAGCCGGGGGCTGCCGGTGGGGCCGAGGCGAGGGACAGGGCATCACTCAAATTCGCTGCGACATACACCCACCCGTCTCCGACTTTCTGTCCTCCACTGTATGGCCGTTGCGGCCACGGCCACGGCGACGGCGGCGGCAGGAGGGCCGCCCGGCCCTCCTCATACGGTGTCATACAGCTCAGGATGACGACGACGACGACGACGACAAACGCCGAACGACGACCCGGCGGCAAGGAGAACCGGCTGAAGAGAAGAGGCCAAGGCGGAGGCCGACCGACGAAGAGCAGTAGGACGAACAGCGGCCGTCTGAGTAGCAGCCGGGGAGGAGACCTCAAAAAGAAGGAGAGCCATAGGAGGAACTGCAGCAGCAGCCTTCAAGGAGCGGCCGCGGCGGCGGCGGCAGCTCCTTCAACCGCCTTCCCTCAACTCGGACGGGCGACTTCCGACTCCTGACTGCTGCTAGGCGGCCGCTCCGCTCGGCTCGTCGAGGGAATTTATTGGCGAACGTCAAAAATTATTCTCTTTCCTCGTTCGGCGGGGGCGGGGGCGGCGGCGGCCGCCGTCGTCCCCGCCGAACCACCGTTGCCGCGTATGTGAGTGACTGAGTATCTGTCTGTCTATATGTGTGTGTCTGCGTGTGTGCATCAGCAGAGGAAGGTACGAAGACGACGTCGATGGCTGGCAGGGCCGCCAGTCCAGTAGTGTGCGACGGTGCCACAGAGTGACGCGACACACGCACACACACGCCGAGCCAGCGACCGGGTTGGTTCGCAACGGAGCGACGGAGACAGATACCTCGATCAGCCAGCCACCGACGAGCCATCCAGGATCCGTGGCGGCGGCGGCTCGTCGCGGGACATACATGAGTCCAAAACGACGACGAAGGCAGGACGCGCCGCCGCACACGGGACGACCGAGAGAGAGAGAGAGATAGCGGGAGATATTGAAAGGGGAGAGAAACGCACGAATCGGTCAGGCTGTGAGAGAAATAGAGAGAGAGAGAGAGAGAGAGAGTAACACACGGGACACAGCGATCCGCTGTAACCCGTCCCGTCATGTCGCAGGATGGGGTGCTCAGGCAGGACTAACGTACGAACCAACGAAGCAAGCAAGCAAGCAAGCGGGCGGGCGGGCAGACAGACAGCGAGTGAGTACAACGCCGGTTGCTCGCTCAGATGGTTGCCGACTGCAGGGACCGGGGCTGCTGAGGTCGCGCTACAACTAAAGGGACATCACAACGGCTGCGTAGTCGCGGGAGGGTCGCATCGTGTGCGAGGAGAGCCTTTGGCTGCTGCTGCTGCTAGATGGCCGAGATGGTCATTTGTTTCTGAGAAACGATAATGGGTAACGATGGCAGCAGGAGCAGCAGCACCACGACCAGTGAACGCAGAAGCGCCAACGGTAGGAGGGAGGGAATAGGACAAGACGCTGGAGACTGAACGTCCACCGATGGTCACTGGTAGACAGGCACAACACCGTGACAGGGACCACTACGCCGGTGTGAGCATTGCCACCCCGGTGCAACCCTGAGGCTGAGGCGATCTTCGTCTCTTGGATGGTCGGTCGGTCGGCCGTTCAGTCGGCGTGCGATCAGCGGGCGATATTAGATAATATCTGATGAACGATGGCTGATATCATAGAGAGAGAGAGACACGGCGACGAGCGGAGGAGAGACAGGAGGACATTATCAGGAACGGCAGCAGCATCATTATCATTATTATCATTATGGGAAGTTCGCTCACTGAAGTTCGCTTTGGCTAGGACAAGTTAGAAGTACTTCATCTGCTTGGGGACATTTGGCCGAGTTCTATAGTATAATAGAAAATAAACTGTTGTTATCCGTCGTATGAAGCAATGCCGAAAGCAGTTCCGTGGACGTTAAATGTCTAAGGCTGTGGGTTAGTCAGGAAATTCTACTGACTGTTATTGTTGCGAGTCGTTCCTTAGAACTCGTTTTGTAACACGCAATGACGCCACAACCTCTCGCAAAAGTGTCTACATTCGATAATTCGGTTGGGGCCGGAATATCTCACCCTCGGCCACTCTTTTCTTGTACATGTACACACAGATGCAGATTTCTTGCACAGACATAAATATATATGTATATATATATATATATATGATTTTCGGCTAATATTATCTAGCTATTAAACGGAACGACAGCAGTTGTGGCAATCTGTGGCAGTTGAGCTTTCAAGAAGCGCCGTCATCTCAGCTTAAATACCCGAGTGAGAATTGCAGCGATTCGCGTGTCGATGGCCATCCCCGGCTATCATGGCCCTGTCCGCGATGTGGTCCGCCCTAACAGGCCGACAGCCATTCAACCTCGAAGCAAACATGCCGCCCTTCTATCAGCGGGCCCGTCATCATTCCAGCACTTCCTCGTCGCTTATCTCGTCACTCGTTCCTCGGCTGCGGCCTCCTTCACTCAGTTGGGCATCGACAAAAACCGCCATCGCGATTTCGCACCATCGAAGATGACGAGCGTGTTTCTTCCTCTCGAAAGGTGGGAGGTGTGTTTACATACGAGTTATGCTCTCTGTTCGAGAGACACACACACACACACACAGTCACTGAAACACACTCGAGCTGGCATCGGCGGAGACATTCACCCGAACCATCAGACGCTCACCGCTTAGTGCTCACCGTTTCTCATCCTTTGGGGTCTGCCATTGACTTGATTGGGCAGGCCGTCGTTTAGACTTTGACGTTCTGCTGCCAGAATTGTGTTATGCAGAGAGAGAGAGAGAGAGAGAGGGATCTGTGTTGTGCTCAGCGGAGCCTAAATCTCTCTCTCTCTCTCTCTCTCTCGCCTTTCTCTCTTTCATGTATCCTTTACTTTTTTCTTCTTATTTTCTATGGCAATCGCTATTTATGTGTATGTGTGTGAGAACCACGCCTCGGTGGCTATTCGTATTGGGTGTTCATTAGGTGACGAGGGATTGATCTCCGACACTAGAGTCGGTCACTCGTTCTCGCCACCGCGTTGCCCGAAGCAGCAGCATTTCCAACGTTACCACCACCACCAGCAAAGGCGGCCGCTAGGCACGCTGAACACACAGAAACACCACAGGGAGGATTGGCTACTGCTGCGGCTGCCGCCGCCGCTGCTAGTGCTATGAGATCAATCGCGCGGGCCTCAGCCAGCGCGAACGAAAGTAAGACACGATATTCTATGATGCTTCACACATCATCAACACCACCATCGCAGCAACAGCAGCAGCAGACCAACCAGCAGCATTATCGACGAGAGCTTCTGTGAAACGATTGGACCGCCGATGTGGTGCTGGCGGCGGTGGCGGCGGCGGCCTCTCCAAGTTGCTGTTGCTGGCTGTCACTGCGGCTGCTACCGTTGCGGCCTTCCAGGCCGCCGTCGATTTCACAGCGTTGTCTGGTCGCCAGCAGCACATTGCGAGCATACTCATCCCGCTACTACCCGCGTCGTACTACCCGCGAACGAAGGGCAGCAAGGAGGATGTTGTTTCTTTTTGCTGTGGGTTGCTTACTGTCTTGCCGACGCGATGAACAGCAACCGTGTAACGGTGTACGACGACCGCGGGCCGACAAACACAACAACATCATTATTAGCATCATCATCATCATGGCAACTCTCAACGCAGCGAGCGAGCGGCTGATTAGGGCGGAACACTGTTCGAGAATGGATTTACTACCGACGATGTCTGTCAGTGGCTGTGTGGGACCCACCGAATGGCTCTCACATTGGACTGGACCAGGTCTGAACTGGCTGACTAAGAAAAAATACCGTTCATTCATCGACGTTCATCTAAGGCGATATATATATATATATATATATATACAAATATGTCAAGCTGAGAGACTCACTATATTATTAGTTGGTAATTCTTTCCGGTTGTTCTTGTTGTCTATCTCATCTCTCTCTCTCTCGCTTTTCTGCGTCTGTTCTCACATATACATGGATATAATGACGTACTCTGAAATCGCTCTTCGGGGTACATTGTTCGAGGCACTCGGCATTTCTCAAATAGGTTGATTATTTCGAAAGCCACTATACTATGTGTAATAACAGATAGAAACTATTGTACATCGGTTGTTCTAAAATTCTATGAAGTTATCTGCAGCCTTATTACATGCATAAATACGCACAGATATAAATGAACAATTCTCGTTCTAGTAGCTTTCTATTCGTCAAGAACACGTATATATTTCTATCTCTCTATTCGCACTCGAGATGTATTTATTATACAAAAGTATAAATAAAAAACATGATAGATAAGTCAAAGTGAGTTTATATGTTTTAGCTGAGGGTAGCCGTTCTCAGAGGACGGGCATTACCTCTCCATAAATACGAAACAGGTAAGTTAAGTTTGTCGTCCTGTCGAACCGAACAAAACATCGGTGACCCGACAGAAATCTGAATCTAAGGTTTCTTCAGGCGTCTATTTCATGGGTTTGTTCCTCTCTCTCTATCTCTCTCTCTATATATATATATATATATATATCTCTGTATTGCTGTTTTCGCTGGCCCTCGCTCTCACTCTTTGCCTCTCCAACGTCGCATCGGAGGACTTCAGAGGAGGACATCAGACATCCTGATCCAGGATCGAGAATATTACGGGGAAACAGTGGGGGAGCGAGGGGGTGTGGGGGGTGGCGGGGCAGGAGCGAGTTGGGAAGGCGTGGATCCTTCGAATCCTCACAGCAGCCGCTGTCACTGTGGCCGCTGGCGCCGGAGCCACCACCTCGAACCTGACCACAGCACATCCACATGGCCTGCGGGGGTCCCCAAGCATCCCCTCGACTAGCGGCACATCCGAGAGGCTCGATCCACTGCGATAAGCTGACGTCCTCGTCGTCTTCTCTTGCTGAGAGCTACGATCTACGAACGACTGATATATTTCACCGGATCACGCCATCTCCGCCATCTCCTGCACAGGATGTACGGACAGGACGTCGACCGCGTCCCGACGACCGCGCGAGGATGAAAGAGAGAGAGAGAGAGAGACGACAGCAGGGGGCGCTCGTGTCCTCTTCTTCTTTTTCTTCGCCGTCATCGTCCTCCTCGTCGCCCCTCCTGGAGCAGCGGCGTCCGCCACCGCCGCTACTGCGGGCGTCGCCGAGCCGAAGCCAGAGTAGTATCGTGAGGGACATCGTGTAGCCGGCCCCCGCTCGTGTGCTGGGAGCGTTGTATCGCAAGGCAACCAGGCAGACAAGGTAGCTGTCTCTCACTCGGCCTGACGAAGAGAAGACCACTGTGAGTCGAGTTGAAGTTAGAGAGAGGAAGAAAGAGAGAGGGAGAGAGAGCGAGCAGATGAGGAGCATAAGACGCAAAGCAGCTGTGTGAGAGAGAGACAGAGAAAGCTACTTCCCCTGAGAAGACTCACTCCCTTATGGCGCTCCCCCAAACCCTCGATCGTCCCCCCCACAACCCCGCGAACCCCGCAAGCCCCATACAAACCCAGCTTCTGCCCTTCACAAGGGGGTGCTTCCATCTCCACTCTCGACGAGGGCACGACTCGATATGCAGCGGCCCAACCACCGCCGTACTGTTGTTAGATGAAGGCACTGTCACAGGCGAACCGATGATGCCCATATACCATCCAACACATCACTCGCTAACCGAGGACCGATCAGAGATGAGCTGCGAGCCTGGGAATAGGGGGAAAGACAACGAGTGGACTAGGGGCACCATATACCCCCTGTTCTCGAACGTCGCCGCCGCCCCCCGCCGCGAGACGAAGTGCGAAGGGGCGGCGATCCTCATCACAAGGTGAGGATACGTTTGATGCTGCTAGCCCATTCGCTATTTGCCGATTGCCAAATCGAAGAGCAGAGGAGGAGCGTATGACCTGAGGTGGCAAAAATCGCCGAATAGACAATGGCGACGAGACTCGAGAGGCAGACAGAGAGACCAACGGTGGAATAAATGGGACAGAACAACGAGTGATCACCGATGCGTACAGATGAACCGGTGGTGATGGTGGGCAGCAGACAACACGCGTGGATAACAACGTATATGGAGACTACTATACATAACATTATGGTATACAGGCACCGAAATCGGGAATCGGTTCAGTGTCGACCTCAGCCCCTCCCCCCACCCCCATAATCCCTAGAAATAATTCCTAACTACTGTATGTTTGAATAAATCTTTTGTGTAACCATTTCGACCTGACGGTATCTGATTGTCCTCGTTGGTATGACTTGCGCCGATACTTGCCTTGTCACTTCGATGCTTCCACCCAATCGTAGTCCTTACCTAGATTTGCCCATCATTTCACTATATATCATGATAGTATATATAGTGGAATGATGGGTAAATCTAGGTAAGGACTAGGATTGGGTGGAACCAACGACGCCTCTTCTAGTGCTTCCACGGATATATATTGTTGATTTGACGCATATTCTTGTCGGACAAGAATGCCCCGGAGGTTCTCCATCGGGTTCAGATCAGGAGAACATGCTGGCCACTCTAGGGTTTTAGTGTCGCTGACGTGAATTGAATCGTTATCTTGTTGGAAAACAATTGGCAATCGATGAAATCTGCTCCTAAACGGTAGTAGGTTGTTGGTCAACATCTGCTGATAGTCCTCGCTATTTATTCGAGAAGAGTTGAAAGCGAGTGGGAGTCTGCCAAGAGAGGTGAAAGCTCCCTAAACCATAACGGTCCCGCCACCGAGGCTGCGCTTTGAGAAGTGCCGCGGCTCTTTACGTACGTCATGCCAATAACCATTAAATCCAATTGGCCCGTCCAAATTGAACTTCTTTTCGTCACTGAAATTGATCTGAAACAACACAGTACATTTTAGATAGATGTGCACCCACAAGATACTCTTTAAAAAACGTTGCCCCAATACTCATCAATTTCGAGTCTCTGGCCATTTTTTTGAAGGGCGAAGTTTAGTCGGGCAGTCATGTGGCGTTGTTGAAGACACGGTCTTGCTTTCATTTGCGCCCGTATGATATACGGATAACGCTTAATTGTCTTGAAAACTGTTGATCTATGAACCTGAAGGTTTAACTCTTACCTAATTGCTTCACAACTTATGGTCGAGTTCGAGGCCAATTGCCAGATGTGCATGGCAGTTTGCTGGCTGATCTTTCGTGGACGTCCTTTAGACTAATTAGTACCATACGTCGATATATATATATATATTAACCAATAATTGTTATTATATATACATATTATTATATATTTTTTGTTATTACCATAATAATATTATTAATTATACATTTGCACAAATACGAGGTCTGTTATCTGATGCGTGAGACAAACGGTAAGAATGACAGGTCTGAGTGTGTATGAATGTAACTCAGTAGTAGGGACTGAAGCAAAATGGGATTTGTTGAGCAAATAAACGATGTGAATGCGGATAACTGTGGCAGTATAGTGCAACGTATGGAGCTAGTATTTTTCACGCAAAAATCGAGTCCAAGTCAGAATGCAAACGCGCGGCTATTTATCAACATCTTGTCCGAGCCGATTCAGTGTGGATAGGTCGCCCTTTATGAAAATCCCGTATAGGAGAAGTTATCGTTTTGTGCTCTAAGCGGAACAAATTGACAAAGATACCTTACATTTTTGGTTATCGGAAACAACAAATAGGCTATAAATGTTTGAAATTTCTGGAATGATTTTCTTTTGTTTTCCAGATGAATAATAAACATTTGGCGACTATATAAATGTCTCTATTATGCACGAAGATATATATATATATATATCATGTATCAGCCAACTATATGTGTACGCATTTTTGAAGCTATTCTAAAAAGCGCCTCGAAGTGCAATTTATCTGATCTGGTCTCTTTTGCCGAGAGCCCATATCGTGAGCCGGCTGCCAAATTCGGTATTCTGTCCGGATCCGATGGACAAGTCAGCAATAGGCTGTTGTGATCAGGGCATGGACGGTAGTTAACAGGCACTGAGATCGTCAAATTTATGCTAAAACGACACCCCTTTTTGTTGACCTACACTGCGCTATGGTAGAAATCTAGACCTATCGGTAGTGTCGTGACTACCGATTGTTCTCTGTAGATAGATAGATATTTATTGGAATACACTCACCTATATATATATATATATATATACGCCTCTATCCTCAATGTTGATCGAGTTGGTATATCGAGAGGTGCGTTATATGGGTACGACAGAAATCGCGAGGAGAATTAGTGCAGTTATCTGTAAATCTAACGATGAGCACCCGCTCTCCGTGCAGCAGTAGCAGGAGGCATCAAGGCTCAGAACGCGCCAACATGCTCGAGCACATACACAGACGCACACACTCGCGGCGACATGAAGTTCGTATCTATTTTGATTTTGAGACCTGAAAGCCTCGTAGAGCCTAGTTGCTCTGTAAACTCATATATATATATATATATATATATCGGTGGGGAATGTGGCCGTCGCTTGGCACCGGAGGAGTTGAACTCTCTATGAGAGTTCCCGCAGTAGTGGCACGGGGGTAGTGGTCTAAGCGGCCATTAATGTGAAATGTGTAATGCGGCGCCCCTCTTGTTTGGTATTCCGCAGAGATCATGGCTGTAATTGCAGGGGACAACGACAACGACTAACAACTAGAGACCCGGGGGGCAGTTCGGGGTGGGTGGGGAGAACTTGGCGGCGAGAACACGGCAATAGGGGGCACCACATTCGGGGGGTTGTTGCAGTTCTCTGCTGCATTACTCGATGTGGGTTTGTCTCTCTCTCTCTCCGTCCCTCCCTCGCTCGCTCGGTCCGCGAGCGCTAAACGAGAAGTAGCAAAGTAGCACGATCGTCGGTAGGGGGTTGTCAGGGGAGGCCTCAACACTGCGGGCGAACCACTCACCAAGAGGAGGTCTCCGGTAGGCGGTAGCGGTAGGAAGGTTGGGGGTTTGGGCCGTCGGGGGGGTAGTTACAGGGGAGAGCGGGGGCCACACTGGGACCCAGATGTTATCTTGCTATTAATACTACGTCGCGACTACCCGATTTCCCCTTGCCCACACACGACTGAAGCTGCTGATGCGATGCGATGTCCGGTGTCGCGCGGTAGAGGCTGGTGCCGCTTTCCAACGCGTCGACCTGCCTGCAGCTGCAGCGACCGAAGGGGACCCCCCAGTTCGTCCGGGCGAACGGAGGGCGATCCTAATTGCCAACATTTTGCTTTTTCCAAACGACACAATGCCACTAGCAATACTGCCAAGAGGGGGAACGAGATGCGCAGATGGACTGCCCTGAGCGTTAGAGAGGACGAAACGTCGAATGGACAGTGGCGTGGTTACCGGCCAATAACACATATACATATGCACATATATTTAAAAGAAATCGACGAGCGTGAAATATATAGAAAACGATTCTAATAGTCGTGCATTCGTTATAGTCGAGCCATTTGCAGTTGCAAGTCATGGTAAGGTAAGAGTCACTGTAGCTTTGTAAGTACGCTCCTATCGTTAACGGCCGCTGATGTGCCGTTTGACAGGAGGGAACCTTTAAGATATCTAAGATATTCCTTGGGTGGACAGTCCATTAAAGAATTATTGGTATTAAATGAGTATTTTGAATCTAGTGATTAGACAGAGGGACTGGATGAACGAGAGTATATATATATAGATGTCCACGTTGCGCTCCTTGTCCCTAAAATGTCGAAGGGAGTTACTCCTGGTGACATAGCTTTCCCGATTGTTTCTATGAGGAGAAGGACGACCCGCAGGCCGACTGTATTCGTGACACCTTTTGCCGTTAATGAATCTCGCCGCCACCACCGCGCTCTTGCTTACCAACTGCCCATGCTGTCTGGGGCATCCTACCTCACGAGATTCGATCACTCTCCACACCAAAAAAATTTGCCGTAAAAGCGAATGAATTTTTTGTAAATAATTCATAGCATATTGTATTTGATGAGCTGAAATTGTTGCATATATACAGATTACTACTAGAGAGTCCCATCAATTGGCTCAGCGGGATTGTATTTTTCCCGGAGCTACGTGCTTCATTTTATATTATCCTATTTTTAACATATTTTTAAAAAGAGAACCGGAGCGTATGTGTATTGCAAGTTCTGTATCGAGTCTGCTCGCTGAATTAATCCAGTTCGTGTTGAGCATTCACGCAGTACTGTAGTCATGGGACACGCTCCGAGCCTTACTGATGCAGAGAAAGCAGTTATTACTGGTTTACACCGAGCAGCAAAGACCCAGGCTGTAATTGCCAGAGAAATTGGCAGAAGTCGTTGCGTACTGCAAAATTATGTATGCAGTCCGTCGACGTATGGTACTAATTAGTCTAAAGGACGTCCACGAAAGATCACCCAGCGAACTGCCATGCACATTTGTCGATCGGCCTCGAAATCGACCATAAGTTGTGAAGCACTCAGGCAAGAGTTAAATCTTCAGGTTCATAGATCAACAGTTTTCAAGACAATTAAGCGTTATCCGTATATCATACGGGCGCAAATGAAAGCAAGACCGTGTCTTCAACAACGCCACATGACTGACCGACTAAACTTCGCCCGCAACAATATGGCCAGAAACTGGAAATTGGTGAGTATTAGGGCAAGGTTTTTTAAAGAGTATCTTGTGGGTGCACATCTATCTAAAATGTACTGTGTTGTTTCAGATCAATTTCAGTGACGAAAAGAAGTTCAATTTGGACGGGCCAATTGGATTTAACGGTTATTGGCATGATGTACGTAAAGAGCCGTGGTACTTCCCAAAGCGCAACTTCGGTGGCGGGGCCGTTATGGTTTAGGGAGCTTTCACCTCTCTTGGCAGACTCCCACTCGCTTTCAACTCTTCTCGAATAAATAGCGAGTACTATCAGCAGATGTTGACCAACAACCTACTACCGTTTAGGAGCAGATTTCATCGATTGCCAATTGTTTTCCAACACGATAACGCTTCAATTCACGTCAGAACAGTCCATAACTAAGGGTGCCTTATCATTTTGCACACCAGAAAGAAGACACATATTATTGTAGCTGGCTGCATGCGGCGTCATATGCGCTGCTCTTCGTGCTGCGTATGTTCTTTGACACATACATTAATCTGATACAGAATAAATTCCTCACCCCTGGTAACTATTTGTTGAAATATAGGGGTGCCTTAAGTTTATGCCCAGCACTGTATATATATATATATATATATATATATATATCTAGGTGTACTCTCGTTCATCCAGTCCGTCTATCAAACACCAGATTAAAAATGGTTAGTTACTATCAACTTCACACAAAATTTAACACACACACTCACAGATTAGACAAAGCGCAACTCTATGTTATCTAAGAGACTTGATTTAAAAAAACGACGTAATCTTTTAGCCCATACTAACGTTCAGTAAACACACAACGATATGTACACGACGCTTCGGTTAAATATCGTGTTATTTATACATATCCATCTCAAGCATTCTCATGATATCACATAACATTATAGGTTTCAACGTATTCAGCATCGGCCTGACGTAAGCAGCCAATATATGGATGCGATTATTCAATGTTTCTGTATCATTGATCAAGATTAATTACATAATGATGATGACTATTCTTAGTATTACACCTGACATAATTTTAATCAGGTACAATCAACTAGCCGCAAAGCTCTAGCCACACTCACATAGGACGCTCAATAAACATGGGCCAATGTACGCACAACAAAGGGCGGGGGGGGGCTTGCTTAAATTGCTACAACAAGCAAAATGATCCCATATTTGTTGAGATGTTGTTTCAGCTCACACAAAACTCCTGAGCGAGCAAGAGTTGTCACAAATCAAACGAGATCGGTGCGTAGTCGGGCTCCTGAGCGCTCTGCTTTAGTCCATATGAGTGTTTCGATTGGCACAGTTTATCCCAGTCTGAACGGAATCTCCACGCGTGGAGGCTTCAGTTCGGATGACATTAGCAAATGAAATGCAGCCTTTTCGACTCTAATTCGGCTTGCCATTTAGTCACAGGTACACGGCACAACCCCTCGCCTCGTCGATCTATGTAGCTTTCCCGACAAGCAGAGCAGTGGTGGTGTCAAAGTCTCCTAACTGCAGTGCATGCCTGTCGGTCGGTCAGTGCTGAGCCGCAGTACGGCGATTCGGAGCGTTCGCCCGAGTCCAAAATAGCGAGAGTGCGAGAGAGAGAGAAAGTGAGAGAGAGAGAGAGAGAGAGCCAACTAGCGAGAGGGGCGGAGAAATCAGAAGGTTACATAGCCCGATTTCAAAGATTACATGTTATTTATGATCTATTTAGCGAGGCGGACAGCGTACTCGCTGCCGCGTCGGCAACAGCACCGGTTAGCCCTGCTGCTGCTGCTGTGGACTGCTGCGATCGTTTCCCTATTCCAACTCCCACCGTCACACACAAACGTATGTACACACAGTCATGTGCTCAACCCAAGCTCTATGGACAGTTAGCTGTTCGTTCGTAACGCAGTGGTTGCCTTACTGGGTTGGGCACGCAGGCTTGCGGGCGTTAGTGTCTGCTCCAGCAGTTATTGCATGGTGTCTTCATTTCGTCGATGCCACATGAGACCCCGGACTCGACCCTGTGTTTGCGTAGACTTCAGGATCCTACTACTATCAACTGACCGCTAGCGGCAAAAGCAGCAGAACAACAGGAGCAGCAGCAGTGGCAGCAGCCTCTGCCAGAGAGAATTTCGCCGGCAGGAATCGAAACTACAGCGGCAGGATCTGTGCACTCGTGAGGATGGTCAGTTGCACAGCGGAACTGGCTGCGCCTGGCCCCCCGTTAATATCAAGTGGTAGACCCTGAGAGAGGCATTCGAAGAGATAATACAGAGATAAGATAAAAGCCAACGACAAGGAGCGCTCATGAATGAATGGCCCAATGGCGCCCCTGCACCAGATCTTGAAGGCGGACAACCCGCTCCCCCGTGCGCGTATCATAACGACAAATGTCAACTTACGACAAACGAGTGCATTAAAGCTTTCGGACTCTTGGTATAGTCTAGCCAGGGTGGCTGGCTGGCTGGCTGCTGTTCACCGCCATGTAGCTCTCTCTCTGCGATTCGAACTGGTTTAACTGCTGCCTGTGCCAGTATCCCCGATGTCAGTAGATTGTTCCTCTTGTTCCATCGCTAATTCTCTCGGTCTCGAAAGCAGATCCGACTCTCCGACGTTCGGGGGACGTTCGGCCAAGCAGTACGTGCTGTGGCCATGGGCCTTCTCGCGACTTCGGTCCACGACCCCCACGACCCCCCGCTCCTTATTTCTCTTCGAAGTTGAGCAAGGCACGAATAACCTATAGTAACGTGGCAAAATGTGCACAATCGCCAATCGAAATGACGCTCTCACACCGGCACAATGGCAATCCCACTTAAGCGTGATAGCGGTCAAATGAACAATGACAATGTGAATATCTATTCCACTTGTATTCGGCAACAACAACACTGATTAGAAGTGACTGGTTGTTGGCCTGGCCGACACAGCATTGTATAATGCCAAATAATATTCGGGTTCGTTGGCGGCCGCTGTGAGACATTACACCGCCATTGGTCGAGAGATAGCAGGCTAGACGAGGAGGGCAGTTGACCACCTCTGGTTGGGCAGACAGAGGGCGAGGCGAGTCGAGGCTGTCCGCCGCCAACGGCCGTGCTCTTCAATTGAGATACACAGCTGGAGATGGAAGGCATAAACGATAGAGAGAGAGAGAGAGAGAGAGAGAGAGAGAGAGAGAGAGAGAGAAAACGTCAAGTGCTGTGGGTGTACGGAAACCATCTGCTTTTCCTGTGCGGGCCCAATCGAAACAGAAAGGTCATCCAGCAGATCTTCCTTTTATATATATATATAAATATATATATATATGGATGCGTCGAAGGGCAGCAGCATCACTATGGGGCTCGATATGAGAGCGCGTTCGGCACACGAATGCCGAAACTGAAACAAGCATCTATTTGAATGATACACAGCTACAATTGTATAATCGGTACACTCCATAAGTATGAACACGTATATCAGGATTTGTATGAGAACGAAACATATATATATATATGATGGTGGTGGTTGTGGTGGTGGCTGAGTCAGATTGGCGAGAAAGTCTGGGAAAGTCGACGCTTCCGTTATCCCTGAACACTCACTTGAGACAGAAAGCAGAGTCCGACAATTGGTGCTACCGATTCAGAGCGATAGGAGATGATTGTGGCGCTTTTCGATTCTCGTGAATCGGTGAAACCATCCAACCCTCCAGATGAGGTATATCCAAATACGACACTTATCGTTCCATACTGGACTATCGCGCTGATCAGAGATTGCTCCGAGAAGACTTTGCTATTCACGTTATGAGGCTAATATTTCAAGGAGAGAAATTAGCGAATATTCGACACACACACACAACATTGCCAACGATGCTACACATGAAACGAATTAGGGACTATCGCAAATTGGTTATGGGATTTCTCATTGATTTTCAAATTATAAGACAATAATCAGACGTAAGCAGACGAAAAACAATATCTTATCCACCTAGCTAATTTATCTCGAATACCGAAAAGAGGGTAAGGTAAAGGTAAAGGTTTATTGGTTTATTTTTTTTTACTTTTTTTTTACAACCTTTTTACTTTTTTTTTTACCGAGAACTTAAGCATATGTATGTATATTGCAGTTCCGAGAATAAACATTTGATTATGATATGATGATATGATATTGAAGGAGCTGCAATTTTACAATGCTTAAGCTTTCTTATATGTAGTAGTAGGGGCAAAGTATACTACTTGTCTGACAACGATGCTCTAGTGCCATGGGAAAACAACAAATTTGAGAGGGTCGACGTTTACTTTGTGACCAAATGCCGAGGCAATGTTGAACCGCGCATAGGAGGAGATGAATCGATCAATCGAATCGTCATATGGAAGATTCGTAGTATCTGGTATTTGCCACCGCTGCTCGTTGAGTGGCTTCCACGGCCACGGCGCCTCCTAATCGATGTGTGTTTGAATGTCTCTGTATACATTTAAGAGAGTTCTTCCTGAGAGAGAGAGGGGGAGGGGAAGAGAGAGAGAGATATTATGCTATTAAATGCGCTCTTGTTGCCTTTCTGATTCCAAGCTTTATCGATTAGGAACGAACGTAATATACACATATGATTATACCGGCCATTCTCTCTTACACGCATTTTAAAAAATCTTCGAACGATGACTCTCACCTGTGTCCCTGTTATGTGACATGTCTCGGATGCACCTTCTGGTGTTACCTCAAGGACCCATCTTGAGCACCTTTACTTATTTTTACTCTAGTTCTTACGTGGCAAGAAGCCGCATATTAAAGAAAGATGATAAAGAAATCCAAAGATTCCCCGCGTCTGGCACGATTTGAACCTGAACCAATGCATGTCCCTCCGGTCTAGCAGTCCAAGACGCTCACCACTAGACCATCCAGGGGCCTTTCATGCATTGTGCCTCTGATCTGACGTGCTATACGATTTGCCGTATTTACTTCTTATTGTCTTTTTCCTTTGAAATACGCTGTGGTATACAAATGCGTTAAAGAAATAAATCGCATTTGTATTTATCTAGCTATTATTTTTTTATAACATGTTAAGATATGTAATATTTTCAGACTTCCACTATTGACCAAAAGAGCTGTTTCTAAGCATCGTCGCAGGGAATTCATTGTCGCTTTGGGAACGTGGATCTGTGAAGTATCGATTACGCCTTTGTAAATGTTCACCTTTGTCGAATGGTTAAATACAGGAAAGTCTCTTTGACATCTTCTTCAAAATCGATCGATTGAATATTAGTGTAACTACAGCAGAACATTGTCACAAATGAACTAATGTGTACGGCAGACAGCTTAAATATGAGGCCAAATTCGACGGCTTTGGTAGGAATCATTGTTCGACTCTGATTTGCCAAAACTCCCGATTTCCAAACACGAAGTGCTGACCGCGATGCAGCCAGAGGTCGATCTCATTAGATAATCGAAATGCTTGCACAAGAATATGGCGTTTATTCACCAAGCGATCTTATATCTATTTTGATTACGGTCTTGTAGTGGTCACCTTGTGATTGCCGTAGCTGGCCACCAGCAGCCAATGGACCTGGCAATCACCACTGAATCCAGTGACAAGGCAGTAGACGCTATCCAACATCGCCGTGGTTGAATCCGGCTGCCATCAGCAAGCTTCGTAGGTATCGAGAGTTCACTGTGATGTTGTTGTGTGGCATAAGTGGCATAAGCCTCAAGCAATAGTTGGAAAAGCAGCTAATGGCCCACGGATGTGTGGCGGTCCCCATCTTACAGCGAAGAGAGACGGAGGCGAGATTGAAAGTAAGAGAGTCCTCACGGTAGGTTTGTGTGAGCAAACCGTAAGGGTTTATTTCAACGGCACAGACCTGAAATGCTGGGATAAATGGTGGATTTATTACGGGGTTATATATAGTGTACGGCGGTCACCGTCGTACACTTGTATGGATACGCTAGTCACCCTTGAGCCAGCACATACAGCACTAGCTAATATCTTCAAGCCAGACGGCGGGCCAACAGCATGACGGTATTGCTGGAGATGAGATGGACAACGTCTTTTAGCCCCCTAACTAACAACAGCAGTAGCAGCAGCAGCAGCAACAACAGCACATTTCGGCTTGAAGAGTTTCCCTGCGTGATACAGCTGCGGCAGTGGCGTAACGCTGTCCAAGGTGGTAAGTTACGAGGCCCCCAACCATCGCACCCCAATTTCCCTTCCTGCCCCTTAGTGTATCGGTCGTAAATAAGTAAAAGTAAATAAGCATCCTAGTGACCCCCCCCTCCGCCCATCTAACCTGATTTTCGTACCATCAAGCCAGTCACCTTGCGACTATACTAAATGTTGGTTTCGGCGACGATCTCGTTCCGCCGTCAGGAACTCTACCGCCACCCTGCTCCCGCGTGTACGCTGCCACGCAACAGATGTTGTGAGGGGTCTGTCGCTAATAGCGCGTCGTTGGATTGGACTTTATGTCGATTAAATCGACATTTTCGCTGTTATTAAACCGTATGACGGATTTATGTGACGTCGTGATGGCTTTATGGAGCATCTCACCATACAGATAGAGAATGGGCGCGAGAGAGCGAGTGAGAGAGAGAGAGAGAGAGAGAGAGAGAGAGAGAGAGAGAGACAGAGCTTAATAAGCCGACAACATCGCTATTCGTATCTAACCTGTCGGCATCTCAAACCAGTGGGGTTACCTTATACACAGAAGCCTAAAACGGCTCTTGGCATTGTATAATAGTTGTGACTCAATACACGGTTGTCCCGCCCCCACGGTGTGACCATGAACATACTCAAACGACGGCATCACATAATATCATTTAGCGGGTGCAATGCACTCCAACTGATCGTTTATTATCGACCATTGTTCGAGGAGAATCCATCCTGCGGTGCGCTAAATTGCGGGTACATCTATTTACTAGTCTCTACTTTTTCACGGTTGTTTGCCTTCAATTGTTGTTGAATAACCTCAATAACAGTTAATCCATGAGGACAGAACGGCAACATCGTCACACTTTTTCTCATTGGGGTGGGTGCGAAGTTCGAATTGCGAAGAACACAAAATAAGAGAAGTGTCGAAGAACAATCTGACAAGCACGCCTGATGCACGCAAATATCCACCCGGTACGCACAGACCTTGCAGCATATTTGTTTGTTGGCCACACAACGCGTACGGACCGCTGGCGTACGCCAAGTCGGCCACGAGATACCCTGTCCTATCCTCAAACCACGTATGCACGTGTCAACTGTAGCTCGCTGATTCCTATGAAGGGCGTGCTACACAATGGTAAACGATCAAGACCAGCATTTCTCGACGTAGACCAGATTTTTTCTCTTATGTCTTGTCCCGGCCGTACGGCTGCCTCCACGCCTCGTCAGCGTTCCTGCATCGGGTCGCAGTTTGAGTTCTCGTTCGTCCGTGCTTCTAATTTCCTCAGTCGCCTCGGCGCATCTCGGGCCCGGCGGGGGCCTGCAGGCCTCCTCATTTCTACCACCGTTCCTCTGTATCCATGAGCTATGGGTGCTCAGTGTTGTGCCCGACTTGTCCTGCGGTCTCGTTGTGTCGCTGTCCTCAACGCGAGGTAGGGAGAGAGAGGGAGAGAAAGAGGCCCATAGGAAGACAGGTAGCTACCGGCTGTCTGCCACTGGCGTTGCTGCAGTGCTTTGCTTGCCATCTCGGCTGCCTCTGCCGCTACCACTACCACCATCAACGCTGCTGCTGCTGCTGCCGCCCGCCGGGTTGCGGCGACGCAGGAGGTGCAGAGCGAGGAGGAAAGTAGAGAGCCACTGCAGTGCACTTGAGTCGTTCTAAATCACCGGCTTGCCATTCGATATCCCGCTGGAAGGCGACTTTCTCCCCCTGTGCCTGCCCCTTGCCATCCGCATTTCCCGTGCCTTTTCGTCCCTTGCCAGCTCGAATCCTGCAGGACATTAAGGCCATTGTCTGGCTCATTCTGCTCTCCTCTCGGGGCTGCAGCCGTCGCCTCTGCAGCAGCAGCAGCAGCTCAGTTCTCCTTGCATTGCGTTGCATTGCCTTGCTCCTGCCACTGCTACGTCCCTTCTGCTTCTTCGTCTTCTTTTCCTCTTTCTCTCGTCTCGCTCACTCGTTCCTGGATGTCCTGCTGCCATTCTGCTCTGGGTGGGCCAGTCCCCCGAGGCTTTTGGGGTGGGTTTGGGTGAGCCAGCCAGCCACCCACCCAGCCTGTATAGTACCGTGTTACGGTACGCTCGCCCACCGGGGTCCTCAGCGGGTCGGCAGCGGGCAGACATGTCGAGCGAACGCTGTCGAGCGATGTCGGCCAGGGATACGGCGCTGGCAGGAGGATATCTGTTGGTTGTCTTCTTCGCCTCCGCGGCTAAGGACAACAATATCGGTCCTAAATCAAACGCCATGTGTAACTGATAGAGCAATGCTGCCTTTGCCTCTGCCCGGCCCTCTGCCCCTTCTACCAGTGTGTATGTGTTTGTCGGTGAGCGCCGTCGCGTCGTTCGCTAGCCGGCTCGCCCAGATGAGGACCGAACATATAGAGCGACCGACTCTTCTTGTCATATCCAGGACCACCGTGCGACGCGCGGAGAGAACTAACAGAAGGGGTGGGGCGTTAGGGAGAGAGGGCCGTTTGGAACGGTGGGGCCTGAAGACGGTTGACAGAGATGTGGCCAGGGGGCTGTACGGGAGGACAGGAGCTATATTAGCGAACAAGGAGAACTAGAAGCCACCGCAGGATGTGGCATTGGGGGTTGTCGGGAGGGCGGGGGGGCTAGAAATGTAAGAAAAGGCGAGGACAACGCAGGACGACGCCGTGTGAGCAGGGAAGCAAGTATTGCAGGCCCTCGGCAAGGCGTGCAGACGGGCATTGCACCAGGACGGCGAGGCCTGGAAACGCGAAACGGCCTGTGAGCCAGGACAAAGAGAGAGAGAGAAAGCGCGCGAAAGAAAAAGACAACGAGGAGAACAACAGAGTGAGAGAGGAAGAGGTATAGACAGCCAACGAGCGGAGGGTCATTATTCCGAGGAACGAGCGCGGCAGTCGGCAAAGCCAATGGATATCTCCAAGAAAAGAAAACGAAGAAGCTACAAGGAAAAAATACATATATATATATATACAGAGGGACACATATACAGCCATAACCACATAGGACAACAATGTGGCAACAACAGTGGCGCCAATGACTACGCGGTAGCAACGACCAATCTGCAGACAAGCGTCTACCAGCTCGATGAGAGCGGTGGTAATCTATGACGACGGCCGGAGTGAGTATGATCTACTCGCTCTGCCTTTAGCCTTTCGGCCAGTAGTTCATCGAAGGGAGGGATTCCTCCCCAATCCCTGTGCCGCCTAACGCCTTTTGCATCACCTCAGCCACCCGTCCCATGTTGGCTAGCCTCCCATCATCATTTTCCCACTGCGGTGGCATTTCCCACCGAGCTCCTCGATCTTCCCTTCTCATCTGGCCCGCCGGCACCGGACGCCACGCCCTCGGCCTTCGGATGCTCTGAGGATGACACCTCCGCTTAATCTGAGTAACAAACAGTGTCAGCTGGCCTTCTCGCTGGTTCTCAGTGCCTGCTACAGGGAGAGGGGTCGGCACCGTAAGCGGCGGTTCGCGATTCACCGGTGAGCCGGTGACGTTAGAGAAAGAGACCAACGAAGAGATCTATACAAGTATGTGCACGGCCCTAATGTGGACTCCCAAAGCTGGATCGTGGCAACGCTTAGCGAGCGACTAGTGACCGCCCGATGGATTTGGCTGGCCAGGCCGCAAATGTGCACAGTAGCACTATTTATAGACTCGCGCGTTGAGGGACGTCGCTTGCCGGCAGACGCGCGCGATGAGTGGTACTGGACCAGCTCGTCCTGGCGTAGCTTGCCACTGCTACCAGGAAGCGTAGGCCACGAGACAGACCAACCAGGGCAGTCAACGGAGAGAGTGGTCTGATCGAAGAAGGTGTGCCTAGCTTAGGTATCAGACGACGCCATCGGCTCCGGGTGTCCTTGTGGTCATTCGCGCAGTCGGTGCATAACTCAACTAGAGGCGCTTGGGAGTCACGGGCAGTCACCACTGGCGTGAGCTGCCCTGACGAACTGGCATAAGAGAGAGCATATGTGTTAGTCTCTCTGTAACTGACCAGTAAAAATGGGTAAGATGAACAGAGTATATCATTATACTATTATATAAGTATCGATACTGTTATTATATGTGTGAGGTACCTTAGTAGGCACATGTGCTATATTATGGAATATTGTTTTGTATTTAAGCTGCATTGTTTTGCAGATTTTCGTTCGAGGTGCTATTCATGATAAGTGCAAAACAAGGTTCCCGTTGTGCTTAACGTGCAAATTGTTAATTTGCTGTTTTTGCTGATACGCGATGATGTTTAAGATTGAACAACACAGTTCGGCTGAACGCTTAGAAGCTCTATAATTAACTGTGAGCTGAGTTTTAAGAATTCAATTCAACTGGACCGTAGTCCCAAGGGGCGACTGGAACTGTGTCTGACATTCAATTCATAAGAGTAAATAACTCATTATTAGTTTATTAGTAGTATTATAACTCACTCAACATTAACGTTTGGCTGGAGACCATCGAATTATGTTTGTCTGCTATGCTTCTAGGCGTATGAAACATGTTCGATTTCAAAATAGTGCTTATACTGCGCTCTCTAATAGATCAGTCGCGTTTGCGTTCTGGCCACGAGGCATGCACAATTGGGTTTGGCATCTGCTCCACCGAACTGGAGCCATAGGGCGAGCTTTCGCGGAACCTTCGACCCTCATCACCAGTTTTGGATGGTCAGTTTCGAACGCAAACGGTTGTAGAGACCGTATCCGTCTGGTTCCTAAAGCATTAGAGCGCGCGTTACGACCTGCAATCCTCCTTAACAGCTAAGGCTACATTATGCCACAGCCAGACCCTTTGATCGATCAGCTCCTATTTGAAGTTCTACCAAGCAATCGGGTCCAATTTGTCATCTCTCTCTGGACGATTAAAAGGTTGCCATGAGTCTATGGGTGAAGATATTTATAGTGGCGGAGCAAATTAATGGGGTGCCGAGGCCCAGATGCTCACTTTCAAATGAGTTGAAATAGGCGGGCCCTTATAATGACACATATAAGTACATTGCTATCACCGCCTTTAGATAATTCACTTCTTCAGGATTCATTTCTTCATAATATATCGCAACGTGTGAACACCTCCTTTTGTCGGAAACAAACATAACAATGATGTACTCTAGAAGTGTACCTCGTACCTAGCTATCGATTATATATAGGTATAGGTTTTATTGGTCTATAAAAGGAGCTCCGATTTTACAATGCTTAAGCTCTCTTATATGTCACGCGGCTGGGCTCGAACCTGCGGTCTCTGGCTTCCGATAACCAGAGACTTAGCGTTAGACTTATTCTTCAATCAAGAATATATATATATAATATATATATATATATTCTTGATTGAAATTATAATACACTCTGAAACTGGCTGAGACCGAACTGAGACATCTTTTGACACATTTTACGTGTCATGTGCTGAAGTCACCTATTGAACGTAGACATCGTGCTACTATTGAGGAAACAAGCGAATAATTCGGCACAATAAAACAGTGATGTTTGACAACAGTTCTTCTTTGTGTAGTGTTTTATTTAAAAGATTAATGTTGATCACATTTCACTGTTATTTACTCAGCCACTACCACTGACTGAACCCAATTATTACACTAGTGTGTACGTCGTGGTCCGGTGAAATTGTCGCGTTCCGCTGAAATCCTTCATGAGTTTCCAAAAACCTGTTACAGATCGTTTCACTTCGTAAATCAATTGGCCACAAGCAAAAATCTCGTCACTAGTCTCACGAATCGTAGAACTGTTCCGAGTTAGTTAAACGGGTGTTGTCTGAAGAAGATTATTTCCTTATCAGCCGTTCGTTGAGATCGCACAATGGCGAAATAACGGTGCTTGCCGTGTCACGGGCCAAACCGTATGATTATTATGTAATGGTACTGTCGTCGCTGTGCAGAGATTCTTTGCTTGATCAGAGAGAAAGAGCAGAAATAGTACAATTTAGTAGCATTTTTTCATCTATGTCGTCATGTCAATTCTAGAAATGTACAAACAGCTAGATCGATTAAACTAGAAATACGTGAGAAATAAATGAGTTAATCAATAGAAGTATTAACATAGACAAAAATGTATAAAATGGCCGAAAAAGGAAGTATTGTTATTGACACATCATCACAGGTCGTCATCATATATTTTGATTACGCGGTTTGCTTTCATCTCTCGCATTGAAGCAAATCTCTCTGTATCCTCTGTGCATAAACGATAATATTCGATTATTACAAGGCGTTCCGTTTTTAGCAGGCTTTTGCTTTTATAGGAAATAGTTACACTCTCATATACGATTGCTGCATATCTGCCTTCTCAGTTCACGGGCTCATGTTTGTTCCATGAGTGATTTGATCATTTGCTAGGTGATTGACCGCTTTACACTGCACTCATATATATAAATGTAGTATAATAATTGTATTGATCATCGTGACAGTCATATCATATCATATGCTGATTGTGGCATACTAGTGTGCTAGCAAATAAAAGCGGCAGTCATTTATTTTCTTATTGGAAAAAAGCAACAAATTTTGTGTTATGATTTCAGCTATCTCCGTGAACCCCTGTTATTGTGCCGCAGGAAACTTCCGACGGTCACTGGTGAATCGAGGCTTCAAATGGTCAAACGGATAACTTCATGGGGGCGCTGAGAGGCGCTGGATTGACTCAGTTCATACACATAATCAATGAGTCGATCCTCGATATACCCCCCTCGTGAGGGGTATGCGTTCGCTGGAGAAGGGTAGGGAGGGAGGGGCGTCTGTGAAACTGATCTTCTCAATTCTTGCAATAATAAAAATAATAATAACAATTACAATATTAATTATAAAATTGTAGTTCGGGATACACGACCCACCCGTCCGATTCGCCTGTCTCCTGCGCTCAATATGCTAAGAGCACGCAGAGTCGATTATTGCGAAACGCGCTAAACGACACCATAATGCCGCGGAGCGTCGTCTCGAGCAGGGGGGGGGACACTCAAGTGTCAATAATAATATTTCTTCGAAACGACTCCAGTCGATTTGGGTCCCACGGAAATCGTCACACCATCGGCAGTCGGCGTACGGCCGGCCATTGCTTCGGTTGCTCCTGGCCGGCCCAGTCGCACAGGCTGCAGCCTCTGCAGAAACCAGCAGCAGCAGCAGCTAAACTTCTATAATTGAACAACATTGAGGGACATTAATTCTGGCCAAATTGCAAATTACTCTCCCAACGCCAAGCGCGAACAGAGCAGGAACGGGCCGCCGCTCTGGTGCAATCCGAGTGGTGGCCACGGCGGCGGCGGTGGCGTCGTCCCCAATGTCTCGCCTCCTCCTCGAACATTTAGTTCTGTCCGTGTCTAGCTGACTGTGTACCTATGAATGTGTGTGTGTGTGTGTATATGTGTGTTTTGAAGAAGCCGATGAAATTTACGAGATATTTACGTACGTGGCAGAGCTGTGTCGTGTCTAACGCGTCGTTCGGTGAGGTGGCACCGGCGAGCGAGCGATCGATCGATCGAGCGATTGAAATGGCGGGAGCAAGGAGGAAAGGGGATCTAATTAAATTAATTGTTTTACTTAGACGTCAACCTTTTCTTGTTAACTAGCGCTCCGTTTAATGTTCGCAGAACATGCGAAAAAAACACCACCGTTTATTGATACTTTACGTTACAGTACGAAACGATCGGAGCTCTGCTGATATTGTTAAGTATCTCCTGCTTGGGCTGGGGGACACATGTTCCCGCGAGGAATAAACAATTGTAGGTGTTTCAAATCCCGTAAGAATATTCGTGCTGTCCTCCCAGTGGCGGACACGTTGATATCCAAACGCTGAGCCGGCGTGTTCGACAAAGCGGCCTGAGGAGATCTCGAGAAATTTGTTGTGGCTTACCTGTTCTGGTCTGAACCACTTCTCTGACAAATCATTGATCCGAGGTTAGATTCTTCGGCTACGCAGATGTGCAGATCGTTTCGAGCCAATCTCCTCAAAGTATTTGTCATTATTCATTCTATTTGAGTTATTGTTGTAATGTGTTGAATTCAACTGCAACCTTCAAAAATATATATCTTAGCCTCTCGTACGTCTACTTAACAGGGTAACAAGGCGACAACAAATCACCTGTTAACAACAAAGTAACGTTGGTCGAATGCATCGATCAACGATACGCCTCAGATAAATCTTTGCCGCCATATATATATATATATATATATATATATATATATATGGCGGTGAAGATTTATACGAGGCGAATGCACTGTTCAGATGCCATGAAATGATGTGTTGTTTATTGTATTGATTTCGTGTACATATTGTTCATTTGTCGTCGATACAAACGATGCAATATTATCAATAACTATGACAGAAACCCATTATGACAGTGTACCTGTTACGAGCGATTACTTTACCTCTCTCTCTCTCTCTCTCTCTGTTTCCCTGTTGATAAGATCGCATCCGATTTTTCTTGTGAAATCAAACCCTGTCTGCTGCGTATCCTTCTCCCTTGTCAATAACGTAATATTCTTTCTCTCTCTCTCTCGCAGCCACCATAGATCACTGCACAACCCCATCTTATTTCACAGAAAGACGTTTCATCCAACCGCAAATGCAACGAGCGGGCAGGCGGGCGGGCAGGGTGGCTGGCTGGTTCTGCTTTGACATCGCATGGATATGAAGCAACATCGCCGATTGCTTACCCTACGCCTGTTCTGGCTCACCAACCAGTCACAAGTGACCGTCAATATCACATTATCACCATGTTTGTGTAATAGGATCTAGTGTAGGACTGATACGCACTCGTGGTTGCATATCGGTATTGTCCATCTATCGAATCAATTCTTTGACGCCGCCTTTGACCACAGCGATTTTTCTACTTTGGGGACCCCCCCTCCATCGTCGGCCCTCAAAGATGTATTGTTATGTGATGACGTCTGGGTATCTCTGTTCGTCTAATCCGAGTGGATCTGTCGTTGCGACTCGGCCCGTGTCCGCTTGTGTGTGTGTGTGTGTGTGTGTGTGTGTGAATATTCACTTGTAAGTAGCTCTTCTGAAAGATGACGACCTTTACTGTCGGCGGCTAAAACAGCTGCGGAATCTCTCTCTCTCTCTATCTGCCTCCTGCCGTATCATCTCTCAGCGATGTACCTGCAACAATTAACAATGAGTCGCCATCACCGCAGTGTGGGCTCAATGCAAGTGCCCATTCACGATCGCATTCTCTCGCCATCTTCCTTAATCTCTCGGTCTGTTCGTCATTAGTACGAAAGTGCAAAAGGGGAGGATGGGATGGGATGGGTGGGGGGTGGGGGGGGAAAAGTGGATTCTCTGTTGAGACGATCCTATCCATCTGACCCTCATTTCCGTTCACCGCAAAGGATTCGCTGCGTGGTGTTAGCCAGCGAATTTTCGTGTTTCTTTTTTTTTCCTCGCTACACCGGAGCCCCGCCGCTGGTGTCGTCAGTGCCGCCGGAATCGTCTCTGAAAAAGAGTCGTCGCCGTTGTCGTTGTCGTCCGCACCGCGCCTTCCTACCACAAAATGCCAACCCGACGGCGGCATCGTTATCCCTGCTGCTGGTGCTTCTGCTGTTGCCGTTGTCGTCGTCGCCGTTGTCGCCGTGGTTGTTGTTGTTATCGATGGCGTTTGCACAGTCGATCAGTCTGTCTGTCGATTTTTAAATGGACCCCCCCTAGCACTCTCTTCCCACAGACGCAACTGAACCCGCGCTAGCGAGCAAATAATCTGACCGCCAGCAATGGAATACTCGTCGGCGTCGTCGACGACGTCAGTTAGGCCGAGGATGATGGAGAAATACAGAGGAAAAAAGCGAGAGAGAGCGAGAGAGAGAGACCGTCATCTGTCGAAGGACCTCGTCTCTTCGTGTATGCCGGTTGATCGGTGGCGGCAGCAGCAGCAGCAGCGCCGCCACATGGTCGTCATGCGGTGGCAGGGCGAAACAAACGGGCTGGTCGGGCTGTACAAAATGATCAGCCGCATCGCCGCCACGCAAAACATAGAAACATTTTTATTATTTATGATTATTGCCATCGCCGCCGTGACGCCACCAGCAACAGCCGTCACAGAGCCCTACCGGTTGGCGGCCACAACGAGGCCCAGCAGCAGCAACAGCGGTAGTTGCGGCCGCCGCATCTCAATTTTGACAGCAACAGCAGCAGCAGCAGATCGCGTGAATTCTGTTCAAGCGGCGGCGGCGGCGGCTGCCGTCACCGTGGTCACCATGCAAATAATAATAACACTAGTGCTAGGTTGGTACTGAATTCTCGTGAACCATATATATATATATAATATATATATACATATCTATATATATATATATATATATATATACATATATACACTCTCCGACACACGAATGTTGACGATCATCATCGGCAAAGGAGTAGGTGCCTTGAAGAATCGTTGATTATTAGCAGTGTTGGTAGCTGTTGCGGTGGCTTAAGTGATGGTGGATACTTCTGAATAGGATTCTCCGCCGGGCTAACGCTATATAGCGGCCCAACGACATGGGTTGACTGTGAGTGTCCGTATGTATATATATATATAAATATTAAACTTCCTATCTGTTGGCATAGCACACGGTCCTGAAACTGCTATTGTTGTCCTGTTTGTCAACTAATTGCCCCCCCCCCGGGGTTCCCCTGCAATTCTGAAACCATCGCTACCAATGCTCGAACAATACTCGGTTGCTGTTCTTCTACCAAGTGTCTGTGCCAGGTATCTGCTTCACTGATCTGCGCCGTCAGTCCAGCGTTTATTTAATTCATATCATTGTGGACCCCTCGTCCGCCTGTCTTTGGGTTCGCTTTCTCCGTTCCTCAACATTGTTTCAATACTGCCACGATTGGCATTTGTCCTCCTATTGTCAATGAGTATTATTTTTGTTGTTGTTCACGAAGCCAGGTACAAGAAAACGGTGATGGTCTCGCATACGGCCGCTCCGATCGCCTCCGTTTTAGTCGACAAAGCTATCACACTAGCCTACTATATGCAGCTCCTATGGCCCGCCCCAACTCCCTCTCTCCTAGAGCGCCGTATCAATGCATGGACTCCCCATCCGTGTTGGCGGACTCCTCAGCTCATCTTCAGCGGATCATCGTCCGCACCGACTCCCGCGTCAGCGAACGTCAGCTCTGGGCAGCACCGTCGGCTCAGTCACTTCACTATTCGTCGATCTGACGTGGCGAGAAGTATCTTCAACAAACCAACCAGCCAGCCAGCCAGCCAGCCAATGAGCTAGTGGCTGGCTGGCTAGCTTGCTCGATAGCCCGCGCTGTCGGTCAACCTCCTCTTCCTCGTAACTAATAGCCAGCGATCTATATGCTAGCTACGAGAGCTTGCTAGAGAGACTTGATTGTTTGGCCGGTTCGTCCGTCCGGCTGTCGATCGCCAACAGCCAGCCATCACAGTCATCCTCACCGAATCTCGTTGTCTGCTTGTGTGTGTCTGCCTGCCTGCCTGCCTGTGTATTTGTGCGATAGCGTGAGTGAGTGAGTAGCTTCGATCCCGGGCCGGGAACCAACCGAGTTGCTCGGCTCTGTATGCACGCACGATTTTCGCGAACAAGTAAAAGATCCCTCATGATTTATTGACAATTTTTACACATTTCGCACCGGACCTGCCTTTCCTCTCTCTCTATCCACATTCGCCAACATTCGTTGCTCCCGCTCTCTCTCTCTCTCTCTCTCTCTCTCTCTCTTCGGACGCTTTCTTGTTTCGTTGTTGTTGTTGCTGTGGTGGTGGTGTTTTTTCGCGTTCGTCGCTGATTCTTCTCTGATTTTTCGCCCATTTCTGTTTATTCGGCCTATTCTGCCGGTCGGGTCCCGGTGCGACGGCTGTGCCAAGGTACCGCGTAACACATCCACCCTGCTCGTTGTTGAGATCCCCGGGGCGGCAGACGACAGCAAAGTCGACCTTCATTTTTCGGATTTTTTTTTGATTCCTCGTTTCAATAAACCCCCGAATTCATCAACGACGCACGTGTGACAGCACGCGCGCGCTATCGCAAGATAGTCAATGACTCGTTGATTTTGAACGGCAGGGCGGCCAACTGATGAGCTTCGAGATTCTGAGTGGTCAGTCAACAAATCGGTAGCGAATAGTGTCAGAGCCGCAGTGTCAATCCACCTGTCCTTATTTCGTTCGGTTGGCCAATCTCTGGCTAGGGTAGCTAAGGGCGGCCTCCTTTTGTTCTGGATGCTCCTGTGATGATTCGTTTGAGGGGTTTCGTTCGCGCCGACTGTAGCCGCGCATATTAGATAGAAGCCTTGTAATTAATGCTCGTATTTACACCTTGAAGCGATGCTGTTCGTTGTTAATGTTCATGGGTCAATGTTGAGCCCAGGCTGCATCACTACTGCCTGCTAATAATACCATATACGCTTGGTTTATATGACAGTCCCCTCCATTTCTAACACAATTGTGGTCGAATTAATAATGTTCACTAGAGTTCACTTTTTTTTCTTGCAATTTTTCTTTTGATTGCCCATCAGCATCTTTCCTGCTCGTATCCTATTGGGTCGAAATATATATATATATATATATATATATATGTATCCCGAGAAGCTGAATATCGATAGTACACAAATGTTGCCTAGCTACACCTTAGATGTGCCCACGCTTGAAGTCCGTCTTTGATTGCTGCTGACTCATTCTTTAGTCATCGTTTTACTGGTGAAAGTGCATACGATCAAATTATGCAGCCAGTAAAATTGTTCATTACGACACGGCAAGCACAAAAGGTACGCGCTGCCCCCTCATGACAGAACTGTAAGTCGTAACTTGGACAGGTTACATTGTCGCACACACGAACACTGATTACAACACACATACATACCAGATGCCTATGTAGTATTCTAGCCTGATCGGTTGATGGCGTACGCAGATAAGTCGATAAACGGCGTCTTCGATTTTTGTTCGATGCCGTATGCCACGTTCCTTGCTTCATACTTGTCAAATTTTTCGTCCATTTCTGTTCTATGGCTGATCTTCTGTTAAAGCAGAAGTAGCGGTCTATCCCGCCAGCTCGTCCCCGGTCGCCGGTGCCGGCCACCGCCGCTGCCGCCGTGGTCGTCATTTTCGCTGCAGCAGCAGCAGCAGCAGCAACCGTAACGCATGCCGTTGACTCGTTGAAATAGTCTTGCTGTTCCCGTTGTTGCTGCTATGTAGTTCGTCAGTTCAGGCAGGTTTGTTCTTGGCCTCGGTCTCCTTCATCAGCCGCTATCATCTTGTCTCTCGGTCGCCGCCATCCTCCGCCCATTTGTTCTTTGTGTCTCTACGTGTGTATGTGTTGTTTCGGGGCTGTTAGCTGTTGCCGTTGTTATTGTTAGTGCTCGCATCTGGCCAATTAACAAGCGGATGTAATGTATTGAACAGGCCGGCTCGAACAAAACACGAAACACCCCGAATCACACCGTGTTACCGGCCGACGAATTGATGGTCGGGTGATGTTGCCAACGCCGACACAATAACAACAGCAGAATCACCAGCAGCAGCAGAAACAGCTACATGACCGACTGCATCAGGCAGCCATCGATCCTGCCGGCGATCGTCTGGCGACCAACAATTCTATAGGGCAGCGTCGGACACCCTTAATCAAGCGTTAAGTCAGAATCGAAGGGCTCAGGCCTCGCTGAGATTTATGACGGCTCACTTAAGTTCCTCGTCGACGTAATGAGTGTGTCCCGATTCAGAGAGGGCGACCCTTTAGCAACAAAAAAAAAACTTCAGATATTGAGAGAGATCCAAACCATCAGATAGCTATAAGAGGGGTAGCTTCGTAATATGCAGAGAACACACAGCTCCGGATTTTACTGGCTGAGTAATAATAGTTGGTGGGTAACAAAAAAAAGCGCTGCGCGGATATCGAGTTCCTTCCGCTGGCAGCCTTTTGTAGAAGCGTATTTTCGCTTCGTGACTCTCATGAGGGCGAGTGCACTAGAAAATTATATGAGCATAAATATAGGTACACAATGATGCTGGCGATCACATACTTAGCGAGATACGAACACACACACACAGACCTGAAACAGGTCGAGAGAAGCGGAGGATAGAACGCACATGTATAATACAATGTGAACTTTTCAAAAGTTCACGAAAATACGACTCGTTTCTCAATGCTCCCATGAAACGCAACTTGCTCGTTTAGAATCTAGTCGATCGATTGTTAACCGTTTAACCGCCCATGGCACTGGCTCACATATTATAAATCTTATAATTGTATTAGTGTAGTAGGAACAAACGAAGATGAACGCAGCAGAATAACAGCAGCAATCGGTTGACCAATTAGATTGGCAGCCTTATATCAAATTCGCTAACGCCCACGTGTATCAAACGCTCAAGTTAGCAGCGAGAGACTGACGAGCCTATGGTCGTGGTTTGCGTGGTTGTGTGTTTATGTGAACGGGCGGCGATTCCTGACACTTGTGTAGACGTATTTAGCCAGCGGACCTCCTCCTCCGCGCAGAGCTTAAGCAAGTGGCTACGGCAGAATGGCCAACGTATGATGAGTTCGAGCACCGTTCTTCATCGCTGAAACCTCAATGCCGCTGCTGCTTGATCCAGCTGGCTGAGTGGAGTGGAGTAACCCGAGTTCGACTGCGCTTACGGCTTGAAAGCGGCACTCTCAACAGCAGGATCGGCGAAGCGGCAAACGCCAACGGCGTCGGGCTCGTTCGCGACTGCTGGATAGCACCGACGAGGGTGGCCCCTGATCGATCATAATCGGCCTCATCCGCTGGGCGTTCTTTGGTTCATTCATCCGTCCATCGAGCTCTCAATCACCGCTCCTGAAAACCGACCTGTCGGCTCGTGTCGGCAGGCCAACAGAAGACAGAATCTCTCAGAAGACAGCACAGGTCGATTACCCTGAAATGTAGCGCTCACTAGGTGGTGACATATGATGAAGTGGGACGAGGAGTTCCTTGGTGACAGGAGGAACACCGCTTTTCACGACAGCAACATTTCATTTTAATAACAACGTGTTTTCAACATGATACCATATTGTGGACCTTGTCGACCTTATTTATTTACTCCACTTCAGTTGTCCCTACTACCAATTTGAGCTCGCTTGTCCAGAGCGTTTATGAGGTTATACGACTGAGGCTTGGACGGCTAAGTCTCTGGCTGTCGGAAGCCAGAGGCCGCAGGTTCGAGCCCCGCTGTGTGACATATCAGAGAGCTTAAGCATTGTAAAATTGCAGCTCATTTAGTAAACCAATAAACATTTACCATTTACATTTACCATTTACCACAAATCCGAAAAAATGTGAATCAAGCCCACAAAGAGTTGATACGCAATGCACAAGCGAGGAGGCACACGTGGTACCAAACGTATATGCTGTGTTCCGCGCCTCCGCTCGAAAGGCATCCATTTTTCGTATAGCTGCGACAAGTCACCACCAGCTAAGCTAAATCACCACCAAGGCCTGGCTATTTCTAACGAGTGGTCAAACGAAGTCAAGCTGAGCCTCAACATCGTCCCGTCTTGGCTCTGTTCGCACGTCAGCACACAATGACCGTGTTTGCGGCCGCGCGGTCCGGTGATTCTTCATATCAACTTCATCATCGCTCCAAGTTTCCCGGATAAGCCTTCCCCCCTGTCCAGTCGAAAAAACATACTTCATCCTTCGTCACCGTGCGCCGCTGCCTTCGGTGTGTTTGCGATTAGCATTTTCCAAGGGTCTCTTAGCTGAGCGGCAACCTCGCTAGCCGTTGACGTTACTCACTGTATCACTGATCGGCGTCCTGATTCCTCGGACGCGTGTGTCGAAGAAGTAAGCAGTACTTGTTGTTGTTGGTGGTCGTGGTGGTGGTGGTCGCGTTGTTGTTGTTGTTGTTGTTGTTGTTGTTATTGTTATTGTTATTGTTATTGTTATTGTTGTTGTTGTTGTTGTTGTTGTTGTTGTTGTTGTTGAGATGAGAAGGAGACCACATCTCGTTTGTCGACCCGACCGTGTCTCCTCCTGTTTCCACTCAGCCCGAGTGGTATTACATTAGGCTCGAGGTACACCTGTATGATTGCAAACGACAGCACACGCTGGTGATGTTCGCCCTCCTCAGGCATCAACTGCTGCTACTGCTGCTGTTGTCGACCGGCTCTCCGGCTCTCCGTCACAACTGATGCCTCATCGTAGTGCTAGTGTTATAGTTGTAGTGGTTGTCGGAAGAAAAGAATGACGCGGACAGAAACTGCTATGGAAAAAAATTAGCACTACCAGCAGCAATTGTAGCAAGGGTAGGCTAACGCCACGGCAGTGCCAGTGTTACTTGCCACTGCAACCGTTCATCGTAGGGGATGCAGCCGCGTTCCACTCGTTCGTCACTCAGTCAGAGTCAACCGAACGATGCGTCTGATATTCTTTCTCTTCTCCGCCTCGCCCCGCAATGTACTCCTCATCTGTCTTCATGATCTGAATGATAGAATGCATTGCGGGGCTGGACGCGAAGCTCGGCGACGAGACAGACCCCTTGAAAAAAAACCACTCATCGTTGTTTCCAGTGTAAATGTGTTTTGCCGCTTAACGTCATCAGATACGCGCGCGTGTGTGTGTGTGTTTCAGCGCGTTTCCTGCTCTGCACGCGTTCTGCAAGCAGCGCAAACACACGCATCGATCTGGACGTCCCACGGTGGAGACAACTACGCCGGTGGCCTTTTCGCTGCTCGGACGTCGACACACGACGTTGTGCCATTTGGCGTGGCAGGGGCCTAGCGTCCGGTCGGCGACTGCCTCATTCCTCCTCGTCTCTGTCTGTCGGCTGTCATCCATCAATCTATCCTGTTCACGATTCAGAGGGTGCTCGTCAAAGTTGAACACTAAAATGGATAAAGAAGGGCTAAGCTCGACCGCGTGCCGGCGACGGCAAATGCAGAAGCTCCAGAAGCAAACGGCAACGAAATGACATGCAACAACAACAACAACAATAACGAAAAACGACGATTATAATGATGATGATGATGATACCGACATCAACAGCATCCCGCTGCTGAAGGAAACAGTGGGCAGGG
Source organism: Stratiolaelaps scimitus (assembly GCA_019614645.1). Lineage (NCBI taxonomy): Eukaryota > Metazoa > Arthropoda > Arachnida > Mesostigmata > Laelapidae > Stratiolaelaps > Stratiolaelaps scimitus. Next base: position 448,999 of record JABWDB010000079.1, read on the forward strand.
TTTCGTCTTTTGGTTAGTGATTAGCACACTTTAAAACTCATCACGGAAGGACCACCAAAGGCCACCATGGTATATGATACAGTGACCACCTGGGCAGCATTTAATGTGGTCTATTCATTTTCACTAAACGTATCATAGCAAGTGAATTGTGGCTGAAATACAAACGGTTGCTATTTCATGTTGCCTTTTTAACTACAACATTGGACGATAGAATATATATATATATATATATATAGGATTTGGCCGCCGTCAACTTAATTTCGAAGCATCCACAGTTCACACCTGGAAGCCAGACAATGCATCAAGTCTGGACGCTTCCACTGCTCGTGTAATCATGTTCATCATGAAAACAGCCGCATGGGTCGCTTACATGATTGAAACGAAGCAGAGTTTTGAATCCAGCAATCGTTATTTTGTTACCAATATAGGCTGAGTATTGTTGCAGTGACACCACGAATGAAAGCTGTGTAATACCTGCTGATTACTCGGATGAAAACGACGAAACCCTGAAAGGGAATCCTGTCGAGAGCCTCCTGAGATAGATGAACAGTTTCGCCACGATATTTTGCCATTACGATTATGACGGTGATAAATTTCGATAATTTCACAGTAAAAATGTCCCTGTTCAAAATGACAGCAGCCGGCATGCTCTACTTTTATACATTGATCAGTAGTAATCCCATGAAAGGGCTGCTCGAGGGGTGCCACGTGCCAGCTATAATGCCTAATCATTTAGTAGACTACAGCATATATGTATAGAGGTTCCGCGTTGCGCCATAGAATAAAATGCACTTCGCTTCAGAATCGAGCAAATGAGCAAACCATACAAACTAGGAAACTACCATGAGACTACACAGTAATGTTATTTAGCATAACTGCCAAATGGTACTAATGCAGTAGTAATAATAATAAGAATAACTAGCAGACAACTCGCCCTTATCAAAACACTCCATAATATTTTGTTCAACCGCTCCATACTGTTGTCATCGTGCTAAGGGGTCCGACACAGGATCGCCGACCGACCGTTCGTTGTGGCCATCGATCGTTCTGTCATACTTGTTCTTGTTCTAGCACTACACGCTGCTTTAAACGCGTAGTTCTACAGAAGAACAAGGTGACACTATATATATATATGTATAACTAGCGCAAATGTGCCCCATACACTACACCCGCAGGGCAACCGGGTAGCGGGGTGTGTACGCGGTGTATCCTCCGTGCGATCGGACCGTACGCGATCGGACGGTGTTGATCTTCTTCACCTTCGTTCGAAAACCTACGGGTGGTCCGCGCTAGCTGAGCTGAGCTGCTATTGATGATGAAGCACTGTTCGTTAGGATTAAGTAAGGCGAAGTTGATGAGCTAGCGGACCGTCGCTAGTGATGGAAGACACGATGGGTACAGGTTCGCCCGCCGTCACAGCCATCGGGCCGGCCGGCCGGCCACCACAAACGGCCACGATCGCGCACACTCGCGATGGCCGCACCGTCCCTGGCAGTGGCCCGGCCAGTGGCCTGCAACGAGAAGGGAAAGAAAACAGCGACGGTGACGAGCAGCGGTGATCGCTGATTGTGGATATCCACAGCCAAGCCGCTGGCCCGTAACACCTGCGCGCGGAACTCACGACGCCGACCAGCAGCAGCAGCGGAGGAGGAGGAGGAGGAGGATAAGCAGCAGCAGGAGCAGGAGCAGCACAACAGCGATGAGGCAATCCTTAGCTATCCCTTATTGGCAAGCTTCCTCAGCACACGCACGCCTGGCCGTCGGCGTCTTCGGCCACCAGCGTTCACCTACACTCGGGCGGCTGTGTACGTCGGCATTGAATCTACACCGAACTCCCACATAACAAAATATGTACATTACAAGATATTCGATTACGGATACGACAACTATGCGTATGTGTATTACAGATGCCACAAGCAGCGACTGTCAGTGGCTATCAACGGCAGCCCGCCTTGCCAGCTAAAGATAGGCCGGCTACATCTGTCCGACACTATTTATATCTCGAGAGAATTGAGCTGAAATGGAAATTTCGTCAAAGGAATAACCCATTGGCGGGATCGGTAACCCGTGGCGTACGCTTCGTCGGTTGGCTCCTCGGACGACCGACATCGTGGCCCCGTATCATCGTCCTGCTCCTCTCGTTCTCTCACTGGCTCGCTCATTCGATATATTCCTTAGCCTGGCCGATCTTTCCCATCCGCTGATGAAGTCGTCCAGCGAATCGTATTGTTTATCATCGCCGCGTTCGACCGAAGGCTGCTCGCCCGCCTGCTGCCGGCTTGCTGGGCCCGCGCGAATGGGACTGATGGGGACTGCGAGCAATAAGGTCTTCGGAACTCGGGGGTATCGCAAAAGGCAACGGGGGCCGGCTGTCGACCGGGGGGACAGATACAGGCAGCACTGTATCTAGTAACAATTGATGACATTGGGCATCGTCCATTTCCTCAGCATAATCTGCTTCTCTCCTTCCTGGCGTAGGCTGCCACTGGCTCAGGGCTTCCTCTCGGCGCGGCGCAAGCCTCCTTCGCGTTCGTCTTCCCCCTTACCCATCCATGATCAGCTGAGCGTGTCGTCCGTTTCATTTGGAACCCGATCCCGAGCTTCTCCATGATCCTCAATGTCCTCCACCAGCAGCAGCAGCAGCAGCAAAGGCGACTGCCCACGCTGCAGCTAAGAAGGCGACATCAGGCAACGGCAGGCAACGGTAGCAGCCGAGGCCAGCAGCCTCTGCCACCGTCACCAGGCTGGTGCTACACTTGCCAGGCAGAACAACTTCCACCACCACCACGACCACCACCGCCGCCACCACCGCCAACACTACCACATTCACAGCCAGAACCGCATTGGTTGCTGCATTGCTCGAACCAACTCTACACTGCCCAGTTCGCAAAGACAAGATGGCATAGCCATACCGAGTCGTCCGCGCGACTCGATATGTTGTCCGTGATGCTGCCCGCCACTGCACTGCGTGGGGAACTGGTGGCGGCACCAGCGGCAGTGGAAGCCGTAGTGGTGGTTGTGTTTTCGATATGTTTTCTGCCTGCCTGCTCGCCCTGACCTGATGTGGCTCTGCGAGAGTCTCCTTGTGACTTGCTGGCTAACTGCCTGGGTGGGTGGAAGTATGTGTGCGCCACTCTGCGCCTGTGCACCGATGGTGTATGAACGTTGCTTCTGCCGCCGCTGCTGCTGCCGCCGCCGCCGCCGTCGCTGTTTCTGTGTCCTGGCATGTCGAATGACTCTGACTATATGTCTCCTGAGTGCCAGGATGCTGTCCGGGTCTAGTCCTTCTTTTTCTACATATATAGGTGTATATATATATATGTACATACATCCACACATCTGTATGGCCTATCCGAGAACGCTACCCAATACTGCTAGTCGCCGTATGGCTGGCTCCATTACCACGACCGACCATACACTGTGCCATTGCTAGCTACAGCCGGCTGCTGTTACCGCTGCTGGCGAGTGAGAAACGAACGGGGGAGAATCGAAATAGCCGTCTGCCGCGCCTGGTCACCACCGCCGCCGCCGCCACCGCCGCCACCGCCGCCGCCGCCGCCGCCACCGCAGCAGCAGCAGCAGCAGCGGCCACGACCGTAGCGATCGCAGAAGCCGCTGCTAAGGAAGGCTGCTCTGGCGGCTAGACATCTTGCAGCAAATCAGCTGTTAGCGATATATTGCCCATGTCCCCCCAAGGTTCATATCGCCGCTACAGAGCGTTGGTGACTGAAGGCAGCGCGGGGCGAGCGCGAGATGTCATCATCGTTCAGTCGTTGCCATCGTCGTTGCCTGGCTGACTGGCCGGTCGTCATCACCACCCATTAATGGGGTAAGGGGCGAGACGGAGATGAGCAGAGGCGGCTGCCATACCCCTCAATGGCCAGCACCCCCGTCCAGGCCCACTGATGTCCATGTGAGATGAAGGTTAGCTTTGATCCAACACGTCCCTTTCCTATGGTCAGTCACCACCATCACTCTGTCTGTACCGACTCCATAGGTGTCCGCCTACGATCCAATAAGTCCCCGTTTGACAATCGCGGCTACGTTCGGTGACCGCCTTCGGAAGTCTACCAACAGCCTAATCTATCGCCTAATCCGACCCTGCCTAATGGGCATTAACGAAGCCTCTTTACATCCTCGACCGTGTGCGTGTGGAGGATATCTCCTGTCGAGAACGAGGATGTCGCCGGCACAGCAATGTCCCGTGCTCGCTTCGACTGAAAAGTTGACCAATGTATCGCGTCTGCTTCTGTATTACACGACGTACGAACACAGATCTCATGGTGCTGCCGATTGGCGGCGATGAGATCGCTGGCGATGATGGTGTTAGCAGCGGCGTCACGCAGTTGCATGACGCCCCAGGCTGCTCCGGGCCATCCAACCACTATCAGCGCATCGTTTCCCGGTAATGTGACGTGTGTCTGTGTGTCGTATGTGAATGTGTGTGTCTGGGTGACTGACGGACGGCCCATTGTACTCGTCAATATGACAACGGCAGGCCACATCACTTACATACATACACCACCGCTACCACTAATAGCAGTGGTTCTGCTGCTGCTGTTGCTGCTGCTGTTGCCAGTGATACTGCAGCACAGATACTGATCATAATAATAGTCGTCAACGACGACACGATGAGATACGGGAGCGGGTAGTTAGCTAATGCCTCATTAACGCGACGCCATTTGTCGTGTAAGTCGCTCAGCCGCCAATGGATCCGATAGAGAGAGAGATAGAGAGAGAGAGAAAATAAAAGCAGTCCGTCGTCTAACGGCTGCACGATATCTAAATATATTTCGTACGTCTATGAGGATCAGTACCAACGTACGGCCACCATTTCCACTGGCCACTGGGGTAAGGCACATTGTAGTACAGTTCATTTAGAGACTGTCCACAGTTAGTCCAAATTAAACAGTGGAGAACAGTGGAGAGAGAGAGAGGTTGTGTTCTCAATGCAGTTAAGCTCTCAACAGCTGTACACAAGTTCCATTTGCCGATGGAACTTGTATAGGCATTGGGAACCGCTCGTCGGCAAAATTCGCCATATTGTCAATGGCAAATAGTGAATTTTGGTTTAGTAAGGTCACCTCGGCCATACCGACAGCTCGAAGCGGCGATACGACCCTCTTTTATCGCTTTTTTTTCAAAAAGGGGGTACAATGATACAAATTTCTGCTAATTATACCAGGCTAAGTTAATTATATCCAAGAGAACTACCAAATATCAGCTGGTGAATATATAATAGCCAGGCATCTAAGACTACAGTTAAAGCAGATGCTAGTTTCAGTTATAGGGATAAATGAGCATCCGAGATTCCTCAAACATCATATGTATGTGTGTACTTTGGTACTTTGGTGTTGTGTGTACTTTGTAACTTGTGTTGTACTTTGGTGTACTTTGGTTGTACTTGGATGTACTTTGGTAACATACGGTGCAAATATTCCCATAACATCATTTATCATTGTCAATTTTGATTTTGCCTGCAGTGATCACCCGTGCAGGCGTTAGCGCAAAATGATCTCGAGAGTCGGCCAAAATGATCCAACAGATTCGTGTCAACTATTAGTAGTAGTGCGGTGTTTGGTTCAGCCGCCTCATAGGGATGTTGTCATCGCTAAGAATGGTTAGGCATCGGTATTTCGAAGATAGGCCACCGATCAAAAGCGAACCTCGATTCGAATTATTGGTTCAACCCATCGTGTAATGGGAGAGCGTTGTCTAAGACTTTAAATAAATACCAATAAATTCGGGATTAAACTGAATGTAATAGTCCGCCCTCCTGTCGTACCTCTCCTGTTCATGGTGGCGTCGGGTGAACTAGTGGTATCTTCTGGCCTGATCAGCCACGAAGACACCCGTAGCAATGAGAAGATGTTTGACCTCAGCTTAGGGCTGGCTGTTCGAGGGAACGACTCCCTCAGAGGTACGAGGTGTGTCCTCCTTCAGCGAGGACTGCACCGAGATTAAAACTGGTTTGCAGCTGTCGTGAGTCAGGCTGCCGCCTGCAAATCTATACAAACAGCTCAGAAAACAGCTCGAGACAGTCTAAATAACTATAGATTGTTTGTTTGTCCAGAAATCAAGGGCACCGAAACAGGAAACCTTTGTGCTACGGTTTTGAGATGTTTGTGATAAACAATTTAAGATACTATACAACAATGCTAAGCTGTATCGTGTCGCGTAAGGGTTAAGTATATATCAAGTGGCAACGCGCGGGGCGTCTGCAAAGTCGCTCTGAATCGGTGGAGCGATAGAGCGGGCAAATTTGAAAACCGGATATCCTACCTTGCCTTAAACCGCAGTCTCCTCTTAGCCCTTAAGGATCAACTAAAAAAATTAGCGTCATGAAACTTATGGGAAAATCGAGCTGAGTTTGGATCGTGTAGCGCTGTCTTTTTGTCACATCGACTGGGCCTATTACAAAGGTAACCCTAACGAAACAGCTCGAAACGGCGAATACAATCTTCGACACGGTACTCGCCCAAGACCCAAACGTGGCCCCTACCCCGTTCAACACTTTTGAGCAGCAACCTCAAGTGAAATGCTCACACTCGAAAGCACGATCTGACATACATTGAGAGAGATAATCACTAAAAGATCATTTATTTTGTTGCTTAATTGAATCTAGGAATTCCGAACATCTCGTTGATCATCATCGTTATCTCCACCACGACCACCACCACCCCCAGCAGCAGCAGCAGCAGCAGCAGCATTTCGGTTGTGTCGTCGTCGTCCTCGTGTGCCTGGCCTTTTCTTTACCTCTCGAGATTGTCCTGACTTTGACAGGCCCAACGGTGTAGTGTCACCAGTCAGGCGAGATTTTGCTCCTATGCTCTCTCGTTCGCTGAGTCCCTCTTTTCTGTTCAGTATGCCTGGTAATTTTCGGTCGACACCACCACCACCACTACTACTGCACTCTGTGGCACTCAGCGTCTCTGGCGGCGGCAGTGACTGCGACGAAGGCAGCATTGCCGCTGTCGTCGTCGTCATCGTAAGCACCTTCATCACGGCCGGCCGAATAACTTTCCAATCGTGTTATCCTGATAATAATCTGCAAACATCATTTACACAACTGAGCTCACTCCCCCACACACACAAATACAGACAAACTCGCGCAGACGCACCGACACCACACCGATGTTGTAGGGAACAGTGGCCGGTGTTGACAGAGGTTCCATGTCTCGTTTTTCGCGGCTCTCCTTCGTGCCTTCTTGCCTGAACCCCCAAGTGCTCTCGCGGGGGTGGCAGGACAATCCGATCGAGGAGCAGATTCCTTTCGCCGACTCATCCTGTCCAGGACAAGTGCTGTAGACCCACCGCACGCTCGGTGAGGACTTCGTCTCGCTGTTGTCGTGGGGGGGCGGGGGCGGCGGGGGCGGCGGAGATTGGTAGTCCTGGGGGCTAACAAGCCTCCAACGCGGCCATGAATCGGCCGGTGTATCGCAGCCAGCCACAGGCAGCGGCACCCGAACCCCCGACCCCCCCCCCCTTCCCCCCCGGGCGGTGCTGCGGCCGCGGCTCTGATAACGAATGGTAGATAATACAAAAATGGTTATGATTTATTCGGTAAATCTCGGAAGAAGCTGAACTCGAGAGGTGCTGGCGTTTCGTTCGATCGCTCTATCTTTTGTGCTCTCTATTCCTCTAACCATTGCTCGCCTTTCTTCCTTCAGCCGCAGACGATGCACAACACTTACCGAGACCAGCTCGCAAGCGAATAAATGAGAGGAACAACGCTCCGAGCACCGTTCGCGGCACTCACCAATGGGGGTGAGCAGCACCACCTCCAGCAAACCAGTGCAGCCACTGTTCCGCCCATCCTCGCCCCCCGGCAGCCTCGACTCGATGTTCCCTTCTACAGCTCTTGCACGTTTGGGTGCCGCTGAGGAGAGCCGCTCGGCTGAGCGGCCAACGCGCTCACTCGACATTTTCTTCTTGTGTTTCACTCTATCTCTCATTTTGACTTTATCTTCTTTTTCCCTTAGTTCTTCCCTCATCCTGGATGCTGTTTGCTCCACATGATCTTATCCATATTTGCCTTCGTGCCGGTGTGCGGCACCGCTGCGTTCGCCTCACGCTTGACTTAGCGCTCTCAGCGTGGATAGGCCGGATGCCACGTGCACCATTTGCGGTACGCCACGGGCCGATCTGTGATCAAGATCGATTTACTTAACCTCCTCGAACATGTTCGCCTCGGCGATTAGCGATGACTTGCCTCAGCTGTCTCCTTCTGGATTCGTTGCTCCTCTATACGCCTCCTGTCATCAGTTGTTCCTCGTACGTTATGTTTCCGAAGACTGTCCCGAAAATCCGAAGGCTATACCTAGGCAATTTTTGGTGTTCTCAGAGTGATTCTTGAGTGATTCCAACTTAGCGGGAGCACATTTCTATTAATAGAGAGATTGTGCCTAATTGAAGCCCACTTCAGCTTTTTAATGAGCGAAATTTAAATTAGTAACGACTAATTATCGACATATATCCAGTTATCCGTAGGCTTATGATATATCTCGTCCGCTCTCATTGCTCACACTGGCCGTGGTAGTTCATCTCGAATTTGAATCATACATGTCGTCCCTGCTGTACAGGGCCTGCAATGCGCAGTGATTTACAGCCCAACAGAACGAATTGAGCCAGATAACGCGGGGTGGGGGTGTGCCAAAAGTAGACCAACCAAAACAATCGAGGAGATCCCGAGACGACAAGCAGAACAATACCAGCATCACCTCCGAGATCTGAACAGCATTCCCGGACCCGGAGCAGTCAGTGGCGGTGCTCAAGAGCAACGTCCCACTCCTCAGCTCACATCCTCATAGCCATTCCCTGTTCCCCTGCTTCAGTCACCCTCTCTGTCTCTGCCTGCGCAGCCAGAAGTATCACGCCAGCAGGGCACGGCCTGGACGATCGCGTACAGCCCAACGCAAGGCAGCCTGCGGTAGGAACAGCAAGGAGCGTCATCGTTACCATAGAGGGCACTGTAGTGAACGGGTGCCCGGCCGCCCCGTCAGCTGACAGCACTAGCGACCAGCACCAACGACAGGACTGCGCCACCCTCCACTGCTCCCCCTGCTCCACTCCCTCGGACTCCCACCAGAGTAGGCGCGAATTCCCAGATTAAACATAAATATGTTTATTTATTTGCTGTCCGCTCTATGCGGCGTCTGTGTATCTGTGAGCGCTTGTGTCTGTCGGCCCGCGTGTGTATGTGTGTGAACTGTTAACATCGCAGCATGTTTGAATGTGGACGGTTCGTGTATTTCGAGGATAGCCTGTGTGGTAGCGTGTATAGCAAATAGCGGCGTTTCTACGACCATTTCGCTTTTCGTACTCGGTACACCGATACCCTGCTCTCCGATGGGCGCTATGGCTATCCCCGAAGCCAGAGCAGGCGTTGCTGCTGTTGCAACTGCATCAGGTCGTCGACGAAGCTGCAAAGCCTTGCGCTCCTCACGCGCCCTCGATGGGGAAGCGCCCAACCCGGAGGGGAGTAGCTAGTGGTAACTTTATTGCGGCCAGAGCAGAGCCCAATGAATGAGGCAAGGATGAATCAGAAGACGACTGAATCCTCTCTCATTGACTGCAGACACACTACACATACACGTACATAGATAGGTACATATGTGGGTGGGCCGCTGACTGTGTGAGCTTAAGCGGGAATCTGCAGATATACATATATATATATATATATATATATATATATATATATATGTATATATATATATATATATATATATATATATATATATATATATATATATATATATACATATATATATCTTGGCTGCACGCCGTAAGGCGAGGTTGATATGCCACTTATTTATAACCGGCAAGCAGCCAAAGACACTTTGGCAGATCGCCCCCACATTGGAATGGCAAGCGGCAAATGCGACATCATGTGCAGGCTTAAGTTCGAGCAGAAGTCGGACGCAGATACGAACACCACAACCTCGAAGTCATACACACTCACACAGAGTCACCCACATATCGACGAGTTCTTACGACTGCAAGGCGGCAGCATAAGCAGCAGCAGCAGCAATCGAGCCACACATCAATGTCCTGTTGGCTCGCTTTTCTGACCAGAGCTCTCACAGAGTTCTGACTCCAATCCAGATCCTGACTTCCCCACCGAAGTCCCTCCTGTCATCCAGCAAACTCACGCTGATCATAAAATTCACTAATTTTCAACGTGACAACTTTTAGTGTTGTTGCTGTTGCTGCCGCGTTTACTACAGCGGTCTGTAGCTACTCGTGGAAGCCAGCACCCAGCTATACCATCATAGCCAGCTATCGAGCTCCAGGATACCTCTCCAAGAAAAGCAAAAGCAGTCATAATTAACTCGAAGACGGCCCTATGTCGTGCGCACTTTCAGGTGTAGAATTGCCTGAATCGCCCTCATGACTTGGACTCTTCCCTGTATATATATATATATTATATATATATATAGGTTACGGCCATCGAGGCATACTGCATATTGTATACACTACAATTGGCAAGTGGATAGATGCAATTCAACAGTGAAGAAAGTCACTTGGAGCTTTGGCGAGCACGAAATCTACTAACCGAGTCCCCTTGGTAATCAATTACATTTCAGTCTCCTTTGTTAGACACCCTAGTTACCACGTACCTATAATTGATCTATATGTACGTGGTAACTAGGGTATAATTATTATTGTCACATCCTTGTCAAAAATATTCAATGTCAAATAAATGTTCCCGGCGTAACAAATGCCTCAAAGAAGGTCATAATTTATCGCTTGTGAGACTATTGAACAAAAGTGCTACCTCTCTCACGCCTTGCATTATCTATAACCGATGATACAGAAAAGGGCTGATCCTCTTGTTCTGGCTATGTCGTCAGTGTTAGTTACGTCTCATTGTTGCTATCACTTCACAACCTTCATAGCGTTTTACTTCGTCGATTTATGCTGCCATCATCATTCTTTTTCCTTTTGAGAAGGAGGAAATTTCCCCTCAGTATCCAAGAGGTGGTAACTCGCTATGCCTTAACTGATCGCTTCTATTCAATGGTTCTCCCAACAGACAATATCGAATGACAACGAATTTCCCGTCAAAAATGATGGGGTCCCCACAATGATCTGATGACGACCTCTGGTCTCTCTCGCTGCGTTGACCACCTTTGTTCAGTCTTTGTTAGCTCCTGCTCGCGGTCCTCACTTCATGATATCCATGCATCTATATTTGTCCTACTCAACACGGCGCTAGCATTCGTCCTTCGTTGACGGCGTTCGCTCGTATCATCATCGTATCAGGCTTTCGTACGACGGCGGCAGCAGCAGCAACCGCAGTAGTCGTGAGTGTAGCGCAGCAATGTTTACTTCCCTCTGTCTCCCACTCTCCATCTCTCTCTCAGCTCTCTGGCGTCACGTCTCCTTCGACGCGACGGCGAGTGGTCGCTTCTCGGACGGCCCTCGACTGACGACGGCATCAAACAACGAACATTAGAGTCGACAGGCCGCCAGCCAGCTCAGGCTTGCTGCTCTTCATCCGCCGGCTTCCTCCAGCTCGTTGCTGCCCGCGCAGCGTTCGACCACGACTCACTTGGCTGCAACTGCGGCGAGCCGGCTGACTCGACATCGGCTGGCCGATTCGCGCACTGCTTCGAATTTTCGCCGGCCGTTCAGTTGTTCGTCGCCGTCGTCGTTTTGTACCGGTATACCGAGAGACGGTTTCGCTTCGGTCAGTCGAATCTGGCCGCCGCAGCAGAGGCCGCCGTCGCTGCCGCTGTCGCCGCTGTTAAAGCAACGGCACCAACAAGAGCAGAACGACGACGGTCCACGGACGCCACCGCCACCACCTCCTGTCCTATCCATGCTTCATTCGCGCTGGTCTTCGTACGAGGCCGTGTGTAGAGAAGTCGATGGGGTGAGTGTGTTCATTTGTATGTGAATCTCTGTATGGCTGTGTGCGAATGTCTCGGTGTACCCATCCGTCCATCTATCTGTCTGTCTGATGTGAGATGGTTGTTGTTGGTGCTGCGGCTGCTGCTGCTGCTGCGAGTACCAGCTTCACTTGTGTCGATGCTGTGGATGGCGCGGCGAGCGATCTATTCGCCGAACGGATCCCTCTCGGCTGAATATTTCGCTTCAAAAATCATAAATCAATTTTGATATATAACTTAAACGTCATATCTCGACGTTTAATTCTGACGAGTGTCGTGGAGCGGGTGAAGCGACTCGCCAACGAGAGATTATTCGACGGACCTCGATGAAGCGGATGATTGGATAAGTAGCGCTTGAGTAAGGCCCATCACATTGTGCTGCGTTTTTGTTTTATTTCGACATTATTTCCATATTATTATTATTACTACAATAAAAGTGCGTATTAGATTTTCAAACATGACTTTGATCACATACGGATTGGAATAAGTAAATATATATATATATATATATATAGCTCTGGCTGTGAATTAACCTATGTCCTGGGAGGAGCCTTCGAGATTGAGCAACACCCTTCTTGCTGACTGGTGCTCGTCGCGTAAAAGCGCCCGCAACCAAAAAACTGATGATGTTGACGATAATGATAATAAACGAAAGACAGACAGTGGTAAGTGAGAACAGAGAACACTTATCAATAAGTACTACAATGAATTACGTCCACAACTGTATACAAAGTAATAAGTAAACGCACACCGATGCTTAACTATATTCATGGATCGCTTGAACGGTCGAACGTGGGTTAAGTCCAGCTGAATCAAAAGACCTGGGAACATGGAACACTGTTCCATGAACGTCGTGTGGTCACCCCTCCTCAACATCATGTATAACGACGCTCTCTCTCTCTCTCTCTCTGACTTGGTTACAAAACAGAAATTCACACCGCTCGCAATTACCAGATAAAGTGTCAGCTATCCAGCTTCCCGAAAGTGGAACTATTTCGCTCCGATGGATATTCAGTTGGCTGCGCGGCGTTTATTTTATGAATCAGTAATCTGTCTCGACACGCTAAAAATGTATATATTTAACATTTAATTAGGTCCAAGTCAACATTGCCTTGTTAGTAGATGTATAATACATATATGTGGAGATGGTGGAATTGCTCATTATATTATAGATATCGGTGGCTCATCTATTGTTGTCTTAGCTTGTATCATCTGAGACAATTCTGTGAAGTTAGAACCAATTAGTACAGATACTTTTTGTGTTGGATTTGTGTGAATTGTTATTACGGTTGCAAGAAAAAATTCCAAAATTTGTAAGTCATTATATGGCTTCGTCAAAGTGTGTAAATATGTGTGCATATGGTATGACATTGTACGAAATCTGCCGCCTTATGAGACAACAGCGTTGGTATACTACCCAGTAGACCGTGTACCCCATGACATCCTGCCATAAAAGAGAACTTTCGAATAACAGGAATATCATCGATAAAAATATTAACATACGTCTAATTCATATAACGGCTCGTGTGCTTTTAAATCACGATCTGCAAGATCTCACAAGCTGCTTTTATTCATATGATACGTCGGAAAGTGACGATAATTTGTCGCACATGAGATCTTACATGGTCATATCACTATCATCTCTGAGTATACCCAGACCTTTACTTGTAAAATATTTTCTCTTCACACGATCTGTTGAAGCAAATGTCAACGTGTACACACTTAAACAAAGGACATATATAGACAAAACCCGGACAAATTTCACACATTTCGAAAGGACACGCACGTAGAGATATTAAGTCAAGTATCACTGTCAACGATGCACGTTTCGGTCTTTCAAGTCACCGGCGGCTATCATCTCCACCGATCTGTAGAGATTGCACGTCGATGCACGCAGACACAGCGTGTTGTTGCTATCACGCAAGCCTATTAGGTATAGAACAAAAAAACGTAGGCAAACTGCCATAGAAACTCAATATATAAAGTATTGCAAGCGAATCTCAACTTCGCGTAGGGTGTCGACGCATGTGACCCGACGAACAAGTTTCGCTCGACCGTTTATCTTTACACCCTACTTTACATCGATATCTCTATGACGGGCTGTGTAACAGTTCCCAACGCTACAGCGTTGGACGCGACTTTCCGAACACCCCGTATACGTATGAAGCAGGTGATGAGGCCGTCATATTCCGCTTCACCCCGTGTGAAACATGAGAGGGCCGGCTGTCAATCGTTGATGGCTTCTGAGATTCATTAAAAATTTCAGTGAGAAATTTGTTGCTTGTTTTATTTGGCCGCCGTGCGATCGCCCAGCGGCATCGGCGGCGTGTTGCTCGGTTACGGCCGTCGACGAATCGTTTTCGCTCCCTCCAGCTCTCTCTCTCTTTCTCTCTCGATTTTTATTTCTCTTCTTCTTTTTCTTCTTCTTCTTGGTTCGCTTTTTTTAGAGTTGTGCCCGTCGCCCGGTCAGCTCTATACGCTATACGCGCATTCATCCATCCATTCGTTCATTCGTTCGTCGATCCTGGTCTCTGCACCACCTCGCGCCACTTCGTTAGACAATCCCCGTTCAAAGATATAATACTCAGCCAAGAGATGAAAGGATCGCTTGCGTTGCCTCCGACTGCTCTATCCAGCAGCGGCTACGATGGGTCGATGCTGACCAGCGATTCGACTGATGATCGGACGGACACACGCACCGATCTGGCTGATCCGGAGAACTGGGGGTTAGCTTCAGCATTAACGCGCGCAGACGTACTCGTCTTAGAAAATGGGCCGAGGTGGAGCAGGGAAGTGGCTGTGAGAGAGACAGAGAGAGAGAGAGACGAGCTCGTGTTCTCTCTCTCTCTCTCTTTCTCCCAACCTGTTCGCTCTGTGCTACTGCTCAATGGAGCGCTGATCTCTGGGGGTAACGCGTGCGTCTATGTTGGCCCGGCCACGGTAACGACTAGCGCCGATAGTCGGGGCAAGCAGGACAACAAAACATTTAGAGGAACGCCCTTCATCGAATGCGCACGCACTGCATCAGGGGAGGACTGATCGTATCGCGGAGTAGCACCCAGTCGATAACGGGTGGCACAGAAGTGTAGAAAGCAGAAAAGAAAAGAAAAATAGCACAGCACAGCGATAATAACTACAGACAGCACAACAGCAGAAATGTTAACATTCAGAGAAACAGAGCATCGAAAAAAAATTTATGAAGAAAAACTATGGTCTAATTGCAAACAGCTTCATATCAAGATAAAGCTGTGCTCAGTGTCAATACCATAGCTAATATCGACATCTGGGCTGATCCAGATCGCATCGATAATGCGTTCACAAAATTGTACGATGGGCATTGCTCAGGCAACCGCAACGAATCATGCTAAAATATATATATATATATATACATATTTTTCTTTTGAAGTTGGTAGAATTAGCAGTCTCAACGTTAAATAAATTAACGACGCCACCGGTGTCCATTTGCGTGTCCATTAATTAAGTTGGATTGTACCATGTTTAGGAATATACTAACATACTGGATCTATCCTGTGTATATGACGTAAGACGACTTAAGGCGAATTTTGGGTCAGGCAATCATCTTACGAAGAAGTCAAAGCGAACTCTACCTAGATACTTATTTAAATGACGGAAACATTATATCCGTTTAGGTGCAAACGGTTTCACTGAAAAAATATAAAATCGATTCTAGATCTGCTGACTTCAGAGCAATGTTTAATGGTCTGGACCAACTGCCATAACGACGATATATGGAAAATCACATAGAAGCATATGCAGGCGGGCCTACTAACTGCCTAATAGTTCATTCATCTCGATCGAGCAGTTATAAATGATAATCACAATAATACTATGAGACTTGCAGCGATCTCCCCACGGTATCCACCTCTGTATTCGGCGCCACTAAGAAGGTGACCCACTCATTTCAAAGGAAATTCATTCGAATACCACTCAAACCGGATACGAGTAGAAAAATGTGTGTCTAATCTGACTGAGTCCTTCAGCGGTCGACGCCGAAGACAGAAGCGAAGGGTGGCAAAGGTGATGGCAGTGATCGGTGAAAGTGGTCAATGCGCATACCACTCCCGAGCTTCCCCTTTTCCTGCTTGAAATAATCCCTCATAGTTCTCAGTGGACCGTCCTAGCCCGTTCCTTTGGATGACTGAACTGGCGGACGACCATTGACTCGGTGATGTCCATCCGACCAAGACAGATTTTCGAAGCGGGACAAGTCTGTGGGACGAGGAGGACACCGCCCAGGAGAATACTGCGAGAGAAGACAAAGGCGGACAGGAAATGAGTCCACGGCCTTTAACTCGTCGGTCGTTGAGCAAGCAGCAAGCGGCGGGTGGTGGCGGCTCCAGCAGCATCATCAGCAGTAGCAGCAGCGGCAATAGCAGCAGCAGCAGCGAAAAGCAGGACGGGGATAAATTGTGACACTTTTGACTTTTCACACTCGACTAAGTCGACCAGACTCTTGATTTTAACAGACTGAACAAGCCGAGTATGAGTATGTTCACCCGACGCCATCCTTTTCTGCCCCCGACGGCTCAACTACGTCCGCCGCTGTCGCCGCCGCCGTCACCTATCCGAACCCGCGAACGCACCCTCCGCTCTGCACATGTCCGTCCCGTACTGTTATCTGCTGCTGGACAGTGCCACTGTCACCAACTTAGTTTCAGCGAAGTTTAACCAATCCAATCTGCCTGTCGTTTACAGGGATAAGTCGGTGGACATCCTCCCCCGCCCCACTCAACGCACACCTTTTGCCCTGCGAGTAACTAATGCTGATCTAGTCTGACATCGCTTGATCGAATTTGCTCATCCATGTATAGATGTAGTGTAAAGCTTACGCAATTCCATAGTTTTGATTCCAAAATCTATCTCGTATTTGTAGATATGGCGGTGATCATCATCATAATTATGGGACCTCCTCCCTAGATGGTCTAGTGGTGAGCGTCTTGGACTGCTAGACCGGGGAGACGTGTGCGTTGGGTTGAAATCCTGTCAGACGCGGAGCATCTCTGGAGTTCTTTATCATGTTTATTTATCTGGAGATTCTTGCCAGGTACGAGTAACGTAGAGAAAAATAAGTAAAGCCCGACAGGTCCTCTCATAGTAATACCTAAAAGGTTAAGAGCTGAGGCCTGTCAGATAGGGGAACAGCTGAGGGTCAGCTCGAAAAACAGTTATTAATGATGAGACCCGGTGTACGGGTGATAGAATTCATCCCAGCAGAGGTGTGTGTGTGTGTGTACGCGTATGCATCTGTTTCGATTTTACGAGTTTTTTTGAAAGTGTATTCCAAGACGGGTTGACGTTATTTACCCCTTGTAATACTGCATACCAGTGGCTACTTTGGAGACGCCCCGAGACATTGTTTGGTTTGTGAGATGGTGATGATGAGAGTCAGCTATCGTGAGTACTTGGTAGTGCTTGCCCGCCCAATAGGACCTCAACCCGGACTCATCTTATGAGAGGTTTAACAAATGGAATCAACGTGGTACGATGATTATGCGAAACTATCAAACGCCAACTGTCAATCATGGATGAATGAGTGGATGGGTGCCTATTATTTATGAGACGCATAGATTTATCATTTCTGTATGCTGTATATTAATTTGTCCAGAACAGCGCCGTATAAGATCGGTCGAATATCGACGATCGTGTCTATCTGAAAACAGGTTTCCTCTATATAGTTTCATCAGAGGCCGCAGGTTCGAGCCCTGCCGTGTGACATATAAGAGAGCTTAAGCATTGTAAAATTGCAGCTCCTTCAATAAACCAATAAACCTTTCCCTTATCTACAGTTGAATTGGCTCGAAAATTAGTCAATTAATATTATACTAGCAGCGCTTTATGTAACTTGGCGGCCCTGAACCGCTTTTGTGGCGGGGGCCCCTCCCATAAGCGTTACGACACTAAAACATTGGACTTGTCTTGAGTTTTGTTGCATCCAGGCTAAACATTCCGTAAAAATTAGCCCATAATAGTTTACCCTATCGTAGACGTATTGGCGCAGTAACTCGTACCTGTTCACGAGTCATACGAGCATAAGACGCTCGTCTGTATTCGCTAACACGACCACATATTATACATATTATAGATATGGAATGAGATAAAATCGTATTCCTACCCACGTTAAGCCAATACGATGAACTGAACACCCAAGAGTTTGAAAGTAGTATAAGAGGAAATTCAAGTAATGTGAGCACATTTTTAGAAGTCCATGTGACTGATCTATGTGCTCACATGATCTTTTCCAGTCACGCGAGACTGCAAGGATGTGTTTGATCAGGTTAAGAAGAATAATTGTATTCTTGGATGAATGGTCTGTAGATAGCCACGCCGATTTGTTATGCCGGTTTGGTTAAGGCGACAACGTCGCGGATTTAAATCATGCCTCCGTGGCCTAGCGTCACGGCCTATGTGTATTTTCCTCTCGGTAATTCTCGTAGTAATTCCATCATCATACGGGTAAGTGCACGCAGGTGGTTCAGTGGGGATCCTGCGTAAGGGATCCTGCTGAATTCTGTTGGCAGACGCTTTGGAGAATGTTTGAATTTCGTCACTCTATTTCTTCATCTGTAGATCTGTGCCGGGTTGAACGACATGGTTGAAAAATAAAGTAAAGGTGGCCCCGAGAGGGTTCTCATCATAATAATACTTAAAGTTTCAGAGCCGAAGCCTATTATATAGGGGAACGCTGAGAATCACCTCAAATGAGGGAGAAGATGTCTGTAGTAGGAAAAGCTAAGGGCAAGCCGCAAACTAAGCTAAAAAAAAGCTAAAAAGCAGAGCTATGTCTGCGATGATCCACTGATTTTAGGTTACAACTATTTCAATCTAGTTTTTTTTTTTTTAGAGGAGGAAATTTTCTTCAAACGCACGGTTACCACCAGAGACACTTTCCAATCTCCATGAAAGTGGGCCGATCCAATGCAGGGGGGTTGACGTGGATGACAAAACGCCTCTGACAGCTAAAACCATCCTCTGCTGAGAGTGTATCAATCTAGTTCTACTCAGTCATAAGTGGATCGAGTAATTTTGCCACTGACCATAAAATGTGTGTCCTACGATAATTGTACAATATTCCATTCGAGTGGCCAAGCGAACATTTCCTCGCAAAAGAGAAGACACCTGGAGTCAATTTGGCTTGAAGTTCATATCATGGTTCAGGCGAACCTTCACCCAGGGTTTGTTATATGATTTGAAGACCCATCGGTCTAAAGCACATTCATACATTGAAATACGGATGATTGCATAGCTCTACTAATCATACTAATCATGATAACATTACAAATAACAGGCGTAATAATATTAAACATACTAACTAATAAAGAGTAAAATATTACGTTAAGTTCCTACTAATAATAGCTGTACGTGAAATCGTTTCGAATCGGACACCAAGTTCCATAGAACTCTGGCAAATTCACCCGGCCAGTTGCAACTAGAGTAAATCGAGTCCCAAGACCTTTCAGGTCGACGTCGTATTTGTTAGTGAGGAGTTATTAGGCATCGAGTTACGCCCGCGGTAAACGGCCCAATTTCAAACGCAATTATTACAACTCACAGTAAACACTTAGATATAACTAGCCGAGAGCAATTAGCATTCGTGGCCACCAGTACCATCTCAGCGTCCTATAACATCGCTTATCTAACAGTGACCGAAGAAGCTGCCGCCTGCTCGAATGTCTGTTGCGAGTATCACGCACATAAATTCAACGGTGAATTGAACTGATTTCAGACCCTTTCGATCTCTGCTACCTGTGACGTACGGCTAACTGGAAATATCCGCGCGCGCAATGGAGAAATAGAGCTTGAGAGACAGAGCGAGAGAGAGAGAGTTCCTGGTTGTGGTGCCCTGGCTGCGAGGTGGATTGGCCAGGACCGACTTCACTAGACACGGAGCATTTAGCCAACCCAGTGAACAAGATGGTGATTCGGAGCTTCCGTGAACAACGCATCATGAAATCTCTTAGGCTCGTTATACGCCCTTCTGAACCCAGCGAGTCGATTATATACACGATTATCGGCACGGGTGTCGGCCAATGTGCTCTCCCCCGGCGTTCGTTCGTCTCGGCTGACTTGATGACCGAATGCCTCGGAGATGAGGGCATTGGTATTGGGTTCGCGGCCGACTGAAATCAAGTGATATTGAGTGGGTATCAACAATTCATTGAAGTCTTGGGCTAGATGCCTAGCCTCTCGTTCGCGCCTGAGGAGCGCATGTGCTATGGGGGTTGCTTCTGAGATTACCCGATTGCAAAAGACAACCGAAATGTGCATTCGGGGAGGATTTGTTCCAGCAGATACAAGGGAAACGTATCGATAATTCGATTTGTGACGCTTTCGTTAGAAATTGTCTAATTGATTGAGCATGTAAACATTCAGTCGCAAAATTGAGATGCTCCGTAAGGAGTGAGCTCTACCCATGGAGCAGAGGGGCTATTAATTTATTAACGTGTTTAATTAAGTAATTCAGCTTAAGCTTAATGCAGCGGATGCCGCTTCGGGATAGCAGACAGAAAAGGTCCATATATACTATATATAATATATATACATATATATACATATATATATATATATATATATCACAGTTAGTGAGGCCTGGTCTGGTCTGCATGAGCATTCTCCGTCATAGAGAAAAATTATATATTATTAAAGATATATTTATTATTAATATTATTCTTGTTTTTTTCCTATCATCATTACATTTTTCAAGTATAAATTGTTATATTTACATTAGGTACTTACATGGAATTCTATTTCGTGTACCGCCAGTCTATTACAAATCTATTGTCTAACTTAACAAGGAAGCTGATACAAGCTAAATATTGTTCCATTTATGCTCATTCGTTAAACTCGTCTGTTAAACACAGTCTCTGGCTCACCGAGTACCAGTCGACACTTGGTAGTAGCAACAGTTGGCTCTGTGTTCTTGAACCTTTCAATAGAAAACTGTGTTTGATTGTTAAAACCACCGTTGTTGTATTGTGGTCTAACTGATCGTGGGCGATTTACTAGATTTCTACACGACAGGGATGTTGATTGTTGTATTCCGAGCACTGTGCTCTATCTGTATATTGTACATATGTATATATGTACAACCATCTCACTTCAGATCTTAATAGCTCAGAGACGACACATGTCTGAACGGGAGTCTGTGGCATGTGGCCTTCCCGAGACGGCACTTGATGGATGATGTCCCGAGTGTCCTCCCATTCCCTGATATTCGGATGCTGCCCCGGCCTGTGGCCGAACGCGATCACGAACGGAGGATCGCGGAATCGATGAGCAGCTGAGTGACGGATCTCAGACGTGATATATGATTGAGAGAATAAGCAAACCATGAATAAGCGATGGAAACCACAACTAGTTGTATTCGGATGGGAAGTCTGGGAAGAGCATCAAGGCAAACGAGGTTTCCAAGCAAAGGGGAGCGAACCATAGCGCGGGTCTCATCGCAGCTGAAGCCCATATCGGTGGATGGCTGAATTCAAAGTTGAATGATTGCGAATGGACAATCGATCATGATCGGATCATGCTGTTGCACAGGGATGTCCATCTAGGACAGCGAGTAGCTAGCTCACAGCGTCACCCGAAGAGAACGAGCTCACTTAAGCCGGGAGCAGAGATGCTCACTGATTTTGGCACTCGCTTAATGGGAAACGGAAGGTCCATCGGAAGGATGGTTGAGAATCAATCCCTCCCTCTCTTTCTGTTCTGCTATGGACAACGGCCATCTATATATGTATAACTGCGCGATGTGTTACCATTGCTGTGTTATCATTATTCGTTAGATAGCTAAGATAAGCCGACTCGAACTCAACATCAGGTTACGGCGGAGATGTTATAGAGACATATAATAGGAGGACTGTTCAAAGTGCTTTGAGAAGTTCAGAGATGGCAGATCTTGGAGATGGAGGATGCATGAAAGTTTTCGTTAGCTAAGATTCTTTTGAAGCAAGGTGGCCGATAAAGCTCATGTATTGATCGAGACAATGGACTGTGACCACCACCAGACATTTCGAATCTCAGTAGCTTGGGTGTCACATGAGCTGGGCGGATTGTATAAGGAACCATGGTATCTCATTACTAATCGACGCCTCACATGGCACTGAGCATGAAACAACAATTAACGCCGATTCCTGCACAGAATTCTTACGGGGCAAAACAGAAATTAGTGTATCTAGGCCAACACGAAGCACAGACAGGAACGGGTGACTCCAGGTAACGCGCCCAAGGAGAAGAGCATAATTTTCGTTTGATGGGACTGGAAGTAGATGATCCGCTGGGAACTGCCTGAAGAGCATGATCGAGGCCTTGTTGCCGATTATTGCCCAATTGCAATAACCGAGTTAGCGCGGCCATGCAACAGAAGAATGCCTAGTCACCCTTCTCCATCACAACACCAGACTGCACATTGCTAAGGTAGTTAAAGTCCTGCGTCCTGTCAGATATCGGCTAGAAGCTTCTTTTGCGCCCACAAAGTACTCCGCACCAACCTTTCCGTTCATTGGCAAACGAAACTCGTAGCCAACACGTTTCTTTAATGGAGAGTGTATCAAAGAAAGAACTGGCTCGACAACTTCAAATACGAGACCTGGGAATTTGAAGGCGAGATAGGATAACAAGTATAGATAATACATTCCACTCTTATGGAGTATGTGCAATGTCATGTGGTCTCGTTAATCGGACACATCTGTATCACGTGTTTGTGAACCGTCCCACCGTGAGATGAAGTAAAGGCATTAATACGCAAGCGCTAAACGATGAGCTGCGTTGCACCGAGCATATGATTGCGAGCAATGTCTACACATGCGGTTATCTAAAGTTTTTTTTTGTGGAGTTGAGAAATTGAGTACACGAGATGATGATAATGATGGTAGTCATGAACTATGAGTCGCACGTACAAGATTTGAGTATTGCAAGCGCCCCCGGTTCAAACGTGATGCTGCCAGAAGACGTCCAGGTATCCGAAGTCCGCATTTAGCTTTGGATATCTTTGTAACCCAGCTGATTTTGAACAGTTCAAAGGACCTTGTTAGAGGTTTCTTTAGATAGGATAACGAGTAAATCGGTTGAGAGAAATAGAAGACGGCCGTAACGAATCACGGCGGATACAAAACAAAGCAATATGTTATTACAGGTCTGATTAAGTGCATAAACTTATGCCTCAACCTAATACACATGTATACAATACAAACACATCTTTATTAACCAAAATTGGTGACACGAAGATTATTAAAGAAAATTATATAAATTGATAGAAGCGAAGCGAATTATTACAATTGTGCTAATGGCAAATGTCCACTTCCTAAGTCTTGTAGGAGACGTGCGACTCTCCAAGAGAACAAATTATTTAGCTTTTCGGTGCATCCTCTCAAGAGCTAGGATATGTTTTTTGAGGTAGGGCCTCCAAACCGGAGAGCAGTAAAGAGATTTTGGAATTACGAGGCGCTTATAGAGCGCAAGATAGAAATCGACATTTTTGAGAATAAAACATCTAAAAATGGTGTTACATATTAATGAGGTAGACCGAACTACCTCTGTCACATGCAGACCAAAAACTAGGCTTTATGGACACGCGTGTTCATTGAGAGCTTGAAGCAGTCAGGGACTGTTCCATCCTCATCGGAGCGGCAGAAGATTCACTTTAACGATTCAACAATAGCCCGACCCAATCTCTTGTATAGGATCGGCGGCGAACCATCAGGGGTTTGACTGCATTTTAACGGTGACTCGATGACCTTTCGTAGGATAAGATGATCCGTAATATCCAGCCTTGGACAGTGTGCTCTCACGTTTACCGTAGCCGAATGGTTAGCAGCTTTGGGATACGAACACTGACCTGAAAAAGGACTTAAAGGCTTCTGCTTTCAGCATATTGTCTGATTCCAGGACACCACTAATTTTTTATCGCACCAACCCTATCTACACATTTAATCCGTTTGTTTACGTATCTGAAGAACTCCTTGCTGTTTATGAAATTTGGCGCTGACTCTCGCTGACTCAGGATACGCAGCCGAGTCGAAGCTTTCTTGAGGCGCGTGGCAAGATGTGGGCTTGGATCCGATTTTACGAGAGTCTCCAGTTTTTGGCCATAAAGCCGTATTCGATTATGTCCCGTGTGGGGATGCCATTTTGGTATCAACTTTGCTATGAGAGCATGCATACTCTTGAGAAATGAGTGGTACATTTCATTTACTGAGAGACACCGACGAAAGACATCAAGGCAGGAAACGTTGACTAGCCTGGTTTGGTAGTCGTCATACATACGACTCCGAATATTGTAATCTATGTGTTCGCGTTTGAGATCTCTGAATTGACACAGTATTGTAAAACCAACAGCCGAGTGATCCGCGTTGATTGGAGCGGCACATAAGATAATCGATAAGGGCGGGCTCGATGGTAAGTTGTAGGTCTGATATAGATTGTTCGTGCCAACCAACTGAAAAATACCATTGGAAATACACGAGTTTACAAAGACTCATTCTTTCGATTTACTATCAGAGATGACAATTACATCCCAATCAATGTTTTTAAGATTGAAATCGCCGCAAATGACAACCGGGAAAGTGGTGTCACAAATGTAGTCAAATAGCCAAATGCGCAATTCGAAAACCCTTTGTGAGGAGAACTCAGGATTGTTTGTGAGGTAGCATGACGCAAAGCGGACCGAAATGTTCTCGAAATGAATATCAACAGCAACCGCTTCCATGGCGCTATCCAGATCAATATCACAGCATTTTAGCTTAACGTCAACCAGAGCCAGAGTGCCACCTCCCCTGGAACCTCTATCTTGGCGAAACACTCTAAACTTGCCACTGAAAGACAGTTTAGTATCTTTTATGTCAGGAGTCAGCCACGTCTCTGAAATGAGCAGGATCTGAGCCGCATGAAGGGACACATACACAAATAGTGCAGCTATTTCGCCTGGACTGCATAGTGAGTGAGCGTTGAGTGAAAGACATTTTATGCGGGGTGTAGCATTTATTTCAGGAGGTTTCGGTAATGGAACATTACCGCAGTATAGCGCTGATGGGCGAGGAGGGAGGGACACTTGCTGAGAATCATGAGGGCATGTTCTATATCTCGGAGTGAATGCTGAGGGGAAGGAGGAAGGGTGGCATGTATAGGAGATTGATTGGGCAACCATGGATCTCAGGGTGGGAGACAGGGGGCACTCTGGCCTGAGAGGAAATAATCGTTAACGGGGGACAAGCGCTTGAGGAGGTACAGTTTAAGCGTAACGTGAGCGTTGCTGAGAGCTTGCCAATTGAGACAATGGGTGACAGCGATGACGATGGGAGGGTTTGTGATGGTGAAACCTCAGCATGTTCATACTCGGAGTGCCCCTTGTCTTAAAGCCCCCGCGAACGAGGACCTTGACCGGGTGATAACGGTCTCTAGGGTGGACCTCACGCCTATGCCGGTGAGGCGGGGCTCGTTACCTAGAAACTTGCAGACTCGAGCCGCTATCTTTTGGCCCCACAGTATTTCTGATTTTGATAACTAAAATGAATGCCATCCGACTTAAAGCCGTCATGACGAACAGACAGGATCAGAAAGTCATGCTTCTGCCTCTGGAGAGCTGATTGCAGTTCACGATTGCATTCGTCAACCAGCACGGGGTGGACACTGTGTCGTTTGGTGGAGCTAAGCTTTGGAATAGAGCACACTGTGAGGCTGATACCCTCATGAGAGCAAAGCATGCCAAAGGAGAAAATCTGGCTCACGATTCGGTCCTTAGCTCGGGCGGGGATTTCTGGTAGATGTCAGGTCATTCAAACCAACATGAAGAGTCACTCTAATGAAAACATTCGACGCATAGGAGATAACATCGGTGGCATTCTTAATTGCTGCATCAAGTCGTAAACCTCGTTTACCCTCAATGACAGTTTCTTCCGAGGAGTCAATTGCCGCATCTATGAGAGGGGCCATGTTTTGCAGATTGGAATCACCATAGATTATTACAACCTTGTCACAAGAAGGGGGGGAGGGCAAGGCTTAATGACGTATTGTTTAATTGGGGCGAGAACTGCTCAGTGCGAAACTTAGTAAACGTATCAGTCGGTGATCGGTGTGGCGATTCCTCATGGGACACCGCCGCACTCAAGGGTTTCGCCCTTTTTGTATGGATTAGAGGGTCAGAGATAGATTGAAATTTAGTATCGTACTCAGCCCCAGATCAATCCAGTTCCTCTTGAATTCTCGTCAGCGCCGACATAATTTCTTCAATGAATCCCTTCGTTACCATGACACAGTCTACTGAGTGGTTATGATCAACTGTGACGGCCTGTGACATCTGTGTCCCAGCACTATCAGCAGCAGCAGTAGCAGTACCAAGCTTATTCGATGCATCCACCTCAAGTTCGATTCGCCTGGTACAGTGGATACACGTAGGGGGTGTTCGATGTGATGTGACGAGCAATGTGCGTCTTGCTATAGAGGCCATTACAGTATGTACACTCAATGGCGTGAGCAATGATGGCTGCCCGAGGTGTGGCGGGAGTGGTCATTTCAGGGGGACGATCGCTTCTACCGGTTTGAGGGAGTGTCCAGGGAGCTGAACATGCTAAAACCTATTGGTAGCCTTCCGTGTGTTACCGTGAGAAGCCAAACATAAGCTGCTTTATATGCTTTATAAGCTGGTGCAAATATATATATATATATATTATACGTGTGTGTACCCCTGCGTTCGCCCCATTATTGTGCATTGCATTTGCGAGCCTATCTATCTGTCTGTGTATTCTCGAGTATGTGTGTGTGTATCAGTTGAATGCTTAATGATTTAAATGGGGTTATCCCGAAAGATGAACCAGAAAACGCTGCGTCTCTTACCGCTCTGCTACCGTCGCCCTTTGGTGCCCACGTATATAGGCGTTATACCGTAGGAATATTTATGAACCTTTATCTCCATGTTCTTCTATATGTTTCTGTCTATGCGCAATTGGTTGCGAAGATGCCCGTATGCATATGCGTGTGCCGTATGCGCAAATTGATGATGGTTCTGCTGTGATTTCTGCAGAAGTCCCATTAACCTTTTGGCCGAGTTTGTGCACAAACGAGCCGAGCTTTCTTGAGCGTTGTTTTTGAATCAGTCATCAAAGCATTCAAAGCATTTGGCTGTACGACATCCAAGCACTAGTGCATTAGTCCCCCGCCCGATTAGAGAGAGGTATTTCGAATTGTTTTACCAAGTTTCTAATGTGCTCACTGAAACAGCCCTCCAACGAATCACGGGTTGGGCAACCAGCTCTAGTAGCTCCTACGACAGAGATACCTGTGAGATGGCTGCTGTATAGCTAGGTGCCGCAATTGCAGAGTTTCCTCCTCGTCTCCTTCGATGTGTGTTTATAGAGGGGCATTGGATGAGAAAAGGGGAATCCTGGCGGCGGTGGTGGCGGCGGCTGCGGCGACGGCGCTATCGTCCCGCCGCGCCACTCAGTGTCAATATATCACCATCGTCATTGCGGCATCAAGGCGTCGGGTGCTGCTCCGAGCGTCTTGTCCGCTCGAAGATGCACCGCTTTCCTCGCACCTAATTGTGATAAATATGTCGATTAAATCTCGTTTCCGCCGACGACGACGGCGATGGGTGCCGGCGTCCGCGAGACGACGCATGTGCTCAATCATTCACTCGCTTACCCTCTCTCTATAAAAGTGTGCCACACGGTCAGGGAGGACCGCTGAGGGGCCGGTGCCCCGTAGTTCCCTGTCTGTGTCGAGAGCCGACTGGACAACGGTAAGCGAATGGCGGCGGTAGATAACCGCCATCTCCTTTAAAGTGACAATCTATGCCCGCTTCCCACCCCCGTAAAATGGGCCAAATTGCAGAACCGTAGCCTAGGCTTCGATGGACTTCTTCGATGGAGGTGAGAGCTTGAGGCATCACCCTTCGCACATTTGAGCGAGCGATCCGGCAGGAAGCCTCTCGACATCAGCACTGCCGCTACCTGAGAACGCTACCTGCTGCTGTTTAGGTATGCATCATAAGTCATCACACACATGAACAACTGCAGGAGCGGTGTCACCGGAATCCCCCCGGCGGCGGCCTCGGCCTCCCCCTCCCGTCTCCGAGAACTACCCCGGGACAAGATCTCGCTTTCTCTCACCACTAACGAACGAGCAGGGCCCCAAACAGCTGAACCAGCCGGCCTGTATGCCGTTTATGGATGCCTAAACGAGGGAGCCGCCGAGAACGAAGATTGTCGCAGCGCCTAAATGAGCCTTAATCGAACGGGTACATTAAGGCTTCCCGATACCGCAGCTTTGCAGCCGATGGCTTCGCCCCTTATTACTGCTTCTATCAGAAATGCGACATCTCATGATGCATAGCTGTTATGGATGCTACCTACCAAATGGCGATTTCTTCACATTGTATAGGGGCTTTGGTATCACTTGTAAGAAAATTCGGTGCATGTGTGTTGCCCTGACCAGAGGTCACTCAGATAATCGCATGTACAATACAAGAAGACGGATTTCTATATACAAGCTCACATCTCATAGTGATGAATGTAGTGTTTCACTTTACAAGAAAGGAATCGCTTATGACAAAGACTGACAAGTATTTGTGAGGCCTATGATAGAACTACTTCAGGAATCACAGTGTTCATGTGCGTCTGTAATATCCACATAGAAATATATTATACACACACACACACACACACACACACTCGCTCAATTGGTCATCTAGTGACCCGCAAGTATATTGAGTACAGGCCCCGATCGATTCAGAGCATCTAATTATGTCAGATAGAATCTAAATATATCATAGCACGCCAAGGTAGCAAACGCTAAATTGGAAATATCCTTGACACTTTCATTTGTCTATCTAGTCAGCATTAATTAATGACCGAAGAACGATAAAATATCGACTAATGTACCACGTGCACAGAGTAGATCGTGTAATAGAATAAAAAAAAATCGGAATATAATGAACGTCGCGCCTTGTCTCCGTCGACCGTTCACGGGCGTAGGCTTCGCATGGCTTCGCGAACGAAGTCACTGTGGTCTGTCTCTCCCTCTCTCTCTGGATATCATACCTCGCTCGATATCGCCAGCGTTGGTCAAATGTACATCGGCAACAGCTCGCCCAAGCGAATCATCTCATAGAAGTGTTGCTGTTGCCGTCTGTCGCTTTGCTGTCGGGTCGCCACCCACGCGTCCGTCCTGTGACTTGATCGATCCGCATTGACCAGTAGCGGCGGTGGTGGCTACGGCATCAGGAGCAAAACAGCTGCCCATTATTGCTGGACTAGGACAGATATGCATCATGATGAATTAACGCTGAGCAAACAGATACCCTCAAGCCTCACGTCGCAGCGCCCCGGTAGGATCGCTGGGATCGTGCGCCACCCACCTTCATATGCCGGCCGTTGGAGCCGCTTCATCGTCTCCACAGGCATTTCCCTACGATTCCCCCTCTGACAGACAGGCACCTTTGTAATATTTATTATTATTATTATTATTATTATTATTATTATTATTATTCTTGCAAACTATTATACATTTTTTACTATTCTTTTTTACAGAATCTTCTTTAGTCCCATCCTGCGTCCCATGCTTCGACACCTAGCTATCAGGCTTTGTGCGTTGCAACGCGGCTTCGCGTTCACTTGTCCTGATGATTAATATTGTCCTTGTTGTCAATTATATTTGCCAAAGGTATCGGTACACCTCGTATGATGCCAGGAGATGGGGCCCTCTACGGTGCGGGCCAGATCTGAACACACTAACCACTTCAAACTATTGGACGCCAGTGAATCTCAGCAGCGGAGATCAATCTGCTGGCAATCAATACCAAACTCAAATTCGATGCCGATCCTGTCTGATCGCGTCGCACGGTGTCGGTGCTCGAATACGGCAAGAATTGACCCCCTCCGCTATCCATCGAGTGAGTGTGTGTGTTGTACATCCATAGACAAGCCTCAAGGTGCACCAATAGTTGCCTCGCTATCTGTCAAATATATATATATATAATGAATAGACATGGCTTTTTATTCACACGAGGCGTCCTCCTCCGCTGCCTGTACCGCTTAGCGCCGTGTCCGAGGGTAGCCGCCACAGGGGTGAGCGACGTAACGGAGAAATGCTGTGGCCAGATCGACGTGTATCGATAGCGCATACGATCAGTCTTCCTGGCTGCTCCCTCCACCGGCCGGATTGCAACCTTTAGACGATCCGTTGAACAGGGCCCCCGTGTGCCTCCGGTGTTAGATAATGCCACCGCCACGTCGGAGAGTCCACTGGAGTAGGCTGGACGTCGGGGGATTTCACGAGCTATCTGGAACGGCTGCCAATAGGTGCACCACAACGGCGATCAGATGCGGAGTCGGCAACGAGATAGATGCGCGGTGATAGCGGTCGGTCGACGGCTGCCCTGCGCCTTTTGTTTGAATCATAACCCCATTAAATCATATTCCGTATGAGTGTGCTTCCTCTGAACGTGTACCAGGCAAGGGACACCTGCATTTAAGAGAAATAGCTGGGAAAGAAAAGGAAAGTCTTAGGAAGCGGGGTGACGGCGGCAATATCAGCACATTTCGTTAAACACACCATTTACTGGATGGCGCTACAGTAACGACAGCCGTCCATGTTGGTGATCAACTTATGCCTATACTGGCTGTTGGGGGTACGGGAAACACTACGACCCTATGGGGAAATAGCGATATATGATAGTCAATGAAGAAACATCGAATTCGATTTCTATTTTCATATGTGTAGATATCACCTTCCACACCTTCGTTTTCACATTTTTCCACTTCGTTTTCACATTTTCGTTCAATATTCAGACCCAACTCGACATTTGCATCGTTTCATATTGAATTACCGCCATCCCCACCTGGTTATCACGTTTTTCGCTACCGCAAATATCTGCTCCGTATGAACGGCGCACATACGTGAGACGCTAAGACGCTGACGTTAAAAAGCTTAGGCACTTACTTCTCCCTTGGCAGTACTCACACCTATGTCTTATGTATTATATGTCCAGATGTGTAAGTCTCGCTCCCGGCTCGCTCTTTCATTGCTCATCATAGCAAGAAGGGGATGGCATGAGATTGGCAAAGGATCCGAAGTGCTGCAAAACAGCTCCTTGGTCTCGACCTGCAGCATCTGGCCCAGGACCAGGACGAGGAGGAGGAGGACGGCGGCGGCCATAGCGGAGAGTCCCCGTAGGTATTCGGGGAGTCTTGGGCATAGCGGGGGTGGGGGGTAGCAGGAGCAACTAACTGGCAGCGAAAAGCCATCAGAGTGACAAAGCGTCGGTTGGCCATTACGCGTGTCACCCATCTCTTCTTAGCAGCTAGCTTGCTACCGGCCTATGCGACCGCCACCTTCGGGCGGGGCGGTGGCAGTGGCGGCGGCGGCCTCGCGTATTTTCCCTTCTGCTCAACCACTCCCCCAATGTGTCCACGGGATGAGTGTCTTCTACCTACTTGCAAGAGGGCAAGTAAGCAAGGCGTCCCTCTATCTGTCTGCTCCTCTCTCTCTCTCTCTCTCTCTCTCTCTCTTATTCGTTTCCTGTTCAGCAGAGACGTCCCGTGCCCCCAGAAGCTCCCCTCAGACGACCCCCGAAACGCCACCGCCGCCGCCGCCCGGCCATCTCAACGCCATCGCCGACCGTCTTTAGCCTTCTTTTTCTTCCTCCACCTCAGCAGAGCCACCGCTCTTACAGGCAGGACCTGCGACACCTTCACCGGTGGCTGCAGTCAGCCAGGCGGTCAAGGTATCGCGGCGAAGTAACTGCAGCGAGAGGAGCAGCAGCAGCAGCAGCAGTCGTGGCGGCAGCACCGATGAACGATAGCGGCGTTAAGTAATTCCGTGTAATAATCTCACTAACGTCAAGCAGTAGCGGCAGAAAACGCCCTGCCCTTATTCTTGCTCACACTATACTGTACTGTGCTGTGACGGCAGTGCTGCGGTGTTGATGGCGGTGCGGTGGTATATATGGGCTCTGGGCTAGCTGGCGTTGGCTGGCGTAAGGGATATGATGGAGCCGAGAGAGGAAGAGAAAGAGAGACAGGATGAGTACGGCGAGGATGGGGAGGCCATGGTCCATGAGCTGTGTCTTCTGCCCTCTGCCCATGAGCTGGTGGCTCCGCTTGCCCCGCCTGCCCTTCCGTGCTCCATTGGACATGATGATACACGCGCCATCGTATGGATATGGAACGCAGACCGCCGCCGCCTCCCCCGTATCGTGTATGGCGCGCTCGCTCGCTTGCGCCCATCAGGGATGTTGGGCCGGCAACTCCCTCGACCCCTCGTCCCGTTCCCTCGTTGCTTTCCCATAAGGAAGAGAGAGGCTGGTGCGTCGCGCATAACGCCGCCACCAGTGACTACCGACTGAGTGAGCCAAGAGCAAGCCAGGCAAGAGCGAGGAATAAGAGCGTTCGTTCGTTGGTTCCTCCGACCGACCGAGCGGCCGTCCAAGCGGCAGACCGACAGACTAGTCAGTCGAAGGACCAGCGTGCTATGCGAACGCAGCAAGCGCCGCCGGCCCACCTCCACCCGTTGTACTGTACAACCATGCTACCTGCGGCCCTGCCTGTATGGTAATCTTGCGATATTTCTTACTTAGTGGCACTAGTGGCCCGCTCGGCACCAGCGGCTGTAGCAGTTCCGACGATGACGACGACCGCGCCGCCGCCACCGCCGCCAGCTAGAATGGGTAGGAGAGCAGACCAAAGCCCAGCAGCGTCTCCGCGACGACGGCGGCGACTACTGCTCCTGCTGTGGGTGCTGTTATACGCACGACGAGAAAGGCGGTCAAGGAAGGCAAGTTCGGGAAAGGCCAGAGGGAAAACGCGGACCGACGCACAAGTTAGAGTTAAAGACACTCCTCTGTTTGAGGCAACATAGCGGAGGACATTGCTCACCGACCCGCTAGTCGTTGACTGGGATCAGGATATGGGGTCCGAGCTAGGAGGGGGACGCGCAAGTATCCTTTTTCTCTCTCTCTCTCTCTCACTCTCGCTCTCGCACTTTGTATACAGTTCCTGCTAGAGCGAATCCTTGAGGGACAGACGGCCATTCTGCCAGCAAACACTGTGGTCGCTGTTGACGAAACATATTGGTTTCTGCCAGTTATGGACACCCTGTCCGACTTTCGCCGCAGTCAATGCCGCCGATGCCAACTGTGAAAACAACGGGCGCATCAGGTTGTTCTTATTAGAGATTAGCAGATGCCAATTAGCTACGTGATGAGAGATGAGAGATTCGAGTATCATAGATTACTGGGTAGTCTCCGAGAGCAAATTTGCATCTCCCGTGTCAACAGTTTACCGTAAAAACGCAAGTTGTAACACAGTCTACAAATGTCGACAGTACACCGCTTTTTACCAGTAGTTGGACAAAACAAGTAAATTGTCCTATTGATAATGGCTAAAGGTAGCAAGACGTCCTAGTTACGGTGTGATAGTATGCCAAGAGGTATTATTCCAAATGCTGTTTCCTTCAAACTATCGGGACTAAGTGATCCTCCATATTGAGTTTTAATATACGTTGTTCTCGATAGCACAAGTTCAGAAAAATTAGTCTGGACCGCGTCGCCGCGCGTGGACCTTGTCGACCTCACCCCCACCCCCCATAATCCCTAGAAATAATACTTGCTAACTACTGTATGTTTGAATAAATTATATATTCAAACTATCCGCGGTGAGAAATCGAACGGCCCCCGCAGGCCGACTGAGTTCGTGATACTATTTGCCGTTAGAGAATCTAGCCACCATGCTCTCGCTTATAACTTATAACTTGCGCTCGCTTTCTCCAAAGACGCCTTTACTCTCCTCAGCTAAAAAGTTGACAGAAGAGACAAAAACAGTTCTTTATGCAGAATGTCTCAACATTTGTTGGTAGTTCTTGTGAACAATTTTCAAACTCGATCCATACTACAGTTCTAATGCTTGTAAGTTAAGTTATGTATATGGGTGGAGCACAAATCGACTCCGTGATATACACTATGACTGCTGTGACATAGTTTCTACCTATTTTCATTTTACGACAACTTAAGCGTCTGTAAAATTGCAGTTCCGCCCATAAAACTTATTGGCATTCAATTGACCATTGCGCTAGTGGTCATCGAAACGCTCGGAAGGTATCACAGTCTTTGTGCAAACCATTTATTTGAAAAGCCCGCCACTCTTGTAAAACAACTATTGCAGGACTAAGTGTAAGGGCAAAAGTAGGCCTCAAGCAAAAACGGAGATAGGTCTTCAATTTGAGAACAGACAGATAAACCTTTAGGAAAAAAAGTAGGCATCTACTTTAACTGTAAATGATACTTTTTCATCTAACGGTAAACTCACGTACTGTGAGAAGACTTTAACTGTCGTCTTATTCCGCCGCGGATGTTGAAGACCTCAACCTTGTGGCTAAACGAAATACCGCTAGCCTACGAACGCCTCCTAAGCGTACTTGTAGTGCAACCAGTTGCAAATCTACCTGCAAATCTGTAGGTCCGTCCAGTTGACAACCATTATGTGAGCTTCAAATGACAGATTCATGTGAAGATATGCGAAGGAATTGACTTACATTGCCACATGGCTTGCTGCGTACTCAAAGTCCGTGTACGTATCAATGTCTTCATTGGCTAAGTGTCGAAATGCATCCTTTCAGTACATGCCAAACTCTACGATGGCTACTTCATATTGTAGATGAACTTCGCTCCGAGCTAAGGAGACAATTTCCATTGCTTCTTTTGAAGAGGATCTATAATAACAGTAGTCAGTCACCAATGACAAAAATCGCTGGCGAATCACACGAACCGACTTTCATTGTTCAATATTCAACTTTCTGATGAAGTAATGAACGATATCTTCGACCTGAACTTTTCCACGTCACCCTCGATCTAAGGGGCACAGCCTGATCGCACTATGACTGCGAATGTCAAAATGTCATCTTGTAGATTAGACATTTCAGCAAAAGAGTGGGAATATAAAAATCCCCACATCCTATATATATATATATATATATATATATATATATATATATATATACATTGCGCATATATATAGTCCTAAAAGATTTAGTTCTGGGGTCTGTACGTTTCTCTAGCCTACGCCCATTTGCAGCCTGGCAACCCATTCCAACCAAGCCAATCTCTTCTTTGCAGGAGATTCATTCATCATTCAATTGGTAGGGTTTCGTCACGGCCAGCCATTACATGGGCCACACCCCGAAGTTAGTCGCAACAAACCCATATTTGGCGTTTTTGGCTATTCGCTGAAATGGTTGATTAAAACTATCGTCTCAACTCGGGGATAACTTAGGACCTCTCTTCAAGTGCAGGCGCTAATAGATGGAAGAATAGAGAAGATCCAAAGGTGAACAACGAACATCGACTCTTCGACACACGGGTTCTTGTTAAGGCACATTTGCCTCGAGGGTTCATATCGAAAAATGGAGGTGTGCTCAAATGTGAATAGGTTTCTATTTGGGCCGAGAGGTGCATTCAGTTTAGATGTAGGAATTGACCGCAGTGTCGTCCAACATAGGAGTCCCTGGTATATTTTTTCTTCTTATATGACCATAGAGCGATATAGCAATTGAATTGAACACAATCATTTTTTATCTGAAACCCTAATGATGAATGCCCAATAGCCATCCAGCATGAGACTGTAATTTCGCCCTGGTCGTATGCCAAATAGAAAAACTCAGAAGCGCCCCACTTTAGCTGCAGCCAAACCGTCAGCAGTTATATATATATATATATATATATATATATATATATATATATATATATATATATATATATATATATACACGTTGTCAGTTTCCGCGCGGATCAAAATCAGTGAGCAAGAAGCTGTCGCAAAAGATTGCGGCGCCTCAGAGTGGATGGGCGGGGGTGGATAATCGTCGAGAAGGAGGACTGCCCGCACACACGGAATGATTTTGACATTATCGCCCTCCTAAGAAGTCAAACTGGAACCAAAAGGATGAACGCCCAGCCAGGCAGGCAGGCAGGCGGTGTGTTACAGCTCCTGGGATCGTTTCCACGACCGAGCGTACCCTTTCTTGTCCAAAGCTGAATCCGTTCGGGAGAAATCGGTTAAACGAACTGCCAGCGCTGGATAGAAGGGCGGCTGTGTACAAAACGCAACGTTGAAGGGTGTGTCTATCAGTGGATTCGCGCAGCAACGAGAACGATGAACGGCTGTCGTAGTTCTCCGTGTGACAAAGGTGCCTGGTCGAGGGAGAAAGAAAGAAAGAAAGAGAGAGAGAGAGAGAGAGGCCAAGCTAAAGAGAGCCCATACATCCATGGTATGCCCATGCCGAAGAGGGCGGAGGTCGGTGCTCTTTGGTCTTCACTCTGACGGTGTTAGGGTCTGCCTGCTTTATGGTCGGGGGTCGGGGGCAAGGCGGACGGCAGGGGTGACATTAGTTCGCGCGGTGAGCGAACCACCACCACCTCCGGTGAAATATTAAATCTCTTTTGTCTCTCACATTCAGACATGCGACAGACCGACCGACTTCTAGCAGTCTTCTTCAAATTCCCTCAGCCAATTCCCCTGAAGACCCCCCGACGGGACCCCCATCCGGAAAAGTCCAATGTACACCGGCATGAGTGTCCCCTATTCCGGCTACCCTAAAGGGGTTCCCCTGTACGAACCACTCATTCCCCCACCCACAGTCGTGCTCGTCTCTCAAAGAAGTCAAACCGAGAGGTGCCGTCACCAGCGCCGACGCCACGATGGGCTGAGTGTCTGCGTGTCCTGTGAGTTCGCATGCGGCCGGCACCCGCGAGCGATAAAAATGACACAAAAGTGTGGTGTGAAGAAAAGGAAGAAAGTTGAACGAGGCAAAACCCTGTTCAAAGTGACAGTCCGAGGTGAGAAGGCATAACTATAAGGGAAAGTTGCGAACGGGTTGTCCGGCCGTTCGCCGGCTGTGGATAGATTTAACATTTAAAAAAATCACGGGAAAAATCCGTTTTCGACACGCGAACAGACACACACACACGCTCGCGCATATGATAGCTTCGTCCGTGACAGGCGCTAACGGCAACGGCGACGGCTCGAGGTAACGGCGAGCAGTCGGTGAGAAGTAGAAACCTGTTCGTCAATGGTTTGTGGGCTGTTTGCTTTGCAGTTCCTCGTGGGGTGAGGTGTTCGTTGAACGTGGGCTATGTTTGAAAGGGGGTGTGTTTCGCTCCGACCTGACAGTACACGATCTTAACGAAATCGGTGACACAAGCGGCGACGGGCTGCTAGCGACTGACTTTTGTCCTCTAATTTGTTTATATGACTAAAACTCATTGGATAAACTATCTTGAAATAATAATGGAAGGAGCAATACAAAAAAGAGTCATGGGTAACTTCCACGTTTTCGATGTTGTCCCTTTATATATATATATATAAATATACATATTAGTCATACCGGTCTAGTTACATGTAATAGGTTTACACGTGTGATTCCTGCGGCCTGGTTAGTTCCGCTTTTCTCTAATCGCTACTTTGTTCAACTTGGTGGGAAGCCTTTATCGTTTCCTGAACTGTCACTGCTCACTCGGCGACATGACAGGCTCTCTGTTGACCAGTTGACAAATTATGGACTATAAATTTATTATTTGGTTGATCTCGGTTCAGCCTTAGAGGCATTCTGTAGTCAGCTTACGGCGCGTGTTTCGATGTGCTAGTTAAAGAGAGGTCAGCTTGCAGGCCAAATCAGTTAGAATTCCCACCGAATCCTCGACGGCTTAGGCACAACGTTAACAATCTGTATAAATGGCAACCAACAATGGATACATAACATATCAACGGAGCGCACTACTCGGGTCATCGGTCAGAGCGTAAAAAATTCGTTTCAAAAGCGTCGATTTTCCAAGATGAAAGGTAGTACTTCAGCTCCAAAATGACCAGGCTATCGCTGAGGAACTGAGCAAAAACTTCATAACCACAGGATTGACCACTGTGGCCTCTCTCGATATCCAAGCATACGTCCGCGCTGAGTTGGCATTGAACCGGAGGGCGAAGTCAGCCTCGCTGAAGTCTTTTTTTACGTCAATCCGCCCGAGACTGTCGAAAGTACGAACGCTGGTTGAGGGTGGGGAGCTACTGAGTTCTTGGCAAGCTACTGAAAATTTACTCCTCGGCACTTGCTCGGTCGCCACCTATAAAACTACAGTCAAACAGTCCACTAGCACCCGGTTTTCTTGCCATCGGATTAAAGGGCGCGAGGTTTGTCCTCTATTCAAGAGCAATAGAGGGTGTATCAGGCAGAAAGCTGCCGGCCAACATCCCAGGCTGACTACTTGTACAAGGCTTTCGCAAAGCGTATGATTAAGAGGCTTGAGGGATATCCCGAACCAGAATTCAATCACTCCGTTTTACGAAATCACAATCGATAGGATCGGCGTCGACACATCTTGGCAGGAGATCACTGACGCGATCGAGAATGAGCAAGTTTGCCTCGGGGTATTGTTAAACGTTGTGGCTGCCTTCAATCGTTCACGCTAGTAGATCTTCCTGCAAATATTGGAACATCTGGGCTACGCTTATCACAATTGCCGTCAACCTGGAGCTTCCCTCCTCATGAGATTCGAGCACTCACATCAATGAGAAACGTAAATGACATTGTAAAACGTATGATTAGTATGTAATGGGAATAATTATGTGGATAGCAATATGGTGCTATGAAATAGTTTGTATGGTAGAATAATTGCATTTACTGGCGGTTTAAATATATTGTAAATTTCAACGCTTCTTTATCATTATTGTATTACTTTTATGAGAACTTGAGCGCTGCAAGAACTGTAGTTCCGTTAATAACCTATCCTTTGTATTGTATATAAAATATTTAATAAATGTCTCTTCCAAGGTGTCAGGCGTCTCTTACGTGAAGTGAAAGACGTGATCAACGTACCTACCTGAACGGGGCCCCTATAATACCAATCGTCCGTCGTCGGAACCAGGTTTATTCAAATTGTCTGTTTGCTATTTGAGAATGATTTGATCTTACATCCAGTTTGTTAAATCTATTCAGACCTCCACTGTAATTATCATGGAGCACATGTAGGGGGAGGATCTGTATAAAAGTACTATTTGTTCACCTAAATTTTTCTGTTCATCTCCCTCTCTTTCTCTGTCCCTCGGGAATTTCCAGAGTA
This sequence comes from Stratiolaelaps scimitus, assembly GCA_019614645.1. Lineage (NCBI taxonomy): Eukaryota > Metazoa > Arthropoda > Arachnida > Mesostigmata > Laelapidae > Stratiolaelaps > Stratiolaelaps scimitus. The sequence goes on from JABWDB010000079.1 coordinate 488,005, forward strand.
ACTTTTGAGAATATTGCAAGAAGAAGAAAAAGAAGAGTTTGTCGATCTCTGTCAGATCGCATAGATGCACCAGGTGGGCAAACATTACACTAATGTGTGCCAGTAACATTTGCCTATTTTCCTGGCCCAGCACAGGTCATTGAGCTATGACAGACAAGACGCACATTGTGACCAAAGCATCATCTTCGATTCAACAGGTATCTCCGCCTTGCGATTATGCTCACTATCAGTAGACAGTATTGGGTAGTGCGGCATCGTCTGAGACCTTAAATCACGATTGGTCATCATGGCATCACGCGCACCCTATCTGAGCACACACGCATACACACATTTTATGCGTTATTTCCTCCCGATAGCAACATATGTATCTTTGTGCGATTTGGTCCAGGTGATCCGTTTGATTTATGCGAAGTGATCGTCACATCGTGAGATTGACCATCAATCAACGTCGCTTGCTGTGGTCACTCACCGTGCGTTTCATCTACGACGGTGTATTCCCGCTGGTTATGCTGCTGCGCTGTTCTCTCGCTGTCACTTAACGTTTGTGTCCAGCCTGAGGTCGTTCGGCCAGCAGACATACACTGTCGCCTTTTTCCAGATCGTTTGACCGATTTCACCAGCGGTCAACCCTTCGGGGCGGACTGCCCATCTGCTTTTGCTTCCGTTGGCCGCGTTCTGCTCGCGGTGTTGCAACTTGTTGCGAACACCACCAGCATCATCCTGGTCGCGTCATCGAATCGTAACAGCCGTTACAATAATGCAGTCGTTACAATAATACAGACGCGTCATCGTCAAAGGCGGATCGCTACAACTGAGAGAAAAGAAAATGCCGATCGCGCTCAATCCATTTAATTCATTCATCCATTGATTCATTCACAATGATGGTAATGTCTTTGGTTTGCTCTCACTTTCTCTCTCTCTCGTTGAAGGGCTGACCGTCCGTTCGCGCACTGCCGCCTTGAATCGGGTATCGGCGTCTTTATTTCAAGCAGTCACACGAGACCGCTGTCCCTGTCAATGATCATTTTACCATTCGCCATGCACGTTATGGCTTCATGTACCATCAGCACCTATCGTGCTCGCGTGCATAACTGGAAAACTATGTGGCCCCCCCCTCTCAACGGGGACCTGGCGCAAATTCGGTGATGCATACCAAGGGAACATTGACGCGCAATCGTCGAGGGAGGCGTCCCATTCGTCGCCCAATGGAGATGAAGCAACAAAGGGGAGCCCCTCACGGCCACCTCTTCAGATGAACACTTGCGCTCTGCCTGCCAACACTGTCCCCCCTTCCGGTGCCGAGTGTTCGTTCATCTTCGCCCTTCTTTGCCCTTCCTCTGATGAAACTTTACGACGACTGGAATTGCTCTCGGTCTCACCAAACTGCTTTGCCTTGGCCCAGCTCCCGTTTTCTTGAACTTAGCTGGCAGCGGCTTCGGCCGATGGGGGGAGGAGGTGGGGTGCTATTCCTGCTTTCTATTGCTGACATCGCGGCGGCCGCCGCCGCTGCCGCCGCCGTTGTTGTTCATAAATGGCTGGTGTCCAGTGAGTTTGGCGGAGTGAGCTTTACACTTTTGGGTTTCGCACTTCGACCGTTGCCGACAGTCGCCGCCGCCGCGGCTGCACGTGGCCGAATGTCGCGACCGCCCCGCTCTCGCTCCGGGCCACTTCTCCCCCTGTCCGCTGCTGTTGCAGGCGGCAGGCTCTCAGGCTCGCTTCCGTTGCGTCAAAGTGAACTGAAGACCCCCAACACCGCCTTCGCCGGTCGACTCAAAAAGAGGCAAGGGGACCGCTCTGCTGCGACTGCTGCCACCACCGCTGCCGCCGCCGCCGCCGCCGCCACTACCAGAACCAGTATCGCCGCGGCTGCCACGTATCGGACGATTGAACAGGAGACGACGACGCTGGCGGTGCCGCCTTCGGCCGCGCCAACAACGACGATGAGCCTCGGCTGGAGCCGGCGACGGCTCGCCTCCGGCTCGCGGAACAGTTGAAGGCGTCAGGCGGCAACGACGAAGAGGAGGCTACGAACGGCGCAAACGAACGACCGAGGCAAAGATCTCGGACGGTCTTGGACGAGCGCTAAAGGGGCCAAAGGAAAACGAGAACGAGGATCACAGAAGGACAATGCGACAATGTGCGGCTCAAAGGAGTGAAACAAAAGGAGAAGGGTGAGAGAGAGAGAGAGAGAGAGAGAGAGAGAAAGCGAACTTGCGTATTTGAATCAGAAAGGATTCAGGCGATCCTGGATGAGCTACTTAATCATCTCGACGGCTAACGGTTCTGCCGCATGGCCCCCTCAACATGGCCAGACCAGCAAGCGTTCTTTGAGCATCACTGATCGGGGTGTAAGTGAAAAGGGCAACGCAGCCGTCGACTACCCAGCGTACAAGTGCGTTGAAGTAAATATTGCTTGTCTATCATTAGAGTACGCCGAACATTTGACGCACCTTTATATAGCACCTGATTGTTCGCTTCAACGTATATTTACCACCGGACGACAACCAGCGGAAGGAAATGATATGGTTCGAATAACCCGTACGTGCAGCGTGCACCACCGTATCGGCGTAATGTGCGCCCGCTTTTGATTGTTTTGTTTTTGTCCGTGTGGAGTTCTCGGCAAAGAACTCATCGGATGACTTGAACGCCATCAATTAGCTCCTTCCTCGCTTACCACTCGCCTGCCAGCCGGTCAGGCTGCTCTGAATCGTCCGCTATTTCTCGACGAGCGAAAATGACTGAGAGTGCGAGATAGAGAGATTGAGCAGCCATAGTATCGCCAGCGGAAGAGGAAGAGGACACGTGACACGCGGTCAGTACTCGTTCTCGCCGCTGGCGGCGGCGGCGGAATTCAAAAAGTCGCTCTGGCTGCTGCTGCTGCTCCTCATGCTATTGCCACCGTCCTCTGAGAGGCTCAAAGGACCTCTGCTCTTGGCCATCGCAACCCAACCCCCCGGTCAGCCGGCCCCCGGTCAGCCTTTCTACCGAGAAGCAAAGGAAAACGCACGAACGGGAAACGGACAGCTTTCTTTTACATTCACGTCTCTCTTTGTCAAGTGAAATATATCCGGCATAAATTCCAGTTTTGTTCTTTTTCCTCTTCTTCATCTTCTACTTGCCGACAACGACGGCCCTCCCTCCCCCACCCACCCTCTTCAGTGGACAGCGATCTCTCTCGCACGCTCTCTCTTTCTACCTCTCTCTCTCTATATATACATATGTATGTATATCTCGCTGTCTCTCGGCCATATACGCTATCTGCAGTTTCTTGGCAATGCGCACCCCCGAGAGAGGAGAGATGGGTCAGCTCCAGCCGGAGACGCCCTCCGATATTAATCCTCTCCTCTGTGGCCGTTATGTCGTCTGAAACTTACATCCCGGGCCGCTCAAGAGCCACTTCACACCGCGACGAAACCGTCGCGATGTCACTGCGACGGGAATAGCCGGCACAGGGCGGTGCAGTCCAGTCGTTTTGACAGTGCAGAGCATTAACGCTAGTAGTTCGGTACTAGGCAGACTGCCTCGCTAACCAAGACCCATGTGTATACCTCACCATGTAGAGTTGTGTGAGACGTGCAAACGCCTGAGGATGGGTAGACGCCTTCGTCCGTGCCCCGCTGGCGCATTTTGTCCGAATGGATCATTAGGGAAGTGGACAGGAAAAACACACAGACGGACTCGACAATACACGAATATGAATTAGCCTCCATGCGACCGGGGCAGGCGTTGCAAGTTGGCTGTACGCACGGCCTTCAGCCAGAACAAATTGCAGCCAGAGCAAAACTTCGTAGATGTATTTTGCCTGAAGAATAGAAATCAATGGAAGGTCCTTGAAGTTTCACATCGTCGACGACGCAGCGGCCATCCGAGGGCGGCCTGAAAGCTCGGCGACGGCCGCACGCATGTGTCAGTCACAAGGAGGCGTTAGTTGAATAGTCATAAAATAGCCAAATCTAACGAGAGAGTCCCACCCTTGTTTACCGACAACCGCTTGTCGAGACGATATCCCCTCTGGCTCGTTTTCAGCCGCCGGTTACCTCTTCCCAATGCTCACGATCAATTCAATTTCAATCCGAAGTTACTCCTATTGACACATTGGTATAGCACTTCGCCTTATATAGTCAACATTCGGTATACAACACATAGCACACAAGATGCTACTCGCAAAACAAACTATCCACCCCCCGCAAAACTTCCGCGTTCACCTATTGTCGTCCTGATCTGTCCCCTCTTCTTTGACGCTCCAATCCTAAACTTTAACACACGGAGACACATACATGCCACACTTCGTGTACTCTTTACGCCTTTCGTTGGCGAGGAGCCAGATGGGCGCACTCAACTTGCCTCTGACCTACCACACAAACGGGGTGACCCAACCCTCTCTTTCTCTCTCTCTCTCTAGTAAATGGGGGTAAAGAAAAAGCCTAAAATACGGTATGATAACGCGGAGGCTGGGGGGGGGCGGACGGGCCGAGATGGGATGGCCGATGTTGGCAGAAAGTAGTCTGTGTGTCCGATCCTGTGTGAAACCCGCCGGATTTGGAAAACGACTCGATCGAGCCGATGCGGAAGCTGGCTGAGCATGGACGACGACGAGACGGCTGACGAGGTGGACCCGTTGTCTGCAGGCGCGTGTAAGGGGAAAAGCCAAACTGTAAAACGAAAATCACGAAGCTGTGAAAGGCATAGGGTAAGATAAAGGGGGTCGGTCGGTCGGTCGGAGCGGTAATACCAGCAGCAGTTGTATAGTTTGCCACGATGAACAATCGTGCGTGCTCGGCTATGCGGAGACACGTTCGGAAGTAAATGTTGAAGTATTCGACTAACGCTTACGCCTAGAAGCGTTTGGGTGGGGTCTGTCTCTTTGAAAGCTATTACTACGCGTCATATCTTTGCAGTTGGCTTGAGGAGTAACAGCGGTGTGGGGGGGCGGGGGGGAGTACGAGCATGGAGGGATGGCTTCTGAATGCAGAAGTGGTGAACAAACGGATATATTTAAATATAAACGATCAAAAGGGATTGCAGTGAATCTACAGCCATATAGCAATCTACGCTGGGGAGGAATTGGAACTTCATTAAGACCTTTAGGTAGGTACAATGAGCAAATAGCGCTCGAACCATTCAGGCAATTCGTATTCACTAGTCTTTCGACCATCGTTAAAGGAAACAAGTGGCATCTCAATTCTTCCGATCAGAATTTTGGGAGAGGAATACTGGTAGACTTTTTTTTGAGCTGGCTCTTAGTTAACGTCCACCATATTGCTTTCGTATTGCTTCGTAAAAAGGGGCCCTTACATGGAAATGTGCAACGGTGGGGATCGAACCGGTGCACCTACCCGTCTCCTCTGTTTGCAAGGCATGCGCGAATGTATCACCGGGCTCAGCGGATACTAAGAGGCTAACAAGCATATATATATATGTCGAAGTACCTCCAACTATCTACAGTGGAAAGTATATATAATAGTTTCTCGTTTTGATGATACTGTTCAAACCACCGAATATCTCATTATTTCTGCGCAAATTCTCCTCTATTGTCCGAGTATTCAATAGCACCCTCTGTCAACCCTGGCCAAATAAACCATCTCAAGTGTCCTAAATATATGATACGTTGTATAGTAGCAATTCACCCATCGGAAATGCTCTCCGAAAGCTACAGCTCTGCCAGACATTGTCGACGTTTTGTCTGTATAGTCGCACGTACACAAATCAATAGGCTGTCGGAGATCCAAGGGAACAAATCCGGAACCTTCGCACATCTTTGTTGTTCTCCTAAACTCCGCCATAACTCTGGACACCTCTGCACCGCGTTGAATCACTATTGAAGGGTGTCGACGCGATTCGATACCTCCTGCTGTAATCAGCTGTCACAATTGTGCGCGATGCACAAACAGTGTATGGTGCATTACGAGGTGTTATTAACTGGACATTTAACTGCCGAATCCTCACCACGAATTTAGATAGACATTCAAACAGTCCCGAAGCATAAATACGACGAGGAGCAGAAAGTAGCCTGTGCAGGTCGCCAGAGATCAAACGCGACTTCGTCAACGAACGGCGGCAACCTGGTCAACCGTGTACGCCAGGAAAATAATCAGCGGCTGCACATCGCGGCGTTCGGATCTTCACGCCGGGTGATCATAGTTCGAGCGGTTTGAGCACAACAGCACAGTGCGACACGGCACCAACGGCGGTCAGACCTGTCATTTTCCTTCAAACATTATTTTCAAATACGATTGCGATTAATAGCGATATTCTATGCGATTATACTATGTGTCGTGTCACGTGTTCACAAACAGAAGGCTGACACAGTCAAGGATCGACAACAAGACGTGGCTAAGATACCACCACCACCACCACCACAAGAACAAAAAGTCACCCGTAGAAAGACCTGCGGCAGAGGCGGCACTTTTACACGACAACCAGCGTCGACATTTAGATAGTAACCACTGAAGGTTCACGACCTCTCTCTCTCTCTCACACACACAACGACCTAGCGACGATGCTGAACTGTCAGCACGGAACAACTGTCCCTTGGATATGCCGGTGTAACAAACATGACAACGTCACCGAAACACCAGTAAAAAACGTTAGATCCCGTGAGGAATTTTATTATCGATGTTTAGAATCCCGCTGGTGCACCTTGTTGTACTCAATGTGTGTGTGTGTGTGTTTTCTGTCAATGTTTGCTATTTCGCCAGGTGCCTAGATATATTGAATGATAAATCATGTTACGAAGCTGAATTGGTGGAGCATTTTTTACGAATACTAATGTACTGCGGAACAATATGGTTACATAAAATAATACATAATTCGAAAAGCCAACATACTTTTTTGTATTACTGTAAACTCCTAAGAAGTGGACGTTTCGACTCGAGGTACGATAAGAGTTAGTGAATGAATTTTTTTGCTAAAAATTCAATGAATTTTGTTTGCATTTTTTATTAATAACCGAGGTTGCAAATAGCGAGAGCATAATGATAGCCTCAACCTACGTATCTTCCGTTAGAATGGGACTTATTTTTTTACCTTATTTACGCTACGACATAGCTACGATTGTGGGACGGAGGCCGAGCCTGGTAAACTGTGCAGTTTTTCGTAGTAAAAGCAACAGAAAAATCGCAGCTATCAAATGAACCAACAGCGATGATTAGCTGCCCCTACGAATACGATCACATGAGAGACGACACATGAGTGGCTGATTGTTACAGCTTGATGGTGGCATCGCCAGCATTGCGTTGAATCGTTGTTGTAGTCAGCTCTCTCTAGCTCGTTACTACTCACCGTCTAGTCACATCTATTGTAGCTGTCATCTGCGTAGCATCTAATGAGTCCCAACTCAGCACCTATGAGACTGCCAAGCAGCAGCACTACCGAGTAGAAATTTCTCTCTCTCTCTCCCTCTCTCTCTCCCGCTTTCTGCCTCTGTTCAGAGATGTGAGTGCCATCCAGGAACTCGCTCGATGGCCGAACCCGGCAGCGGTGGGCAGTAGCCGTTTCGTCCGTTGACGTGATTCAGATCTTATCAGGAGCATCTCTCCAGCACGCTCATACACGCACACACACACACACACAAAAATGCATAGATACACCAGCACGACACGTAATACCTGACGCCCCTGATAGCGATGGGGCTTCATTCAACACGATGGAGCACCGCGCTCGCCGGGCGTTAACGACTCGCGCTGCGGCAAATTAATGTAGCTCGCTCCTATACTCTTATGACAACTAGCCATGACTTGACAGTTACGATCGTTGGTTTGGGGTATTTTTTCAAAAAAAAAAAGAAAATCTGTTCTTCATCTTTTTCATTTTATCTTCTCTTCGGAATATGGACGTCCATTTGAACTTGTGAGTGCAGGTAGCGACGAAGCAGCAGTACCAGTCGACAAAGCGACAACAGGCAGAATACGGACAGCGGCAGGCGGCGAACACAGAGGCGTGAATTTCGAGTCACTGCCGTCCACATATTTACATGAACGCGTCTATAAATTCTCCTCAAGTGATCAAGATGTCTATCTTGTTAGATGTGGTGGCACTTACGAGATTCTGGAAACGCCGCACGCTGAACAACGGTTACTTACTGGTACCTTGATTTTAGAAGGCGAACACACGGCATTTGAGACTTGGGCGCCACTGTCCCTCGTCGACATGAGCGTTATGTCGTCATTAATAATAATGAGTTGCAATTAACAATTTCGCGAGTTATAGAGTCATCAAAAGTATGACACTCACAATGTGGACGTGTGTTCATCAGTGAAACGGGACAGGACTAGAACGAGCTCCGTTTTTTGTTGTTCCATGGAGAGGAAGACAGGCTGACGCGAGGTCTCCTTGTGATTGCCATACGAATCAAGGCTCGCTATAAACACAAGCTGCTAAAACTTAATTATGCCGATAATGATGCGATATTAAATATTACACAAAAATAGACATTCCCTTCGTATTTTTCTCGTCAGTGAACGTCCTGTTGAAATACGATTTTTGCGGAGATGTTTAAGGGGAAATAGGTTGGTTTCACTGCCCGGATATTTGCGTGTGAACCTCCCACTTACTAAAAGGCTCGAAGACCTCTGCTGATAATATTTGAAAAAAAAGGGGCAATTGTTCTACGGCTGCTAGAGATTGATAATGTTCGCCTAATGGAGTGTGTCAATTTCGAGATGTACTTCCTCTGCGATAACGCTGACACATCCGATGTGATCTACCGAACCAGCAGAGCTGGAAGCCATAAGGAAAAGTGCAACACTTCGGATGGAACTACGTAGAATACGGCTTAATCATGTCATGTGAGTTAATTTCTATAAAAAAAGGAACGCTCACCTATGACAAAGTTGAGTAAATAAATATGTTTATCTCACTATATGTCGATATGAAGAATAGATTTTGTCACATCTAAACGTATTATTGAACGGTCAATAGATAATGCCAAACAGGGCTGGCCTGCGAATGATATTTCGGGCCCTGATCTCGGACACCAATGCCTTCTGACCTGGTAAGGTATTTCCATTCGGTTGGCAAGTTGTACAAACCGGGCTGGACCCACGTCAGGTTGATTAGGGTAGCCAGGGTTCACTTTGGGACGTCAAACGAACGCCTGGAGGTACAATACGAAATACCTAAGTGCGTAACGAAGTAGCAGGTACAGCGCTGGATAGAAACGGGTCAGTTGGGCTGGAGGGAATTGCTATATTACTTTGCTCAATAATCTTTGGTCGGATACCTGAATTCACTCTAAAACCATTTTCCTATCTAAGTCAAAGAATATCAAATCAAATTAGTACCTTGTACTAATTCATGACCACAACATTTAATAATGTATAGGATGACGCCGGCTCTTCATTTGCCGATTCGCCTCGGTATCGCGCCTATCCGTGTCGGGGTACTCAGCAACGTACCAGTGACATATTGCTTCCGGAAACAGTCGATGGCGAAGCCAAGACACCGGCCATCATTCTGCACTGATGAACAGTGAAGTACTCAGCGAGAGGAGGAGTCCCCTTCTTGTCATTCGGCCATATCTGGTCCTATCACACTGGTGTCTGCTGGCTTTTATCTTATCCTGCTATGGCTGAAGCTGCAAGACATACTGCACTGCTCTGTTTGACGTTGAACATTCTTCGCTTTGGCGCACGGGTCGCTCACGAACTTCTTCGATTCTCCCAGTCAGCGAGCCCCGATCGGCCCAACTTGCCCGGGAGACTCAGCTCACGTGATAGTTGGTTCCTACTATTTCATAAAAACAACGGCGTACTGCCGTATAGATTGTAATCGAAGTAATAAATACTGTGATATCTCTTAGTGGCATTTGTAAAGGTGTTACGATGTCGCCGAGAGTTGGTTGAGAATGCTGCTGCCTTTAATATCGGTTTCGTTATCGTTCCTGCATTGCGCTGTTACAAATGTGGCAATCTGCGTGCGTCCGAGGGTGCTGTACGACGAAGGCTATATTTGTGACGGTATTATTGACAGGATACAGGATAGGTTAGGCAGGCCGGCTAGATGTGAGAATAGCTGCGGATGTGGTCGACATTTGTGAGACATTGTGTTGAGGCTGAGCTTGTTGTTGTTTGTGGCTTACGCAAGGCGTCCGGAAGTGACTCAGGCGCGAGATGGTGATACACGATGCACAAAGTACTGAGAACCCTAAGGACGGCAACCCTAACAGCTAGATGCGCGCGGAACCGCCACAGCAAGAACGCTCCAAACAAGGGCAGTTACAACGAGCTGAAGACCAAGGACAGGAAGGACAAGGAGGGGGGGGGGGGGGAGAAAAAAGGAGAAGCACGAAAACGAAGGAGTGAACAATACGCGACGAATCGGCGTCCGTCTGTGTGAACTTGGTCGTTTGCCCGAGCCACACGAGCCGCGCAGTATCAAGCATCGACGAGCTGATGCCAAGGATCGGCTATGCAAGCTCGCTCATTGATTTGGCGTTGCCAGCGAACGAGCCCGTGGATGTTGCGGGCTCCGGACAGCAACAACAGTAGCAGAGGTGAGAGAGAGGGAGAGAGAGAGAAAAGGAGAGATAAAAGGAGAGACACTAAATGTAGTAGTTGTTGTAGTAGTTTCACGGGCAGAGGGCCGTCCTCTGCTTCGGCCTCCTGATCGACCGCCGATCGAATAGCGGCCATTGCAGGCGTTCTCCTCGAAACGGAGAGTGAGGAGTGACAGTGTTCTACTTTGTCGTTGTTGTCGTCGCCGCAGGTCGACAACGACGCCAAGGCAAGGCAGGGCAAAGCGATGGGCGGGTAGCTAGCGCCAGCGCCCCGCACGGTGTCCTGAACGGTGTCAGTCGCTTGGCCGCCGGTCGTCGCTCGGTGGTAGGTTCGCTGTAGGTCGCTGTGATGGCAATAAATGTTGATCGACATAAAGATAGCCGCCGTCGCAGACGATGAGCAAGCAAAGAGTGGGGCCGAAAGGGAACCGAACGAGGGAGAGGTAGCCGGAGGACGGAGAATAAGAGGAGGAGCAGGACGAAGAAGTAGGAGAAGCATCAGGGGGGGGGGGCTGTTGGGGGGTTTCAGACACTGACTCTGGTTCGTTGCTTGCTCCGTGGAAACAGCGTAGTAGCTCGCTTGCTGTAGGTGGTTCGGAGGGCGGGCGGGGGTTGGGGGGTGGGGGTCTCGGTTGTTGTGATGTGATGCCTCCCAGCAGCAGCAGCAGCAGCAGCAGGCCATGAAGCAGCCATGGAGAAGGATGGAGAGTAGAAAAGAGACTCATAAGGCGACAGGACGAGGGGGGAATCGCCTTGCGACAGCACGGCGGCCAGGCAACAGAACAGTGAACCAACCAACCATCCACTCAGCCTGCTTCCCTGCCTGCTTGCTCGCCTAGCAGCCAGGGAGACAACCGACCAAGGACTTATCAGCTGCCGTTGCAACGGCTGCTGCTGCTGCCCGCTCCGCTTCCACTCTCGTAAACAAAACATTATCTAAATTATCGCCGCCGGCAGTGATCGACATGGATACGACAGTTGCGCCTGCTGCTGCTGCTGCTGCTACTGTTCGTACAGCAGTTGTCCGCCCGCCGGCACCGCCACCGTCAGGGCGACTGGCCAACTGTAAGTGGCCGAGGCCGGCCGACTTTGTGGGTCGACAACTCGTCGATTCTACTCCTTGCTGCGGCTGCTACTATTGCAGCTGGCAGTAGCGGCGGCGGAGGCGGCCGACCGGCCGGCCGTCGTGTCCTCAGTGGCGATGCTCAGGCATCTTGGCATCATCCTCAGCACTCGGGAGAGGAAGGAGTCAGGAAGAGGATTCCTTCCTAACGCCAAGGTGTAAGCATGAGACGGCGCGTATCCGTGGTGTCTAGCCAGAGCCTACATACACTCTCTCGTTCTCCATCTCACTCACATCGCCTCGGCCCGCTTTAGGGCATAGCCAGACACCTCAGCAAGCCGACGGTGGGGAATAACAACAGCGCATCAAAGATAAACCTGCAATAATAAAAACATATACCAACTACACAAGCGATGCAGCGCACATAGCATCGATTGCAGCGAGTGACTAACTCTGACAACATCTGATTTTGTTGTTCAGGCTGTACCCGACCACCAATATCAGCAAATCGACAAAATGTCTTTTAACAACAGCACCGCTCGTAGCAGGCTCGTAATGTTCCCTGTGGAGAGTGTACATATCGACGGATGTCCCGACCGATGTAGGCTATGAAATAGATCTGCAGTCATCCAACTGCTGTAGATACCACCGTACATCCGTGTGGTGAGTAAGCATACAAGGTAAACATTTCTGCGTTCTGTATCGATTAGTGAAATTAAGGCTGATTAATTGAATGACGAATTAACACTTAGCAGGCTGCACCTCCATAACGTTGGGTGCCAATCATAGACTTAGTTGCTAATTGCAAATACAGCAGTTACAAGCTTCGGTTACCAAAACGAATAGTATTAACAGAGAGCTCTAACTTAAGTTAGCGTTAATCTGAGCTGAAGACCACGTGGGTTTAGTGGGTTTGGAAGTCTCATATTAGTCCCGCTGCACATAAATGGACCGCTCAGCTCACATGTGCATCAGGCATTACCGTAATCTCCAAAAGTTGGCGTCAATCGTCAATTCTATTTTAGCTAAAGAGAGCACAAAACAAACATCCATCTGGATAAGTACCGTTACGTAAAGAGGTACGATTATATTTAATTAATGTATGCTAGTTATCATGTCGCTTTGGGGAAGGCATGCTCGGTGGTATTTACTCAAAAACAAATCAAAACCGGTCTGTTCAGCATTTCGGAAAATCTTTGTGCTTTCACGGAACGTCTTTGAGCTATTAGGCTGTCCGGATCAAACTGTCCGCTCGATAAATGCCAATAAGTTTTGAACTAAATTAGTTCAAAAGGCGACTGGTTTGTTGCGTATAAGTCTTCAAATTAGATGTCGTACACTCCACACGCATTTTCATCTGCTCAGAACTCAGTATATAGGGAACCCATTTTGCATTGATTTTCTTCATCTTTAGTATATTGGTGACAATTTCATGACATGTCACCCGAGGAATCACAGTTTCAGCCGACAAAGACCTCATGGACCAAGCTCTAGTTAGCTCACAAGCTGCCTTGATTCTGTCAATCCGTTCGTTCCTCGTTGCACCTTATTTGTGGTCCCCGCCTCATGGTCATCAGTGTCCAAATTTTCACTGTTAAATCGCTTGCACCAACTTCGCACCGTTCGCAGGCATAAGGCAGACCTGCTGTACGCGTTCACTAATTTTCGATGGATTTCAGCTGGAGGGTGTTTTTGGAGAAACAAAAACTTGATGTTTTCCCGTTGATTTTTGGGGGAATTTGATTTTTTTGCTGCAGTGTCCATCTTTCTGATCGTATCAAAAGCAGTGTTCGAAAGGAAGCCACATTCCTGCCGCGTGCCCACTCCAAAAATGAACGCATTGTATCGCGTAGTTCGGATTGTGCGCCATTCGAATGGTGGGACAGTTTGATCCGGACAGCCTTATAACATCACCTGTGACAGAGGCAATTAAGTTTCGGTCGCCGCAGAAAGGACTTTATCTCGCTTGCTGCTCGGGACGGGTCGCCAATGTGTCTCATTGATAGGTTTGGATACTACACTAATTATATCTATTTGTACTATAGCTGTTGACGCATTTATAAATTCGAAATAAATTGTCTTCCTTAATTGGCTTATTCCTATAGACGTTAAATATGAGTACGTTAATGATTTATTGCTCTATGTGTTACATAAGATCGTAGAATTTGGATCCCTGACAGACAATATGTGTACGCAGCAGTAACACTGATTTGATATCCTTGTGAGTCTCTCTATAGATACAACACCTAATTATCGGCTTGCCTTTCAATAACGACGAGTTTGCTCTACATTGCATTACCGTTTACATACGGACGATGATGCGCATACTAAATCGTTTAATTGCACATCAACAATTGACAACATTCACAAGCGTTGCGGGTATGTCAATACACTTCGAGAGACGACAGCGACTCTTCATTGCAGATGACGTCTGGCCAATGACATGAGAACCGCTGTTTTCTTCATATTCCCTAGGCTGGACAGACGGTGCATAGTTTCCAAACCTAGAAAAAACCTTATCCCTTTCACAGTGATGTCATTGCCGAAGTGTCATTTCATGTCGTCGTCTTTCCTCGCGGAAGCACAAATCCGATTATGGAGGCGCGGCCGCGGCCGCGACTCGGCACGGTGGGCTAGCTATCATGCTATTGTACAATTGGGGCGGTGACTGGGTGGCCAAAGAACGACGCCGGCCAGTCAAGAGCACAGGGTCTAGAGGCAGGAAGAGTACAGTGTGAGTGCCGCGTGAGTGCCGCAGTGAGTGACCCTACTGCATTGGTGTACAGTCTTTCGCGTCCAACCGACTCTGCCGTGCTGGCCAGACCCGAACGCCTGCCATTGCCCCTGTGCGGGTTACCCGTTGCGGTGCTGCCCTGCTCCTTTAGCAGAAGGAAAGCCATTACAGTGAGTCAGTGCTTGGCGACTCAGGAGCAGCACATCACATTCAAACGCTCGGGGGCTGCGCGGGGGTGGCCGACGGATGGCATTTGGCTGGTGGAAAGTCTGGGGGGTATAGGACTAGCAGGGACGAGGGGTTGGGGTTCTTGGGGGGCGTGGGGGGGAGGAATCGAGGAGAGGGCGAAAAGGAAAGCAAGGCAAGGAAAGCAATACGAGTATTTAACACACGTTCGCGCCATAAATATGTCACTGCGCGAAGCGGCCATACTCTCTCGATTGCTGGGCTCACGGCCAAAACCAGAATCTTCATGGCCAAACCTCGTTGCGACCGCCTTCTCATGCTACCATCGCACTTCTCCGCACAAACCTCCTTCTTCCTTTCTCTTTCTCTCTCTCCTCTTTCTTCGTGTCGTCGTCCTGAGTCGGCTCTCCTGAGCCTATAGATGGCCATTGTATGGTGGCAGGCAGGCAGGCTAGCGCGGGCGGGCGAGCGAGCGAGCGGGTGGTACAGGCCCGCAGGCCGTACCGTAATGCGTGTGCGGGCGTGCTGTTGTGTCGAGAGAAATCTCGATTACAGGATTAGGATGTCCTGCCATTCCCAACCGACCCCTCAATCCCTTAACCTACGCTTACCCCGCAGAGGCCTTGCGTTCTCCCGGTGCTCGGCTGGCCTTCTTGCCACTGGGTTATAATGACACCAACAATAACGACAATAATGACAGTGGCAATAATCCAACCTTCTGTGATGCAAAGGGTCTGCCTAACCGAAGGAGCACGAAGTGCGCCCAAGCAACTCGAGAGAAGCCAACAGAAAGGGAACGAAGAAATAGAGACACAGGACGGCCGATTGGTGGTGACTGCCTTACGATCATTGGCAACGGCTTGAAGTGGTATAGAACATGAAGTATCTCTTTGCAATGTGGTTACGAGCATGCATGGCTGGACCTCGTGAACATCAGCTGACAAAAGAACTCTCCACAGAACACTTTCACAGACGGAGCCGGTGAAGCCTATGCGAGTATTTTAGCATAAAAACTACAAAATTTAAAAATGGTATCACAAGTTTAAATGATTATTTACACTTGTCATGTCTTATTGAGCAATTGATAATGCCATATTCAATTTCAAGCACAACAACGCCTTGTTCAAGCATGATGATGATGATGATAAATCAGTTCACACTTAACAGGAACCCAATGGAAGGGTCTACAAGGGTCAACGCGAGACATTGGCATATGTCGCTATCGTAAGATCGTGCTAAATTATGCCAAAAACAACTATAATGAACATATTTAAGGACACCTCGCTCGGACCTTTCTCGATGGTATGCTCTGCATATTTAAAGTTATGTCCGTTCTAGCATGTGCAGCATTGCCACACACCTCTAGGTCTAGCGATTGCTCCCCGAGTGGCTGTAAGCGCCCGTTAAAAAACAACCACCACTGGACGGCTGATAAAACCGAGGATAAATTTACCCCGGACGGGGTTCGCTCTGTCCGACATCTGTCAGGTGTAGTAGTCAGTAGATTAACGAAAAAGGCTTCGCAGGTCGAAATATTCAGATGCAGCTCAGAAATCTCTCAGTGAATGATGTCAGCTCTATTCGCCTATGCCTAGAAGGGAATACACAGGGAGAGAGAGAGAGAGAGAAAGAGGTCGTAGTTAGATACATTACATAGATAGGCATTCACAGGCAGTCATCAGTGAACGCATGGGTGGCGAGTCCAGCCGCCGATATGCAGACGCAGTTACACTCCCATAGGGTATAGGGCCATCCGCCGCGAGGTGGCTCTGCGACGCCATCGACTGCATGACACAGTCGCAGTAAATCAATGTAATTGCACGAGACAGCTGTTAAATGTGGCCGTTCAAATGTTCAGGCATCGTAGCTACCTCAAAATATTCGTGGACACTCGGCTGACGCTAGCGACGATGACTTCACCTGAGGAGGAGTTAAACTAGGGCACAACGTCAACAGCGCTTGTTACGAAAATCGACGACAGTGGTCACATTGGGAGTCCTATGAAATGGACATGGACTTGAAAATGGAGGATACACCGCAATGATGCTCGGAGTTCTCAAACGGTAAACTGTCCACAGGGGTTGACCCGTAAAAGGCGGAAAGTTTTGGTAGTAAAAGGTTGGAGTATAGGATTGAATTGTAGGATTTGTAATGAGGACAACGTGCATTATTGTGGTACCCGAATGCATTCGATCGAATGGCCCTATGCACTATGCCTGACACACACGTGCAGATAAGTGACTAACCTCATTAATAAACCCGCAAATATTTATCACGTCTGACACCGGTTTACGCGTGTCTTCGGGGACTTGAACGAAACTTGACCTGTGTCACCCTCAAATAAGTTTGAATTTGTCCCTTAATAATTATCGAGATGATTCAGCAAGTCGTAATCGAGTGACGTAGATATATACTCAGCTTACGCGAGTATCTCCAGTAAACTGATTAGTTCAATCAATACATGTACCTATGCATGAAAGTGAATTTTATCTGTGAGCAACACTGAATGTATGCTAGTCAACTTCTGACCAATTTAGTTAATTGTGGACATCCGCAGCACTTAATAAAAAAAAAGCCGATTACGCAGGTGACATGTTGCGTCCAAACGAGGCTCACAATTTTGGTTCTGTGACCAACTCATGTTGGCCCCGTATTCATCTCATAGCCTAAACATGTTTACCTAATGTCCTTCAACAGAAAGATAGCTACATATTTCTATTTAAATGTACAGCCACACACACACACATTTGTAAGGTACAAAACATCAACTCAAAATGCACACGATGACGATTTGGCGTAAAGTGCAGTATAAGTATATATATATCACCAAGTTGAGCCACTTTTGCAGGAGCATTTTTTCTCGACCAATCGTATTCTAATTCCCTCACCACTTTTTTTTTTTTATTTCCTGTCAAATTGTGATTTGCATCGTTATCCAGCAGTATCCAGCTGGGTTGCAATAAAACAATTCATGTTGTTCAAATCTCTCCACTGGTATACGGTATCGAGACACGAGAACCAGCAGCAGCAGCAGTGGTAGTATTGCAGCATCGGATAACCTCGACGGTAATTCCATTCTCAGAGGAACAGGGCGGATCGAAGACTCCGACAATGAGTGTTCAAAGGGAGCAAAATTGCGGGGCCATTTAGCCTAGCCTGGCCGACTAGCAAAAGCGCCGTCTAGTTGGCGGGCGATAGCATAGCAGAGTTTCGGATCTGTCTTCTCGATAGCCATGGAACGATAGCTGGCTAGACCAACATGTGCCACAGAGGCTGAGACAAGCAGTTGTTGATGTGATAGGGGGGTAATGTGCTGCTGATGTGCTATGGTAGGTGGGAGAGACAGGCCACCAGGGCGACGGATGGTCATGCGGCTGCGCTTGTTCTCCTAGATGTGTATGTCTGTATATATATATATCGTCCTGGTGGCAGGGCTTGTGACGGTGATATATAGGAGTTCATTCAGGATCATTCTGTTGGATGGAATGACGCCCGGCCTTGCACGACAGCCACAAGCACGTTCTCATCTGTTCCCCTTCCTATATATATATATATATATATATATATATATATATATATATATATATGTATATATCATCCCCCTCTCCCCGCCATCCTGAGTATTCCTCTACGTTCTGTGGTCCTGTAGCTGGCAGGGTGTAGTGGTGTCGGCGAACGGAACCGCCTGACAGCGAGTGCGAGTTCGTCAGTCAGCGCTCGTCAACTTCGCCAGTTGCCTATACAACATAGACGACTATATATATATATACACCACCACCGCCATCGTTGTCCAAATCGAGAATCGAAAGGTCATGATCGAGCGTACGATTCCCTTCGAGCTGGGATAGAGGAATTGGCCATAGGACGAAATGGATCAAATGAAAAGAAACTATTTGATGACGACAATGATGAGGCATTTACAGCATCAAACGCATGCATCTTGCAGTCG
Source organism: Stratiolaelaps scimitus (assembly GCA_019614645.1). Classification (NCBI taxonomy): domain Eukaryota; kingdom Metazoa; phylum Arthropoda; class Arachnida; order Mesostigmata; family Laelapidae; genus Stratiolaelaps; species Stratiolaelaps scimitus. Next base: position 506,432 of record JABWDB010000079.1, read on the forward strand.
AACGCCATCGAGTGACGGACGCGCTTAAGACCTGAGTTGCCCTCGATAATAATGGGTAGTCACGCCACCGTTGGCTCTAGATGGAGGTCGACTGGCGGAGAACTTTCGGCATAGCAAGAATAATCTGATTGACGTTTACATAGGTTTGTGCATACGCCATTATTGTGGGCAAGATGAATGGGAGTATTCTTGTTATACTTTATAACATAAAATTTAGTCATATCTCTACTCAAGCGATCGCTACACGTCGTGCTCACCTCCGTTGAATTCTCACACCACTAGACATGGTTATATAATATCTCCAATGATTGCGATTGACAAAACAAAATGCTATGAGCTAAAAAATATGCCCAGATAGAATTTAATGCAATAATCTTAACCAAGAAGATATAAAATTTGACGGGTACACTGCTTAATAAATGTATACCCGTGTACAAAGGTCGAGTGAACTTACTGTCCGATCATAAAGTACTGCGTTGTCTTTTCGCATATACAATTGCTCCAGCAGGATTGTTACGGCTCTTATATACTTCTTAGCCTTCACTTAAGGTGGCCGCGCTATAAAGGTATACGATGCCTCGCTTCATTCGATGCCGCACAGCCATCTTATTTGTAACGGCGAGCCGGCTCATGGACGAATGGTTACTCCACCCTTGGCTAGGTAACATCCTTCAGAACTTAAGGGTTCACTACGATGGCGACGACGACGACAACAACGACTTCAAGTTTGATCCTACGATCCACTAGCTAGCTTTGCCGCTGAGCTCTATGGTCGATGTGTGTATGCGTGTATATATATATATATATATATATATATATATATGTATGTGTATGTGTGTGTGTGCGTATCATCCGATCCACCCTCCTCGAGGTTGCGTGTACGTCTGTGTGTCGACCGGAGCCGGTGGGGTGTCGTGATATATGTGAATGTGAGCAATACATAACAGCAGCCGGAGCAGCAGCAGCAGCAGCGGCATACCATATTATATCAAGATCATACACTAGACTCAAATAGACACGTGCACTCACACAGACACACATATACATACATACACACACACAGATACACACATCCACGATCCACAAAGAGAGACCAACCGACTGACATGGACATCATATACGTGATACCTTCGATTGTGCACACCCAGCAGCAACAGCAGCAGCAGCAGCTCGTATCTTGCAGGCAGAGACGCACTACACCAGGATGACTCAGCGACGGCCACGAGCAGAGCAGACCGCTATTGCAGGACCCTGCTGTATGTACTGGTATACCGACAGGATACTGCCCTCATCGTAAGCTGCCAGAGGAGCTGTGGCGGCTCAGGTTGAACGAGCGACAGCTAAGTATTATATAGTTTATAATACATCGCTCTCCAAGGCGGCAACCGCCGCTGGCACCGCCGCCGCCACCGCCGCCGCCGCGACCGCCACAGTTGACCGGCGTCGAACTGATGATCGCGAACATCAATGGAGCGCGCCACAATAGCCAGACACAACTTGACTCTGAGAGCGGTTGGAACTAACAGTTGGTTAGTTGACGTTTTCGCCTGTTTGCGCTCAAGGTGAATAGATCAAAAAGCGATAGGGGCAGACGAATTATACCAAATCGTGGCAGCCGTAGCCGGCACACGGCCGATGACGACAACGACGACGGTGACGGTGGTGGATGAGAGGCGATCGAAATCTTTTGCGTCATGTCACTATCAATAGCGCACAGCCGTGACAGCCCCTTGCTGATCGCCTCCACCCGCGACCATCTCAAACGTAGCTCGTCTGATCAGGACCCCGGCCTGCTGCCCACTGGTCCTGTGTCGCTGTGCTCGCTGTAGCAACAGCGCCGCGCAACTTAGCTTGTCGTTTGGCCTCAGTTGCTGCGTCGTTGTTACCCGCCGTTATTCTTCGTCGCGGTCGGCGGCTGTCGGACACGTTGTTGTTGGCGTTGGCGTTGCTGTTCTCGTCGAGTGATCCGTCGTGGTTGGCGCACTAGGCCGCACGTACGGCCGTCCGTCCGTCCGTCCGTCCGTCTAGAGACACTGCTTCGGCAGCAATGCCTCGTCGCCTGATTAATGGCTTGCCAATATGTCACTCGTGTATCTGTCATAGGGCAAAAGACTACGCAGAGGTGGGGGTAGCCGATGAGCCAGCTTGGATAGAGCTTGCCTCGGCTGGGCACGATTCGACTCGAGCTCCGTTCGTCTCTGTCGCCCGCCTCGGTCTGGTCGGCCTGCTGGATGCATTCACCAGCATCCGCTGGTTCGCCAGCGTGCGTTCGTCTCACCGTTCCCGGGGTGCAGCAATCAATACATGCGGCTCGCGGACGGGTCGTGGCCGTGGCGGCGGCGGCGGTGGCGGACATACGCATCTCGGACGGACACACGATGTTTGACATGAATGCATTGTGTGCGCCAGCCTTCCATGCTAGCCCCGCCGTGTGTAATGATGTGTCACGCCGGGTCGTGTGTAAGTACGTTACATTGGCGTGTGTGTGTTTGTGTGTGTGTGGTGTATGTGAGTGTGTGTGTGTGTATATATCTATCTATCCATCTCGCTGTGTATGTCAAAGCATGCACGAACATGCATCCTGAACTGACGCTCGGCGTAAAGGCCTGACCCCGACCCAATCGTCGTGGCCGTTCGCCGGTGCTAGGTACGTTGTCAGGAGTGAAAAATAGCTGGACAGCTTGCATATAGGTAAATACATAATACAACGGAAACTGATGCAGGACGGTCATCGCTCAAATTAACTAGCCCAGACTTCATCGAAGAGGCAAACAAAAGACGGGCAACAACAGCTAGCTGTTGATGCTGACAACGTATTGCGAACTGCTATATTGAGATAGCAAGGTTGTGGCAGCACGGGAAATGTTGCAGTCACTTAGTTAGCAACTTTGCTATCATTAAGATTCAATACAAGGGTAGGAGGGAAGAGAGAAGATCGCTAAACTTGAGTCCCACCTTGGGTTGCGAAGTACAACTGTTCCCTGAATAACTTAAAGCGTTTTTCTTCCCTTGTCAACAGGGCGATTGTATAAGAAATAAAATAAACTAGGTACATTTTTTTGCTAGGTACTAAGCACTACTATCATATGGCCGCAACCGCCAGGGCCAAAGCAACACACGCACTTGACATCTAATGTGCAGAGCTTTTATCATTCATGACATGATTTTTGTCCTTCGCTGTGGCACAAGTGCTAGTCATCATACCGTAGGCCTTGAGGAGGGAACTGTGCAATGTAATGATATCTTCTGACGGCCATTTGCAGCGCGTGTGTATGCTTCATTCTCTATGACGCTCGCTATGGTTGCTCTAGCTGGCCGAGCCAGTCCGGTGTAGGGGGAGCTGTTAGGTGTAAGGTCGGTAGCTCGCCCGCTCTCGGGACCGACAGCGGACGGGAGCTCTCTGATGGCGAGACGATGGGCCAAAGGAGTGTTGACGGAACGAACAAGCCAGACCGCCATGATGAGGTCCGGTCCGTCGACTCGACTGAAGTGAAGTGCCTCTTTATCTCGTGGCGCAGCCATCCTTGCTTCTTGCCTTTCTTGTTTCACATCCCGCGGTGCCCCCTGATCGCCCCACGTTTTTGCCCCATTCGGCCCATTTCCACCCCCCCCCCCCCGCCCCCCCGATCTCCCCCGTATCCCGCCGACCCACCACAAGCCAGTAGAGCCCCCCACTTTCCCGTGTGTCGTCCTATGGAGTCCTGCAATTCCCTGCATCACATCCCTTCAGCGCAGAGCCAACGGAAGTGGCTCCCCCGCCCAGGCCCCGTCTCTTTCTGCTTCTCTCGGTCCGTCCGTCCGTCGTCCGTCCATCCGAGACACTCTTCGTTCCTCTCATCGTCGTCCTCGTCTTCACTGTCTTGCCTTTCTCCCTAGCTAGCTCACTGCTCGCTGGCTGGCAAGCGCCATTCTCAAGACTCCTTTTTCCCGGTCCCGGCCCCCGCCACAGAACCCTCAGCTTCTCCTCTTAGTTCTTTCCTCGCTTCCATTTCTCTCTCTCTCTCTCTCCCCCTCTCTCTCTCTCTCTACCTCAGGGTCTCTCTCGTACTTTCGATGGCTGCTTGGCCCTGGCGGCTTGTAATATTCTCCGCTGAGTGATGGCCAGCCCTTTGTATAATTGCCATATATCAAAAATAAACTGTCACCTTTAATAGCCGACATAAATCAGCCGCAGCCGTCCCGCTGTCTCTCATTTCTCTCCACATCTATCCCTGGCCTCTCTCTCTCTCGCGCGCGCTAGGACTCGCTTCGCCTCTGCATTCTCCTTTCTTCTCCTGATCTCTCTCATCCGCATTCCTCCTCCTCCTCCTCCTCATCCTCCTGGTACTCTCCACAGGCTCGCCGCTTTCCTGCCGGCGTGCACTCGTGCTACTGCCCTGTTAGTCCCCCTCTGAACTCCCAATCCTGAATCCTGCGTTGCCATCATCGCCGCCAGCCCCCCCACGAGCGCCCCCCCCCACCCCATCACCAACCACCACCGCCGCCGCCGCCGCCATCGCCCTTGCCGTCGTTGAAGTAGCCGCAGGAGAGTAGCTACGGCCGCAGACAGCTGCAAGCGAGGGAGGATGCGGAGAAAGAGCCACAACCGCCTTTCTCATTCTGTACTTCCTCGTCGTCATCGTCGTCGTCGTCGAGTTTGAGTCGCTTGCTAGCCGCAACGACAGTGCGTTACACAGCAGAAAGCGGTACGGAGAGAGGACGAGGCCAACGAAGTGATCAACGACTTCACCGATGAATGAGGTACCGACCGCTCCGGACTGAGGATTCAGGCGATCGGACGAGCGATCGATCGATCCATCTATCGGCTGAACCGAGCGGTTGGTTGGGACGGCTTCGTCACCGCCTGATTAGGCTAAATAAGGGAAACATAAACGAGGTACAGCGCAGACATTGGGATGAAATCTCATAAGGTGAAACACGGGAAGACTCAACTGGTGTGTCCTCATCCTCTGAGACCTCACGAGAGACTCGTAGAGTTGAAAGAACAGCATAATCGAATGAGGAACTCTTACAATACAGCTTTAATTGGCACCAAATTGACTGACACTTAGAACAATTTGCACGAATTATGTATTTTATGCATACATTCATATATGAATGTACGAAATACATGTAAAGCCGTTAACGAGCGCATACACACTTCATTCGATCAATAAGATAGTTCTATATGTATATATATATATATATATATATATATATATATACATCATCCATTTACAGGATCTGCGTCAACCCAGTCGCCCATATAAAACTCTGCATAGGTGTAGGAGGCTATGGTTGGTCTGCTAGGAGAGCGGTGTGTGAGTTATTTGTCAAGCTGGCGCCAACTTGCATCATTTACCACAGACAGAGTATCATCGTCAAGCGAGTGAGGCCATCGCCGCTATGAATAAGGTTGGTGAGGTTCTGTCTGCCAGTGACAGGCCCTCTCGAACCGCGCGCTCGGCGAGCGCGCGCGCGCGTGAGGCTTCTGTGCCAGCCAGGGGTTATGCATCACACCCCCACCCCGAGGGGGTTTCCCTGTGATACCCCCGGGCTCATCCCCCGACCATTGCCGCGCGCGTTAGTCGTTCCTCGTACTGAACACCCCGGCTCTTCTGTCCCATCGCCCCCCCTCTCTGCCTATGTATATCTCCAGCTAGCCACATCTACCCCCTCGAACTGCACAGCTCCCCCCATCTTCCGCCGGGGGGAGGGGGGGGGCGCCCTTGCAGGCGCCCTTCTGGTCTGAGCTGGTCTGATGCAAATGTTAATGTCCGGCCATAATTCAGAATTATCTTTAACTCGCACAGCGATAGACAACACGAGCAAGAGGGAGAGAGCGATGAGAACGAAGGAGAGGATCTGAGGGACGAGACCCTCACTATCCCCCGCTATCACTTTCTCCCTCTCTGCCTTCATCTGTCTCTCTCTCTCCCCCTCTCTGACTCTCTCTCTGACTCTCTCTGACTCTCTCTCTCTCTCTGAGCTGTCGGATCACTCGGAGCGAGCGAACAGATGAGAAGACGGTGGCGACGACGCACTATCACTGCCGCTATCCACCACGACCAGCCGATGAGAGCAAGTGAAGAGCAGTCGGAGGACCGCAGTGAGGGGGTGGTTGCGGATGGGGACCGAACGATGGAAGGGGCCGACCAACCGACCGACTGAACGAACCAGCGAACGACAGTCAGTGGCGGCGACGACGACGACAACGACGAGGACTCCGAACAGGAGAAAGATAGAGGATTGACTGAGATAGAAGGTGGACGGAGGGAAAAGATCGCCTCGGATCTCCCTTCTCCCCATTGCAAGGGAGATAGGCTGAGTGATAGCGAAGTGGAGAGCGAGTGCGGGAGAAAGAGAGATAGATAGAGGTGGATAGATCCGGTCAGGCTCTGCGATGTCGAAAAAAGGAAAAAGTGGGGGGTGTGGGGGGGGGGGGGGTCATCATTCTCCGAAGCCGAGAAAAGGAAAAGAAGAAGAAGAAACAGAACAGAACAGAAGAAACGGGGTGACGGGCTGGGGCATGGGAGCCTTCGCTACCGTCGAGGCCCTCTTCGGCCGCACGCCGAGTATCCGCGGACTCGTACGAAACGTTATTCGTAGTGTCGAACCGACGCTATTCGTCGTGCAAGCGCCCTTGTCATTTAGTACCTACCTTATCCTCGGTTGAAGCTTCGTGCCCAGGTTTCAGCTGGCTGCCGCTTGGACCGACCAATGCAAATGTTACGGTCCCGTCCTTCGACTGACTGACGACTTCACCATGAATAGCACCAACGGTAGAGGCCCCATTGGTGCTCTACCACAAGGAGGTTTCTAGCACGACCTCTGCCGCTGGTGCTGTTCATGCCAGTGACTCGTCCTTGTATTTGTGGCACTACGGATTTTGCAGTGTGCTACGTTATTTACAACGGTCCGTCACTGTCTCCTAGGTACACACTTATACCCCGCTACGGACAGTGTCTCAGTGAGCTGGACTATCACAAGATTCGAATGAGTAGTCCATGTGCAGCTCTACTCGAGGCCGAGATCAAGACACACAAGATCGTACTCTGAGGATAATCTGATGACAAGTACGAGCGATGTAACGAAAGCTGTGGAAAACCACAGGAGTAAATACCTAAAAACGAATATTATGATTCCATCTGAACGCGAGGATTCGGACAAAGGCAAAGAAACAATTCAGCAGAACAGTTTCAGCCCATTGCCGATGACCCCGACCTTTCCAATATTCAGATTAAGAGACATCCTAATGAGGTCTCCCGACTTTAGAAGTCCTCCTTAGCATGGTTTACATTAACTGCTATGGCCTCGATATATATATATATAATAGCTGTTAGTTACTAACAAATATATATATATATATATATACATATATATATATATATATATATATATATATAAGTAATAGCTGTTATGTACTAACAGATCAGTTACAACTTTGATGACATGATGCCGTTACAAATATACGAACTCTCTTGTTCGGTAAAACAACACCATTTCGAGAATCCTTCGATAAAATCGAACGTAATATTACATTTGCTGACGACCCGATCTATGAATGACGTCGACAAATGATATGATTGATAATAATGTGTCTCATTGAATCGACTTTCTGTCGGTTTCTATATAATGCCATATATATAATACGCGGCTGCAAAGGTCTACGACGAATAGCATCCAACATCTGACTACCTTTTACATATCGACCACTCGCATTGGATTAGTCCTTCTCGGATGCTCCGATGTTTTGCTGTTGAGCATAGTTCGATTTGTTGTTGTTCAACCACGATTTGTGCTGTGATCCCTTTGCTGTGTGTGTGTGTGTCTCTCTGTGACTTGAAACCCTCATATCTCGTCGCAGCCCGCCTCGTCGATTTCATATTCTGTTTTCGTTTTTATTATAGCTGCAACAGTTGTTGCTGTTGTTGTTGTTGTTATTATTATTATTATATTGGTAACTACCACGATTGATGGCGGCCGGGCGACAAATACAGCCTTGTGGCCTTCATCAACAGCAGTCAACGCCACCGATAAGGCCGCCGCCGCCGCCGTCGTCGCAGACACGGGTGCTCCAATGCGATGCGGGTATCATGAGCACAGCGACATCATGCTTAAACATGATTGACAGTGGACCTGCGTGACAACTCGTAGGGTGAATCTCCTACGGTCTCATCGTACTACGACCTCTGCCGGCGACCGCACGAGCCGCTGCCGCCGCCACTACACAACGTCTCTCTGCCCTCTTCTTCGGGTCCGCCACCGGTGCAGCTGTCCATTGTAGCATTATAGCGCGCCACCGGGGACCCTCAAGCACGTCTGATGTTGCTGCATAACGCTGACACAGGGAAAAAAACACACAGCATCGTTCGGTGATATGTTTAAGAATTGAGAAACAAAGAATCAGACGACAAGGCAAAGAAAACGATTGGCGGCGGCGGCGGAGGCAGCGTTTGTGAATAGAGTTCGAGAGCGTTCATTTGGAATGGGACCCGCGTGTTAACCGCGAAATCACATAAATTTGCATTTGATGTCAATTCGCTCCTCGGATGTTGTTACTCATTCTCTGGTGAGGCGGAAAAATTGAGAAGAAAGATAGAGATTAACCGAGAGTGGACCGAGGAGACGTACAAGACAAGGGCTAACGGACGTAAATCTTGCAAAAAATAATATTGGATTTGTACTTTATATGCGTGCTTGTCTATATATATATATATATATATCAACGGTCCATCGACGGAACAATAAGCGCGGTTGTGCCGACGCTTGCTTAGCGGCTGCAGCAGCGGCAGTGGTTCCTGCTGGCGGGAGAGGTGACATGCACTAGACTACTCAAAAGCGCATATATATATATATATTATATATATTCAGTATATTCAGTTTACAGTACGTTCAACGAGTGAGTTTATATATTAAAATTCATAGTAATCATATTAGTACTTTCGATCTGAGAGTTAACTTTTTTAGTATGAAAAATGCTGAGATACCTTAAATGGAAATTAATGGCTGTTCTGAGCTGGACCTGTCGATCCGTGAAGTTGAATCGATTATTATTTTATTTATTGTCGATATTTGTAACTAAAGTTCTTACTGTCCAATTATTCAATGACCGCCTATTTTCTTCTATAACACTTAGATCAGAAACAGTAGTTTGCACCAATTCAAGACGCCATAGTGGTATCCATGTTGTCACCTTTCAAATGGAAGACATACAATGCAGTGTGGCCGGTGAGCTAGGGCAGCCTAATTTGACTAACTGGCAGTTCTAAGCGCTGGCAGTAATTAGCGATTATTTCGAGCAACAAACCAATGACCCACTGTTGTCAATACTGTCTTTGCAGCTGTCTGCGTGGATTATGGCAGAGGTCCACTTTGACGAAGCCTGTACGCTGGTGGTCAATCTCCTGTGATGATGCACAATGATATGATTCTTATGAGTTACTCAAAGTCAAAGCACCCACTGTCCTCATCGAGATTTCATAGTTTTCGTTGAGTTTAAATAGCTCACGATGATAATACAGCAACAGCAGCACAGCCCTTCGACATCGCATACATCGATTTGCGTTGTCTAATGTTCATTCACCCACTGCTGAAAATAACGAAAAGAAAAACACGAGATAAACTGTCTGAAATTCCGTCTTGAAATTATTATTATTATTATTATTATTTATGAAACGTATTTATTTTCGGACAGAGCGGACGTGCACGTAGATGTTTCTGCGCTGGTTTCTGCGTGTCGTGTCTCGTTCGAGGGGGTGGGTGCGTGCGTGCAGGCGTGCATACATGCATATATATATATACATGCATATATATATATATATATATATATATATATATATGTGTGTGTGTGTATCTATGTACGCGGCAAAAAGATGACTGTTATTAAACTGGTACTTCCTATTTATCTACTACAACCGCCATCATCACTACAGCTACCACATGTCCCCCCTACCCCTGGTTGCACGCTGTTATTTGCTCCATAGATTTGGGCTTTTCTCGTAGACACACGAGCGAGTCCTTTTCACGCTGTTTATCGTCCGACGTCGCCTTCGATGGAGAGCAGGCTGCTTGCGCTAGCAGCAGCAGCTGCAGCAGCGGCCTTCGAAGTGCTGGATCAGCTCGGGTGAGTTTCGTCGATGCTAATATAATCTTGCCATCTCATATTGCCGCTACTTTTCAATGTGATTCGGCCGCCGCGGTATCCACACGACAGGCTACTCATCTGAAGGACCGCACTGTCGCCGACGAAACGCGACGAACGGACATTCGGGTGTCGAATCGAGCCGCGTAAGCACGCAGGCCAGCAGGGACGCCACTGAAAATTATCTGTCCATCTTAATACGACGAGAGATGACGTTAGATTTACTCTTGCTGTTTAGGATGCAGCCGCCGCCACCGAAGTTGTTGTTGTTTTTTTTGATGCTAGTAGCGATGTAACAAGGCGATGTGGACGCGGCACCGGTGGCTGCGGCGGCGGCAGCCAACGCGGCCGCGTATAACGTCCGTAACATGGCCTAATCGAATATTACCACATATTAAGCGTAAGCGTGTCGACGCCGTGGCGATGGAACGAAGCGAGTCAGCGAGAGGTAGATATATTGAGAGAGAGAGAGAGAGATATAGAGAGGATGATAGGGGGTTGCCGTGTTCGACGACGTCGTATAAAGCTGTCGCAGAGATAAGAAATGGACACTTCGGTGTTGCTCTGCGGTGGTGTCCAACGATCGATTGATCGACCCCCGTCCGACCATCTCTCGTCTCTTTGCGCCCATTCGTCCATCCATGTATTCTTCATCCTCATTCATCTGCTCTGATCCTGTTCGCGTTGACATATTTACGCGGACGGCGGCGGCGACGGCGCGACACAGCGGCGCAAAGAGGGGCCTACAAACACCATACACACACACACATATATATATATATATATATATATAATACACGTATCACACGAATTAAATGCATTCCGTGTAAAGGATGCGGACGCATCGACGGCGTACCGCTGATGTCCGGTGCAGACTTTTGCCTCCTTCTTTCTCTCTTTATATATATATATATATATATATATATATAATATATATATATATGTGTGTGTGTGTCTCGATATCTCAGCGAGTGATACTTCTCTGGTCCCCCTGGCCCGCTCAGCTCCATAACCCCGAGACTCGCTCTCAATTCGCTTAGCGCGGTAGTCCGTCTATTCCCGGCCTCTTAATGCTGTTGGATGGTTGACGGCTGCCCGGTCGACTGGAAGTCTGTGCGACTGCCATGATTGTGCGACCGTAAGTGCGTCTTCTATGACGCGACATTAGTGGAGGTCGTCTTCTGCGCACGGAGCAGTCGGCCAGCGGCATCATCATTATCATCCACCTTATCGTCATGAATATCATCAGTCTCGGCCAATGCGATACATCGAAGCACGTATACATATATATATATATGTATTTATATATATTATATATATAGAGCGTAGCATGTCTACAAGTGTTTGTCAAATATATATATATCACACACGGACATATATAATACGTACATGCATCCTGTACATAGAAACATAGGCATTCTCTCTCTCTCGCACACACACACAATGTAAGCGCTACATCCATCCACTGTATATTATTTGTTCGTTGAGCATCAGCGAACAGGCGGACCGCTTTTCCTGCTCTTGCGGCTACTGCAGTCAAGATGTGAATATCTGTAGAGATTTTCATTTGACACCAACTTGCTTATCCCAACAACGACAATATCTATATGTATGTATTATATTCTATCTAATATCAAACGCACTATCTTCGTGTGTATCGCTTACTCGAGTCAGTGAGCCCTCCAGCGGACCATTCGCCCATCTCGCCTTGTATTTGTAAATAGTGCAGAGATGACTGTGTGTTTGTGTGTGTGTGTGTGTGTGTTTATATATATGTGATTGGCCGCGAGGACAACGGCAACTCCATCGGGATCATCCGGTTATCGCCGAGGAGCTGGAGTATCGCTTACAAGAGGATACCAGATCGGCCCACTCCAACGCGCCAAGATCAATCTGGTTGGTGTCGCCCCATTCAAGCCAGAAGGCTGTCGAAGTCGATGAGAGCATGACGAACGGGTGGCTTGACTCTGCCTGCTATCAATGGCTTGTTCAATGTATCGTATCGAAGCGGATCGATGTTCAGATGAGCCGGCATCGAACCTCTTGACAATCTAGCGAGCATCGGAGCGTCATTGACATGGGAAATTCTGGCGCCGTCGCGAAAATGGCCGCCACAACGCTCGGCTTATGAACGCACAGCTGATGTCCGATGCTAGTCGGACCATCGCCAATTTGCCAACACAGGTTCGTTCACTGAAGTACTCCGGAATTACCGAAATATTTTTAGTGCTCGCTTAGCGAAGCACACTTTGTGGTAGAAGTGAGCAGCGGGACCTGAGGAGAGACTTCGAACAAAGATACCGACAATCATATTTCGTGTGGCAAATACATTTGGCACGTAGTTAGCAGCAAGTCAAGATCGAGATGGGATGTCATCATTAAATCTAGCAGCCGGGAGTACCGAGGGAATGATTAAAACGCTGCATAGGGACAAAGGAACGGGAAATAATCCGATTCTACTAGACAATTAACACTTACGAAAACTAAGGATGAATAGTTGGCTCGTGCAAATTCAAAAGATTGATGCACTTGCTTAAGGCAGTGCGGAATTTTTCGCCTAGATCAATAGTAATTAGTCGATGTTTTAAGGATTGTTATATAATAATGTGGATGAAATCGAAATTAATTGGCATGGTTTTGAACTGAACTGCCGCACGAGCATGTCCATAGTTGTGCTTTATTTTTTAAATTAACTACCTATTAATTGCGTATATGTATGTTGCGTATAATTGCGATATTATTAATTACTCTACTATTATATAAGAAATGGAGAGGACGACAAACCTCTGCGCTTTCGATGGCTAATTAAGTGTATCTTTACAACCATATTTAACATTTGAAAATGCCTATTGAGATTGCTAATTATATTTTCCTACTCACACTATGGGAAAGATAATTCCATATGTTCAAAATTCTCACTGCTAAACTGAGCTCGCCTTTAGAATGCCGACGAACTTTTGGTACTCTTAGTGAATTGCTAGTTACATAGATACATTAGGCTCCTTCTGCTTTCTAGATATTCAAGTTATACCACATACGAGAAAACAAAATTTATTAATATAACGACAAACATCACGAACGACGTGGTCAGAGCATCGTCTACGAAGTCATCGTGTCTAACTTTCGATTCTCAGAGATTCTTCGAACTCCGGCAACACGGCTTATGAATACGGCGCGCCAGACAGTTTTATTTGCCTAAACTCCAGAAAAGAGCCCGGCTGTCACAGCGTCATGTACCCATCTCACCGTTTTGTCGTGGCGTAATCTCATCGTCATCATGTGATTAATCGAAGTTCGCGCTACATTAAATGCATTCGCTGTGTGATTCGCGAATTAAGAGCCACCACTTGCTGAATCGTCACCCAACAGGCATCGCATTGATCCCACGTCAACATTCGACAGTTCCGAGCAGTTCATATGACAACGTCTGCTATATTATAATCCTGCTATATTATCTTTCGGTTAAGTCACAGGGATCATTTGCTGTTTGACAAAAAAAACAACCTCGCGTGATCTACTTTCGAAGCACACTGCTCACAGACACACAGTCACTCACGCATGGAAAATCTACATCCATCCATCTGTCTGCTTGGGCGGCGGCGGCGGCGGCCGAATGTAAATATTCTGCACAATGACATTTGCCGAAGGTACCACCGCCACCGCCACGGTTCAGACGTATTGCTCTGATTTTTTTTTTCTCTGAGGGATGCGGGCATGGGTTGGCTGTGTTCTGGACGACGTTTTCAAAAGGCTAGATAATTTCACATTAGAAGGTTGAATGTCTTTCGACGCGAAGCGAATAACACGTCTAGCTCGCCAGTAAATATTTCTTACGATGTTTGGCTAACATTCACTTTAATTAAAATATCGTTATCAGATATTTCAGCGCTACCAGCCGGATTATGGCCACCGGCGTATTCGCGAGACGGTGCGCTGAATCGGAAACGATCGGCTGTTGATCTCGTTTCGTAAGAACGCTATAACCAGCAGTGTAAATTGGGGCTTAGCTTATGTTAATAACCTTGCAAATATTATATAATTATTTCAATGTATGCTTTTATACGGACCTCAGCATTTGTAACGCCAACAGTCGTGCAGCTTAATCCTTAGTCTATGGATGCTGTTGATACTGAAAACAAATGTGTTTAGGGAGACACCAAGTCGTATTTAAATAGTAACACTCATTTGACGACAGTCAAAGGGTGCATCAGTTTTTTTCGATTTGAAACCACCTTGTTCATCTTGCCATTATAGGTTCTGTACGAACTTTTGCTCTCTCAGAAGAAAATTATCTGAAGGTGTCTTTCGTTTATTACTATTATCAGGGTAGATGTTAAGTTAATATATAACCTCAGATAAACAAAACGAAAACACACATCTTGTTATCGACGGTGAGCAAACATGTCTGAATATCATATTCATTTCCACAATTAAGATATATACGTTCATTTATATCGGCCGTTCGTTGAAATATATATGTGTCCATCGCATCCAATATATACTTATATACATATATTCACAAATTCTGTAATGGGTGTAATGCGGTTCTCGCCCGATTCATTCTGCGGTTCAGTGTCGCCCGTTTGACGCGCTGTTCTCATTTCTGGCTTTTATTTTTTATGTTTCGTTTGCTGCTCGTTGTTATACGCAGTTGTATGCAATTTGCGTATTTTTTCTCTCTCTCTCTCTCTCTGTGACGTTGAGATGAACTGCCATCACAGTCACAGCGATCTCCACGGTGAAAATCCAGACTAAGTCCCACTAAAATAAAACTAATGGTAAAACATGCGTCAACATTATTAAAGACCCGCCCCCACGTGACACAATGCTATTGCTCTTTCTTCTCTGCTCTGCTGCGGCTTTTAAATCATTGTATTTCTTGCAACGAATATATATATATATATATATGTATATATATATATATGTGTGTGTATACGCAAGTATCCATGGCTGGAACTTGTTTGCATATCTAATAAATAGGAATCGAGCAAATGTCTTTTGCTCTTTTTCACTGAGATCATTTCCAGTCGACGACAAGACGTATCGTCGCCGTCGTCTGCCGCGACGGCTGTGTCAATATATAATGCTTCCGTATAACAGAGTCCGTGTTCTGTAAGTGACACGCCGAATCCGCGGCACCGGCAAGCTCGACTACTAGCCCGCCCGATGATGCACCGTTTGCTATCACACAATGGATGCTTTCTACATCGAGCATCGGCAATTGTCTCGTTCCGCGCACGATCGTCACCCTCCTCCTCCTGCTAACGCTCCGAGCAGCAACACCTTACATGAATCCCGGACGAGTCGGAACTCATCTGACTAGGGCAGACATCACATCGCCATCATTGGGAAGCAGATATCAGAGTTTCGGCTCGACACAGTTCCCGATCGCGTCGGTGTTTGCCGTTAATCTCTGCTGTTTCTACCACTACCCGATCATCATCATCATTCGCTTGTCGTTCGGGATCGTTTAATCGCCGGCGCAAGTCGTCAGTTCTAGAAGGGACCACGAATGTAAACGAATCTTCTTCTATCTTTATCATCATCATCATCGCCGCTGACTTCTTCGTTGTTATCAGCCTGGCGTGTCAACGTCAGCGCATGAACATGCACTTGGTGACGACGTTCGAGCGTAAGCTCTCATGACAGGGCGAAATTTCGCGCAAGCCCAAATCAGAGCAGCGATGGACCCCTCCTTAGCATAACGTAAGCGAGTGGCTTAGTTTGCGCATTGATGTCTCGTGCGAATTTGCGTATGGCGCCCCGGTGACGTCGTCTCGGCCAACCGTTCGCGGGAATCCACCGACCACCAAGCAGCGTACATTACGATGTGAAGTACTGCATCTGCTGTCTTCTCACCGTTGGATTGTTGTCGGTTTTTTTTTATTTTTATTTTGTCAAGCTTCTACCGTCAACAGAAGTTTGGTCGGGCAGATGTTGAACATCGACCATTCATCCTTCTACATCTACAAGAACAATCAGACAACCACGAAATCATGGTGGCTGTACTGACAGTTGTTTGTAGCTAGTCGCAGCAGCGCATTGCACGAGATCGCTTTGAGGGGACAGATGCAGGGCACCTGTTGCTGTAGAATCGTCACCGTGGTCGTTTACGCCGACGTTATTTTTACCGCATGAGATAAAGCCAAGATGGAGCTGCCACGCCGTTCGGAGGCAGCTACATCACTCTGCTTTCCATTGAAGTCACCAAACCTTCGACAGGAGCAGCAGCAGCAACAGCCGAACGGTGAAAAAACCTAACGTTTGAATGAAATGCGCTCGACACCAACGCAGTGTATTGGCGGTTACGTGCTACCACGAGAGGTCTAATGTCGGCGTAGCCACCCAGACACAGCCACACATATATATATATATATATCGTGCCATTTGGATGCGACAGAGCGTTTCATCTTCACCCGATGCGCCCTTCATCGTTTTCGTTATAGGACGCTGACCAGTTGCTGCCAGGGGGCTTGTTGTCGTTGTATTCTAGTAGTCGCTGTTATTGCCGCTCTTAGCTGCCGCGACAATCAGCATCATCCTCATGATCAGCAGCAGCAGCAGCATCAGGAGGTTCATCGTCGTCAACACCGGTGTCGCAAAGATCCATCGCTCAGACTACAACACATCGTCGGACGGCGGTCTGCAAGGTCACGTTTGCTGCTGTTGTTGTTGCTGCCACTGTTTTCGCCGCAGACTTGTTGTCTCCGCAGCTGTAGCTGCTGCTGCTGCTGCTGGTGCTGCTGCATCGTCGTCTCTTGCTGCTGCTACTGCTAGCATCCTCGCTTCTAGCCGCTGTGATTAAGTAAATTTTCGGCCCACTCAATAAAATGGATGACTGTTAAGGCACTCCCAGCCGGTCATCGTCGTCGTCATCGTCATCTCTTTTATAGCGGGGCCGCAAGAGGCAACCGCTGCCGGCCCCTAACAGCTGCTTGTTACGGTGATGTCCGTGTCTGCGTGACTTGATGTCCGTCGCCTCTGTCCATGCATCTGTACGTAGCGTCGGTTGGTCAGCCGATCGTGAGTGTGTCGTCCGTACACTGTGTGTGTGTGCTTCGTTGGCTCGACGTATCAAGACGGATACTTGGCCACACGGAGCGGCTGATTGACGAAGTTTGTCCACCACTGCCGTCACTCGATCAATCGATGCGAGCTGTGCGTTTGACTGGGGCGTACAAGCATCGATCGCTGCCGGCGATATCTGGTGGAATGGTCATAAATGACGGTCGACAAATACACAGGTGACTACGCAATCAGATAGATTGACAGCGAATATGTAGATTGCCGCTCAACACATGTTGGATCGGCTGTCCATTCAGGCCCATTGGATGCGGCACCATTCTGAAGGCGTCACACCAAGAGGAACGCCGGCGAAGGTGACGTACATTCATATATATATATATATGAAACATATATATATGTATATATATATATATATATATGTATTAGAAACAAACACCGGTGGGTGTTGCTCGTGTGTAGGTCTTAGGCCATCAGCCGCCCCAACTTCGAGTGGCGAATTCGAGTATCTCGAGCGCTGGTCACTCTGACGAAGCGCGGTACACCACGTGGCGTTCTAGCATAGAAAAAAAATGCTCATTTTTAATTAGCTCATTTCTAATTACAGACACATATGCACCTGTGTGCCTTTTCACGTGTGTATCGCTCCGATTGTGAGGGAGCCGAATTGCAGCTCGTTAATTGCTAACAATCATATTCGGACAGCTTCGCTTATACCACGTTTATGATGCATGCATTTCATTTACGTCTCTTGACAAGTGTATACACACACACACACACGCTGGTATTCGCAATTTTTGTTGTGGCCACACATAAACAGATTAGGTGAATGATACTATCATACTCGGCCCTCTCTGTCTCTCACACGTAGCTGGATTCTACGAGCCGCCGCCGCCAAGAGCCCCACCGTCACTGGGCAGTTTGTTGTTGTTGCTGTTGTCGTTTAGTTCAACAGCATCTTGATCATGGGTATGCGTCGCGGAGCGACGTTATCGCTGCAAGGCGGGGTAACCCGCCGCCGGGACGATGTTCCACAGGAATAACTGACCGCCGATCGCCGCCGTACACCCGGTCATCATCAGCGGACCGATGTCATCACAATTCGCGCGGGCGCGCGCGTGCCTTGTGGCGCACCAGTGGACGCTGGCCCGAGGAGACCCGATGTCGCTGTTATTGCTGATTCATTTGGCGACGCTTCGCTCCCTGACGCGTCTGCTCGCTGTGGCCGTCGCCGCTCGTTGTTGTTGTTATTGTTGTTATTATTATTGTTGTTATTGTCGTCGTCGTCGTCGTCGTCATTGTTGTTGTTGCAGCTGCTGTTGCCGGTGACGAGCACCGTTTTTGTCTGCTTATGGTTTGCGTGATGTGCGTGCGGCTATCGGTTGCTACAAGGTTCTCCGTCCGTAAGCGGCTTGTGATTGTTGTCAGTTAACCGGGAGACGGTTGACGACAGGCTCCAGCGGGCTGGCGATTGGCTAACTGACGACGAACTAACTGAGTGACTGATATGACTGACAGATCGGCAACTGTTCGCACCCTCACCACGCTCCTCGTCCTCCCCCGTGAATGTACGCGCCGCTGCGAAGAGCAGCGACGCGATTATGATGGGCGGGCGACGCCGATGGACGGCAACAACAACAACAAACTACCACAACGACTGGCTTGTCTTCTTCTTATTTTTCTTCATCGTCGTCGTCGTCAGCAGCCGCTTGTTCCCTTGGCTCTGCTTGTTGCTGGTGTCCATAGCTGCCGGGGCTGCGGTTGCTGCTGCTGCGTTTGCTGCCCTTGCACTTGGCGTTTACTCGTTTGGCGCCGCACAATGAGTCGATGGGGGCTGAACCTTTTTGAAAAGTGACTGACGGGTTGACAGGGCAGACAGACAGACAGGCACAGAGCCAACCAACCAAAGGCAAACGATGATGACGAGAGAGAGAAAAAAGAAGGAAAGGCGGTCCACCAGGATCCTCCCCGTCCACCTACTATAATACATATATGCGTCTTTATTTCGCTGCTCGACTTTGCGTCAGGCACCAAGCGGAGATTGTGTTTGCGCGCACGTAGTAGATGATGGCGTTAATTCAACACTGAATTCGCATTCTGGCCAGTGCACGTGTGCGTTCTCGATGATGTTGGCTACGTGAGAGAGAAAAGTCACTGGAGGCAGGAGTGCTAATGAGTGTTTCGTACGACACAACGTTTAAAAGGACGCCTTTGTTTACTCTTTATTTCGGGAACCCATTTCCCTCCCGCCCCTCCCTGCTAGACTTCTTAACATCAATTACCTTCGGTGGCATAACTACCAAGCGAGTGGCACCAAGTAAATGACCAAGATGGTTAGTGATGTTGTCCACCATCAAAAGGGTAGACCACACGATGTCTCTAGCATCTGTCAGATGGCAGACCCCTCAGTTGTCTCTTGGCTACGAGATGGGATGCCGTGTCATCATCGGTCCGCTCAGCTTGACGGAGGACAGGAGCGCCACCGGCGGACTAACAACGAATCACATGGGCGACGTGGTGGTGAACAGCAGGAACGACAACGAGCAGGCAACAGAGAGTTCCAGGGTAAAGTCGCCCCAACCGAAACCAGGAATTATGCGCGCCCGCCTCGAAATGACGCGCACAGACACCCAGACACGGACGCAGCTCTCCAATGGGAGTACACGCCCACGTTGGTGACGTTAGCGGTGAGCGTTGCACGTAAATGCGCCGAAGCGACACAACATATGGATACACTATTTCGACAGAGATTTAATTGTTGCCGAAGTATGATAGAACTATGGACAACACTATTGACAAGGTCGTAGCTTGTATGCTGCAGCTGATTGGAATAATAAAGACGACGACGACGCCGATTATGCTGCAAGAATAATTACATTTGTAGGACAAACTCTACGAACTAAAATCGAGAATATGAGAGCTATTGTTGCAAGTGAACCTTCGCATGTACCCGCCACTATAGTTGTCGATAGGTGGATCTTACCACTCGGTTCGACATTAACCTGAGTGCTGAAATTCCCAACAAACAACAATAACAACTTACCATTGACTTACATTTCGTTCAGCTCAAACTTTTACGCAGACGACAATCTACATCTTCGGTCAATAGTATCTGACGTTTCTCATGCAGTATTTACCCGGACATCTGCTAGATTAGTCCAATGACTAAATTGTTCACTAATATTTTTGTTGAAGGAGGCTGGCCCCGCTGTATCCATCAAAGCCCGAAAGCATTTACATGACCATGTGCAGCATCTTAATGATCCTTGTCACAGAACTGATGAGAAATAGCTGTTGCAGTTACTCGCCGAACTGAGAAGTTGTGGATAGCTAATTTTGAATAACACTGCAATTTGTATCAGCTGATAGGTCCCACCCTCTGTGATCGCTAGTTAGATCGAATAAAATCAGAGCGATTTTTGCTAAGCGCGCAACGTGTCAACAATCCTATGAGGCTGATGTAATGCCTGCCGATTAAATTTACATTGTTCGCCTGCTTAATCTTGTCGAAATCATTTGAATATATAAAACAGGTTAGATATTGTGTTCATTTTTTTTATGTAATGACAATTAATCTGAACTTCATTTTTAATTATAATAATAATACCCCGATGAATTGTAAAATCATAATTTTCATCGTGTGCTTGCTACACAATGCAGCAATTATACAACTCATTATATTGTAAATATAATATATACGAGGGGAAAATATTGTCTGAGCGAGGACTTCGAATTTGTTCTTCGATTCTGATGGTATATACAAACAAAAAAAGATGAAGTGCCAGTTCCCCGTTCATTACGTTTCAGCTCTATTCAAGCATATTTCAAAAGGTAGCAAATTAGAAAAATCAAATAACAAACTTTTCCCCATGAATATATATATATATATATATATATATATATATATACGTGTCTATTTCGACAGATGCACTCAAGTAGGCAGGCTGTGTGCCGCCATCGGTGCTGTTCTATCGTCTTACCTCGATGATGATAATGATGGTTACCTGAGATTTATCACAAGACCTTCAAGGGCGAAGTCTTGTTATTATTATTATTATTATTATTATCCTGCTTCTCGTCGTCATCATCTGAACTGTTTGTTGTCTTGTTTCTGTCAATGCATCTGCTGTTATTCTTGTTGTTGTTGCTGCTGTTGTCGTCGTCGTCTCCTCCTCCTCGTTTTTTGCTGATGTCTATCCTTTGATATTATTAATTCACTTAAATGTCTAAATTCCTGTCTCCGTCTTTCTTTCTCTCCCTCTCTCTCTGCAAAGAAAATAAATGTCCCCTCTGTTGTCTCTATTCATGATGTCGTTCTGCCGTTTGAACGACGACGACGACGAACGAAGCAAGCGACAGCAGACATTGTTTAGTAGTTATATATATGTATTTGCAGCTAGAAACGTTGGCTCGACAACGGACAAAGTTGTCCGCCGGCTGGATCGGCGGAGAATCGACGAACGCCCGGTGATCACTTCGCGCTGTCCTGATGACAAACTCCCTGCCACTTTGCACACACACACACCACAATCGCTCGAGCCGCTTGACAGCATCGGGCGAACGTCAGCGGCACCAGCGCCAGCAGGTGACTGTGCACGGGCAACAGCCAATACTGGTCAGAGACGTCAAACTGCACCGCAGAACCGTCAGTGCCGTCAGCAGGGGAACTGCCGGCAAACATTCTCGCTTTATTCGCTTCACCTCTGATGGTTAGACGAAGCTGCGTAAAGTCGCCGCCGCCGCCGCCACCACCACCACCACCACCACCTCCTCTGTGTCAGCTTCTGCTGACGCGGCTGCCATTGTTGTTGTTGTTGTTTGTTCTGTAGCGCCGCGACCGCCAGCGTCTCCACCGGCTGCCGGGTTCGCTTGGCGTAGTCTGGCAGATCGTTGCTTGTCAGTCAGGTGGATGTACGTCGAATACATCATACACACAACACACACAAACAAACGCACATAGACCCACCGAAGTATCAAGCTGTCCACCTGCTCGCTAGCTAGACAACCAACTCGACAGAGATATAGAAGCCGAGGCAGGGCGACAGCGGCGGCGACGTTGTCGTTCATTCGCTGTATACCTGCTTAGTTGCTTCGTTGGCTGGATGTCTCGCTGGCTGACTGGCGCGCTAACAGCAGCAGCAGCAGCAGCCGCAGCAGCAGCCGCAGCAGCAATGGGGTCATTCTTCTTCTGTCGGTGATTAACTACACCACTTGATATAATGACGACTCAATGGGAGCTCAATGGCCGGCAGCGTTCCTCTCTGGCCTGTCTGACTCAACACTGTCTGAACAACGACGCGCCGAGTTTGACGTATAACGCATAGCGCTTATGTTACATTGTGTGCTTATATTTCGGGTCGGCAGCGGCCGGCCCCGACTCCATCCAGCTCGAACCGATACTTCAAGCGAGGGTGTTATATATATTATAGGTGCAGGTGTGTAACGCCGGAGGTTTGCCGGGCTTTGTGGAGCGGCTGACCGGAATGATGAGGCCAACACGTTTTCGACTCATGCGATGATGCGGTGCGGTTTGCCGATACTGCCGTTGAACAGGATCTCATGGCGGCTGACACCGAAGCGGTGGCAACTTGTTAGCGTACCTAGCTACCCTATTGTGTGTTTGCTTTTGCTCAGGCGGCTAGTTGGTTAGTTGGTTACTTAGTTTGCGCTAGTGACGCAGTCTGACGGGTTATTTAGCCGTAATTATTTTAAGAAGTGAAAGAAAAGACGATGGGGAAAGTGCTTCTCGCCTGAAGTGCGATCATTAACGCCGCCCGATAACGCTACAGTTCAGGGAAATGGGGAGGGGGGGGGGGCGACCAGCGACAGTAAAAAGAATCTTCTGTCAAAAATTGTTGAAGACACTTTTCTGCCCGGGGCTCTCTGTCTCTCTCTCTCTTTTGCACAAGTTGCTTATAGTAAGACAGACACTATCTAAGCTAAAGCTTCTGTAATGCTATAAGGTTGTTTTTTTTTGCTTCGTCCCTGTGAATGCGATTCTAGTTCGATCATGTGACGGTATGGGACCCTTCGGTATCGTTGTGTATATGCTCGCATGTCTAACTATTACATAATACAAACGAAAAAATAAATTCATAGGGTAGATGGATGCAGCATTTTCTCATTTTGTTCGTTCTTCACCGAGCTTCTAACCGAGTATCATGATTGAGTTGGTCGAAGGAGATGTTCCCTTCAAGGTGATTGAAGCTAATAATGCTATTCAGTAGATAGACGTATAATAGCTAGATGTCGTATTGCTTGTCAAATGAACTTGCCGTCAAAGTATGGCCATGAAGATAGCCATGAAGGATTCAAGCCTTTTATTTCCGAGAACATCCTCTCGTTAGCTGACGTCTCCACACGCTACCCGTCCATCACGAAGCCCTTTACGTCCTTCCCTTTACGAACGATCCGCCATTGCCTAATCCCGGTTAATTGTCGTCCCCTGCAGACGTTTTGATTCGTTTACAGCGAATCCCAGTTGTGTTGACACAGATAGGTTTGTTCATCTTTCATCTGTTGCCACACTCTTTCTCTTTCTCTCTCTCGCGCGCGCACTCTCTCTTTCAATTCAGAACCTTATGGTGCCAATCTGCCGTGCTTACCAACAGGCCGCACAGCGGATGTTGCTTCCGCAATAGCATTGCTGTGCCGCCGCCAATGAGTGTGCCAGACATTAGGCCGACCGGAGCAAAGGGTTGATTTACAATTGAGCGGAGAAGGAGCATCGGTCGACCGAAGCTTATGTGGATATGGGGATGGCGTAACTTCGCGGGGGTGGTTGGTTGGTTGGTTGGTCGGCTGGGCTGGGCTGGGCGAGTCTGGGTGGGTGGACATTCATCGTTGATCTAGAAGATATTGCTGAGGAAGGGAGTGATCCCGATGTACTACTACTACTACTACTGCTACAACCACCACCACCACCATCACCACTATTACTACGGCTACGCAGTAAGCCAGGACTTAGTCTACACTCTAACCCTTTTCCTTGTCCTGAGGTCGTCCTCCCGGCGGAGCACGTTTCTCATCCCTTACGACGACTACCCCCCCCCGCCCCCCCGCCCCCGTTCTTCTCGATTTCGTTCACGCTCTCTCTCTCTCTCTCTCTCTTGAGTACAGACAGAAAAGCAATTCCACTGGTTTGCTGCCTTGAGTCAGCTCTGTTCCGCCCTACCTCACACTACCATTGGCCCTACTACAGCTACTACTACTGGCCGTCGATCAGTGAGACTCTCTTCTCTCACTCTTTCTGCTCCTCTCTCTCTCTCTCTCGCGCGTTTGCACTGCACCGCACGACGGTTGCCATGAGTCGTGGCAGTCGGTCAGCCGACCGCGCGGCCGGTCGACCGATCGGGGCGGCAGGCGACATGGAGAGCGCCTGAGGTTCGTGGGGGTTTGGCAGGGTGGGTCGGTCGGTCGGGCGGGCGGGCGGGCGGGGCTGGACTGGGCCCGGGCTGTGATCTGAGGAGAAGGAAAAGCGCCAACTGGGCTTCTTTCCCTCGTTTCCCTCGGCCCGTTGGTGTCTCTTTATTTCCTCCCAGCCCAGTCCACCGTCCGTAGTCAGTCTGTCAGTCTAGCTGTTTGTCTGTGTGTGCTTCGTAGTGCTGGTATAGTGCTAGGGCTACGGCTGGGGCTGGGGCTGGCTTGGGTTGGGTTGGGGATATGTCGTGAGGGTGGGCGATGGCTCGGGCCGAGCGCTCGGCTGGCCCGCCGTGAGGGTGTGGAGGCAATAGTCATAATTCAGACTTTGATCTGCTTATTTATGGCCTGTGTCACCCCAGCGCTTCGTCTCCCTTTCTTCGGCATCGTCGTCTCCTCCGCCTGCCGCCGCCGCCGCCGCCAACACTCTCCTCTGGCTCTGATCTCTGATCGAGGACGCGAGGATGCCATCCCTCTTGCTCTCCGTTCGTCCTCGACACTCGTCGTCGTCGGCGTCGGCCGTTACAGCAGCAGCAGCGACGACGGCAGCAGTCCACGATCTCGATCGACACACTGCCTCTGTAGCAGTGCCACTACTCGGGATGCTCTGCCGATCGCTGTCGGTCCGACTGTCTGTCCTACTTGGCCTGTCCGGGGGTACCAGCAGGAAGAATCGGTGGTCGGGGGGGAGGGGGGGGGGATGGGGAGGACGTGGATTCTGGGGGAATAGAAGGAATTGGGGAAAAGAGGCGCAGGACGGTCGTCGGGTCCACCGAGCCGCCGACGCAGCGGCTAGACGGCGGGAGAAGTGCAGAGGAGTGTTGTCACTGGAGGAGTTCAGAGAAAGATGCAGAAAGGCATCGGAGAAGATCGGCGGCACACTAGTGGCAGCAGTGGCGGCGGCCTAGGGGCGGATTGATCTCCATAAATCTCCACGAAGAAGCCATTTGAATTTCCCGCCGCTGGCAGCAGCAGCGGCAGCAGCCGCAGTCCAGAGCGAAGAAGGCAGACAGGGCCGGCCAAGTAGGTTGAAGAGAGCACGTTGAGAGTTGACACAGCCGCCGACAGCAGCCAGCAACGATGACGGCACATCAGCAGCAGCAGCAACAACAACAACAACAACCGTGGTAACGGGAATAGCATCAGGGAGTTATGGCATCGCCGCGATGGTGTGACGATGTTGTTTCGTGCGTCCCAGATCTGATGGGATCTGACAAGCGACGTCTGAGTCGTTGTCACTTGCGAGTTCACAAACGAGACATACAGGCAGAGACACAGACAGAGTCAGAGAGAGAGTGAATGATCTGAGAGGTGTAACTGTCATCGGCACTAATCACGATGAGAGGCTTGGACACAGGCGGAAATGTTCCTTGCCAACGCCGCTGATATGTGATAATGCACCGCTGATACGAGTTCCATTTATTTGGCCTGTCCCGATATTTTTTGTCTCTAAAGGGAAAATTAATCGGAATAGAATTCGAAACGATTGGACGATTGATGACGTAGTCAATAGGCGGTAGACCATTCAGTGTGTGAACTTCTAGAGTGGCGCAGTACCGTTAATCTTGCGCCTTAACCAACCCGCGCCATAACAGCGCTGTATTGTCGAGAGTTGGAAAGTTCGTCCTGTTGCGTTTAAGCTCGACAGATTGATTGATTGTTGATTTCTTGTTGAATGAGACCTGCGCGACCTCACAGGTAGCTTCTGTAACCATCAAATGTCAAGGGATTCTTCATTTCTATGTTCGTGTTCGAACATCGAGATTGCGTTTCACTTTTTTATGACGTCTTTGTTTTTTTTTTCTGAAAATGCTCTATTTGATCGAATCTGAATATTGCCATAAGATATCTTATAAAATCTACATCACCATGAATATCATGACGCATAATTCATTACGGGATCTTGTCGGACTCAATTCATATTTTCGGAAATTATTCAAAAGTATACACAGACACACACTTTTTGAGGGAAATAGTTATACACTTACAGTTGTCCGAAGATTTCGGTGCCACCTAAACAAACGCTACCCTCGGATAAGGGACACCGATGAAATCGATGAGGGACCCAGGCTACAACGGACCGCATCTTTCAAAGTCTCCACTGCGGAGCCTGCAGTGGGTATACCGTCATGAAAATAAACGATCATGTAAATGTGTTGTAAATGTCCTCAATGTCAGCTAACAGATTTTGTTTTAGTGTACCTTCCATAGCAGCTTGGCCAGAGTACCCTCACCGCTTACTTTGCACGTCGTCTTGTTTTTTTTGGGCACAGGATGTCAGTGTACACTTCGTTCCGAGGGGCGTCCACCTCTGGATTGCTCTCTCCGGCCGCTTACGATGACGACAACGACGTGTAGGGTGTCAGTAGGTGCGCGGTCCTTAGTTAGAGGTTAGGTTGGAACGGGGATTGGGAATGAAGCCGGAGGGGAGAGAAGCTGGACAGCAGCTAGTTGAGCGGTAGCTGCTTGTAGCTCTGTGCCTATTGAAGGAAGAGGAGGTGACGGTGGAAATTTCGCCCCCCCCCCGACCCCCCACGACCCCCACAAACCCCTCAACCTCGCCCTCGCTCTCCAATCCGCCAGCAATGTCGCAATCGCCAGTAGTCAGACAGTCAAGCTGGCCGACGAGGCAGCTGGTAGCGTCTCAGCGGCCGCTAGCCATCCGAGCCATAAACATGCCTGTGCGATGTCCGTGGATTTATAGCAGCCGGAGAGCCGAACGAGAAGCCCGGCGAACAGAGCCGGCGGTCGGGTCACCGGGGCTAGTCTGGGCTCTGGCTGTTGGCTGTTCTGGGCTATACGCGCGCGACGAAGCCGAGAGCGAGGTGACTAGGGAGCGGGCGGGCGGGCGTTCGTTCGCCGGGTTGTTTAATCGCGATATATGTCGTCCTCATCCGCATCCACATCGTACTCGTCCGCCTTCTCCGCCTTCATCTCCGCGTTCTCCTTTGCTGTCGTTCTCCTCTCACTGTTCTCCTCGCTCATTCTCCTGTCGACTCCTGGCAGCAGTAGTAGCAGCAGCAGCGGCGGCGGCACCGGTAGCAGCTCCAACCGGTGCCATCATCGTCGTCCGTCCCCTGCGTTCCCTGTCGCGCGGGTGGCGCGACCTGACCTCCTCGCTACACGGTGTTCCCTCTGTCTGGTGCGCAGGCTGTGCCGACGGCGGTGAGCTGTCGGCCGGCCGGCCGACCGACCGACATTCCGCTTTATCGCATCAACATAAACGACGGACTTTGAAACACACACCGAGGCACGCTTCACATGGACACAGACACAAACACAGAGAGTGCGAGAGAGAGAGAGAGAGCGAGTCTCTCCGTGGTGGTAGCGTTGGCGGTACAGCCTAGCCGCACAGCGTGAGCATTAGTCGTCAGATTTGCATTGCATCGTCTGCTCAGTGACAGCGGCGGCGGCGGCGGAGACGACGACAGCGATGGCTGCAATGCTGCAACTGCTTGCTGCAGCTGCTCGCGTCGGGATGAGAGCCCGCCGCCTGGCA
This sequence comes from Stratiolaelaps scimitus, assembly GCA_019614645.1. Lineage (NCBI taxonomy): Eukaryota > Metazoa > Arthropoda > Arachnida > Mesostigmata > Laelapidae > Stratiolaelaps > Stratiolaelaps scimitus. The sequence goes on from JABWDB010000079.1 coordinate 534,496, forward strand.
GAGGAAGGATATCATGTCGCCGCCATCGTCCTGCTCCTGACCATGTATCTCTCCTGGCTGACGGTACAGCAGCAGCAGTCTATATGTGACTCCTGGCAGAAGGAGATAGCTCCCATACGCTGGCCCATGCCGCCGCCGGTATCAGATGGTGACGGGACGCGGAGACAACGGGGCTTGAAAGGCGTGTGCAAAACTGGACAGCACAAATTTAAATTCTCCCCATTGGCAGTGTGAACGATGGCCCCAGAATCCGGAGAGGGAGAGAGAGAGAGAGAGCGAGGACAGAAAACTCAGTAACTGCCATCTGATATTGACGTGCGTTTACTCTGTATCCGGCTCGGCGTTACACTCGAGCGGCCTCATGACCACAGCTCGAATATGGTCGACAATATCTAAATGCTATTATACATATGTAGACAACATTCGTGGTATTATATGTATTATCTTAAAAGACTTGCGCAGACATCAGGTCGAGTTAGTTCGCGAGAGACTATTCCGGGCAAATGCGCCGTCTACGGAACCGGCTCTCGGCGTAATCCAATGTGTTAGGGCTACTCGAATACACCATTGTCGTATTGTGGGGCGCGGGTGTTAGGTCATACCAAGGTTGACGATGCGCTCGTTCGATAATTCAGCGCTTCAGCCGATCTCTTACAACGTCCACTCTAGTTCATGTGACTATTATAAATTTTCTCTCTCTCTCTCTCTCAATCTTCTCCATCTTTTTGACATTACCAGATTTATTAGCACTTACTTGTTGTTTATTCCCCGCGGTGGCGTACACCGATCGCCGAGTCGAATCGCCGGTCCGGGTCGTTACAACGACGAGTCATAGCCAAACCTAGCCATTGTATTATAGTACGCCAATGTCAGATAGCTAGCGAAGTTGATAGGCAGATCGAAGTCGTTAAATTCTACCCGGTGGGGGCCTTCTGTTGCCGTTTGGCTGTTCGATTCGCCGTTATTCGAATGGTTTCTTCGCCGCCTCCTCCTCCTCCTCCTTCTCGACAGTGTTTGACTTCGTTGTAACTAACAAGCTGTACCGTGGTACAGTATCCAACAGAAACTCGCTAGCTCGCTCCCTCGCACACACACACATCTGTACACATTGGTATACTCAAATATCGTATATGGAGTGCTCTAACGCGATGTTTACTCGGTGCTGCATATTGACTGTTACCTCTGGGGTAGACGGTCAGGCAAGGCGGTGGTAGGCGAGCTCCAAAATGTACTCAGCTCGATCTATCTATATATCTGTCTACCGCTGTCCAACTCGATAGGAACAACACGTACTTTACAGACAAGCAATATAGCCAACAGCTAGACAACAACAACAACAACAACAGTCTGACGAAAACCGTGTCTCGCATGCAGTTGGCTGTCTCGCATTCGTGGCTGGTTACGTACTATCGATGTGTTCAGCGAGTCCCGCTTAATTCAACATTAGTGGCATCCGCCCCTCATCGAGACGAATGAATTCAGTCGGCTTCATTGGGGTTCCCCTGAACTTAAATGCCGCACCGACCTCTCCCTTATAAACGAGCGCGCGCGAGACAGACATCAATACGCGATCGGCCAATAACGCATTTCCTCGTTTTGCCACTGAGCTTTACCTTCAGACAACAACAACAACAGCACAAACGATATTGTCAGGCTGATCATTTCGATAATGTACTACACATATACGATCCCTCGCGATCCACCTCAGAAGGTTGATGTGTGTATGTTCGTGCGAGTTCCTGTGGTGTACTGTGTTGATCACACACACACACACAAACACATTTTTCCTTCGAAGAAACGAAAGGCCAAGAAAAACACAACATTACCCCTCCCACTCCCAGCGTTGTACTTCCCATCTGACTCTCTGTTACTGCTGCTTGCTACGGCTGAAAGCTCTACTTCGTCTTCTTGTTGTCGTTTTGTAAATCAACTCGTCTGATATTCGCGTCGTACTGTACATATGCCTCTAACAACATGCGCCTATGTATGCCGCTCGTTCGTAGTAATAACAATAATAATCATGGGTACGAAACGCGCTCGCTCTTTAATGCTCGCAACATTGTGTCCGCCAGACGCCCAACTCGATGACTCTCGTCGATCGTTTGCAGGAAGGATCTTCGAGAGTCGATCGAGGCGGCATCGCCCATCGCCGGCAACGCTGCTCTCGTCGTCGTACCGTTGTCGTTGTCACGAGCAGCCGTCGCGGCGGAGAGAAACAGCGAATGAGTGACATTTATGACTCGAACTCGGCATTCTGTCCCGACATCGCAGCGTTCCATTGCAACACGCTCGTCGGCCGGCATCGTACGCCCGAGCCCCCGACCCCCTCCCCTCGAATTGACGAAGCAGATGGAGCGGGTGAAGTCTGCTGTTCTGTTTGTAGCAATTCACTTGCAAGGCTGCTTAATGCCTCCTCGTTCGACACCTGTCCATCCGTCCCGAGTGCGTCGCTGGGATAGAGCATGTCGCTGCTGCGAGCAGCACCGGTGACATCAGCATTCACAGCTAAGGACGCCTCAGCCGAAGGATCTGGCCGTCGAGTGACTGGCATATTGGCGCGTCACACATTGGCATACACTAGAGCTAGACGAGGACGTCACTTTAACTGAGCCACCGTCGTCGGTCGTGTTTGTCCGTCGCCTCGGCGTATCATATCACCTCTCTATTTATACCTGATTTTCTCCCTTTCTCTCTCTCTCTCTCTCTCTCTCTCTCTCTCCCACCCACCCTGTGGTGGCCTTTGAGAAATCACATATAATGGTGGCTCTAAACATCCATTGAACAACACGAAGCAACAAGGTGACATACAGGCATGCGTCTCGTTAAACTCGAAAGAGCTTGTTGCAGCGCTACACAGCTAACCTGCTCTGTAATGTGTTGCTGAATCTATAATATAGTACATGGTACAAGTGTATGCTGAGTAAGGGACGTTTGGCCGTAGGATTCGTCTAGCTCATTTCAAGTGACATCATTGTTTGTGTATTAGCCAAGTTTTTTTATTTTTTGCCAACGCGGCGCTTTGAATTCAACAATTATAGGCAGGCGGGCGTTGCAATTTCATGATCGTCGAACATCGGAACTTATCTGAAGTAGCAGTACTACATGTCGCAGATATTCTAGGAATACAACAACAAGAACATTGATTTTGAAACAAGAACACATCATTATATATATATATATATATATACATATATATATACATAATATCCCTTCTGTTCTATAGTAGTTCTGTAGCTATCAATAATTCCGGTAACAAGAGCGCGTTCCACTCAATAACCTCGTTAGCATGCCCAGCAATTAAGTATTTATTACTTAGTTGATCTTATCTACTGGATTGTTGAATAGAGTTTCTCTTCTGTTTCGACAATTTTCTACACGACACACACACACACAAACACACGCGTTGGCCGCATAGCTCGTCTGCAAGCACTCTCCGAACAGCACAGTCATTACAGCCAGCAATTATATTGTCGTCAGCATCGATGTGATTGATGCTTTGTTTTACAAAGCTAAGCCCCACCTCCCTTCTCCATACTCAATGCCACCGCGTCGTCCGGTGTGATCCTTCACTTCAAGTAGCGTTTGGCATCGTTAATCATCGTTGCCGTCTGCGTTTCGTCGATCTCTCATCGAGATGCATCACTGCCGAAAATTTTGTCGAAAATCACTGTCACTTTAGACGGGGAAAGTCGCCGAGATGATAATAATTCCCCCCCCTCGAGAGTAAGGACGCTCTTCTCTGTGGCCGCTGATATCACAGGTGATATTGTATTATATTATTTATATAGATTTTTTTTTTGTTTTTTTGTTGATGAGAGTGGAAACCATGATAGTTTGTGTCACTTTACATCTTGGACGTTCCGGCCAGCTTTTACATAGTTGGTTCGTAGTGAAATGGGGGGTAGGGACACTGTGATTAGGAGTGCGCTGGCCTCAAACAGTATCTCCGTATCTCGGACGCTGGATGTCTATGTTCTTGTCGATCGCAATGAGCAGTCAGTAAGTGAGGATACAGTGCGACCTCAAAGAAAAGCTGATGGCCGTCAACGGCGTACGTACAGCGTACGTATCCTACGTAACATTGATAGGCACTGTCATCAATGGGTCTCACACGAAATGTGGGATGCACGAGTTGTATGGTGTAACAGTTCCACCATCACAGGACGTAAACAGAAGAAGATGCCGATATTGCATGGATATGATATATATTATATTGTTGAGCCAAGAAGGTATCGTCTCGCGCTGCCGGCTTGCAATCACATGTCAATACCTATAGGATTGTTTTAATAGTACTATCTTATTGTATTTCCGCTCTTCCATATTGTACTATATTTGTTCCTTCGCTACGGCACCACAGTAATAGCAAGCAGCCCGTACGAAGTACTCAGATAAGACGCGCGGAGCATCGGTCACCCTTTCGATTGGCTCGATTTGCTGCTGCGGCGTTATCATTTGACGGCCGAGTGTATCATCGATCTAGCTGAACCTATTTCCTTCAATATGAAGCGTTAACTTCGACGACGAACCGAGCGACCGACGGGCGGGCGGGCGGGCGGTCGGCCAGTCGGGCGGCCAGCAAGCCAGCTAGCTTGTCCAAGCGGCTGGTCGACGAACAAACTGGCGACCATTGCTAATCCTTTCTCCACGCCACTCAAGGAGACAACGAGTAGTTCGTTCAGTTGTTGTTGTTGTTGTTGCCGTTGTTGATAGCAGTACGGTATCCGTACATATATATGTGTTATATTATACATGACGACCACGACGATAGCCACCACGGCCGTACCTCGGGACGGACGGACGGACGCCCGCGACTGGTTCCAAGCTCCCGGCTCCGTGCCCAGTTCAGCCATTTTGCCGAGCGAGGCTACGAATCGACAACAAACGTAAGCAAGATGTACACAAGACCCTGCCCGCCTCGATACCCGGCCCTGCCATCATGTCATCCAAAGAAGCAGCCGCCGCCGCCGCCGCCGCCGGTACACCGCATGGACAATCGACGTATCCATTGAACCGACCAGGACTGAAACAAGAGCGCGCTGGTAAGCACACACACACACGCATTAGTATCCTATACGATACACCCAGACGCAATTGTATGCATATGAACATACATGCAGATAGATGAAAGGACGGACGGACGTAAACACACACACACTCAGACAGACGCATGCGGCATCATCGCCACAACCAGCGTAGCCAGCGCAAAAACGCGCTCACAGCTCAACATAACTCAGATTCCCCCCAGAGCCGAAATGGAATCGCGCCCACTTGGACCGTTCATCAAAACTCATCGCTGCTGTGATCCGCTCGCTCGCTCGCCGCTGCTTCGCTGAAGCAGCCGTAGCCGTCGTTGTTGTTGCTGCTGTTGTTGTTGCTGCTGGTGCTGTTGTTGTTGCTGCTGGTGCTGGTGCTGTTGTTGTTGTTGATGATGATTCGTCGTTGTTGTTCTGACAACGACGCGACGATGACGTTCGTTGAGTCGTTCAAATCGCTCGTGCTTTTTCTCGCTCACCCGAATGCTCTCTCTCGGTCTTTCTGGTATAAGATACATTTGTTCGTAGACACAGCCCTTCACGGTGAGCACGGGAAATCAAAGGGCGAAGAGGGAATGAATCTTCAACGGGGAGCAGCTGTCGCGGCGGCGGTGGCGGCAGCGGCGGCAGCGTTACAGCTGCTGCTGCTGCTGCTGCTGGGGCGGGCGATCTTGACGATGACGATGATGATGACGATGGTGGTGCCGTGTAGTGTCCATGTATTATGTGTGAGTGCGTCCCCGTAGCTTTCGGCAGGGTCTTCTTTGTCGAAGCTTCAATCTATATATGTATTTGTATATATATATATATAGATATAGATATATATATAATCTAGCTGAAGAAGAATTTGCGCGCTGTGCCGGTGATGGCGCCGGTCTCCGTCGTGATGGTAGTAGTGGTGTTGGTGGTGGCGGTGGCAATCCAGCAACCAGAGCGTCTCCTTGTTGTTGCCGTTGTTGTTACAGCGTTGTATTCCATACAATTGGCTATTCGTTCGTCTCTCTGAACGAACCAATAGGAGCAACAATAATATAGCAACAACAAGGACCCAATATCTGCCTTTTCGTCTGGACGCCCGTTCATCTATGTCTTCTGCTGCTGCTGCGGCTGCTGCTGGTGCCGTTGCTGTTTGATTGGATGCAGTTCGTCGTCGTAATGTTGTCGGTTCCCGTTGCTGGCCATATTTCGTCTGCCACTTTTGACGGTCAACGGCGGCGGCGGCGGCGCTCGCGGCTGCTGTTGCTGCGGCACTGCTAAACGCTGTGGAACATTGTATTATTGTTGTTGTTGTTGTTCCTTCTGAGTATCTTATACGCAGACATAAATGCGCCGAGTTAGCAAGTTCAGCGATTGTTTCGTTGACAGAAGGAGGAGACGGCTGCGTAAGGCTGGAGAAGCAGAGGGAGAGTAGTGATAGAGTTCAACGATTGAACAAATAGTCAAGCATACGGTGTATCCACGATATCCTCAACGGACACCGACGGAGCATGAATCCAGATCCAGGCAGTTAGCGTCGTTACCTTCGTTGATTACAGTCCACGTCAAAAAGCCTAGATGAAGTTAGGCAATGCGGCGGTGGCGGCGCCAATGACAAGTACCAAGCAGCCTACCGGTGTCATCAAGCAAGGGGTCGAACGGGCGTCCAAACAGCTGCCCTCGTTGCTCCTCGGTCACAAGAAGAAGAACGCTCGAATAGCCCTGGTCAAATAGTCCTCCGGAGAACAATCAACCATGATCTGCGCGTTACACGTAACGCGTGACTGTCAATCCCCATTGTCAGTAGGTCGTCTCACTGCCTGTTCGAGCTGCAGCTGGCTACACGTGTCATCCGCATGTGGTATGTTCTCCTTTCGTCAAAGTTGATCTGGCGGCCGCGAGCGAGCTAGGAATAGACCGAGAGAGAGAGAGAGAGAGACACAGAGATATATCAAAAGAGATATAGAGAATGATGTATACACAAGCCGGAGTGTTCGCACGGGGCTCCATCGTACGGCAGTAGCATGGGCCGCAAATACGGGAACAGACGATACATTAATTCGCTGGATGGGAGGTGAACGTCGGGGCTGGCACGGGCTAAGAATCGCGGGAGGACGACATTGAAAAATCTCCCATTGTTATTCCAGCTTCGAGAAAGAAGAAAGAAAGAAAGAGAGAGAGAAAAGGGAAGAGGGAGAGGCTCCGTTCGCTCAGCGGTATCCCCAACGCCAGATGCGCCGACGTTCAGAGCAGAGAAGAATCCGTGAACTCATAGTGTTGTTGCAGCCAACGCGGCCGTTTGCCTCGCTGTCCTGTTGTGGCTCTTCAGCTTTTTGTGTGGCTCGCGTACGCAAATCTGCCTCTGTCGCGGCCGCTACTTGAGACGGGCGAAGGGAGCCGTTACTCATGGATCATCGCCTTCGCTGTGGTTATACTACAACTACAAGTGCGATCATATAAACTCGCTACCATCTATATATCTATCTGCTGTTCACATATACGCAAGTAGAAATAGACGTACACAATACACACAGACACAATAAGTATAATTTCGGTGGTGGTACCGAAGCGGTTGCAGTCGCTGATGCTTGACGGAGAGTAAAGGTTCCGCGGGCATTCACTCAGATGACGACGGCAAAACCGCCTACCTCGCCTCTTGAATACGATTTCACTTGTGATTTGCACATCATACGCGATTACGTTAGTGTTTTGACTCAGTCGATCATAACTGAACTGATAATGACAATATTTGCAGGCGAATTTCAGGGAAGTTATCTCGAAATATTGAATCCTGTTTGTTGTCCGCACCGCGCGGTTCATTGTAAGCTAGCGGTGGCTTGGTGGGCAGTTGTCGTTGCTAGACGCGAGACAGAGCAAAGTCCAACCAATCGGATAGTTAACTAAGGGCGTGTTCAACGAATAACTAACCAACAGTGCTCGACCGTCCGAACTCCTCTACGAACAGCTATTATGATCTAGCAATCGAAGAGTGAATGTGCTGACCGGATTGATACATGCATTCATATATAAACGCGCCCTGCGTGCGCTCTGCAAATTTATCTTCTCCTATATGATCACAAATATATCATCTCTTTTTAAGAGGCTTACCAACACAGTATCAAGGGTTAACTACGAGGATACATTGGTTTGATCACGTTATAACATACGCTTTGTTCATAAATTTGCATTTACATATAGATGCTATGCGAGTGCGATTCAACAACAAGCCACGGTTCACCTCATACCATATAACATAACATACAACAAACATTTGACGGGAGGCTTTTTTTTGCATTTCGATGTCATCCATTTCCAGTCGCAGCAGCAACACCTAACCAACGGTCGAAAATTGTGCCTGCCATCTTCAAGAGTGCGGTGACATTTTATCATAAATATCCATCCAAACATCTGTCTGTATTTTTTCGCGTTCATATACTTCTTCACTCATAATTCGTGGCGTCATTTATCAACGGACATTACAAGAATTAACCCACTTGCCCCACGCCCCTATATATATATATATATATATATATATATATACAGCCCAACGGCACATTGTCGGCAGCCTACCGCCGGCGAACACAAGCACACACAGTCGTACTCAGAGATGCACAGTTGTCAAATTGAGCTTAATTATAGGTGGCGGAACGGCGCTGGCTAGCGATTAAATCACGTGACGGCTGTAGTGAACTTCGTTGGCTGTCTTACGAACTCGGCAATCCTACCCACACTCGACTAATCGTCATTGTCCGTTCTTCATTTCTTTCTTTGTTTTTCTTTTTTTTTTTTTTTTTTTCTATTTCTCTCTGTCTAATTTTTATTCATTTTTGTTCCAGCATCACCGTACCGCCATCGCGGTCAGACCTGTTATGCCCGCGAGATTTATACTTGGACAGGCAGAACGCTACCAGCTTGCTATGTTCAGTTCATTTAAGCTATGATGATTTGTTGGCAGCGGCATAACTACGAGCTACGTGGCAGGTCCGCTTAGTGTTGAGAAACGAACGTCTCAGATCTCGTTGAACATTTACAATACTTGTTGTCCCAGACCTCTGAAGCTCGGGTGGCGCCCGGCTTTTCGAAGACTAATTCGTCGGACGCTGGCTGGCAACGCAGTGGTGGCGTCTTGGCTGTTCAGTTGTATTCGCGCCCGCTGGGGGGTTATTTGCGTCGGCACTTCCTCTCTTGTTCGTCTCTGCGCCCCCGGTACTGGGGGAAGCGCTCAGTAGACCTCCGCCTGAGTGGAGATCCCTTTCGACGATAAGGTTCTGGCGTCAATTGTCGCTTCCTCGTGGCGCGCACCGCCACCACCGCAGCAGCGATGACGATTCGCGGCAAAAACGTAACTGCCTCTACCATTGCTGCCGCTCGAACACCGCTAGTCACCGAGGCCGCTGCCGCAGATGGGAATCGATTTAGCAACACATTTGGAAAGTCACACGAGTAAGTGTACACCGCCGTCTTGAGGGAGAAAGCGAGAGAGAGAGAGAGAGGGGGGGGGGGGGGGGGGACTTTGAGGCTCACAGCAGCAGGCGGAGCAGGGGAAAAGATGGTGTGGTCAGTATTCGGAACAAAACTAACTTTTAGATTTATCATCGGAGTTGCCAAATTTGAAGGCTTCTTCGTTGTTGTTGTTCTCGGTAAAATGCTGCTGGTGCTTATGGAAGCACGAAAATGGCCTGGCCTGCTGGTCGTGGTGCTTCTAAGGGACAGAAGCATGGCCCATAGGTGGTATAGGACTCCGAACGTTAACCGGAGCCCTAGCGAACTCCTCAAGTTTGTGTGTCTGTGTGAGAGAGAGAGAGAGAGAACAAGCATAGAAGAGGTAACTACAAGTAGCCGATAGCACATGCCCGAAAGCTGGTCGACACGGAGAGAAAGCCAAGAAATAATAACGAGATACAAGACCCGTGAGGTTGTGGTCAGACAGCGCAACGGTGTGTGTTGTCACGTCGACACGTTCGTATTGTTGGGTGAGATGCTGCTGAAAGAAGTCTAAATGAAGGCTTGATCTCTAGATGTTGGCGTAGTTTACCCTCCCCCTCCCGCGCGCCCTGCAGTGGACGCTTCGCTTTCCAGTTTGTGCACACGGCTAAGCAATTAGCCTAAGAAGAGAATGTCAATACGTCATGCGTACCTCTGACAGGCGTTTGTTGACCTTATGATCGTCATTTGTTCGTATCGCTGTTATACCATATCAACAGTGAGCTACGTTTGTGAATAGGTTGAGACGAGAGTATTCGACGGAGAGAACGACGCTTGGAAAACGGCTGCTGATGTTGAATGTGCTCATATTGGAAGGCTGCGCCTGCAAGCAACCTCAGGTTGCTGCTACTGATCGGTCGTTGGCAACAACTCGCCTTCGTTTCGCTGAGCTGATTGTCCTTTTGTAACTAGAATCATATGGAAGCGACGAAGTGGAGAGCAAGAAGCCAGCCCCAGTTCTGAGGGCCTGACACCAGAGCTTGATTAAACTGGAAACGAATCAATAAATCCTTCTGACTAAAATGCACGCAGAAGGTGAAACATGAATATTTCCCCCGTTATTTCCCATACGATACATACACACACACACACATAAACACGCACGACAGTGTGCTTGTGACCCGTGCGATTTTTCGCGATAGCATGCGACTCCACTCAAGTTCAACGTAGACGTCGTGGTCATAGGCAGGAACAACAGCTATCTCATCAGGCCATATGAATTCGTGTATTCACACCCCTTATTATATATATATATATATATATATATATATCTCATTCGTCACAGTGTTATCACCATCAATCATCAATTTTTATCTATGCTGAAGATCCAAACAACCGGCCACCCACGCACAATATTTTCGTATTTTAATCATTACACTGAACGACGCGCGATAGTTGGGCTTGATAATTCTCAAAGTGAGAATCTCTCTACCAGCATGGGTAACGTAAACCCTGCCGGTTCCGCGCCACTGCCGCCACCTCCATTTCACCATCAAAGTCCTTGTCTTTATCAGTGTCAGCCGGCAGCCGTTAGAAGTAGCAGCAGCAGCAGCAGCAACAGCAGAAAGTCCACGTCGTGGTGAACATCAGCTGCTTCGGCAGGACGACGTCCACCAACACCACCACCGCCACTCTACTGCCAATAATATATGTACCACTACCGCCATGATCATCGTCGTTATCATCATCATCATTGGCATTTCAAGTCCACTCCTCTGGAACAACAATTAGCACTATCATCGCCATCATCCGTACAACTACTGCTGTTGCTGCCCCCACCGTGCACCGTGGTGACGATGATGGCGATGATGATGATTATGATTTTTTTTAATGATGATGATTATGATGATTATTGTTATCATGATCGTTATCGTAATGATAACGAGTATCATAATCATCATCATTATTATTATTATTATCATCATCGTGGTCGTTATTACGGTTTCGCTTTACGTTACCTGCTGCTGCTGTTATTGTTATTATTGTTTCTAATCCTAATTCAACCTTTAAACCACCACCACCATCACCTACTGTTATTTCCACCTCTTCGAATGCTAACACTACTGCAATTGATATTGCCATTCTACATAGAAGTGATGTATATATATATGTGTGTGTGATGGCAGCAACGGCACGAGAAGAGCAAAGAAAATAGGGAAAATACAGCAGCAACAGGAGCAGCGGAGCCGTCCATGTCATGAACGTGGCGGCGCATCAACGCGTCGACGGCGGACCGACCAACTGAGCAACGGACGATCAGAGCAGACCGCCCGACCGCCCCAACAGAACGGACAGCTAAACAGAATAGGCCGAGAGAGCGAGAAAGCGAGAGAGCGAGAAAAAGAGATTGAGTCAGAGAGTCGGAGGGGGATGGACAGCAAAGCGCGTTGGACATTCGTAAAATGTAATAATGTCATTAATCACTGACGTTCGGCGCGTCCCTCTGTCCGGGAATCTGTCCGTCCGTCCGTCCGTCCGTCCGCCCGAACGCTCGACCGGTGATTATATGATTGTTTGTGTGTCCCTCTGTGTGTGTGTGTGTGTGTGTATTCGCACTCTGTGTTGCTATTCTTCGTGCACTGTGTGTGTGTGTGTTTGTGTGTGTGTGAGTGTTTGCATCTGTATCTGTGTGAATCATCGTCGAAAGCCGTGACAACATCTAGAAGAAGTGAAGAAAGAGAACAACGTAAACCGATTTTCGCCAGAATGGAAATGGGCGCAACAAACAACAACAACGACAGCAGCAACAGCAACAACGACAACAGCAACAAACAGCAACAACGTCATCAGAACCATCATACTTTGCTGTCTGCTAGCCTATCATATTATTATTCTTAATATTATTATTATTATTATTGTTATTATATGACTACTACAATGACGGTTATTATTTAGAGTGTTCTGAAATGAACTGAAATCCGACCGCCTCTACAGAGTTCATGGCGGTAGTGGTAGCTATTGCTGCTGTTGTTGCTGTTGTTGCCGCTGTGGCTGTTATAGTAGAATGGCTTATTGTACCGAAATATTATCGTATGATAAAAGTCCACGTTGAATCGTCTAAGTAACTCAATCAACTCGCAATGGGCCGTAGCACACTGCTACTCTCGATATTGAAATTCCCACCGGTTTTCGAAACGTCGTCGCTGCAGTACTCAGTTGTTCAATATGCTAATTATTTCATCATCAATATTATTATTATTACCATCATTAATTATCATCATCGTTGTTATTGTTGTCGTCGTCGTCGTCGTCTGCCGCCATTTATACCCCGAACTTCTCGACATAGTACAATGTCATCGGCGCCGTAGTTAGTTCACACACAAGGTAGGCGACTTCAAGCGATGAATGAAATTTCAACCAGACAATCATATCACACTCGAGCTCGTCTTCACACAAACCCACACACACACACACGCATGCATATGTGACATATACCAACAACAACAACCTCAATGATACGCACTAGGCCTACGAACGTGTCAATGTATTTGTCCCAACTGCTGCTGTCGTCTCTACCCTGTCCACTAACATCATTCATCATCTTCTTGAGAAGAAACAAAACGAGAAATAACCCGAAAAACTTTTTGCCGACCGTCCGTCCGTCCGTCCATCCACCATTTTTTTTCTTTTTCTGCCTCTTTCAAATAGTCATTAACATTCGGGAAAAAGTGTCCATGTCCACCATCCATTCGTCACCGTCCCCATCTCATCTCTTCGTCGATACAACGTCGACGTGCATTAGCGAAAAGCTATTATTATTATTATTATTATTATTATAATTCTTCTTTTTCTTCATGCATTATGTCTTCGTCGCTGTCGATGTCGCCGCCGCCGACGCCGGTAGTAGACACATCATCGTTGTCGTCCTGACTTATGCTGTTTCTAACGCCACGTCACTCGAACAGTGCGCCGTATTCAGAACAACGTGCGAACAATCTGCGATTAAATTGCAACCAGAACCAAAAAATCGCCATGAATGAAATTAATGATCGTCAATAATTATAATCTACCTCGCTGCCTTGTGTCGCTGTTCTTGCTCGTTTCTTTTGCATTTCTCTCTCTCCCTCCCGGCTCTGCTCTGATCTGTTCTCTGTTCTCGTCTTCAGGGTCTCCTCAAATTTCCCGCCTTCGGCCTCCTCTCTCTCTCTCTGTCTCTCTCTCTCTCGCTCGCGTCACCACCACCACCACCGTCGTCAGATCGAGTCGAGGAGTCGAAGGGGAATCGACAGAGAGAGAGAGAGGGAGAGAAAGCACCAGTTGATCTTTCGAGTGACGACGTGGTCGGTCGGTCGGTCGGTCATTCGGTCTCGTCGTAGAGGAACTGTTGTGATAGGCGTTTGTGTGTGCTGCGTGTGATAGACCAGAAAAAAAATGACGAAGAGAAAATGAGCCGCGAGTCAGCCGACGACGACGACGCCTGCTTGCCTCTCTGCCTGCCTGCCTGCACGGACGGACGGACGAACGAACGGATGGATGGACAGAAGAAGACGAAGATGGGGAGAGAGAGAGAGAGAGAAACAGAAGACAAAAATAAGACCCCAGGAGCGAAGGACAAAGCGCATTCATCACCAGCGCCGCGTCTGAAACGAAACGTACACACGCATATATATATATATATATATGTACATGTCCGTATATATATATATATATATATAATATGATCTATACGCGCCAAAAGACAAGAATCGCAACCAACCATTCATTCTATACAGCAGAAACAGCAGCAGCAGCAATGATTTACGCGTCAAACTTGCGACGGTAACAATACCAAATGACGAGAGGAAGAGAAGCACAACATGATCGAAAATTGACGACAAGGCGGTACCATTAAAAAAATAGCGTTGTATTTCGTCGTAAAATTATGCCTGTATTATATACATATATATATATATATATATATATAAATTGCTGTATATAATGGTAGAAAATAGAGCCAAGAACGTGGCTCATAAAACATTGGCTGCTCACAATTTGGTCAGGGAGAGTAGTCTGATGTATGGACATCACGGGGGTGATCTACGTTCAGACGGTTTTCAATCGTCACACACAGGAACAGTGATTATGAATTCAACTCACAGAGCGTCTAACTCCAAAGCAGCGTCTGCGCATCCAGTACACACTGTGCTACATGGTGACGCCCATCGATTTTTGTCCAGCTGATTTTCTCCCTGGCGCCTCTCGTGGCGATCTCTCAAGCGGGTGGCCACCATTGACGATACCGCTGTCGAGTTATTTCTAGTGTGACGTAATCCTAATTACTGTAAACGCTTAGCAACAACGCGTTTTCAACGGAAACGAAGTTTTATCTGCCCGCATCAACAGCTAACCAACGCATTTATAAGCGCGCTGGCGACTACTGCTTCGGCTACTCGGGGAGACTTTCAAGTCTGTTTGTCGTTGTGCTTGATGCTGAGTTATCACACGAGTGGACCTCCGGCAGGGACAGATCCATCATCGGTGAAATGAATGACGCCGCTAGCAGCCAAACAAGACAAGACCGACAAGACGAACAGCAGCAGCAGCAATAGACGTTGCTGGTGCTTTTTATCTTTGAAGGACTCTTCTGCAGTTAGTTATTCCTGCCGTGTGCGTGCGCTCCTTGGCCGTTGTTCCTTGCAGGCGGTGCTGGACGGGTGTACCGGCTACTCCGGTTGCTGCTGCTGCTGCGGTTGTTGCGGCTGCTGCTGTTGTCAAGGAGGAAGCATCGAGTGGCGGCGATTTCATCGTGCGGATGGCTCCTGTGTAGCGCCCCCTTGGCAGCTGCTGCTGCTGCTGCTTGTGCAGCAGCACCACCACCACCATCGTGGTCCCTTCCTCTGAACCGCCTTCGCTTCAGGCGAGTTGTCAGGCCGCCAGGCCGACGCTTGTCCGTGTGATGGCTACACGTCACCTGACGATGATGATGATGATAATAATAATAATAATAATAATAAATAGCGATATAGCATTAATCAATTACGAATAGCACCATTTGGTGTGATTGCAACGCGGCGAGGAATGCCAACTAAAGGGGGACAGTGAACGATGAACTGAAGTGAGGATAAACTGTGTTGGACTTCACTGATTATTGGACAAGAAATATTCAATAATGGTGGATACGTAAGCGTTGAATTGCTTCTCATTACTGTATTATATGTAATCATGTTAATAATCATCGTTATTATTATTATTCTTATTATTATAAAATAATGATAATAATAATAATAACTATTAGTATTAGTATATAAAATCATTATTATTGGCCTCATCGGACCCGAATGCTGTGCGGTCCTTCTTACTGTTATAGCTCTGATCTCCCTCATCTGAGATCTGATTTTCAACCAGCGTAACTGGTCACCGAACAACTTCGCCTGCCATCACATCTCATCGTTCGTTTGTAAGCCTGCTGGTGCCAATTAATTTGTTCACGTAAATAGAACAGAAGCGATTTGCGTTAGCATGAAGCCTAACACTAAGTTACAACAAGACAACTTGCACAAACACTCGTGTTTTTCACCGAAGGCCAAAACGGTGACTAGAACCAATTACAACCTTCGACTAAGTTTTGTTCCTACATACGTGCGTGACCGGTGGAATCTGTCATCTCATCAGCTGATTACATCTACCCTCGACAGTGTGAATTGCTTCAAATACTTCGCTGTCTATCCACCCATCTGCGTCTACAACTGATCAGCCAATGTTCTCGGCGGCGTTTAGTCCACTGACATCGTGTAGTTTGTTGTGGATCGGCAATCTAGAATGGGCCATCTACCATATCGTCGAAAGCTCATATTCACAAACAAAACGGTGCTTTCTTTCTTGATCCGCATTCTGAGATGACAGTCCCAAAGCCACAAGCGCACAAGCTGACCACGTCAGCCTCGTCCTGCCGATAAGCAATTCGCATCTGATCTGCGCTCGTAGATCTTGCCACACCACAATTAATGCCTTCACGATTAGCGAGCACCTTATTACGTTGTCATGGGCACCATGTTGTTTCTACGTGATTTTTACGGTTGAACTTCGGGTCGCGTTGACACCTCTGAAATCAACATATCACACAGACACAAGCGACTTCTGTTTCTCGAAGTCATTTATTTTTTGTCATTATCATCGGCCTCCGCTTGCAGTCGTCTTCGCTGAGCGGACTCCCATCATTTGACCTTCTTGTACGGTGCGTCCAGCAACGACGGCCACAATCGTTCCGCTAGCTGATCCATGCCGAACGCCAATCACCACACATCTATCGTCTGTCAACGATTTACCAACGGTGTGCTGTAACATCAGCAGGCAACATCGAGTCCGAGGCGGACGCAGCGACAGTCAATAAATTCACATGTCAATAAATTGTAAACTTACGAAATTTCACAAAATAACAAATTCTATTATTTATTATTAACTAGTTGTAGCAGAAGTTGCTGCTGCTCCTGCTGCGGCTGCTGCTGATGCGGATATTTGGTTATACGCTTGTTGATGCTGCTGCGACGGCCGCCACGGCAGTAATTTGCCCTATCAATGGCTATATCTAAGCGTACAATCGCGAGATGTTTATGTACCTACGGGCATTGGAAAGCGGAATCGTCCGATGTCGCGCCAGCCACAACGATTGCTAGCTGCGGCTGAGGTGTTGTTGTTGTTGTCTCGTGCTACCACAACCCCCTACAGGATGACTTTATGTATCTACACATTTGTAGCCGCTGCGAGCTGCCAGGTGGCAAAGCGCGGAAAAAGCAAATACAAGTTAATGAAGAAATGGTAAAAATTAACAACACCACACACACAAACACACACACACACACACACACAAACACACACAAACACAAACCGCCCGCGTTCGCAAATCGCCATCGTCGTCGACGCTGTTTGATGGGTGGTGGTCTTCTAGGGCTCAAATGACTCACATTTGTGAAGTTGGCACATGCCGGAGCCGTTCGTTTTTTTCGAGGCTCCAGACATTATTCACCGCCTATTCGGTTCGGTTAGTTGGGGTCGGTGGTCGCCACCAACGGCGGTTCGCCGAACGAGGAAATAAACGGTAAAGCAATCTGCTGCAATTCATTGAGGCGCATGGATCGGGGCGGTTTTGAGGTGGACCAGGCGACTCGCAGTGAATTTCCCGATGAACTGATCAACTGATTCCTGCTGTTTTCAACGGTGAATGCTGTCCAAAAAAAACGGGCTCATTTGTTACTCTCACTTGATAACGAATGCATAATGTTGTTTGTGGCTGGTGACCAACGGAAACCGAATACCAATCACTCCCACAACGGCGAGATTCGGATGCGCCGCTTGAGGAAAGAAAGATTCGTTTAAATTAATCTCTCGGACTCTCCGCGTGTATACTGCACAGAGACATGGGCCTCATCTGAGATCGATGCAGCAGCAGCAGCACAACAAACATTTTATATAACTCAATTATTATTTCCAAATGTCAACTATTACACTACGTATACATGAGTGTGTACGATTTGATTGAAAATACCGCTTATCTCGTATCAATCACCGTTCGTCACCGGACCTTCGACTCACGTCATAGACGCCGATGTGACGTGTGACATTACCGAACTAGCGAACAGCACGACCGTGCCAGCACGTTCAAGAAAGAGCTCAATATATTGATTTATCTATCAAACAGCATAACAACAACAAAAAAAAAATTAGACAACATAGACCAAATGACCATTCGGTATCGATGCGAAAATGGTGCCTCACGATCTTCATGGCTCAAAACATGACATCATTAAATATGTCCGCTGCTGCTGCTGCGCTGAAGTGTCTGTCCTTTCTCCATCGTCCTCTCAATCGTCGGCCATGGCGCGTTCGTCTCGTCGCTTATGAAGCTGCGTCTGGTGGGAATACCATATCATATCGTTTTGTAGCTACACTCGACATCATCGGTGGCAGCGGGCGATTCGGTTCAGCCCAGCAGCGGCTCGGGTGTTCACGTTGTAGTCTTCTTCATGTTCTACTACAGCCGCGGCTGAGTTCTCCCGTTCAACGTCGCGTTGTTCAGCTCAGACCCTTGTGTGCTTCATTTGTGTGTGTGTGTGTGTGTTAGTGTGTGTGTGTTTGTGTGTGTATATGTGTGTGTGTGTATGTGTGTGCTGCATCAGCAGTCGCCGGCCAGCAGCACAACATATAACACGACAACATGATATGAGATCACATCCATTTGACATGAACGGCTCTACCGGCTTCGCCGTTCCACTGGCTGTGGTCACAGCGCAGCGACCAAGTCATTAATAACGCTTTGGCGGCCGGGAGAGCTGTAGGGATCTCCTCCAGTCTGATTTGATCGCCGAATGGAGCAGTGGCAGCGACAGCAGCAGGAGGAGGACCGACAGCGGCCGTCGAAGAGCGACACCGGCCGTCGTCGTCACCATCACCATCATCGGCGTTCAGCCGCGATCTCCTGGACTTTTCAAGCCCCGGACAGCGACACGGCCTCGCGAAGCGAGGTCCTTTGACGATGCTCAATTGACGGCGGCCGAAGCACAGGCGATTTGCGATGAGCGCGCGTGGCAGGCAATAGCAGCAGCAACAACAACAACAAAAAACTTCGCGCCTTCACTTAACATCGTTGCCATTTGCAGGTGAACAGATGAGAGACGAATGATGACCGACTACGCGTTAGGCCAATTTGAACGAAAACATATTGAGGCTGGACTCAATAGAATAGTTACGCCTGGAAAGCAAATATGTCCAAGGATAATGCATATAGATATATATATATATAGACCCTGGGCGCTTTTTTTTCCACGATCAGCAAAATACTAATTGATAGTTGTGCCAAATGTTGAGTATTGCCAGCCGTAACCAAAAACCGAGATGCATGTGTTCTATTTTACTCACCACCATCATCACTGGTGACAATATTCCCAGTGATGATGAACGCTATTTTGGTTAAACGGTGTCACCACTTCGTGTGTTCCTGTAAACTTGGCAGCTGCAAACACAAACGTGCCTTCAGGCTGTCGGTGACCTCAAATAATATCGATAATTCCATATCGTTCATTTATATGTCTTGAGACATATGATTTATGCATTCCAACAGGGATAGGTTCACCATTTCCGAGTCATCCCTGCTCTCAACCTCGTCTCCATCGAAGCATGACATCTCTTCCCACAGCTGACGCCAATATTTCGACGCCGCCTACGAAACCAACATACTACATGTATGTCCATTGCCCCCCCGCCTCCCAGCACAGCAGTTCGCCGCGACGATCGTGAGCAGTATTTATACAGCACCGCCACGGCACCGTCAGCGCCATCACCGCCCACCCCCCGCCGCCGCATGTTCGCGATGAAGAACACCGTTGTGTCTCCTCAAAGTGGCACTTAAAGGTAGACGATGTGAAAAACCTACCCTCGAACACTACTCACTGTGCCCTTCCTTGAACCTTGATTCGCTTTCTCTCTCTTTGCTTTCTTCACCTGAGCAGATCTTCGACTTCGTCTTCTTGTCATTGTCATTGTCGACGTCGTCATCGTAGCGATGACCGTAGTTGTATCAGTGGTCGTAGTGGTAGTAGTACTAGCTGTTGTTGTCGTCGACTTGTTCGTCCGCCTGACAGAATGGAGAGGGCCTTTACTCCTCAGCGTTGCTCACGTTGAGCCGCGGCGCAGTCATCGAAGTCGCCGAGTCGAAGAGTGACACGATGCTTGACGGCGGCGGCGACGACTTCGAAACTACTTCTGATGTGCGCACTCTCTCTCTCTCTCTCTCTCTCTCTCTCTCTCTATCTCTCTATCTCTCTCTTTATCGTTCACTGTGAAAGCGGCTCACAGCGGCGGCAGCAGGGACGCGACGGCAGAGTAACAGAAACTATACATCTACCACTATACGGCCCCGGCAGCAACCGAACAGCCACGGTAGGAGCATACACCAGCAACAAGAGCACCGATCATCCAGCAGCAGCAGCAACAGCAGCAACAACGACGACGAGCACTTATAATAATTTATGATCGATGTTGCTGCGCGGTGCTGTCTTCGAATGCGCGCGAATACGACGACATCGTGTAGCGCAGTTGTTACGCGAAACGTTCGCTGTTCGTAGACGATGCTGCTGTTCCTGCGCGGCTGTGCTGTCATGTCATTCGCAGACAGGGCGAACGGACGAGGAGACGCAGCCACGAGCAGAGAAGGCGCCTTCAAATCGTTGGTGGAGCGGAAGAACTACTGCTGGCCGGTGGTGGACAGCAGACGCTTCAGAAGTTCAGTCGAACAACCTTCACTCCTCGCCGAAGCTGAGGAGAGAGAGGATCAGAACATGTCATACACACACACACACACACACTCAGAGACACAGACACGCCAATAGATACACTCACTATAGATGTCTACGTGGGTACATATCTCTCCGATGCAGCTACGGCCGCGCCCCGGAGGTCCTCAGCTTAGCGCGCGCTCTGATGATCACCAACGGCACCAACTCGCCAATATCATCATCACCATCATTACCGTCGTCAAAACTGAACAGCAACTGATGCCCCACAGTAACAACAGCAGCAGCAGCAGAGAGAGATGACGCTGGTGGTGGTGGTTGTGGGGTGGTGGCAGTGGTTCTGACGATTTGGCAAAATGAGCGTCATCATCGTCATCATCCATCGCCTCCCTTTACCGTTGTGGTTCGTTCTATAAATGCTGTCCGTTGCCGAGCAGACTGCTAGCACTCGCACAGCATCTATCGATGCAGATACACCTATATATATATATATATATATATCCAGTTCAACTTGCCAATATGTCTGCATTCGTTCACGCTCAACGTGTAGAGGAACGCAGCAGAGACTAGACATAATTGTTTTACAGGAATCCATCACGAATCTTCGGCGACTGCTGCTGAGCCTCTCCCCACTCTTCTCAAGAGACGACGAAGGCGACGGCGGCCACAACGACCAATTCTCAGCGATTGGACGATCATGATGATCGTCGAGATGAGACGAGAGCAACCAATAATAATAATAATAGTAATAGTCTCGAGCAGGAGGACCACCACAGGCATAGAATTGACGGCTGTCAACTGCCTGCCGGTGGACAGCTATGATGCAATATGCACGCGGCAGGTGACAAAATGTGTATACAACGAGCGGCGGCGGCGACGGCTGCGGCGGCTGCAGCGCTATTCAAAACGATGCTGTTGCCGTTAGAATATGGAGAGTACCAATATTAACGATATATATATTGGAAAGGTTGGACTCGGTTGAGGACTGAAGATTCGCTCAGTGCTATATTCTTGCCATTGCGCAGTGCCGGAGAGTGTCAATCCATTCGAGGTTTGAACACTTAAGTGGAACGTATCCAAAGCAGGTGAATGTGAGGGGGACTTCCTGAGCTGGGTCGCCTACGATACCCAACCCGCATGGTTAATCGTATATGCGCTCCGTTATCGCTGCAGAAAGAAAAAAACAGCCGAAATGGTGTCACAAAGAGGAAGAATACCATTATAGTTTAAGGTAGTACAAAAATTTGCCGAACCGGAACGTGTATGCTCTCTTCTATGCGGCATCGATTAATCATAGATGACTTTGCAGCTCCGAATGATATATAATAGTCGATAAAAGCCACTAAAACGATTGATGTTCGCCTGCGGGCCTAAAGTAACCACTGTCGTCCACCATCAAATGCCAAACCCTTCAAATGACGTCTCCGCAGGGTCAACAAAAACGTTCTGTTTTTACAGTTGAACTCCTTCGAATATAATCGCAGCCAAACTCTAAACGTATTGCCGTTATAAATGATGGCAAGCATATTTCTTCATGGGACAGCAGAACAGAATGACAAGACGATATTGCAATGGGATAAAAACGATTATGGAAAACCCAGATTGTTGAAGTTGACCTATGTTTCAATGAGCTCAAATTGCCACATTCAGTTTACATTGAACCGTGTGTGTGGGTAATTCTGTTTAGTCTGAAACTTAAAGGTCGTTGCACCCCTACAGAATCAATCCTCACCCCCCCCCCCCATCGCACCCCTGTACCATGTCAATTCTAATTTAGCTGACGTGCATAAATTATGATCTGTAGCCGACGGCGACGCCCGTTCATGCAACCCTTTAACCGCTCTCGTCAGTTCGCGTACTTATGGTGTGAGGGAAAAATGAACTATGAAATGAACGAGATGAAATTAATAACATCATCTGCCTACTTGACATCATGCGGGATTGTGCTAGTCGATGTTGGTACAACTCTCATTTGTCATTGATGCTAATGAGTGTTCCCGAAAAATTGTGTGTCAATTTAATGAAATTAAGCTAATCGCTAGGGTATACAGTAAATGTGAAATCTTCAACAATACCAGGGTATTCTGCGTTCCCATGATAACCATAGCAGCTGGATTTTAGTCTATGCGTACTGAAGATTTCTGACGTTACGCCGACGGATTGACGTCGTGACCCGACGGATCGACTTGAGAGGATCACCCAGGGTATATCGGGCGTCTAAAGACCTCCCAGTAATCTGCTTGATGGATGGGCGATTCTCATCGACTTCAGCTCGTAGAACTTCGGTTGGTCTTCCGTTCCTGAATCAGCCGATTTGCGAGGCTACTTGCGCGGGGCAGTTAGACTCATTTTTTTTTTTTTTGACTTTGACGGACGACGCCTCAGCAGGACAGGGAAGATCGGTTGATAGGGCATGTTCTAATCCGATCAATAGTGGCACCCAGGATTGTTTACTTTCGGCATCGAGTTGAGTAGAGCAGCTCACCTACATGAGCTGCTCGACCGAAATCAACTGGAACGTAAACAACGGATCATCAACGGATTCGATTATACGTCAGCGCTGTGATGACTTCAATGAAGAAATCAACGCTTTCTGCATCAGTTGAGCCATTCCGCAGCTATCCGCAGCTATTTGCAACCGGCCATGTTGGATACTTGTGTACGATCGGGCATCCTAAAATCATTTATCTTGCAATTTCTGTCGTTTTCGATGTAAACACGTAAAAAGCTGTGATCCTATGATCTACTGCTGAGTTCTCTCTCTCCCTGTCTCTCTCTAGTTGCATTTGATATAGAGTCAAACAAGGCGTATCATTTGCCAACTGGTTCCCTTCCCTCCACGCGCTTCGAAGAGCACCTGTGATTCTTTTCTTTAGACGTTATTTTCTCACATTATTTCGTCGAGCTGCGAAGTCATCCAACCCCGGTTGCGTCAATGTTAGTACAGTGTCGAGGGCTACAGCATTTTCGTCGTCTGAACTAGTGCATCTTCAATGACGATCGATACCTCAATTGCCTCTGCTCTCATCATAACTCTCGTCTGGAAGCAACCATCTCTCGACCCCTGCGTCCACATGTACCCACATATGTGACACTGGCGGCCGTTTGTCTAGAATGCCGAATATAGTAAGTTTCTGTTGACTTTGATCAGCGAATAGATAGGGCTCATGCAGAGGTGTTATCTCCATGAGGCTGCACAAGCCTCAAGCCAAATCAAATCGTCCATCATCTCTCTGTCGTTCTCATGTTAAGCAACGCGCGTAGATAGATCCATGCCACGGTTATACATCACCACGCCATTAGCATGCGACAAATCGGGAAAAACAGCAGAAATGCATAATATTTTATAGATCTTTGATTTGATCGTGACATCGCGTTGTTCGTTGTTAACCAACAGACAGTATGCCATCGATCGATCAGATATTATCGTCATTTATTAAACACTTGATTTAATCCTCTAAATAAGAAAAAGTGCCAAAAAGGTGTCATTGTGTAGAGAATGTACCGACTGGATGGGAGCTTAGTTGCCCACTTTGGCACGGTTCTCTGGCGTCTGGCGTACGGAAGAAAACCTGACGCGCACCTATTCAGGCGATCAATATGAACAATGGATTTAATGAAACCGCCATCTTTCTTAGCCATCACTTGCATATGCTAGTAATTGCAACGACGCTCACCGATATGTTCGCCAATATCGCTATTCATCCTCTGATACAAACGGCTGAAATCGAGCTAGCCGTGCTCGCTAAGCGAACGTTGCTGTGGTCGAGTTCCTACTCTGGTTGGCCAGCCCAAATTCAGTTATTGTCATCATGATCAAGATCTTGCGCATCATCGCTTAGCTTAGCTCACAGCCAGCCGCTCAAGTGTGCTAATGGTCGCCACATAACCGAATTCAGAGCCGAAGACTGCGAGAGCTCCTCGGTTCGGGGCGCGTTCAGCTATGCGAGTTGGCCAATTACAGCAGCAGGACGCGCACAGGACCGGACACCTCTTTTTCATCATTCATCACAGGCAACAGGCGAACGATGTAAAGTGAAATTCGAACATGTGAGGGACACAACGAGCAGGGAAACCACAAACGAAAAGAATGGATGTATAAGTGAACGACAAGAGAGTTAGACGAGCGAACATCTCGATCAGGACGGCCAATGAGAGCTGAAATGTGTATAAGTCATATTTCATATCCCTTCTCTACTGCAACACGACCCGTGCAGATCCGGCCGCTGGGACTATGGTTGAATCTACCCTATGTCTAATATCTGTCCACTCTAGCGATCTCTTGCTGCTGCTGCTGCTCTGTTCTCAGACGACAGAGCAAGTGGCTTAGTTCGTGTGAACATGCCTAATACGTGGATTGTCGTGGATTTTTGCCTCCGTCCCTGCCCCATTGGGCTCGTCTGCACCTGAACAGATATTAGATTTGAGAGGTATTCCATTGAGCGGGGGGCAGAATTGATGCAGATGTATAGCGTCAATTAAATTTCAGGTTATCCTTGAACATTTGGCATATGAGACAAAGATAGAACTTAAACTCTCTTAACGGAATTTTGGCTAACGCGCCATGAGATACAATACACTCGACAGCTGAAATAAGATATATGGAATTCAGCAGATTTGTATGGCTAAGCACCAAACATAGCGTGTACAAGCCAGTCCGTACAAGTATACTGACTCGTAGTTCAATTACATGATTGGGGATTATCGATGACCAGAATGGCTAAATTATAATGACCGCGATGATGATAATAATAATAATAATAATAACGATAATTTTGATAATGTTATTGAACGTAGGTGTAAAGTGCCTAAAATTCATTGTGAGAATGCACGATTGCGCGGATACCCAGATGTAATATGGATGCGTACAGACGTCATTGTTTACGAAAGACTACGATGTACAACTCCGAATGGCGACAATATCTTGGAATATGAGGCCGTCGTTTACAACCAGCGTTCGCCTCGGCGAAGATTCACCCGCACAAGACCGGACCTGACTGACTGAGCCATACACAGGTTCGCGAGAATCTGCGAATGCGACCATTTCGCGCTCTTATGACCGGATTAGGCTGACTCGATAACTGGCTAACTGGCTTCGGTTGGCTGGGTGGTTGCTGTTGCTGCTCGGTGTAGCTTCTGCTCAGAGAAACCTCTGGAGGGCGGACCTGAGACGATCCCATCGCTCAGCGGGCCGGTCAATCAAGACGACCCTCAGATTCGCTGAAGGTGGCTCCGGCGGCTTTGCTGCACCGTGGACAGCGGCACATCACAGCGCCACATCATTCCGCGCATACTGACGAAATGGATCTGATTGACGATCGTGCCATATGTACCCGCACGGATTGGCTGGTACACCGTGTCGGCAGTGATGCTCCCTTCTCGTTCGTCCAGATGAGACATCGATCTCTGACGACGGAGCAGGGGACAGGCAAGCGGGCACAAGCACGAACAGAATATGTGGAGTATTCCATCATGGAACGACATCCAGCATAAACCAGAAGATGCTGAGAACTCCTCCTCTGAATGTAGCGCATACGCCAGCCAGTCACCACCCAACGAACTCCCCAGACACCGATCGACTTCTGTGCTGCCGACCGCCGGCCGCCGACCGCCGCCGACCGCCGCCAACCGTCGACCTATCCAACGACAACACAGACGGCCGCGGGCGGCAGTAGCAGCCACAGAATTTACATAGAAGTACTGCTATGGGAGTATTCTAAAAGGTACAATTGTTGTAGTGGCAGTTGTTGGTGTTCATAGAGCAGTACAGAAGTGTCGACTAAACCCTATAACGCGCATATCTCATCCTGCCGCGAGCATCCGCCAACGCTGTTTGAGACACTCTTGTGTGATGTTGTGTTGCTGTGTTTTTCGTTGTCTTCTTGGTTCGGGGTCGGCCGTGGTGCCTCCCTGCTCATTTACACATATTCTCAGCTTTCAAATTCGATCAAAATACATCGATTGTTTCTGCCACTATATAAATATATATATATATATATATATATGTTTTGTGGGTCTTCGCAAATAAATTGTGATCCATGCGACAATGAAAGGCTGCTTATCGACGATGTTGGATGATTGTCTCTGGTGATATCTGGTTGCTGCCATGTTTCTTAAACTGCCTCAATGTCACCATATACATGTATGTACATTCCCGATCAACCGATTACCGTATACGACGAAAGCTCTCGGACCCCTCGGAGCTACGGGGGTGGTTTGAACTTCGTCGACGCACGACGCTCGCTTTCCATTCGAGCTGCTAAACATTTCGGATGTCGAGCTCTTCTAGAGCTATTTATCTATGCAACAGTAATATATGATTTATTGTTATAATATCTACGCACCTGCTCATTGTTCGTCGATAACTGAGACAGCCTTGTATTTTAAACATATAATAGTTACCGCCCACAAGGAAACGTATGTCCTCAACTCAATGATTTCAACTTAGTGGATCACTTGACCGACTTACGCTGCCTACCGAATATCCTTCCCTCCTCCTTCACCGGTGTCCTCATGAATTGGAAAAAGAAAAAATAGAAAAGAAAAGCCGGCACCATCTCCCCGAGGCTCTCGCTCTAGCCCCGATAATTCCTTGGACCCTTTGTTCATTGTGTTACCTCTCCGAGACGTCGAAAGAAGAGGCACAATATTAGTATTTCTATGCTGCTAGCCAGCACAGATGAAGACATGTACATATACTGTAATGAGCGACTGGACTGTCGCCACCGTTCGTTCGTTTCAAGTTGGCGGTATACTGTACAGCTTCGGGTCAACGTTGCTTTCTCCATGGCACAAGAGTGGCCGCTGGATGGCCAGTAGTTATTGGCCAGTAGGCAGGGACCGCTGCTGGTATCACCGATCCATCTGTGATCCTCTTGCTTTGTCGCTCTCTGATTCGCGCTCTTCTCTACATCTGCCTTGACGCGCCGCAACGCTTGCGGTGCCGGTTTCTGAACCACCAGCAACAACAGCAGCAGTAGCGTGTGAGAGGCGGCGGCGGCGGCGCGGCGGCGACGGCTTCGGAATCAGACAGAAGCTTTTCGTTTATTTGTGCTTCTTGCTGCTTGGTCCGCACCACCACCACTTTTCTGGTTTGCTTCTGCTCTGAATCTGTTTGTCTCTTTTTGACGCCATGTCGCGAGTTGATGCCGCTTACTGCGGCTAGCGGCCATGATGTCCGTCAAGATGTCGCAGTGTGTGTGTGTGTCTGTGTCTGTGAGACTCCGCGCGTTTGCCTCCCGCTCTCTCTCTCTCTCTGTGTGAGCGTATGTGAGTATCTCACTTTGTGTGACTCGCTCTGGCTCGCCGTATCAGCTATGAGTTGTGAGTTATGACTTATGACGACTGCGACGAGTGACGGCAACTTGGACAGAGTAGCCACACCAGCTTCAGCAACAACAGCAACAACAGCTACCTCCATGGCAGCAACAGCAGCAGCAGACTGATGGGGCAGACGAGCTCACCTGACCTGACCGCGGCAGCAGCAGCACAGACGACGATGACGACACAAAGCCAAAGCATAGAGCGGTGCCGGTGCGTGGCCAAGCCAACTCCTGCAGCTCCTGTCAACCCTGTCAGATCTCTATGCGAGTGTCTCTCTCTCTCTCTCTCTTTCTTCACTGCGGCTATGATTAATGTTCGCAATTGTGGAATGCTCCTCGCTAGGCTGCGCTCTAGTATCGTTATCGTATTGTCGTGGCTGCGACTTCGTGCTGCTGGGTTAGGGGCCACCATACTCGACGAATTCAGCCACATCAGGCCCTATGAAACCATGCGAGATGTGAATGCCTCGAGATGAGATGGGATGTGACGAGCAAATGAACGAACCTTCGCACTGGACCTTCGGCTACCCATCGATGAATCTCGTCTGACTGACTGACTCGCTTCTGCCGACCTCCTCCTCCTCCTCTTCCTCGTCATCTTGGGTGTGATTTGATACATTGAACTGGCGCGGGGGGGGGGGGGGGTGGCGCTAAGAATAAGCTGGGGTCGGTCGATTGGCCGCCAGGTCTCTGATAGGGGGATCAGGCCTGATCATAGATCGACAGGTGAATATGGCCGAAATTGAAATGCTACAAGGACGGCGTACCGAGCAAATCGGCAGAAAACCTTCGAGGAACGACCTCAGGGTGGGAGCTACAGAATCGTACAGAAGTGTTGACTTTGTTACATCTTTTTATGATACGTATTATCCACATAAACAGAACATTGCTAATTAGAAATGACTGCAGTTTCACACTAGCCACTCGACGATCTTACCGATATGAGAAACAAAATGTCAGAGAGCATTAGCAAATGAATGAAAAAAGTTCATAATATCCGTTATGAACATTATAACATACAACAAAAATCGAAGTTCTAATAGAAACAGAGGTCTAGAAAGAGATGGATAGTTTAACATAACCAGAAACGCATCTCGCAGTGTCCCACTTGCTTTTTGATTAGTCATGTCTAATTTTAAGAAAATCCCACACCTCCCATCGCACCCATTTCCTCGTATCAGAAAATCCGTTATGGCTATCCAACGGGGTCAGATACCCACGAAATTGGAAGCTAACCCGAAAATGGTCCTCTGAAAACAAAGGAACCAGCGCGGCTTCTCGAAAGCGTCTTACTCGATTAGGCCGCCTGGCTGATCAGCGGCACCTCCGACCTGACCGGCCACTTTGCGAAATGCTATCGGATCATAGAGCCCGTGACAAATCAAAAGATTGGCTATTATTCGCTAGTCTGTCTTTGCTACGTGCAACACTTCTAAGTGAGCATGGATTGATTTAGAAGTTAATCGCGCTAATTCGCCTCGTTTGTCGATCGCATGTTTTCCTTATCTGTTATTTAAAATCGTGCAACTTTCTACCCGTTTTGATGTCAGCAACATAACAGACTGAAAAAGGGAACACAATTAACTCTCTCTGTCTCTCTTTCTCTCGCTCACTTTCTGCAAGATCATTTGCTTTGCATAAATTAAATTGCATTAGTTCATTAAGAGAACGCAAGACTGGGGTCTCTTATCTCGTGGATGAGCCGCCAGTACGCCACTGCGTCCATAGGGCATAACACCCTGATCATCTCCGGAAGTCATTCTTACTTTACTCTACTATCAATCTATCTCTGTATTCTCACCTTATCTGTCTGGCCGATGACCTTCGCTTAATGTGTCAATGATATATACACTTCGTACTTCAGATCCTATGACTTGTATCGCACTCGTCTCCCTGTTCTCCGCTCTCCCTGCCCCGATTCACTTGATAGACACTTCGATAGATATGTAGATATATTCGTATGGATTCTTCGTTTTGCTATGACGTTCAGATCTACCGTCACGGTTAGCGTTCGCTGATTGTTCCCTCAGTGTTGACGCGATCCGAATCGGCCGATGCCGAGAGGTGCTCCCGAGGTGTTATCCGACCAGTGCTCCCCGCTAAGTGGTCTTCGTCCCTCTTTGATTTGAGAGTGTAAATTGCCTTTTTATTTATGTCCCGCCGTCCAATTCCTATCATTCAGTCGTAATGGAAGCCCGCCACGCAGCGTCACAGCGAGGCAAAATGAAATCGAAATGCTTCAAAGTTCAGCGGCACTATCCACAGCGGAATTAATCGTCTCCTGTACCCCTGTTCGTCCCCGTTCGCCTCCCCGCCTCCCTCCCTCCCTCTGGCCATTTACGTTTTCAGTTCCTCTCAGCGCGCGACGGACAGGCGGCGCTTGGCTACGAGACACCGGAGATATCGCCTGGTGTCGCTGTCCCACGACGGATGTCATCGTGGTCTCTCGGATGCTACCATTTTGCTCGGTCGAGACGCGTTGATGAGATTCGGCTATGTAGACACATCGACGACGATTGACCAGGTTCGACGCACAATGGTCGCCTATGCTCATACGTTGCTGTGTTGACGGCGGGTGTTTGAATAGCACTGGCTTTGTAGCGTGCAGGTTCGTCGCGTGGGGCTCACGTGAGACGTCGGGTCGGCGTTGCAAAGTGACGCATGTTCTTCTCGTATGAATTAGTCGAATAGGACTCTCATTGTGTCTATTTCGTGCCTCTGTGAGATGTGTACGCGCTCGTGCGCTGGAACGTATGGTTGTGTATGGGCGTATTTAATGCATTACGGCACCTGCGTTATCACGGGACAAAGTAGTACCAACAGCGGCGGCGGCGGCGGCGGCTTCTTCGCATTTACGCTCGCGGCTGCTGCTGGTGGCTACGTGGTGCTGCGACTGGAGGGGCTGATTGCGCTTATCAACGCTCGTATCTGTTCTGCTATCGCTTGACATCTTGGCGGAGACCCCCCGCGCCCTCTGACCGTCGGAGCACCGCTTCTTCGGCTGCTTTCCACATTTTGGTGAAAACGAGAGCGACATAGAGGCAGGGAGAAGGAAGAGATGGCAACAACAAAAAAAAAACAACAACAAAACAGAAAAAGGAGACGCCGATCCGAGATCAGGCAGCTCCGCGATGTCGTATCCGATCAACGGTCAGTCGAGCTATCTGCCGTTGGACATTCCGTATGGAGATTGCAAGAGAGTGAGAATAATCAAGGGAGGACAAGGCATTGTGGCTATGACTGGGTGATACTGCGCCTTGGTGTGAGAGAGAGAGAGAGAGAGAGAGAGAATAAAAACAATCCCTCCTTAAAGAAGAAAGTGTATATGTCACCAGCATCAAATCCCTTCGGATGGCGTTCGCCCTCTTCTCGTTCGCCAATCGGATTCTGCCGTTTCAACTGATGCCTAATGCGGCGCGCTTTCGACTGCCGGCCTCGCGATCGCTATGGCCACTCCATTGGTACGGCTATAGCCGTTGTTGTCTGTCTTCAGATCAGAGCGTTTCTCAGATCATATCCTCACAGTTCAGCAGCGGCGGAGCTGCTGAGCCACCACCACCGCCGCCGCATCCACCGCTGTCGCTGCTGCTGCTAGGGTCGTCGCAGCCGATCATCGTCTTGACATCCTCCTCCTCCTCCTTCTTCTCATTCTTGTGCTCGTTCCTATCCGATCCTGATTCGATGGATTCGATGGAGGGCGATCGGGGGGGGCGGGGGGGACCCATGACATGTCACTATTTTTCATAAAGCCAATATATTATAAATAAACATCGATGCGATCTGCGAGAAGCAGTCTACGAAGAAGTATTGACGGGGACGGGTAGGACATGAAGCAGCAGCCGCAGCCGCAGCAGCAGCAACCCAAGATGAAGAAGCCACAAGCCCTCATCGTTCTGGCTGTGGCTGCTGCCGACGGGGAAACTATCATGGTTGGGCGGTCGGCCGGCCGACCGCCTGACGCTGCTAGGTAGCCTGATGCTTTCTCTCTACGTTGGCCAGCGGCTTCGTTCGGCCGCCAGTGACGATATGCTTTAGCCGGCAAGTGACTACGCTCTACAGCTCAGCGACGACCCTGGCTCAGCCGATCCACAGCCGACGACGACGAGAAGAGATGATCGCGTCATTCTTCAGTATTAGTTGTCTGCTCGCTGGCTGTCTCAATGTCGCCCAAGATTCGTGGTCGTCATCTCTTCCCCAGAAGGGGGCGAAAACATACAAACGAGGTGCGCTGAAGAAGAAATGGAGCTCGCGGCTGAGAAGAAAAACGCGTTCGTAGTTGAATTGCGTAAAAGGGGCCGAACGGCGACATCATCAGGGGCGAGCAGTAGCGACTGGAAAACTTCAGCGAGGAAAAAGAGAGAGGGTTGGGGGTCTCAAGACGAATCTGAAGCTGAAGAATGAATCGTGTCAAATGATCTGGATGATCGCATAGTGACAACGCCGACGAGCGCCAATTTGCGCGCACGGGTCCTCTGGCGAGAGCAGTCCTCGATGTTGCCGAGGGTCGAATGGCATTCGCGACTTGTCGGCGCGAACTCCTATCCAATCTAAATAGAATAACAATGCAGTTGTTGTAATCGCGCGGACGTCCAATATTTAAGCACTCGATTAGATGTCAATTGAGCAACGAACATTATAATTGTGTCTGAAATATGCATAACCGCATGCGCGCGAGATCATCTGTATTGCATCACAGTGAGCCACTCATATACATAGTGTGTTCCTTATAGAGAGATGTCATTATTATTTTTTATTATTATTATTATTATGTAAATATAGCTATAGGGACAGCGAGCTCTATAAAATATATCTAACATATATCAAACGAATTTCATCGATATTCTATTAGCAAGCCGTTGTTCGCATCTTGATCAAATTCAGTACATTATTTTCGAGAATTCCATTTGTGGATGCTCCCCGTATGGGTTCCCTCAATGAGGGAATACACGTTCTTTGATTCGACTATCGTCTGCACACAATTGATACTGGGCTTTGGGTGCGCCTCAGGTTTTAACCGTACACCCTACAATGTTATATCATACTCGCAGTGTTGCCTGGTGTTGTTCGTGTTGCACAACATGGGCACGGAATAATCTATTATTACAAACAATCTCTGTGGACACTAGAACGTTTAAGACGACCGAAAATGATAAGGAATATCTGCACCTAGAAATATATAAACCACAGTCGTATGTAATGAGAAGTGAACTCATAAGTCAGATAATTGACTTTTTTTTTCGGACTAACTCTCAGCCAACATTTAACGTCCACGATAATTGACCTATTTGAACGGAACAGTCAGTCAGCTAGGTGAAGCACTTCGATAAGCGTAATGTAAGCCTATGTTGAAGTACGGGCTTCGCTCAACTCCTCCAAGAGTCGAACTGTCACCGCGGTTGCTCAGTATCTATTGCGAGATGTTGCCTCCTTGGACAAGCTCTGCTAGGCATATACACCTCGTAGAGGTATATGCATGCTACCAGGGATACAGATACGTTGCGTTCTGTACACTGCCTTGTGAGCTTGGCAGCCAGCCTATTCTCCATATGTCACTCTAGCTATGTTGCCCGTATCAACGAAACACAACAAGAAAAACGGCACCTAGGCAGATAGATCCCCATTCATCCAGCCTTAGCCGAGGTGACGA
Organism: Stratiolaelaps scimitus; assembly: GCA_019614645.1. Taxonomy (NCBI): domain Eukaryota; kingdom Metazoa; phylum Arthropoda; class Arachnida; order Mesostigmata; family Laelapidae; genus Stratiolaelaps; species Stratiolaelaps scimitus. The sequence goes on from JABWDB010000079.1 coordinate 568,163, forward strand.
TGGTGGCGGCGGCGGCGGCGGCTGCGACGTCGGCCTCAGCAGCAGCAGCATCAGGGGCCAATTCAGCTGCCGCTACATAGAACCTGCCTACATATCTAAGAAATCGACAACCGCTGGCAGAGAGAGAACGAGAGAGAGAGAGACGATCGTGTCAGCTAAAGAGTCCGGGCGAATGGAAGACATTCAGAGCGAATTGCGCGACGGCAACAGCAGCGGCGCCGGTGGCGGCGTGAGAGTTCCGAGAGTGTGGATGAGATAGATAGATATAAGAGGAGGCGAAATCAGAACGGGGTGAAATGGGCGAGTCCGCCGGCGACGGAGCAACTGTAAATCCGACACGAATCCATCTTTCCCTTGCGTTTTCTTCTCCTGTTTTCAATCCAGGCGAGGACATCGCAGTGTTGACGGCAGCAGCAGCAGCAGCAGCAGAGATGTGGTTCGTTTCTGTCGAGTGGAAGGATTCACACACCTCCGACAGCGCGTCCTCGCACCCCAGCACTCGCGCACAAGCCGTCTGTCCATGCGCGAGCTACATGCGAGCAAATGACGCCCGGAGGTGACGCACTCGACCAGGACGAACATTCAACGAAGGCGAACAGAAATAGTTCCGAGGAAAAGACAAGAGAAATGGTTGAAATGCAACTGCATCTATCGAAGCCATTAAAACGAGGAACAACCAGTCCGAGACACCGATCGTTCGAGGCAGGCAACGGGTGCGATGCTGATGATACTGACACAGGGGGGGTGGGGGGTGGCGGCGAGGACGCTATCGTTTTTCTTGTCGTCGCCGACGCCGCCGCCGCCTGCGTTGTATTCAACGCTTTTCAAGGGCGCGTTATTTTCGTTCTTGCTTCGCAGTGTGATTGAAAGGCTAAACGAAATGAAAAATTCGCTGTTGGGCTACCACGGACGACGATGTCGACGGGCGCCGTTCACCTGTGTGCGTAGCCCGTAACCAGCAGTAAACATACACAGAAACGGTGCAAATGGCGGAGTACGCAAAGATAATCGATTCTCATCGGCGCCAATCTCATTGCTATGCGCCAATGGGCACATTGGCAATGATCTCCTAGTGCTGATATCTTGTTTGAGACAGAATCAAATGGTTAGCACGGGGGGGGGCTTTGTTTGCTGGTGATGACGGTCTGTGACGACTATTATTCTATATTACTATACTACGCTGCTACTGATACGATTAGTCACCGCAGAAAGAAAAAAATACGATCCGTGGTCGGATCTGTCAACTCAACGCCTCTTGGTGCCGGATTTGCTTGAAAGGAAAAGACGAGAAAGATATATACAAGAGTGAAAACTAGTTCGTACAATGATGAGAAGAGCGTACTCTCTTGGTTTGTATATTTGTATTAATAAGATAATTAGAAATCACTCCCGTATGATATTTTGTGCCCGTAATTTGATTGATTGACTTAATATGACTTGTTGACGCGAATGTGTCACGAAAGCACCATACTGATTATGCTTAGGTGCCACAAATGCTTGTCAAGCATAACTACACCAAACTTCATTATGTGAAGTTCTACCGGAGGCCCAGCAGTATGCAAAAAACGTGCCCCAAGCCAAAGAGCCAAAACTAACCCGATGGAGAGCTTAGGTTCGGCTGACACGTATATCTCATCCCGGAAATCGCTTAAAAAAGTGACCATTGCATAATACTTTTTTTAAAGTTCATCGCTTGCGAGTGTTTACATTGAGCAAGCATTGATGTCTACGATGACAAAAATGAGACATCTTGTTGTATGTCACTTTCGCTGAACTTACCGATGACCAGCCATGTTCCAGAATGTTCTACCAGTTTGCTGTATGGGTTATCTATTGCACAATGTATATGGGTTGAAAGGTTTTCCGGTGATAAGGATTGTAGGTAGAGTCGGCATTTCTCTATCTCGCAATTGTCGCCCTCAGTTCAGTGTCTTCCATGAAAGTTTGCAACGATCAAAGTATATCCAAAAGATGACGACAACGAGACAATGTGAATTAAAGAAAAAAACAAACTATCTTCGGAAAAACCTGATGTACAACAAATGGTAGAGAGAGTGCAACAATATACTGTACCTAAATGAGTCACATGGACATTTCTGTTTTGTCCCTAACTTAGAGTGAAATCAAATAACAACCAATTGAAAGACCGCAAGCCACTAATGATTCCGCAACTATAATAAATAGAGAAATATTGAGGATCGGTGATTTAGAGCGAGGTGGTCAAATGACTTCAAACAATCTCGACAGATGCCAAGACAAACCTCCCTTACAGTACTTATATTCAGCAAGCAAAGAGTATATGTTTGAAGTGCTTTTGTGCCAGGCGTAAGTTAATTATAGCTGGAAGTATTGCCGTGTCGAGCGCCTGCTGTGAACTTTTGCTGTTGGATCGAGCAAACGGTCCGGCCTACCGTTACAACAGGCTTAATAGATCTACAACAGGGCAGTGCCGTTTTGGAGCGGGCGGTGGTCGAGCTTGAATCCATTGGTGTGGGCAGATTGATCGATTTACTGCACCACCACAGTAGACAGCTGATGACACATTGAAGGTACAGACGATATGAAGCATACATAACAAATACGTCAACAGAGGGGGTATAACACAACGACCTTAGGAGAGACAACAGCAATTCTGTTAACAATCATGAGCCTCAGAGGTTATTGTGATGTTTGTCATGATTGACAATATAGCAGAGCTATGAACGACCCGTCAAATCGATATCCGCCAGCTCGGTCGATCGATTGTTAACCTTTCAACATGAGTTGAATGGCTTTCTAGCTGGCTCGCTCATCGACTGCATATGTGATCGACATGTTGCTTTATGTCGCCGGGTATTTTCGTCGAAATCTGCGACGTATATGAACGACGCATGCAAATGTTTGGCATATGACGTACTTCGTCTATGCGAGAAGCACGTCTGTGTCCAGCACGCTAAATCACTCGGTCAATCTATTCCGGGACCGCAAGCTTTGCTTTACATTACATTCTATGTACGGATCTTTTAAAAAATTATGAGCAATATATATATATATATTATATGTCTCATATTGCAAAAAAAATGGGTAAAAAGCTGATCACTCTGATTATGGTTTATTTATAGGGTGATGACGATTTGTATTCGAGTGACTCACACAACTCGTATATGTTGCGCTCACCTGCATCAACAAATGCCAAAATGACAATACAGCATTCTCGGAATCGTCCATGTCATAATCATATGTCGTTGTCTCCCAAAGTACCATTGCTGCTACTAGGTGTTGTATGCATCGTTTGATCCCGTGTCCGAAGCCTTTCCCAGTCGAAGTGGACCATCGTTAGTCGATCGGAGCAGCCGGCTCGGACGAACACTGTGGAGCTCACCACCGATCCCCGGCATCACCCATATGAAGGAAAGTAGGATCGGCGGTTTTTTTTGTCGTTTGCTACAGATACGAACGTACGCTACTCTTTGACATACTCGCACTCGGAAACATCTCAGACATTCAAGCCCGCTCTAGTACTGATGGTGGTAGTAGTCACAGCAGCAGTCGCGGTTCAGGCGGCGGCGGCGGCAGCGGCGGCAGATCATTCACTCAGCGAAGTCACCGATCACTCGTCAACATCGTTGTTGTCCTTTTCTCGAACTGCTTCGTCGTCGGCGACGTCGCTTCTGGCAGCAGCAGCAGCAACAGCAACAGCGACACTTACCCAAGCCATAAACAACTCATCCTGAGTGATTTAAGAGAGGGAGGAACGGAGGGGGTTGTGGAGGCTGGATATTGGATGCTGTCGTAGGCAGCCTGCGACCGGCGACTTGTGTCCAAGTCAGCGAGTTGTGCAGCACACCAGCGAGCCCGTCCGGTGGGCCGTTCCGCAGCTAAGCAGCAACAGCAACGACAGCAACAACGATTTCGCTTGGCTTGCCCTTACCGCAACGGCGGCTGCGGCAGAGTAGCGCCGTCGTCGTCTGGTACCACCGCTGCTGCTGCTGCTGCTGCTACGCCAAGAACACAAGACAAACCAAGGGACAACCAACGAGATTGACAGACTCGTCAGATCAACAGACAGGCCTACAGGGAGACAGAGAGAGAGAGAGAGAGAGAGAGAGAGAGAGGAAACAAAGGAGAAACGATAGTGGCTGGTAGAGGGAGCGGACACAAATGGCGAAAGGCTGGACGTACAGAGGTCCGTCCTATATGAGGATGTGTACAGCGTACTTGGTTGACGTGTAGCGAGGCGGGCGGCAAAGCTCCGTTACAAGAAGGGTACGGTAGCTCTGTAGCAGACAGAACTCCTCTATCCATAGATTCTCTCTTTCGCGCCCTCTCTCTCTATATCTCTCTTTATCTCTTCCACTCGCTACGACGTTTCCTCAGATACAAGATACACATGGCGCGGTGTGATAACGATACCATGAGTCGAACAACGTCTGCAGCCTCAGCAGCAACAGAATTCATTGTTGCTGATCGTCGTTGAGCAAAACGCGAGGTGAGCCGCCTCTGTCGTCGTCTGACTAGCGACGTGCGTCGGCGGGGAATGCATGCTGGTGAGAGAGGTGGCAGGTATTGGTAAACGACACATGGTGGGACGGAGTTATGAACGCCAAAAAGTCGCCATGCTATCGATGTCTCGAAGGAGGGTAGCACGACATGCACAGTAGCGGCACACAACGGCAGTGAATGCTTTGCTATAAATATATATATATATATATATATATGTGTGTGTGTGTGTGTGTGAAACATCAGCAACGAAAAGCATCAGCAGTGCTGATCCAGATCGAATAGGCGGTGGGCATGAACGTTTGTTTGGCCGATTTAATCGAGCTGAGTGGGCAGATCAACCTCGACCGCTTGCTGTCTGTGCGTTTCAAAAGGGCTACTGCTATTGTTTACGGTGAATAGTCATTACCGTGTAGGCGCGTATAAACGAGGCGCTCCTTATATGTGCATCAATGGTGAAAAAAGAGTTTGAATGGTGGAGTAACTTCCATGCGGAGCTTTCAAGGTCTGTCTGCTCAAGGCTACCTGAATAACCTTCAATTGGTAGGTTACAGGTTATGCAAAACTAATATATATATATATATATATATATATATACACGCAACCTTAACATTGCGATAAATTGTGTAGGCGGATGCATAAACGATTGCTCGCCATGAATTATTTAGCATGGAACCGTGCGCTTCTCACACGTGACATGAGTAAACGACGTTACACATATGATAGTAATTAGGTACTCCTTTTATTTCAGGAGATATGTATATTTCACTAGGTCTGAAGAATCTGCGGTCTCCGACTCCTCTCAGCCAGACAGTTGGCAGTCCAAACCATCGTGTATATATGAGAGATAGATTCACATCATTTGCCAGACAGCAAGGTTTCACCACACACGTGCCGGGTACAGCCCGTACTCTGCACAAGTATCGTTTCTAATTAAATACGAATCATTTGAGTATGAGGTACAATGTGGCGTATTCTTCTAAGTGATAAGCCTATTTGAAAGAGGAATATATCTTTACTTTTAAGCATCGATAAATTCTATAATTAAGGGCAGAGACAGTTCGATAATCTAGTGATGCGCAAAACCGCTTGTTTGTTACCCGGGAAATTTCGCGATCATTTCAACGAGAGGTAATTGGCTCAGAGTAACACTGATCTCGAGTACCAACCTCCTCGCTAGCGTGCGGAGGGCGATCAAACTGTTTGAGCGTCTCACATCACATATCACTCTATAGTCAGGCTCTAGGCTCGATGCTTCGCCTTCCTTGATCTCTCTCTCTCTCTCTCTCTCATTCCCCTGTTGTTCTTCTCTTCTCCGTATGTATATATATATACGGAGCGATATATTGTCCTTCCTATGCGATGGTTATTGGTGAAACGGGACAGACTGATCAGATCGCACGGACTGACCGACGGCCCCCACTGGTCGGACTGTCTGCTGTTCTCTGAACGAACCGAATGTTTGTTCTTAACGAATGCTACTACTACTAGTGCTACTACTATTAATACTACAACTATGCGCGGAGAAACAACCGCTTGCTCCTAAATTTAACTGCCACCGATCGAGCGACCGAACGACGAACCTAACCATCGAGCAGCAATGCAATTTCTACAAAGTCCTCCGTACACACCGACGAGCTCCACCGCTCATCGGAAGCGTTCGTGCCGATTGGGTGAGCCGATCCCACCGTCATCCGCTCTGTTTCGGGTTTGCTGCTAAAGTTTCTACCGGCACTCGTCCTCTCGGACGCTTATTCCTCCCCCCCTGCGTCCGTTATCTGTGCGTGCCCCAGCCCCCGGTCTCCACCCGTTCACATTTTTTTCCGACAGCTCTTCTTCTCGTTCAGAGTTTCGTTTTCTGCAACGATATCTCGATCTTTTTTCTTTTTCGCTACCACTAATCGTTGGCTTCTTCATCATTTTCCCTCTGGCCTCCCCCCAGAGAATCAATCCCTTCCCGGGCTTCCCGCCGGCCGACACCGCGCTCCGCTGTGGTCGCCGTCGAGCCTTCAGGGTTAAAACACTAGAGCGATCGGCAGGCAGCCAGCCAGCCAGTCAGCCAGCCACAGCACTGACATTTGCTTTTTGGGTGATTGTGACTGAGCCATAGCGGTCGGTATGTTTGTGCTCGCTGCCGGCACAACGATGCAGATGATGCGGCTGAAGTGGTGGTGGCGGCGGCGGCGGCGGCAGCGACAGGAACAGCCGCAGCAGCCTCAGCATCGAGTCATCGATCGAATCAAGAAGAAGAAGACGAGGACGAAGATGAAGTAGAGAGCTGCCCAACAGCAGCAGCAGCCGCAGCAATGGCGGCTGTTGTTGTTGTTGGCGGCGGCGACGGCGGCGGCGGCCTGGGTAGAAGCACCAGCAAAAGCCAAAGCGCAAGAGACACAGGGTGGGTGATTGATATATTGATCTGATTCCCCCGTTCCCTCTTTCAATCCAGCTGGCTGACTGACTGGCTGGCTGACTGACTGACTCGCTCTTCGGACTTGTTTTCGCTGACTTGGCTTACCTGGCTGGCTCCCTGCTAGTGACTGGCCGAGTAGCCATGACTAACCAATACCTTGGATGATCTAGCCACCAGCTACGTCAATCTTTCATTGGATACAATACCGTTTTTATTTATCTATTATGTGGTACGCTCGCATACCCTATGAGCGTATATGTACCACCAGCCCGTTCGCGGTTACTCCGACAGGGTCTGTAACTTGTAGTGTCGTTATCATCATCAACACCACCGCCACCACCATGACCTTCGTCTTCTTCGCGGCGTCGAACCCCCAATATTTCTGTTCCTTTCCTGTGTGGCTACCCGCCTCTACCTGAACCGCCGATCAGCCGCCGATCATGCTTGTCCCGTATCAGCTTGCTTCCTCGTCGAGTTACTGCGGCCAATGTAATCGTTAACTCCTTCCGTTCGCTGCGACTAAACTACACAGGCCTGCAACTACATACTATACAAAATAGTATCGAACCATTGGTACGACTGCAACTGTTGTGTGTATGTGTGTGTGTGTGTGTATTTGTGCATCAGCAACCACTGCAGCAGCCGTCTCATCGTCGACGAGCTGCTGCAGGCAAACTACGCCTCGAACCCGCCTCGATTTCTCTACGTATCACTATCTATCTCTGCTGTTGTTGTGGGGGGGGGGGGAGGAGTGGTATTTCACCGTCATCCGTAGAAAAGGTTCAATCCAACGAAGGCATACAGCGGCAACTCCGGAGAGCTCTGAAATCTCCAGGGACAAACGCCTCTGCTCCGGGAAGATGAAGAAGAAAACTGATCTGTTGCTGCTGCAATTCGAGAGAAACGATGGTCACCGGGTAGCAGTCACTAGTTGCAGCAGCCGACGACTGTTCGCTGTTTGCTTTAGCTTTTGACTTTGACGGAACACTGCCGTCGTCTACGACGAAAAAATGGATCGTGGAACTGACAACAATAACCGCACGGCTGGGATTTACATGCACAGGTTACGACGTTTGGTCGCTGAACGGAGACAGGTCATCACGCAGGGCTGGTCCGCCTCCATAGCCACCAGTCGGCTGCACTGGCGACCTCAACACCCGGACATCCACAGATCGGGATCCCCTGAGATTACACCTCGCCGCAGAGAGGCTTCACATACTCGTTGTCGTCATATGCACTAGTAATGAATATGCGCACTCAGCAACATAGAAATCACGGAGACTAAGTGACAACTGGCCAGTTTATCGTTACCGGTCGTCGAAATCGTCGCCAGCATGTCATGGGACAGCAGCTACGTCTATGGCAGCTTGTTGTGGCCACTATCACGATGCAGCTGCTGCTGCTGCTCCTCCTGGCAAACATCAGCACGGTCATGTTGTTAAATAAATACAATTGCGCTTTATTATTCCGTTGTTATTCATATTCTTTAATTCGTATTTCTCATTTCTCTCTCTCTCTCTGTCTATCTAGCAGCTCGCTCCTCTGGAATCGTCAGATCGTGCGCGCTTCAAAAGCGCAGCTCCAGATGACAGAGAAGGAACATGGAGCAGGTACACCTGACTACCGCGCTGCAGTTCGTCGTGGTAACGTCTGCGCAAGCAGTTGCTCCTTTTGCTGCTGCTGCTGCTGACAGATTAGCTGCTTTTATCTGAATGACGAGCTTTTGTAATTGACAGAGCGAACATGATCTAGTTATATATATATATATATATATATATATATACAAGCGCACAAGTAGTATGTACTGCTAAACAGCCTATTCATTTACGTTCGGCGTTCTTCACGATCATCATCACCACCATCATCGCAGCGTGCGTCGCGTCGCGGTTTTCCGTCGACGTCGATTTGTGCTGCATTGCGTCGTTGGGTGGCCACTTCAGCCACAGTGATCCTTGTCGTTGTCGTCTATTCTCTCCTTTATCTCTCTATCTATCTCTCTCTCTCTCTCTCTCTCAGTTTCTTTCTTTCTTTCTTTGGCGCGCGTGCTATCTCTACTTCTTTCATTCGCCGTTTGACGGCACAGTAGTGGCCGCCTGCTAAAAGCCGCGCGCGAGACGAAGCCAACGCCGGCTACAATACGAGACGGCTCTTCGCCAGCGCTAGTAATGATGCTGCTAGTAGTGACTGTTTGCGGTGGTACTTCGTCATCAGCGGATCATCATCGACGCGGTCACGTTCACACCGCCAGAGGGCTGGCTGGCTGGCCGGACGGACGGACGGCTGGCTGGCTGGCTGGCTGGCTGGCTGGCTGGCTGGCTGACGTTGACGTTGTCCACAGCAGGCCAACGGATAGATCGACGGATGAGGGCGATATGTGACAGCGGCAGCGCTCGCAGCAGCAACAGGAGATGCCACGAAGCGGCGATGATGCGGACTACGACGGTCTTTCGTCTGCACGGACCCGCCTGATCCCACCCCCTCTGGTGGTGGTGGTCTTCAGCAGTCTTAAAAGACAACAACGACGATGATGAAGCCGTGGTCAACGTCGTTGGCTCGTTCTCTACCAGTGCACGTTGGGCCGAGGCAGTTCGGCTGTTGCAGCGGCTTCTTTGCAGCCCTTTCCGACCGCCTCAATTGAAGTCGTCGTCGTCGTCGTGTCGCGCTGCACTTGACGATCCGTTGCGATGCGTTGTGGACGGATGAGCCAGATACACAATACGAGAGTATGGACGGCCTGTAACAAACAGCATTCGAGACGGTCGAAGCTGTTAGATGTTCGGGACAGACAGAGGTTGAATAGTGAATGGCAGGCAGGGCGCACTCCGTCGCCGCCGCCACCACCGCCGTAGGGAATCAGCAAGCAAACAGGCAAGTGGTGGACACGCCGACCGACAAACGCGTTCAGGACAGTGTGTACAGACAGATCACCACCATACGTCCCCGACCTCTCCTCTGCTCTGGCAAGACGAAAGGTGGCTGCAGACAACAGCGAATCGCGGTGATGGTTTGGAGCGCTGTGATGTCTGGCAAGAAGAGAAGAAAAATGAAGATAAAAAAGAAGAAGACGATATATATGTATATATATATAATAGATAGCTAGACTGATTGATCATTCATTCATTTATTGTTCAACGATGAGTAATGATGCCTGTCAGCTGTCAACGCGTCAACGATCTACAACCACAGATGCATGCCTCAACGAAAATGTTCTCCTGCTCGAAGCAGTGGACAAATGAGGTGATCATATCGTGCTCTGAGCCTTCAGCCAATGAGCGAGTCATACGAGTGAACATCGTTGAATAAGAGAGCGTGTTCATCGTTTGATACCATATATAATTCATATCAATATGAATCCTATTGAAATATAAATATCGTTTATATATATATATATACAACACATATACATGCTTTATTACTGCTTATCGACATAGTATATGCTATGGCTCAATGTCTTTCATCTCATTAGTAGGAGATTCGTGCTCTACTCGGGGTCCCGCCAGTTTGAATGTCAGTTTATTCGTCTCGACCAAATAGGACCGCCCCTGTTTTACTGGAACAGTCTATCCTATCTATTATACGTAGCCACTCAATGGCCGTCCTGCCCATGCTCGGTCGGCTGGCCGGTCATCACCTGTCAAATGGTTTGACGGCCTTTTGACAGCTGATGCGATGGCTTGATTACTCGGTGACTCGATGCGATTCGCAAGCGAGCGAGCGACCCTGTGAGTGTGTGATGAGCTTGGCTACATCGAATATTGTTTGTCTCTCTTGTGTGTACTTATGTATCTTGGGCGCATCATCAAAAGTTGTACCCTGTGCAAAATCCCAGTGTATGGCCATGTGTCGGTGTATGGGTTCGGGTGCATATGTGTCTGTGTGTGTGTGTGTTTGGGTGTCTGGAGCATTCGGTGATGATGAGTGACAGGTTGACAGCAAATGGGGGAGGGTCGCATCTCGAGCAGCGAACGGAGACAAACCATGAAGAATCAACGAACAGCGGAACCGACAACCAACCACGAACCAGGATTCGCGAGTAGAGTATCAAAATATGATGGGACAATTGTGGTGCTGGTGGTGGTGGTGGTCCTTCCAACAAATCCCGACGGCCGACCAACCAACCAACCAGACAATCGGTAGACTGATCTGGGAAACATAATGTGAATGATTCGGTCGCCTTTGGTTTACTTGGACCACTGAATGAACGTACGCTGTTGACCATCACGGGGTGTTTAATCTTTCCGAAATTGAGCTGGGTTTCGCTGAAATCGCTGGAAATATTAGGAGTCAACTCAACAGTATTCTTACCGGCATCCATTATCTCTTACCTGAGATTAACTCAGTTACTTCACTACACTGTGCACCCGGTAGACACGGGTGGTGTGATAGAACTAAGAAGCCATTTGTTATATATATATATATATATATATATATATGAGATACAATACGAGTCACATTTCGTCGCCGTGTTGGCTCAGGGACGGGACAACGACAGATAAGACAATAAGTTCTATTAAAATATTATCATATGTAGATAGGTTATACAGATGCGGAAGAAGAATAAGACTAGAGACAGAGAGAGAGAATCAAGGGCAGCAAACATTATCGTCATCATCTTCATCATTTTGATATAAAATCCACCCACTCAGCCTCACTGTTTATGTCATTTTACGTCTTGTGTATCATCGCCATTTTGTTCACCTTTGATAATTACGAACACATCATATTATTCTACTTCTTCTTCCCCGTGTTGCTTTGCCTCGGTGTTCGCATCGCTCTCATCTACAATAGCATCGCTCGTTCATTCTCATCATTGAATGATATCGTCACCAATGGATGATCGCCGGTGATGATCGCCGCTCGAGCTGCGGCGGCGATGGCGGCGGTGGCGACGATAACATCACAAGGATGATAAAAGGCGCTGTTGGTCTGACAGTTGGTCGATAGATAGATGGATATAGATGGTTGGCTAGCATCATCTCTTCTCGATGCCAGCGTCGAGCAGCAATGTTGTCTGGACGATGATGACGAAGGTATAATAAATACTATAGAGAGACGACTAAATAGCAAGCACCATACCCCCAAAACCCCCCGCCAATCCATCCACATACGTTTTGCATCCCACTGTCTCGCAACGAACATTGACGCTACCCGATGGGACGCTATGCGACGCCATAAGGGCGAGTGCTCCCACCCAAACACCACAGTGATCTCACGGTCAGATAAACATTTGCTGGGCAGCCATGAGGCACTCATCTCGCTCTAAAACAGCCACACCATATATACATACACACACACACACACACACATACATAAATGCACACGAACCTACAGGGAACCCCGCAGCCAGAAAAATGGCGACGTCAGCTAACGTCAACTTGATTTTCTCCCGTGAAAAAATTGCCTAGATAACTCACGCCGAACAGCGTCGATCCCTGTCAGAGAGTGTCTTTGTAGACAACGACGTCGACGTCGAGATATAATGAACGCGGAGCTGCTCCCCGACTTCAACTTCTACTGCTGAAGATCTCATCGCTATCCGAAACTGAGCTGTGCTTGGCTAAAATCACTAGAAACATTACAGTATTATTACTATGATTAGTATTCCGATTATTTCTGTAATAGTAGCTGATGTGTTCCTATGTCATGTCTACGGCGGGCAGCTGCCGACGAGGAACGCTACATTTCTCTCATTCTAGCTACTCTGGTGAGTGGCGTATGCGACTTCCAATGTGACTTCCAGAAATACTCGACCAGTCGAGTCATGTCAAGCAACGAAACTTACTAACCAAGCAACGAAATATATTTGTCGAACATCGAATTTCACGACTGCTCTCTACCTCTTCGTCCAGCCTCGCCATTTATCTCTCTCTCGCTTTCGCTTTAGTGTTTAGCCAACTAGCCTATGAGCATGCATATCAATCTGATCTCGTCATTCGCACGATTGGCTGCTCAGTGCTTCTAGTGGTCAGCCGCATTCATCTGTCGTCCACTGGTCGTCTGTACGGCATTGATCGACGTTCTCGTATCGCATCGCCGCATCGTTTAGCTGATCGGATAATAATATTATTATTATTATTATTATTGTATGATTAATATGCAGCGTATGCGAGCTGAACAACATCAGGCGGTGCAGCTCGACGCGCCAAATGGCTGAATTCTCCTGATGTCGCCCTTCCAGTGGTCCCCCACGACAATGGCAACGGGACGTGCTCATTTCATCGTTCTTTCCCTTATCCGTAGTGGCCGTGTCAGTCCGTCCGTCCGTCAGTCAGCCGAAGAAGATCGTTGCTGCCGTCGGTGTCGGCGTCTTCGCGACCAGCTCTCTGCTTTGGTCGACAGGATGATTTCGCCGCCGCCGCTGCTGGCGCTGCCGCGTCCACCGCCGCCGCCGCCGCGGTTGTTGATGCCGTCGAAGTCGAAGCTGAAGCCGTTGCTGATGTGGCGTCGGTCCGACATCCGTTGAGAGCCGTTCGAACTTCGCATCAAGCATCGAACGCCGTGAGGATGGCCGGCCGACGTTGGCCGAAGCAGCGCGCGCAATTTCAGATGGCCAGTAAAAGTCTGAAAGCAAGCCAGTCGCTGGGATGGCCACTCATATCACTGCTACCACCACTACTACCACTACTACAACTACGTGACCGTGGTCGGCTTTCAAACTCGCTGTATCAAACGCGCTGCGTACGCGATACCGGCGATCGACAGGGGGTGATAACAATCGAAAAATATGATTTAATTTATCAGCTGTCACTGTGTTAGATTGTCGTGGATTGATGTTGCTGAGATAGATATGGTATGAGTCTCAAGATGGAGAGAAAAAGAAACAAAATAGCACACACACACGATGGCCGCCGTGGCTGTTGACGACGATGCCATGGCGTGGTCTCCGGCCGCCGTGCGACCCTCGCTTGAGTCATCCATCCACCCTTCATTCGTTGCTTCTCGTGTCCTGTGGATTGCGGATATGGCGTAGCGGCCACCCGAGGGGAGACATTGGTCATCTGTTATCGAAATCTCAAAGCCATCATCATTTTTTACGTGTGTGTATCTGTGTGTGTGTGTTTGTGTGTAATACATCGAGCGTCGATTCGGCGACGGGGTGGCCAGCATCACGTGGATTTATGCCTGTGCCAGTTAGTTAGCTAGTTAGCCCATTAGTTCGTTCGTTAGTTATTCAGTGAAACTCTGAAAAACAACGAGAAATCATAATTAATCACACGTAAGATCGGCTACCGATCGCTGTACATATACAATACGATAAAATCGACAGGAGTCGAATATCCAATAACTGATGACCGCCATTGGTATTTTGCAATTTATAGCAGCAACAGACACCATGGCCATGATTATCATCAGTCAACATTAGGGAAAATATAACATTGGTGTGTTACAACAAGCGAATGATTAAGAAAATGATTTCAATTGGCAACATAATACTAATAATAATGATAACACTCTTACTGTACGATTTTTAGTTGCGGCATAATTATATTCACGTTGCATAGGTATATTTCTGTTCGCCATGAAAAGCATGAGCTAGTTCGCCGATCAGTCCGCAGCGATCAATCAATGGAGTAGTGCATATATATATCTCGCTGGCTACGTCTGCGCGCGTCAATGGATGGATCGATGAATACCAAACATAAGAACGTAACCATATGCGGTGGCGGCGACGGCGGTGACGGCAAAGCATACGTTCGCCCACACCGATACAGAGAGAGACAGAGAGAAAGAGAGGGAGAGAGAGGGCTGAGCAAGACGATGAAATTCGTCAGGATCTCTGCTTAGAGAGGTTCTTACTTCGGATCGTAAAAATACTCGAAACTAAACGTACATTTATAGACGGAAGGGGTCCCTCTGTTCGTACGTTAGAGCTGTACTCGAGCTCGGAGGCGGGAACGTCGTAGATATGAGTGAGTATAATAGTATTCGATTAGATCCAGTTCGACCGTACAAGATTCCCTCCGGTGGCTTAGACACGAAGCCGATCTGACGCCAGCGCAACGAAAAAGCGACGAGCGAGCCAGGCAAACCGAGTGGACGCTTTCCTCAAATGTCCGCCATGGCAAGATCAGGCAGCGGACGACAACGCTCTCGTCACCGTGTCCACTTCGATCCAATGTTAAATGGCCGAAATGGGACAGGTTCGTCGAGAGGCTGAAGAGCGCTAGGATGAGGAGACAAAGGCCGCGTACCTGTCATCGTCATTGGCGGTGGCGGTCGACGAAGGACACGTCAATGCAGCTGCAGCTATTGCTGATGTTGCAGATTTGATCATTTTGTTCATCGAACGTTATTGTGTGGTGTTCAGAAGTGACAGATATCTGCATACATTAAAATATTGTTATTATCTATAAAAAAAAATACTATAAATACTACTTTCACGCTGACCCATATTGTATTCGTCGTTGTCAGCACCGTTCGCAAATATTTACCCCATCGTGTTCCGCTGAAAACAGCTTCGAACTTTCTTGTCCTCGAAGTTTCGATTGGCTAAATAGATTTATGAATCGCGAACGAGGAGCTATCCCGCCCTGGAGCCTCTCCACGCCCGAGTGTATTTGATGTTCGTTAGCCAAAAAAAGGTGCTAGCCTAGCTACATAAATGCATGTTTTCCTTTATTGGCTGCTTGTTAGCCGAAGTTACGCTGTGAAAAATAATCAACGCTCGGGGGCCGATCGGGTCCTAGTCGTGACGAGGGCTCGCCTTCAATCTGTCCTACGTTTTGAGACAAAATCAACATTTCCGTATGTTGATTCCGTCTCACTTGTAGCCGCTATCGCGCTTTGGTGTACGCACACTGCTCTGCCGTGTGTTGAGGGGTCCGGTCTGCCAACGGCCAACCGATCAACCGAACTAGGCGGCGATAACACCGACCACGAAGCGAGAATTGGAAGGGTACTATCAATGCAATCAGCATATTATTGAACACCGATTTTCACTGCTGTTACTCAGAATGCACACGTTCGCGTCGATGAGCATAAATGGTGATGTCTGTTTCAAGTTACGAATGCACATTGAAAATTCAATTCTTGTTCGACTAATCGATTTCAAAAGTCATATAATATGCTTAATGCAAAAGTGAATAGTCAATAATGTCATGGGTACATTGGTCAGTGGCGGGGAAGGTTTCACAATGCGAATGGTCGCATATATTTTAATATCTATGAAATGATTGCTGTTGTTCGATGTGCCAACTTCTAGCATAACGGTAAGTACTAGATTTCCTGCAAGAAGTATTACGCCAATAACGTCTCTCCGGTTGCGATCAGCAATGGGAGACAGTGACGACACCTTTATTTAAATCAGCATATTTATAATCCACAGGGTTTTCCGACTAATACAAGTTTATCACTTCGAGTGCCCCTTGTTAGAATACAATCTTATCAGGGAAATACAATAAGTATTGATTCCAAATATAATCGAAGCTCTCCTGTTAACCAGTGTGTGTCCGTCTGTGAGAACTGTCGAGGTACGTCCGTACGAAACCTATCTCGGATAATGTTGACGATCAACGGTCTGCAGCATTTATCTCGATTGAAATAGAGGAGATGGCCACGAATATTCACCATATCGATACCAGCACGTTACACGACAGTATCCGTCGATCATGTTTTATAGCTTATATCATCTAATGATTTAAATGCAAATGGGATTATCCGATTGAATCAGGGGTATTTCTGTCAAGGAGAGGATATCGCCTCATCTCCCATTGCATGTCCCGGTGACATATTCTCGGCGTCTCTGTGATAAACGCCTCCCTTTCATTCAAGTTTGAGTCGCTTAGCTCAAATCGAGAGCGAACTCGGGATCTCGTATGTTTTCGTTAAACCTTGGCAAGGATGGACCGGCCACCGAGCAGCCCTTGAAGAAGCCAAAGAGCCCTAAAAGCTCGAAGCATCGGCTTCAGCTCAACCACTGCTAGCACAACTAGTGCTGCGACAACTATCATTACGAATAGCCCAAGGGACATGTAGCTATCTACACAACGTCTTGCTACCACCACCAGCTCGAGCGGCACCGGCCGCGGTCGTCTCATGTGATGGGCTACATCGCGCAGCAACCGCAGCAGCAGCAGCAGCAATACCACCGCTACCATAGCAAACTTCCCCACGAATCGGGTATCGCCCACTGACGGACCACGGAGTGACAGACTACAATCAATGACGGGCGGCAGCGTCACCAGCAGCAGAAAACGACATCATGATGGGTCAACATCAGGATCGCCGGCCGCTCGGCACGCCACTCTGTTACAGCGTGCATTCGACACAAAGTCAGATACTGTACTACACGGATAGATAGATGGATGGATATAAATATATATATATATATATATATATATATACACGCCGAGACTCACACACAAGGCGAGAGTAGACACTCACGTCTAGCGAGAGGACCCGCTGAGGCGACGTGGTATCCGCATTAACAGTGCCGCATCACATTAGAGCGAGCGATTGGCCGGGTCTCTCTGTCGGGTCGCCGCGCGGTGGTCCCCCGTTTTCTCGCTGTGTCGATTCGTGCGAGTGTTCGCCGATGCTGGAACACGAGAACATTACCGCGCTTGAGTGAGAGCGCTGGCCAAGGTAGTTGCTGCTGCTGCAGCAACAGCAGCAGCAGCAGCGTCAATCTATGCGCGTTCTATTGCTATGAAGAGTCCTCTGTGTGAGAGGACTTTCAAGCGGCTAGCCTGCACAGCAGCCAGCCTCTGCGCTTCTGTGGATATATAATACAATACTATGAGTGGGTATGTCTGTCTAATTCAGTTTCTATGTGCGTATGTGTGGACACAACACGATACATACATCACAGGCGATGTAGAAAGAAAGCGAGCGCGAGAGAGACAGAGAGAAGGTGAGAGGAGAAAAGGTATTCGTCAGAAACAAGCGGCAATGAATCACTTCGCATGGGACCGGCCGACAGATCTACGCGCAGACGGAGACAGCGTAACAAAAGTCCGTCAGTCAGTCAGTGAAAGACACCGACGTTCGTCTCTGTCCGAGGCGGTCGGCAACATCAGGCCCATCAACAAAGTCGCATCTGCAAATCGCCACGATACACACAAACAAGCTAACACACGGCAGACAGGGACACAAACGGACAGATCGTACCATATCGGAGAGATACTGTGCGCGGCTCAACTCGGCCGGCAAACGAACAGCGCATATCGTACTGGCTCTCGGCCGCTGCTGGTGTGTCGTCGCCGCGCATCGTCACAGAAACCTATTGTCAGCTCACAGCTATACTCGAGGTACAAAGAGCGACGGTGATCTCGAGGGCCGCATTAGGCCACTGCTGTGGCGGCCTGATCGCTGATGGTGAAAATGCTGATGTGTTCAACATTGTGGCCAGGGGGTCGGATAGACCTTGGGGAGGGATAGATGGATGGTGATGCCCGGACAAGTCTCATCTGGTGGATCAATAACCTGGCAGCCCTTTTGATTGCTCGTTCAAACGTCTCATTGGGCATTAAGATTAGTATAACCTGTGCCCTTTATTCCAGCCTACTCGTTTGGCGCTAACATATCATTCAATTTAGTTGTTTGAAGGTTACCTAGATTGGCAAAATCTGTGAGGATGTATAAGTGAGAATCTCGTATGACGATGACTTGCCTTACCCAACGTGAGAACTAGCCTTAGAAGGATTTAGCAACAAGCCAGGTAACAACAAACCAATTGGCCTCGTGAGGTAACGAGACAATATGAGTGAGCCTGCTGCTGCTGCATCATTCTTCATTACAATGACCATGTAATCAAGGGCTTATTTGCACCTAGAAACCTAAATAGGCCACGACAGTCCTGCATTAATAATACATTTATAAGTAGGCATTTAGTTACTGTCTCAGATAGCAAAGGTACCATTGCCTTTAAATTGGGTCTCTGCGCAAATGCACAAAACGCTTGATCTTCTCGTTCGACGGATATTGTGCTTCTGTGTCTATTGCGAGTCGAGAGATAGTCAATATTTACTCCTACTATTTATCCAATAGGTGTCCACTTCAATACCTGCATAAATATGTTGTTGTTATTATTATTATTACTATTATTATATATGTATAGTCAACTGCAGTGGCCAGTTCTTCTAGGTGCAAACGAGATGAAAATTCAGCCCGACAAAGTGCCAGGGTTGGCCACATTCTCCTATGGGCTGATCTACATAGGTCAGTAGGTGGATGCGACCATTGGTGAGGTGTAGATGCCGCTCTTCAAGTCACACTATTTTTCTTTCCTTGCGACAAGGCAGATAATAGACCTACACATGCATCGCGCGCATCAAGCGAAGATGCTATGCATCAGCCGCTACGAACAAGAAGCTACCGAGTGGGAATAACAACAACAACGGCCGCAGCCGCCGCCGCCGCAGCAGCGAGCGCAACAACTTTGGCCTTGCACTTTATCAAAGCCCTCCCCAGACAATTCACTTCCCCAGACCCCTCCCCCCCCGCCCTCCCATACCTCGTATCGTCCCCTTCGGCTCGGTTGTACCCTCAACACGCTGGCGAATACAAAACGCCTCGACGGGGCTAGCGCTCATCAGCGACACGGTAGCAGGCTGCCGGGCTGGCGACCCAACAACAGGAACATAACATAACAACAGGAACAGGCCTACGACGATGAAGAAAAGCCACCACAGTGTAGTGAGGCAGGCAGATGCGGCACTGATTGATGCATAGCCCGAACGGGATGGGATGGCCGAAGCCGGGACATGGCCTGAGGAGGACGTCGAGCGGAGACACCGTACGAAGGAGCGACTCGGTGATGAGAGAAACTCACCAGGCAAGCGACCGGCCTGCCGGCCGGCCGGCCGGCCAACCGAGTGAGAAAGTGAGAGAGAGATAGAGAGAGAGAGAGATCGAGTTAGAGAAGTTAGAGACTACAAAGCGATTACTTTTACAGGAAAAAGCTAAACGAGTCACAGTTAAACGCATAGCTGATGCCGCAGAGCTGCTACCGTCAGCAGTACGCTGTCAACACTCTACCTGTCGTCCCCTGATCCCATTACGGGACGAGCGGGTGCGGCCGCCGCCATTGGCGACCCTTGGCCCTATGTATGGCCTATCTCCGTAGGTGTTTGTCACTTTGAGGGCATCTTCGGTAAGGCACCATGCTGTACGAATCATTAGCCATTTTATTGCCAGACACTAACGTCAGTATTATGATTACTGTAAAACGTTTGAGTAAAAATGGTGAAAGTGACGGTCTAGCGACATCTACCCCAAAGTCCATTGGAATCAAAGGACAAATTATTAAGCCACTTTGAGAAGGATACCCTTTTTGCTAAGTATAATAAAACTAACATTTGTACTTGCTGTGCAGATCAAATCTGGCTGGTATGATCTGGCTGTTTAATATTAGTTAGCAGGAAAAAGAAATGACAGGTCCATTATCCCGAAGCCAGCCAATTGATTCTATGCAAGTTAATAGTACCACAATGATAGCACGCTCGTTGCCGGACTCAACTCAGGCTGACTTTTACACAAAAAGTCAAAACATAGCTCATGCGGATGTTGCAGTACTTTTTTTTGGGTGAAGATGTTGACTGGGACATGCCTGCAACAGCTTTGCATCCGCCGTTATTGCGCGGTGCCGTTCGCATATCGTAGTTCAACTATCGGCAATCTCTATTGTTCGACAATCTAGCGGTGAACGATGTCAGGTAAAGGTCCTCACTCTGGCAAGTCGCAGTCGTATGCACACACACATAAACACAACCCATCTAGCATATGCTTATACAGGGTACCCACGTGAGCTATGAGATCGTCGACCGCGTCGTTCGGTCCGCTTCTGGTGGAGTTTTTTTTGTCAGTAAATTTAGAAATTTCTCAGCTTTTATCCTCTCTCTCTCTCCCTCTCTCCCCCTCTTCTTTAATGTCATATAGTCCTACTTGCAGGCTCTCGGAGTAGAGCGTGTGTTCCCCTTGTTACCTGGAATACGTCCATGTGTAACATATCTATCGATCCACTCGACCATTCATCTCTCCGTAGGGTCTCGCCGTCGAGAGAGCTCCCACGATTCCTGTTCCTGTTGTCGCCTGCGTAACAACAGCAGCAGCAGCAACAACAACCCGAAGGGTGACTCCGTGTTGTCATCTGCAACAGTTTTACCGGTGCGAGACGACATCTGCCCTTCCTCGAACTGCGCTGATCTCTGGGTCGCCCGGGCGCGGAAGTGGCGCTCTCCCCGCCACCGCCTCCATATCATTGACTGCTGCAGTCGCTGCATCGAGATTCCCCCTTTGCCGCAGCAACATCGGCGGTAGCTGCCGCCACAAGAACTTGCTCAACCACACGACGACCAACTTAGTGGTATACTATTATTGTAATTAAGGCACTTCGCAAACTTGTGTATTTCCGTCAAATGAACGCCGCCGCCGCCACCGTGTCCAGGTAGTTGTCAGGTTATATCGCGACTACTATCACTAACTGCCTTCATCAAACATAAGAACATGTTGCAAGGGAAGAGCTGCAAACGTACCTCACTTCCACTTCTGGGCTGAACTCGACTTTAGGTCAATACCGGTACATATGTGCGCCGACATGGCAAAGGTGGCCCCGACAGGTCCTCATACCCAAAAAGGTTAAAAGCTGAGGCCTGTCAGATGGGGGAACAGCAGAGGGTCAGCTCGAAAAAACAATCATATGTAATACATGAGGATGAAGATAAATAAAAAAATATAAAGGACACAGCAAGTGGGATCTTTTTTTTATTAAATAATATATAATAATTAGGGGGGGAGGGGGATGTATCGAGGCTGTTCTTCTTAAAGGGACTAACGTGACTATTCCACTCGTTCATTAGGTGCAATTATCGCTCAACTTAAACCATGAAATAAAAATCTTAGTATTGCTTTATTATTCCTTATGCTTTAGCTCCTGCTAGCGCTGTGGCTGATATCTATCGAATATGCAGAACTGCGCAATGGGTGTATCTCTGTATGTCTGCGTGTGTGCGTCCACAAGAAGACAGTTGACATTGCACTCTACCTACTCTGTTTGAAGGTGGAGTTTAGCAGAAGCTTTACTCAACACCACCATCGCCATCGTTGTCCTAATGCTCGTGGTGGTTGTTGTTGTTGGTTTGTGGTTGTAACCGAAATGACTGCAAAGAAGGACAATGATGCTGCTGCTGCTGATGCGACATCGAATCAAATTCGTGGAAATTTTGAAGTATTGGCTTGAGGTTTTAAACATGAGGGAGAGCGAGAGAGAGAGAGCGAGAGAGGAGACGGCATAGCTCGAGGAGATGAGGTGGAGCAAGATTTATCGCTGGCCATCAATTGTGTTTAGTATCAGCATCTCCGAGCGGGCGTAGAGCCACTCGGCTGTGGCTGCACTGGTGCGGTGGTGTTCTTCGCCAGAGAGAGATCAGTTTGCCAGTGAAGCAACGCCTGCCTTAGTCTTTCCGTTGGGAGGTCTCGCCGTTCAGGGATCTTTGCACAGGCCTGTCAATGTGCATGGCTAGGATGGCGGCGATGTTTGACTGTCGCACTTTGGCTCAGTTACTCGGTTAGTTCTCGTCACCGAGTCGTGCGAATCGGGTCCACTCGGCTGGAGTCAATATGAACATGGCTGAGAATGTTTTCTTTTTATTTCTAGTGTAGTGTCGCTAGTAATACGATCATTACAGTGTGTGGAACCTCCCTAGGTTTCGGGTACGTATTTCCAGCCGACAACGGCGGTGGATATAGAAGTCTCGAACTGCAGGGACATTCAGCAGCTGTTAATGTTGGGCTATTATCGCCTCGCGGCCGCACAGGCCCAAATCAATCATCGGATATTCACGTTCTGGGGCCAGGACCCATACCGAAAGAAGTCGATCAGTAGGGTTTGCCGTCTGAGCACAGAGTTGATTTGGATACCGACCAGGCAAATTCTGGAGTCGAAGCATTCGTAATCGAAAAATGACTGATTTCTGTTGAGTGTGTGAATGAAGCTCGCTCGATGGTATGGCCATTCGATGTACATATTTTTCTGATTTAATTTTATAAGTACACGCCCGAGTTATCACGAGTTGTGCTTATGGAGTGACAAGCCTCGCCTGAGCTGTTGTTATCGTTGTTGTTGTCGTTGTCGTTGTTGCAAAGTGAAATATTCAACCAACGTAGACATTTGACAGAACCGAGCACTTATTGCTGCCAGGAATCCGATTCGTCCGTTTTTATCTGATACAACAACACCCAACAACTAGAGGAAGTTGATACCCTTCAAAATGTTTATTCAGTCATGTCCTTTCCGACGTCACTATTGCCCATATTGGTCTACCTTTAGCTTTCTCTCCCTGCCTCTCTCTCTCTCTCATCTTTCTGAGCATTTGTTGATCCGATGTGGTCGGGTCTGATTTAATGATCGGTGCTTTGGTTCGCTCCCACGTTTCGTTCGTTGGTTCGGCCATCCGTCGTCGTCATCGTCATCGTCGTCTCTGATCAACTATCCTCTGTGTTATTCAGCTTCGTTGCAGAAACGGCGATGGCACAGCAAAAAAAAAACAGCAGCAGCAGCAACAACAACAACAACAACAACAGCCATTAAATTGCTGACTACCGATCGCGTCGCCCGTTTTGGCAGCGACAGGGCAGCGAGTGCCTATGACGAAGGTACTTTCGTTTTTCAAAATGTTTCAGCCTAAATGCTCCTACCTCACCCAACCATCGCTATTAGTGTCCGTGTATTCGAGAATTCAGGCATCTCTCTGTGGGTGTGTGTGTGTCCCTCACGGCTCCGCCACTGCAGCGACGTCAATTGCCAGTGGTGTGGCGTGCCGAACTACTGCGGCGAACTCTCGTTCGCTGGCCCCTGAAGGCAAACGCTGAATCGGAGATAGCGGCCGGTTGCCCGTCGCTCCGCGGCGAGTCGCCTAGTTCGCTCAGAGTCCGATCAGTTGGACACATACTGACGGATGGATCGATGGTACCATCATCAGCTGAAAGATTGATGGCGGTGCGCGTGGAGTCGATCTGATCGTTGTGCGTCTAGTCGACCTTCCTCGCCAACGTCGGCATATAATCGTCTCGTATTTGTCTCGTAATGACCGCTAGAATAGACGAGAGGAAAATGGCACGAGAAACTGAACGAGCGACAGCCAGGATCAGACCCTTGACTAATCTGTTATTAGTTATTACCACCTGCGTATATATATATATATATATATATATATGTGTGTGTGTGTGTGTGTGTGTATTTTCTACCACTATCGGCGTGTATAACCGTTACCATCTAATAAATAAGATGGAAAAAATAGTCGTTCTGAGCTGACGACGAACATTGACGAACACTGCGTAAATCTGTCCATAAATAAATATAATAATATATAATCATATTTTCCACCGTCTCTGAATGAAGCCGCGTGTCATTCTCGACTGGGCATCATAAGAATTCGTAAGCGACCGCTCAACTTTATTCGTGGCAGATGTTTTCAGAAGGTCACTAATCAACAATAGTCCTCGTCATGCGCCGCTCGCCTATAATACTGATTTGCAACTTTAAAATGATTGAGCAACGCTGGTTTGACTCGAGGACTTAACCTTCGCTGCACCTCCGCATTTTGTCTCATGTCTCCACTTCGAGCAACTTCCAGAGCCAGCCCTAATGACGACGCTTCGCCCATCCTTGGGAACGGACGTCTTTTTTTTAATCTTTTCTTTTTTCTCTTTCTATTGTATTTACCCGATACGTGTGTCGTTCGAAACAGGCCAAGCTCCCAAAAGTGACTCTTCACGCAT
This sequence comes from Stratiolaelaps scimitus, assembly GCA_019614645.1. Classification (NCBI taxonomy): domain Eukaryota; kingdom Metazoa; phylum Arthropoda; class Arachnida; order Mesostigmata; family Laelapidae; genus Stratiolaelaps; species Stratiolaelaps scimitus. Next base: position 592,770 of record JABWDB010000079.1, read on the forward strand.
GGCGCGGCAACGTCTTCCGAATTTTCCAATATCTTCAAAATCGCTCGATCGGTCGTGCTCATCCCGGCTTTGCTAATGATGTGAATCCTTCGACAAGGTCAGGTCTGCCTGCCAGCCAGCCAGCCCAGTGGTATCTTCGTAAAGCGCGTCTTTGTCAGTCGATCATCACTTCGGTTCAGCGGCTCGGCTCAACGCGGCCCGTCAGATGACGAAGTTCTGTCGTCCATCTGTCTGTATGTCTGTCTGTCTGTCGGTCCGTCTGTCTGTATGTATGTATGTCTGTCTGTCTGTGTGTCTGTCTGCTTCTGTCGGCTACCACCACTATGACAGGCTTATCTACAATCATCATAATAATAATAATAATAATAATATGGAAGAGATGTCGACTTTTTCTCACTCGCTAACTTCTCTCTCGCCCTCTCGATCCGCACGTGAAATAGATGTTGATATCGTCTCAATATGGCGTTCGGCCTCTGTTATTCTTCTTGGGATTATGAACCAGCCAGCACCGTGGTCATGGTTGATCCATTGCTGCTGCTGCTGTTACAGTTCGATTGAGCCCTGCAGTTCTGAGGTGAAATGGAATCCTCACCACAGACTGTCGCAGTGCGAACGTTGAACTGATGGTCGTGCCGTTAATATTTTAGACCCCAACAGCATCCACCATCAGACCGACGGGCCTATCCAACGATCTCTGGAATGATCGGTTGCCTAGCCTGCGGCATACACCGATATACCATGTCATATGGATGCGAAGTCAGTCAGTCATGCAACATCAGTTCCAGGACGAAATTCGAGACAGACAACAAAGCGTGACCTTTATGAAACAACGAGGCAATAGTTCGGCGTCCAGCAAGAGTCATAATATCATTTACCAGAAGTCGCGTTTACATCACGCGAGAGAGAGAGAGAGAGAGGGAGACGTGAGAGACTTACTAGTCAAGCCACAGGAGAAGCTCAATCAATGAAATAGAGAGAGAGAGACAGAGAGCGAGTAATGCCAAGAGATTCAATCTCTAGATAAATATCATCACTCGTTGATCAGCCGTCAACGCGGCAAGCGGAATTAAAATATAGAATTTCCATCGCATACAACGTATTTCTATGAGCACAGAATTCATAGAACAGACGACGGGGATTATGGCTCATGGGTCTTTGTTTTTTCACCTTCGTTATTCATCTTTTCGAAAATGATGCTGATGATAATGCATTATGTATTAGTGCTCACGTAGCTGCGGAGCCGCTTCCAGCCGCTATGCGCGACCCGTCCACCAGAGCGAAGCAAGGCATACATCTCGTGATGCAAGCTAATTGATTACAGTATAGATTTATAGACTTGTGTACATATCGATCGACGACGAACGATCGATTTATCGAGTCGAAAAAGTCGAAATTAGACAATCACATACTCAACGGGGGGACGCAATAGTGGAAAATACGTCGCAGAGAGAAGAGGGGACGCAAGAGGGCCATTAGTACTACGTGCCATTCGTTCATCTGTCCGCAATCGTCATTATCGAAGAAGATTGAAGATCAGATGTATACGGACGCGATCGGCGACAGCAGCAGATCAAACTCATTGAACAGCGAGAAGCATACAGGAGAATCTACAAATGGTTGCACGCGGTTCACGCAGCAGCCACCAGAGCACGTTAGTCTGTATAAACAATCAAGAAGAACAGCGGCGGAATTCATGCGCGACATGTGACGTCCCGATAAGTCAACATTTTGAACAATGTATGATGATGTACGCAAAGCGTGTCGTGTACGCCAGCCATGGCTTTTCTCTTCGCTTGTGACAAGGATAAAGTTTAACACGTATCGATCGATGCGTGTGCGCTGAAGAAGTAGTAAACGTCGTCTCGAAGAACGCCGAGTGCAGTATATGGTTTTGATAAAAAGCTAAAATCGATCTTGGGTTTTAATTGCAATACGGAGCAGTGATAAACTAACGGAGATTTTGATCAATCGTCGCGTTTGCATGACATTTATTGAGCACCCGGCTGAATCGGCGTCGTCGCGAGGCCAAGAGCGATGACAGCTGTGCGCCGGCGATATGACGAAGCAGAAACCTGTTTTTAAATGTGACGCAGATTCTCTTAGGCAAGACAGCCCTGAAATGTGGGTCTTGTGTCAACCGCAGTCCTACTGTTGCCGGCGTCACCCGCTCGATTCTGTGGTGGAGTACTTCAAATCGATCCCGAAGGATTAATATCAACTGTAGAATTTGGTAGAGAATATGAATGATTAACTAGTATCACCTAAAAATTTGGGTCGTGGATCGAATTATTCACCTGTTAGAATTAGTAGTAACAGGATGTAGGTTATACTTTATTGTGTGTGTTTTTTTTAATATATACAATAATAAGTAGCGTAGTTAGGGAGAGGCAGGGTGTCAAGCCAAGACCGAGTGCTAAAAAGAATCCTCTCTATTCAATAGATACACATGTTTTCGTCACTAATTATTGTAATAGATATTAAAACACACAATACTATCTACGATTACGTCAGCTAGCACGATGATATGAGTGTATAATATAACATTTCAACAATTGTGTCTGTTCCTGTGCGAGTTGTTGCTTGTGTGACAAATGATTCTTGCTATGTCCGATTATACGTGTTCGACGTTTCAACACTTACGATAGGCGATACCCACGAACAAAATCAGCCATCTGAAAAGGAAGAATCATTTTTGTTTAAACTCTCATTTTATGCCAATTATATCGCTCAGCATGAATCCACAGCGTTTGTACGGTTTAACCTTTCGTAAGTTCTTAACTAAGGTCGAAATAACAACCCGGACGGTCATATTTGGAGAACTTTTTCGCGTGTTTATGTAGTAAATGAACCTGATTGTTTTCCAGAGATGTATTTTCCACCGTAGAGTTGCGCCGTGAAGGTAAGGGTTTCACGATTTCGAGATCGTCGGCACATACATACATACAAACGTGATACGCTTTAGAGTATAGGTTATCTAGTATTTACTTATTGTTTTTTATACCACCACACGTTGATAGCATATATTATATTATAGGTTATTATAGCCAGAGGGGTTGTGGCAGGGTGGTTTCCTCCACATTCAGATTAGAGAAATCGCTGACTTGTTCGATACTGGCCGCTGGTACACGCCATATGCGTTAGGGTTACAATCGGATCCTATATAAACGTTATCTAAAGGGAATTGTGTCACGAACCGATCCCTCTGTCTCTCTCTCTTTGAAGGTGGTCCACGAGAATCCACCCATTTCTATCTAATCCTCTCTTAGGAGATTCCTATTGAGAACAACCTCCTACCTGGCCAACTGGGTGATTCAACGAAGATCCTAGGAAATTATCGATTCCTCTACGGAAAATATCAAATGTGAATACTTGTAAATAAAATCTAAAATATATGAATAGGAATATTAGAGCAAATGCGTACGCATGTATTGAAGGTCGTCTCGTATAGTTTTTGTAACTAGATTTGCCAATTTTCGAGCTTCACATATCGTCCTACTTCACCAGAGACGTACTTTGGACGTTCTTAAGCGACGGCACATCATATACACATTTAATTTTACCTGTTTAAAAAAGATACGACTGTTCCAATAATTGTTAGCAAAAATTAAGCCCACACCTTTTTTTTAGAGGAGGAAATTTTCTTCAAACGCACGGTTACCTTTTGCACAAGCTCTTGCACAACCCCTTGCACAAGCCCACACCCCTAAGTCAGTCTAACAGTCCATTCATAGACCAAGGTAAGCACAAACTTACTATAGCAAAACAGAACCCACCCCATCGAATCGACCTCTTTCCGTGTCTACCTATTTATTATAAATATGTAATACCGGCGTGATGAAGTAAGATAACAGGGCTCCTTATCGAGTGTCAACCGCGACTATAGAGCTACACGCCTAACTAAATAAATAAATCGCTTGATAAATGATTCCGTCGCCTGCGTACACGTCACAGTTCACTTCGCCAAAACGGAACGTGACAGATCGGATTCCCCCAATTCGATTATACATATATATATATATATATATATATATATATATATATATATATATATAGGTTGTTTTTAAATTGTCTGTGAGCGTTGCCCACTGTGTTCCATAGTAAATATGCTCCCCACATCAAATACTACAACACAGATTGAACGTTCCAACCACGCATTTGATTGTTACTGCTCGATTTGCTCCCTGTCGCTTTGATATCTCTGGGACACGGCGTAGCCGAGACGCCGACCGCTAACCATTATTCATGATTGACGAGGGTGTGCAAGATGTTAAATATGAACCACCTCGAGAAATACGCTTCAGATTCATTATGCAGAACTATATGGGATGTCGTGGAAAAAATTGTCTTCTCTTCTTAAATATTCGTCGGTTGTCGCATATTGAAACATTTGCGGATGCTGTTATTATTATTATTATTATTAGTATTATTACTAAAAAATGACTGTAACCATAAGTGAATGAAACGCTAATTGTTACCGTGAATTTAATATAGCAAGTAGACGAGGACTGGTATCCCAGATTCATTTTTGAGTCCGATGACCAGTAAAGCCTTATCGAAAGCCTTATCTCGTGCGATAAGTCGATTCGTTCGTGGAGCGGGCGCCGATAATTACAGTGAAACAATCGGTGGTGTCATCTCATACATCCATATGGGGATATAGTTAGTCTGCAACTGAAAGTGCCACGTCGCAAGCATATGCTAGCTACTGGTATAGCACATCAAGAGGAATGAATCAACAGGAGAATAATAATAATAATAATAATAATATAATAATAATAATAATAATAATAATGATGAATTATAATAATCGCAGAACCTGTTCAGGGGACCCCACCCCCATTTCTGAGTGTTGTCATCTCGCGCAACAACGTTTGATATGTTTCATCCACAGGAGGTGAACGAAGTAGAAATATGTAGAGCCGAAACGAGTGTCGTTCCCTTGAATACAGATGCACCCAGGCCCACCCCCCCCCCCCCGTCAACGGTGGCAGTGCATGTGTCACTACTATGATCATAATATATAAGATATGGTTGCCTTGGCTGTCAGCAAATGCTGGCCAGACGATGTTCGTATGAGACGAAGTTCTCCAAATACATAGAGCAGCCAGTAAGTAACTGACCTGCTCATTTTGGCCATTTGATCATTTCGTACCCATTTTCTATGCGTGTTAAACGTGTATCGTTGCTTTAGGTGTTGTATTTCACTTACAGATAGTGTTGCAACTCTTGTCGCCAGCATATGGAGCCGGCCAGAGTTGATTCTCGTCATTTGTAAGTGGCCTTCCTCCTCTAGCCCCGTCGACGCCCGCTGCAAACAAACTCTATCGCAGCTAAACGGATATGAACTTGTGGAATCGTTTCGGATATGAACTCTGCCTCGATCTGAGACATGTCGCTCATTGCGGCAAATCCCATATCGACCCAGGTTGCTCGTCACATCAACTCGCATTCGACACAAATTCGCCGCTCGGCATTACAACGGCTTTCGTCAGTCGGGTGCCGCAGCGACCGAAGTCGACTGCCACACTGTAATCAGCACCGGCCACTAAGCGACGTTAGGACGTGAAGGTCCCATATATATATATATATATATATATATAACAGTATGAAGGAGTAAACGTAACAAGGAGAACTTCATCACGGCCGCCAAGAGCAAAGATGCCGAGACTCGCCCAGCGGCAAGTCCGCATTCGAAAGCCAACTTGGTGAGATGCTGCCACTGCTGCTGCTCAAGATAATGATGATGCTACTACTGAAGAAGACGATGTTGCTGTTGATGATAATGATAAGAACGATGCGATAGATACAGAAGCAAGTTAAACACTTTTCAGTATTTCAGTTGTCGCCTCCAATGATAAATGAATCCGCGCTGGCCGATGGAACCCAGGTACATCTATCTCTATCCAGAGTGGGCTCACATCTCTCGCGCACCTACCTCCACATTCGTCTGTCCTTGTTCTCCGACCATTTCGTCCATTTGGTTGGTGTTGACCGCCGGCACTGACGTGCCGCTTCGCACCGGTTGCGTCTATGGCCGGGGAAGACGTTTTTCCTCCAATGTATATTATATTTACGTATGACTGTGACTGTTGCTGTGGCCCTGTGTTTTGCGCACACACAAACGTCCATGGTGTGGAAACATAGCACGAGTGCTCCACCTACTTTTCCGCTTTGTGAACCCCCCTCATTTTCTTTGTGCTGCTGTAGACCGCTGAACGGTGGAGGGCGCGGAGGCAATCGCGGTTGCTGGCATTACAACGGCGAATTGTGGACGTTGCTCTCATTGGAGCAGCGAGCTGACGCGTTGCGCGGACAACGCAAGCCGCAAAAGCAATTGTTAGGGATGCATTTAACCGGCCAAGCAACAAGTCACAAACGTGGCTGACTCGGACAGCCACGAGTGAACAAGTTTTGTCGATGGGTCAATCATGTAGTCGGCATTATGTGATGATTATGCTTGCATCATTATGCGAATCATGATTGGTTCGGAGGATGGAAGCATCTTCACCATCTGAGCTAACCTTGCTGAGCCTGCTGTTGCGATAATAACTAATCTAGTTCGATCTGTTGTATCTATCACGTCGAACGTACTCTGCGGGATTCAGCCTGTCAAAGTTTCTAGTGTAAGCGCCCAGCCAGACGAGTGCGGCCATTCATTGAAAGTGCCAATATCTCACGGTACCGTCACCGTATCAATGTGTATGCACATTTGCATCACTGGAAATGCATCGATTTATCTACCATGTTGATTTACACGTACATGACTCCGTTGTCGCGTACTAAGCGTATACTTACTGAATCGAATAATCGAACTGAGATATATTTACAATCAAGTATGTGATCGTAATAAAATTAAATATTTTGTATCAGTAATTCTTGGCCATCGTCATTCCACAACAAATTTCTTTTTGGCAAAATGCTATATTGATAATATATAATTGTACAATAACTCGCTGTGTTATGCGATAATATAACGCAGTGGAAGCTTGCAAAACGAGTGTGAGATGTGCTTCTTTGTTCTGCCGCTTATTACAAGTATCACATGTTCCGGTTGCGAGTCGACGCAACCGCCCAAAACTGTATCACACAACGAGCCCATCCAGGCATATTATTATGGAATATAATCTTTACAACAGCATAGGTGGGTGCGCTATTTCAATTCGATTGGTCATTTCTGCTGTTTCGAGGAGACCGAAACGATGATATTATTTATTGATTTATTTGTCTATTC